>CAMQGK010000193.1:1992500-2592500 GCA_947000775.1 Pterois miles
GAAATCAAAGATGTTTCACAAGATGATTCGTGGATGTTGGATGGTTTTGTAATAATCATGTGTAAATATCATTCACAGACACCAAACTATCACCTGTCTCATGACCTCTGACCTCCGTCTTGCTGCAGCGTCTATGCAGCCTGAAGTCTGGGACATAAATGGCGTTCAGCAGCATATGTCCCGTTAAACACGAGCCGTCCTGCAAATAACTTTCATCAGACGACAACAACATTGCTGTGAAAACGCGACGCGTGCGGCGTGGAAAACAATGGTCGCCTTGTGTGTCGAGGCGAGTTTGGCTCGAGTGCACCGTGAAATATGTCACAGCAACATGTTTGGTCGCCGAGTGGAAGTGAAGTCGACGCCTCCGGTTCTCACAGTACGAGAGGAAACTGTAAATGAATCACAAGTGATACACAAAATGGAAAAAAAAAAAAAAACTGTCTGCAACTCACAAACACAAGAGAGGTAGTCTCTCACACACACACACACACACACACACACACACACACACATGCTAAAACACACATGCTGTCATATTTACGCTCAATAACAATCAGTTTTTTTCTGCAGCAGTTTCACATATTAGACGGTAACAGTGGCATCACACAACGTGACGTTAAAAGTTGAATTACGTTTTAAAAATAAAGTCATGTTTCTAGTGATGAGCAGTAATGGAGAAGCAAAACCAAACAAAGAGAAAAGCCCGGAGTTACGTTTAAAAACCACCTTTATAAATGTAAAACAAAATCTATACTGCTGTCACTTCTTCCGTTGTTGTCTGTCTCAGCTGCACCCATTCAGCTAAAACACGTCGCCTTTTCTGAAACGTTGTAGTGGGTAAAATACAGTGGAAAACAAGGAACCTAGAACCCGTGCGGGTTCCTCCGGGTTCCGGCTGGTTCCAGATCATGAAGAGCTGTTTGCTCCGTCAGTAGCTGTTGACTCTGTCACAGTGATCTCCACAGATCTGGGTTCAGACTGGGGTTTAGAGACGTTTCTCTGAAACAGTTCAAGTGGGTGTTAACAGCTTAAATAAACAGTGTCACAGTCGGAGCGTGGACCTGCTGATTGTTGCCTGGAGACACGTCAGCAGGGATTTCTCCTTATACACTAATTATTCTCTATGATAATGTTCCCTTAGTTCAGGGTTACAGTCAACATGCTGCTGTCCTGTCTGCTGCTCTCACTCAACTGTTGTTATGAGGCTCTAAAAATAAGAATAATTTATTATTTCCGCAGCCTGCATGGGTTTACATGACACCATGAATTCATAACGCAGGACCACAGTGTGTATATATATATATATATATATATATATATATATATATATTGTGTATATATATATATATATATATATATATATAGTCCAGTTTCCTGTTAGTAATCATGGTGAGGTGTTTAGTGGGCAGAGCATTAAGTGGAGGCAGAATAATTAATAATTCTCTGAACATGTTAGCTAATGCTAACTAGCTAGTATCGCTGACTTGTTATTTTTAACAATGGATGAAGAAAATTCTAGTTTCTGTCAGTCTGTCCTGCTCTCTCTCTCTCCAGGATCACCAGTGTTAGTGGAGAAAGTTAACGTTAACCAATGAGACCAGATTAGCCGACCGCTACGCTGCTGGAGGAGGACACGGCTGGATAACGCTAGTTAGCTAGCTAGCTAGCTAGCTAGCTACCTTGTCTGTCTCTGGAACTGGCTAGTTAGCTACCTAGCTAGCTTGTCTGTCTCCAGAACTGGCTAGTTAGCTACCTAGCTTGTCCAGACACTGACTAGCTAGCTAGCTAACTCCTGCTGTCCTCCTGGTGAAGTAGCCTCCTAGCGGTGAGGACTGAGGCAGAGGGACCGTGACCCAGCTCTGTCTGCTGCTGGACTCATTTCCTGTAGCATGGAGGAATTAGCAAGGTAGCTAGCTAACTAGCCAGTCGCTAAATGAGTCAAATTTCAAAACTTAATGCTTCATCCAGTCACTCTGATCACAGTGTAGGAAAGAACGGTGCTATCACCACATGAGGGACAACTTTGTTCACCTCATTTTCTGTGTTTAAGTGGAATTAGCGAGCTAAGCTAGCTAAGTAGCTAGCTGTCCAACCAGCGGGCTGGAGGCCAACGGCAGCGCTGTAAAGATAAACTGAGGGCGTATAAATCTCTGGATGTCTATAGTTAACTATCCTTCAGTGAAGTCAGTCAAAAAGAGAGTCGGACAATATCAGAGAAGAGTTTCAGAGATGGAGAGAAAGGGATGCTAATAGTTTAGCCTTCTAAATATTAGCAACGTTTGCTAAACATATGTAATAATATATACTGTACATCCATGCAGCTTACGCTCAGGGTGCTCCTCTCTAATGGACCAGAGTAGACACAAAAAGCTGAAACTTTTAGTTCCAGCTGATACATTAATGTGATTTTGAGAGTTATCAGGAAGGAAACAACTGGACAGGAAAGTGAACGCATCACAACATTTCTATCTGTTCCACCGTCTGCTGGAAACTTTACACCTTTAAGACCCAACGTGTGATTACGGAGTATTTAGAGTAAAATCATCCAGCTGCTGTCGGTTGGCTGAGTCGAGTATCACATGACTTAATTATTACATCGCTTTGTGTGTGTTAAAGCAGCTGTTGTCTGTCTGTCCCTGATGATATCACTGTGGTTGGGTTAATGATGGAAGCGAAGCTGCAGGTACAGATGGACGAGAGGACACAGTTACCAGGAACACACACACACACACACACACACACACACACACACACACACACACACACACACACACACACACACACTGATCAACCAACAAACCAACACTGACATAGCTGATGTTTGCTGGGAATAAACTACCAATAGATTTAGTTTACTGATCTATCAATTCAACATTGATAAATAATGGTTATTATAAAGTATTACTGATTTTAACTACACATTTGTAGTGTTGTTATAGTTTCTGCCTTGGTAGTAACAAATTGGGATTCTCAAACTCAGTCTGATCCTGGACCACATCAGTATTATGGTTGTAACTGTAAGACTACATAAATATATCTACTCTTGATCATATTACAAAACTGCCTCTGCATTTGATTATTATTAGTTTTAGTAATAATTTATTTAATAACTAGATCTGAAAGCAGAAGTCTTGGAAAATATTTGCAAGCAGAAATATTTTACAATTTTTATAAAAATGAGTTCAGCAACAAAAACATATGCTTGTGCATCAATATATCTGCAGCACGTAGACACTAAAATACTGTATGTGGGCACACACTCACATTGCTATGTGTTATTGTTTATGAATTTATGAGATTAGAAACCCTCATCATTACTCATCCATCAAAGATCAAAATAACTCTCTAGTGAATAGTAAAGGTCTTTTTTATTATCCAACCCAGTTTATTCCATTAACTTAGTTTAACTTTGAACTTAGTGTAACTTTGTGGTTGGAGTTGAGAGGGGCAGAGCTCTAGTCCAACAGATCAATGAGCTCTGATCTAACGTTCAGTCTGTGGCGTATAAACTGTTAGTGATCAGCAGCTGATCAGCTGAGATCATGTGGTAGATGACAGTGGTGTGACAGTGTTTTACTGCCTCGTAGTAAAGAAGACATACCGGCTGGTCTCCATCAACCACTAACATGGATCCTCTTTCTGACCTTCCCTCTGCTCCAACTTTGCTTTTCTTGGACATTTTGGTTCTGTTCATATTATTTTACGACCCCATCGCTCAGCTAGAGCGCCGCTGCTGGAAACCGCTGATACTGAGACGCTTCAGTACGCATTCAACAAAACGGAGATGCATTGTGGGACATGTAGTTCAAGGACATCGTACTTCTGTAAAGCGGCAGAGAATGGTATAAGAATAATATATTCTTTGCAAGCCCTCACAGGCCACATAAAATTAGGTGCCGGGCCGAATTCGGCCCGCGGGCCTCGAGTTTGACACATGAAGTAAATGATCATGTTTCTGTGTAACGACTGGATGTGGAAAGCTGTTACACACTTTATAAGATGATAATATTCAGATGTTGTTGCTTACAGGTTGCTCTGCTGCCTCCAAGTGGCCACAATATCAATTAATGCAGTTTGGAATATCTTGAAAACATAAATTGGGAGTGGAGTGAGCGCTCTTACTTTCTAAACACATCTTTACCGTCAGCCATTTTCCTGTAAACTTTATATGTTTTCCTCTTGCACATATTCACAGTGTATTATACATGCAGACACTTCAACACACACTCACACACACTTCAGCTGTGTGTGTGTGTGTGTGTGTGTGTGTGTGTGTGTGTGTGAGAAAGAGAGAGCAGTTCAAATAGTGGAGGTTTAACCGTTTTACCTCGTTATGAATATTGCAGCAGCAGCACCCTTGGGTGACAGATAGGAGGTGTGTGTATATTATTGGTGGTGTTGGGAGGGGGTGTGTGTGTGTGTGTGTGTGTGTGTGTGTGTGTGTGTGTGTGTGTGTGAAGGCAGCTCACCGCCCTCGGCCGTTGGAGGTGAGAAGAGCTAATCCTGAATTAAATGATCTGGCACTTTACAAAATACACGACAATTACACAGATAATTATACTACGACTTCACACAGAGCCCACAGGTCTCACACACACACACACACACACACACACACACACACACACACACACACACACACACACACACACATGTACTTCTATCTTTGTGAGGACACTCACTGATATAATGCATTCCCTAGTCCCTTACCCTAACCTTAACCATCACAATATAATGCCTGACCCCAACCCCAACCCTAATCCTAACCCTGACCTAAACCTAAACCTAAACCTAAACCTTCTAACCTGGACCAAAACCAAGTTTGAGCCCTCAAACAAGTCTTTGAAGGTCTGTTTGAAGGTGAGGACTGACCAAAATATCCTCACTTTCCAAAAATGTCCTCACTCTGAGGGTCTAAAACTCAAATTAGTCCTCACAAAGATAGCTGAACACACACACACACACACACACACACACACACACACTTTCTCACTTCCTGCCCTGTCGTTCTTTTTGTTCTCTCTGACACGTCTTGAGTTAAGGAGGGTATCAAGTCACTCGCCCATCTGTGATGCAGAATGCATGAAGCTGACTGCAACACACACACACACACACACACACACACACACACACACACTTACATAAATTTACATATATTTACCCGTGAGCGTGTAAATGCACACACATATCCACAGATGTAATGTTATGCTCATTACATTACAACATGTTTAAATGTGTTGATGTGAAAAATATGAATTTTGTTATCTTTCCTTTCATAGCTATTCCTACAAAAAGTAATGCACTGTAATTCATATATATCCCATGAAATCCATTTGTATGTAACCCAGTGCTCCGAACCAGGAAGTATAAGAGGCGGCGAGCACTGAATCGGGAGCAGGACGGGCAGCTGCTCTATAAATACCAGACTTTAACACAGGAGACTGTGTTCGGGTCCCTTGAGAAACCAGAAAAAATCAATGTCAATTTATTTGTCATGTAAGTTACGCACTTCAGTAAGGCCACTTCAGGAGTTATTTCAGGGCAAACCATGTTTTCCTAATCCCAACTAAGCAGATTTGTTATCTAATCCTAAATAAATAGTTTTGTTGCGTACACCGAACAAGTCAATCTTTTCCTAAACCTAAGAAGTTTTGTTGCCGAAACCTAACAAAGTCAATCTTTTCCTGAACTTAACAAAGTAGTTTTATTGCCCAAACCTAAACGTGCCAATCCTTTCCTAAACCTTACTAAATAATTTTGCTACCGAAACCTATCCAAGTCGATCTTTTCCTAAACCTAACAAAGTAGTTTTACTGCCTAAATCTAAACAAGTCGATTGTCTCCTAAACCTAAGTCGTTTTGGTGCCTAAACCTAAACATGTCAGTCTTTTCCTAAACCTAACATAGTAGTTTTATTGCCTAAACCTACGTCAGTCTTTTCCTAAAGCTAACAAGTCAATCTTTTTCAAAACCTAAGTAGTTTTATTGCCTAACCTAACAAAGTTGATCATCCTGTGAAAGTGTAAGTGTATTTAAAAGGATATATGCTGACATGCCTCCCTGGTCCGCCCTGGTATCTGACTGAGTGAGAATGTGTTGCACTCTACTACTGTTTATACAGCTACTCTTAAAACATATGAAATATGAGCATGTACTAAGATAAGATAAGATGAACCTTTATTAATCCCCGTAGGGAAATTCAGTTTTTTACACTGTTGTTAATTTCACACAGTACACATACATGCAGTAATGTAGAGATGTCAGAGTGAGGGGGCTGCTCCTGACAAGCGCCCCGAGCAGTTGGGGGTTTGGTGCCTTGCTCAGGGGCACCTCGGCAGTGCCCAAGAGGTAAACTGGCACCTCTCCAGCAACCAGTTGGTCTTGGTCCATGTCGGGACTTGAACTGGTGACCCTCCGATTCCTAAACCAAGTCCCTACGGACTGAGCTACTGCCGCCCCCAAAATAATTCTCCTCCCCGTCGGGGAATCGAACCCTGGTTTTCCACGTGACAGGCGGAGATACTGTCCACTATACGAACGAGGACAATACTATGTCCAATAACAGGCATAAAAAAAACAAAAATCGGATACTAAATACTCTGGATATCAAACATAAAAAGTAACTACAAAGACAAAGATAATCAACGATAAAGCAACTTCTACATTGTTACGTTATATTGTTACCCCAAGTTGTTTTGTTGCATTGTTACATTATGTCCTTACGATATGTTGCTACATTATATTATGTTACGTTTTTAACTCACGTTGTTTAGTTGCGTTGTTACATTATGTCCTTATGATATGTTGCTACATTACATTATGTTACGTTTTTAACTCACGTTGTTTAGTTGCGTTGTTACATTATGTCCTTATGATATGTTGCTACATTACATTATGTTACGTTTTTAACTCACGTTTAGTTGCGTTGTTACATTGCATAGTTCCATTTTGTTGTTCCGTTGTTTCGTTGCATTGTTAGGTTACATTGTCGTTAGGTTAATACATTATTATTTGAACACAAACATGATCTTTTTTCTAAACTTAATCAAGTGGTCTTGTTGCCTGAACCGAACCAATCATTTCATTGATCAATCAACATTGACCATGTGGCATTGTGTGTCTCTACAACTGTAATCCAAAGCTGATATGAAACATATTTTTGGTTATATGGTTTGCAGAAATGTATAATTCCAACATGTTTTCTGCTGGGTGGTAATTAGAACCCTGTGGATCATTATCTGATAAAGACATTGACTCAGCTATTAGACATCACAAATAAAGGTATATGAAACCTAAAATCATTTATCACTCTGCAGTTGCACACAGGTGATCTTCCTTTTATGCTTTTATTGGAAACGTGACTGCACCAGAGATGAAGTCATGAAAGAGTCTTTTGTGAGTGAAAGAAAATAAGTGCTGCTTCCCGACTTTCCCAGAGATCTACAGCACTTTACAGACGGGTGCTGCATTTCCTCTAAAATAATCATTCCATCAGTAGATGAAATTGGGGGTTAGCTTCGTATGCAATTAAAATGCTCCCTGATGGACGGGCGCATAATGAAGTCACACCCAGCTTCATTGTAATCCACTTTCACACAGAGAGACTGCTGGGTCGAGTCCAAAACAAATGAGGTATGTGCTGCCGGTGTTTACATACCACACAGATACATGATTGACATTTGGCATGCAGCTAAAAGGATTACACACCAACACATACTGGTGTAAGAGAATAAAGACCTACTTTATGTGACAGACAAAGAGGAAACTTGCTGCCTCATTGCACATTGGCCACTGTGGCTGACTACACCTAATATCACCGTTAGCTAGCCAGCTGCAGGAGCAAGAACCATACCTACCGTATCGATTAGATCTACTGCACCTCTCTACCGTATCCATCTACCACATCTATGTACTATATCTATCTACTGTATAACCTCTCTACCGTATCCATCTACCACTTTTTTTTTTTTTTTTTTTTATCTATGTGCTATATCTATCTACTGTATAACCTCTCTACTGTATCTATGTACTATATCTATCTACTGTATAACCTCTCTACTGTATCTATGTACTACATCTATGTGCTATATCTATCTACTGTATCTATGTGCTATATCTATCTACTGTATAACCTCTCTACTGTATCTATGTACTATATCTATCTACTGTATAACCTCTCTACTGTATCTATGTACTATATCTATCTACTGTATAACCTCTCTACTGTATCTATGTACTATATCTATCTACTGTATAACCTCTCTACTGTATCTATGTGCTATATCTATCTACTGTATAACCTCTCTACTGTATCTATGTACTACATCTATGTACTATATCTAAAAACTCTCTACTGTATCTATGTGCTATATCTATCTACTGTATAACCTCTCTACCGTATCCATCTACCACATCTATGTACTATATCTATCTACTGTATAACCTCTCTACTGTATCTATGTACTATATCTATCTACTGTATCTATGTGCTATATCTATCTACTGTATAACCTCTCTACTGTATCTATGTACTATATCTATCTACTGTATAACCTCTCTACTGTATCTATGTACTATATCTATCTACTGTATAACCTCTCTACTGTATCTATGTACTATATCTATCTACTGTATAACCTCTCTACTGTATCTATGTACTATATCTATCTACTGTATCTATGTGCTATATCTATCTACTGTATAACCTCTCTACTGTATCTATGTACTATATCTATCTACTGTATAACCTCTCTACTGTATCTATGTACTATATCTATCTACTGTATAACCTCTCTACTGTATCTATGTACTATATCTATCTACTGTATCTATGTGCTATATCTATCTACTGTATAACCTCTCTACTGTATCTATGTACTACATCTATGTACTATATCTATCTACTGTATAACCTCTCTACTGTATCTATGTACTATATCTATCTACTGTATAACCTCTCTACTGTATCTATGTACTACATCTATGTACTATATCTATCTACTGTATAACCTCTCTACTGTATCTATGTACTACATCTATGTACTATATCTATCTACTGTATAACCTCTCTACTGTATCTATGTACTACAAAATCTATGTACTATATCTATCTACTGTATAACCTCTCTACTGTATCTATGTACTATATCTATCTACTGTATAACCTCTCTACTGTATCTATGTACTATATCTATCTACTGTATAACCTCTCTACTACATCTATGTACTATATCTATCTACTGTATAACCTCTCTACTGTATCCATATATTATTATACTCTACCATATCTATGTACTATATCTATCTACTGTATAACGTATCTACCATATCTATGTACTATATCTATCTACTGTATAACCTCTCTACTGTATCTATGTACTATATCTATCTACTGTATAACCTCTCTACTGTATCCAAAATCTACCACATCTATGTACTATATCTATCTACTGTATAACCTCTCTACTGTATCTATGTACTATATCTATCTACTGTATAACCTCTCTACTGTATCTATGTACTATATCTATCTACTGTATAACCTCTCTACTGTATCTATGTACTATATCTATCTATTGTATAACCTCTCTACTGTATCTATGTACTATATCTATCTACTGTATAACCTCTCTACTGTATCTATGTACTATATCTATCTACTGTATAACCTCTCTACTGTATCTATGTACTATATCTATCTACTGTATAACCTCTCTACTGTATCTATGTACTATATCTATCTACTGTATAACCTCTCTACTGTATCTATGTACTATATCTATCTACTGTATAACCTCTCTACTGTATCTATGTACTATATCTATCTACTGTATAACCTCTCTACTGTATCCATCTACCACATCTATTAGATTGACTGCATCTATCTACCGTATCTACTGAATCTACTGTGTTGTGACAGGTTAACAGTCCGGCTGAGTGGATCGGGTTTGTAATCTGTTTCGTTTACAGTCTTTATATCTGATTGATGAAATTTCCCTCCGGGGATTAATAAAGGTTCATCTTATCTTATCTTATCTTATGATTCCAGTGATGGAGTCACTGTCTCCCGTGTTGCTCTGACTTCTCCACATTGCGTCGCCACTTTCATCTCTCCATCCGAGCACGCCGCCGCTGTCACTCAGGTATGTTGATAGATGGCATCAGTGACTATTTGTGTCAGATGACTTTTAATGGATGTTTCAAAGAGTAATTTATGGCCACTTGTCACGACTAGTTTACACTTCCAAATGCCAAAGCTTCCCTCCCTCCATCTGAAAAAAGAAAATGCCTTCTGCTACAATCATCGACTCATCTTACTGCTAAAATACCTGTTATTATCCACGACAGGTATGAAGACCTACAACCCAGATTCCCTCCACGCTGTTACCTAATTTCCCTTCTTCCATGTTTCAAGAGAAGCAAACATACCACCGTGCTGTACTAGCTCGAGGTGTACTATCTGTTCGTCTGTCTGTCTGTAAATTTACTACCAGGTCTCATCTGTCTGCTTAAATATATCATTATTTTCACATTTCCGTCCTGAAGAGGTCAGCGCTACACTCTGAAGAATAAAGGTTCATCCAGGAGGATCTGCTACATGCCAATGACACAGTGGATTACAGTATATATTTAGTGTATTTAGTAGTTGTGTTGTGTATGATGGAAATGTTTCACCAGGAGAGTTGCAACAGAAAGAAGTTTATGGATTTGATACCTGCCACCATTTAACAAAATATTGCCTCATTAGTGACAAAGGACGCGTCACAACGCACAACCTGATGTCACTACCCAAAAAAAAAGTTTCTGAACATCATCCTGGCTTTACAAAACATCTGTTTTCAGCGAGAGAAAACATAGCTTGTGTCTGGACGAAATGCCAAAACATATAAGAGGTTTTTAACGAATGCTGTGACTATGAAAACAAGTCATGCATTAGTGGAGCTCATCAGGGAACCTGCTTAGGTCCTCTGTGTTTGTAATTTAAACAACGCAACAGTAAACTAGGGCTGGACAATATGACAATACACTAAAACAATATAACGTTCTGTGTAAGATGAAATAACTCTCCACTCCAGCAGGTGGCAATAGTCTGTATTCATCATTCAAAAAGGGAAACAGGAATACCGAGGATGGCGGATATACAAGCCGTTGTTATGATACGTACATGAAACAAAACGGTGTCTGCCGACCATTTTCACACTACTCTCATTCTCTGCTTAGCTTCATTCCAGATGTTCACGTGTTCAAGTGTTTTGGAACGATCAGATGAGATGACAATAACAGATGAACTTTAGTCATTGGCTTGCTTTCCTCGCGTCCATTTCTTTCTTTCTCACTATCACCGAAAAACCTCCGACAGGAAGACTAGAGCCGACAATGTGGGAAACATCGCAAAAGCTAGACAGACAGACGGTCACAGACAGCCCCCCCCCCCCCACTTTATCCCATGCTAACGTTACTTTATCACGTGCTAACGACAATTTATCACATGCTAACGACACTTTATCACATGCTAACATCACTTTATCACATGCTAAAGTCACTTTATCACATGCTAATGTTACTTTATCTCATGCTAACGACACTTTATCACATTTTAACGACAATTTATCACATGCTAACATCACTTTATCACATGCTAAAGTCACTTTATCACATGCTAACGTCACTTTATCACATGCTAACGTCACTTTATCACATGCTAACATCACTTTATCACATGCTAATGTTACTTTATCTCATGCTAACGACACTTTATCACATTTTAACGACAATTTATCACATGCTAACATCACTTTATCACATGCTAATGTTACTTTATCTCATGCTAACGACACTTTATCACATTTTAACGACAATTTATCACATGCTAACATTACTTTATCTCATGCTGACGACACTTTATCTCATGCTAACGACACTTTATCACATTTTAACAACAATTTATCACATGTTAACGTTCCTTTATCACATGCTAACCTTACTTTATCTCATGCTAACGACACTTTATCACATGCTAACGTTCCTTTATCACATGCTTTTTCTGCCTTGGCTTCATTTCAACAACACTATCGTATTCTAACTACATGCTGACGTCACTTTATTATATGCTAACGACACTTTATCACATGCTAACGTTACTTTATCACGTGCTACCCTTACTGTATCACGTGCTAACCTTACTTTATCTCATGCTAACGTTACTTTATTTCATGCTAACGACACTTTATCTCATGCTAACGTTACTTTATCTCATGCTAACGTTACTTTATCACAGCTAACCTTACTTTATCTTGTGCTAATGACACTTTATCACATGCTAACGTTACTTTATCACGTGCTACCCTTACTGTATCACATGCTAACCTTACTTTATCTCATGCTAACGACACTTTATCACATGTTAACACTTTATCTCATGCTAACGTTACTTTATCTCATGCTAACGACACTTTATCTCATGCCAACGTTACTTGATCACAGCTAACCTTACTTTATCTCGTGCTAATGACACTTTATCACATGCTTTTTCTGCCTTGGCTTTGTTTCTCAGCACCAGCAATAACCGTGTCATATCACATGTAAAACGTTTCTCCCGGTCGACCTACGACCGGTTGTTGTTGGTGCTGTAGATTTGGTTCCTGAGGCTCTTTGACTTTTCACAGTGTATATGGGGGCAGGCTGAGGTGTGGGAGGGGAGGCGGGAAGGGGCGGAGGGTTGGTTCTTATCTGATCCAGACCACTTTAGGAAGACACCTGTGGTATCCGGGACAATATATTACCACCTAAGTAGCCGTAAACCCCCCCACACCCCCACCAGCTGCAGGCAGGAAGTGAAGACGACAGGCGGGAACGCCTTTTATTTATGGAGCGCTGATTTAAAGAGGAGCATCAGACAGCGAAGGTGATCAGGTTCAAAATCAAGAAAGACGAGAGAGAGCAAGAAAAGACGACAGGAAGCAAAAACAAGCGCAGAGTTACTAAATCTAATTAAGTTTAGTTCACTGCTTCTTCCTGCTAATTCTCATCAGTCAACTTAATTACTTCAGTGTATTCTCACCCAGCTTTCTGCTGTTACTCTGCTGACTTTACCCACAGTATGTCTTTTACTTCAGTAAAAGTCACATTTTTCTTCCTTCTTGTCCTGTCAAAGTAAAAGCTTCTTCAGTAATGAACCTATATTCTATCACCAATAACAGCTATAGTGCAATGCTCAAACAAAGCCAATAAAATTAAGTCTTTTTAATTAATAATAGTATATGTATAAAGTATGAAACTGGGACATGACCCATAAATACTTATACATACTACATACTTGGAAACTGCAACAGAAAACGTATGCCAAGGTCAAGTTTTACTAAAGTAAATGTACAAATACCACAGCGTAGAAATACTCTGTTACAAGTGAAAGTCCTGCATTTAAAAGTGTACTTGAGTAAAAGTACAGAAGTATTAGCATCAAAATATACTTAAAGTACTAAAAATGCTCATTTAGCAGAATGTCCCATTTCATAATACATGTTATATTATTGGATAATAATTAATCATGCATTAATGTGTTCATCAGTTTGTGTATTTCACCACCTGATCAATTAAGTTATCTTTATCTATGATAATACATCATCGGATATGTTAAAAAATATTTCTGATCTTTTCTTGTTTCCATCCATGTTTACTTAACGATGAAAGCAGTTAAATGTGATCTGAAGTCGAAGCTGTTTTAATACATATTAGAGGTTCGAACATCTGGACTTTTCATTTTAATGGAATAAAAACACTGAAAGATGCAGATATGAGAAGATGAGCAGACACGGCGAAAATGAGCCTTGAATTTATCTAAGAAAGCTGGAGTGGCTCAAAATAAGTCTGCAGAAGAAGACATTAATATGAACATTTATTTGAAGATGAAAAACATTTGATTTTTTTCCACAGTGAAAATGAGAATAATGAGAAAGAGGAACGAAAGAACGAACGAACGAATGACTGTTTTAATGAAAGACCTGCTGCTGTTAGACACATCTGATGGTTTACGGACTCAGTTCATCCACAGAGGCACGAAAACTAAGCTAACGTTACTTTATCACATGCTAACGTTACTTTATCACATGCTAATGTTACTTTATCACATGCTAACGTTACTTTATCACATGCTAACGTTACTTTATCACATGCTAACGTTACTTTATCACATGCTAACGTTACTTTATCACATGCTAACGTTACTTTATCACATGCTAACGTTACTTTATCACATGCTAATGTTAATTTATCACATGCTAACGTTACTTTATCACATGCTAACATTACTTTAACACATGCTAACGTTACTTTATCACATGCTAACGTTACTTTATCACATGCTAATGTTACTTTATCACATGCTAACGTTACTTTATCACATGCTAACGTTACTTTATCACATGCTAACGTTACTTTATCACATGCTAACGTTACTTTACCACATGCTAACGTTACTTTATCACATGCTAACATTACTTTATCACATGCTAACGTTACTTTATCACATGCTAACATTAATTTATTACATACTAACGTTAATTTTATCACATGCTAACATTAATTTATTACATACTAACGTTAATTTTATCACATGCTAACGTTAATTTATTACATGCTAACGTAAATTTATTACATACTAACGTTACTTTATCACATGCTAACATTAATTTATTACATACTAACGTTAATTTTATCACATGCTAACGTTACTTTATCACACGCTAACGTTACTTTATCACATGCTAACGTTACTTTATCACACGCTAACGTTACTTTATCACACGCTAACGTTACTTTATCACATGCTAATGTTACTTTATCACACGCTAACGTTACTTTATCACACGCTAATGTTACTTTATCACATGCTAACGTTACTTTATCACACGCTAACGTTACTTTATCACATGCTAATGTTACTTTATCACATGCTAACGTTACTTTATCACATGCTGACGTTACTTTATCACATGCTAATGTTACTTTACCACATGCTAACCACATGCTAACATTATGTTTGGCTCAGTGCCAGTATTGATCATTGTTTGGTTTAGTGCCAGTATTGATCATTGTTTTGTTCGGTATCAGTATTGATCATTGTGTGGTTCACTGTCAGTATTGATCATTGTTTTGTTCGGTATCAGTATTGATCATTGTGTGGTTCACTGTCAGTATTGATCATTGTTTTGTTCGGTATCAGTATAGATCATTGTGTGGTTCACTGTCAGTATTGATCATTGTTTTGTTCGGTATCAGTATTGATCATTGTGTGGTTCACTGTCAGTATTGATAATTGTTTTGTTCGGTATCAGTATTGATCATTGTGTGGTTCACTGTCAGTATCGATCATTGTTTTGTTCGGTATCAGTATAGATCATTGTGTGGTTCACTGTCAGTATTGATCATTGTTTTGTTCGGTATCAGTATAGATCATTGTGTGGTTCACTGTCAGTATTGATCATTGTTTTGTTCGGTATCAGTATTGATCATTGTGTGGTTCCCTGTCAGTACTGATGGTTTCCATCATTTGGTTTGAGCCCAGATCTGATGTCGTCCATCGTTTGCTCTGGTCTGGAAGCTGATCTGAGATCCGTCCTGTCAGTGTTTCTCTTTGATCTGCTGATCTACCTGCTGGACGAGCTCAGAGGATGTTTATTCTTCACTTCAAGTGTTGACAGGTGTCACGGAGGGGCTGCTCAGGTGAGTGTGTGTGTTGGTGAAAGACACTCCCTTTGTCTCCAGGTGTGTGTGCTGCTGAGGGACACTCATGCATTTCTTCTCATTTATGCATCAGTGTGTGTGCGTCCAGGTGTGTGTGTCGGGGAGGTGCCCCTGGGCTCTTCCTGTAGCAGCGTATGTTTCCACCCTCCAGGCCTAAAGGGGACTTTACAGGCTTTAACTGAGGCCATAACAGCTCCCCAGTGAAGACAATTAGCCGCTAAATGCCTCCCCGCTCGCCGCTGTTTGTTTACCCGCCCGCCAGCCCGCCATGTTTGCTTTTTGTCCTAGTCTGTGTTTAACCGTGTAGCCGACAGGAACGTCCGGAGAGCCGCAGAGGAAAAGAGGAAAAACAAAAAGTTTGTTGATGACACCACACACATCTGTCCACAGCTGTCTGGTTTTTACTTAATGCATCTGTATCATATGAACCCTACTCATGTTAACACAGCCCCTGTTGTTTTGCTTCCTGTTTTCACAATAAAGGTAATCACTATACAAGAGAAAAAGTAAAAGTGCATATTTAAAATCTGCTTAAAATAAACACTAAGCTGTGATTTTGTGAATGAAATGTTGCTGTATCAGCTTTTCCATGTTCAGAATATGGTTTTCCTCTGACTCAACAACACATGACTAAAAACTCTTTGATGCAGATCAACTTTCACAATCTGCCAATATGCATATATTAATAAATTAAAAACATAACTATAAAATACACAGATACACTAAATCTCTCACACATTTTTGTAAACCATTCATCTTTTCCTACTTAAATCATTCAAGTATTTTTACCAATTTCCTGTAAAATTCAAGGTCAACAGTGTGTATATACTGTGTATTTTGTAGTATTAGTAGAAAACATGAAACTTGGACATGACCTATATATGTAAGATGCTGGACTGACGGTCGAAGTTTTACGAAGGCAAAACTAGTAATGCCACAAGGTAGAAATACTCTGATACAAATAATGTCATGCATTCAAAAATTTACTAAAGTAAAAAGTATTAGAGTCGCACCAAAATACAGCCTACTTAAAGTACCAAAAGTAAAAGACGGCCGACTCATTATGCAGAATTTCTCCTTTCATAATATTTATTATATCATTGATGCTTCCACATCACGTCACCCATTGGTTTATGGACTATGGCTTTGAAGCTTGAGTTTAGCATTTTGACTGTCTTGGTATTTGGGTGTCGCCATCTTGTTTTTTGCCTGTACCATCTTTTTTTTTTTTTTGCCGTCGCCATCTGGGTTTTTGGCCGTCGCCATCTTGGTTTTTGGCTGTCGCCATGTTGGTTTTTAACCATTGCAATCCTGTTTTTATGCCATCGCCATGTTATTTTTTGACCATCTCCATCTTGTTTTGTTGGCTGTCGCATCCTGTTTTTTTGCAACCACACTAGAGGGTGGAGCTAAGTACAGCTGAAAGCTGAATCAGACATTTTTAGACGACCAGATGTTCTAATTAGCTTTGACAAACTGAAAACATCGTGAAAGGATTGAAGTTCTTGGATGAAAACATGGACAACTCCCAGAAAGGACAAAACTGTGGTAGTGACCTGTCAATCACAAGGTAGCCCCGCCCTAAAGCATCCCCTGCTTCATTCAACTTTTTTCTTAAAATCTCAAATCTACAAATTAAAATGAGCCACATTGTCACTCAGAGATCAATAAAGTTTTTCTTCACAAACAACGTTACCTAACACCGGATCAGTTTCATCAACATGGACCAAAGTCAGAACTGATCTAAGATGCAGAAATCTATCTGCACCCAGATCCAAGTCTCTGTTCAGCACCTGTCCGTCAGCTTCACGTCAACCCAAACAACTACTATACTACTGTTTAATTGTCTTATGAAGCAACAATGAACTTGAAACGAGTTGAAGTGAACCAGAAGTTTTGGATTCAGTCTGCAGGACTAAGAGAACAAAAGAAACTCTCAGATCGTTTCACCGCTTCATTTGGGACACGTAGACGTTCAGACGTCTGTGGACTTGTCAGTGATGATACCAGCTACATATTGAAATGTTCATTTTTAGCGCCAAGACATGGAGGCCATTTTCACGGAGAGCAGACGTGATGTCTGAGGTCGTGCCGAGACACATCGTCCATCAGCGTCCCCATAAGCACCCCGCCGAGCCGCTGACCGCTGCACGATTCACATGAATATCTGAGGTGTGATTCTATAATCGAGTCAGATTTATGATTTGAGTCGGTCCAGAGGAGAAGACGAAACCTGTCTGAACTTTACAGACTACAGAAAATATGAAGAGATATCCAGCGGTGGGAAAACTTCACAGCAGTATGAGGAAAATAAAAGTCCTCCGCTTAACATTTGAATGAAAGGAAAGAGGAGTTAACGGTGAAGCTGACTTAGAAAAATATATATAGTATCTCCAGTTCTACATGATTGTGGATCATTTGAAAAAGGAGGAAGAGGATAGACATGAAGAAAGAAGCAGAGAAAGAAAGGAAAAGAAGGAAAGAACCAAATGAACAGATAAAAGAAAGCATTTAAAAAAGGAAGAAAAGAGACAAAGGTAGGAAAAAACTGAAAGAAAGGAGCAAAAGAAGAGGAAATGATTAACTTTGCAAGGAAAGAAGGGTTAAAATGAAGGTTGTCAGCTGATTAAAATATTTAATCACAATCAATCGCAAATTAATCACATTTATTATCTGTTCATAATGAACCTTAAAGGAGATTAGTCCAGTATTTAATCCTCTGATCAACATGTTAGTGGACTAATATGCTGCTGTATGTAAATGTATGTATATATTTATTATAGTAAATCAATAACAACACTAATCAATACCAGATATTGACCAGAAACCCTCCCAGGTTCTGACTTTAGCATCAACAATCTGCTCCAATCAGAACATGACAAACTGCAGCCCAACAGGCAACAACAGCTGTCAGTGTGTCAGAGTGCTGACTGGACTAGGACTTGATCCAGACTGACTGGGACTATCAGAAAGTGGGCATGTCTGTAAAGGGGAGACTGGTGGGGACCCAGAGAACCCATTTACATCCACACATCTGGAGGTCAGAGGTCAACGGACCCTTTGAAGATGGACGTGACAGTTTTTATTCAACAAGGTTTAGCAGAACTCTGGAGCATTATCTAATGTCTTTACCGACATGCTATTACGCTAAAAGTTTCTGACCATCGCCATCTTGTTTTTTTGGCTGTCGCCATCAGTAACACTAGAGGGTGGAGCTAAGTACAGATGTTGTGACTTACTTTGACAAACACTGTGAAAGGGTCAGCGTTCTCAGGCGTAAACACAGACTGTGCCGTTATCGGGACCATGTGGTGGGTACTGATGGATTCATTAGGTTTTCTAGTTTCTATGATGCCAGTATCTTCACTTCAGCTTTAAAGCTGAGCCGCTACAACCTCTGAAACACTGAATGGAGGCCGGGCCCAACGGCCGTCCAGATGTTTTAAGAGGTTATATAGAAATCGCAAGTTGCCTTAATGCATTAAAGAAATTAGTGGCGTTAAAACTTATTTGTGTTAATATGTTATTATTGTGTGAACTTTGACAGCCTTAGTTTTTATCATCTTCACTATCAGCAGCAGCGCCGGATTCCATATATATTTACCATTATCCATAGTTTGTATTGGTTTTATACTGAAAGAGAAACCTTCCTCACCAATACTTGATCTCGGCCAATCTCTGATCGTGTGTCATTAAACCTCTAGATACTGTATATTGCACGTATTACTGTTGACTGACTGTTATTATCATTATTGTTATTGCAGCAACAAGCAGCGTGAAACTTGGTTGGACCACATTCCCTCTCTAAACGCTCATAACGATATTACTGCCGTCTGACAGCTGCGTTCATCTCAGACGCTTCAGAGAAGTCCTGCAGTTTGCTTCCTGTTACTTCATCCTGTCACGTTGTGTTTCCTCAGATCTGATGAAACACTGACTGACTGCTTCTTTCTCTGACACTAACACACCGTTTGGGATTCTTCGCTGTGAAGTGATGACAGCGCTGAACCTTCTCAAGTATTCGAGAGGTAATTTACTGTCAGTGAGGAGAGTGAAGTAACAAGTACTGCAAGTCTATCACAGTGGTGGAAGAAGTACTCAGATCTTCTACTTACTGTAAAACTAGCAATATGTACTTGAGCAAAAGTACTAGAAGTATTCGAGCTGGGATGATTCACCCATCTCCTGATTCAATACTGTCACCAGACTTAGGTGCTGATTTGAAAAGTATTGTGATTATCAGGGTCATGTAATGTTTTATACTCTGCTGAATATAATCAATCAGTCTGATTTCCATAGATGGATTCTGTAGATCCAGTTCCCTTTGTTAACACCTTATTTTGAAAAGCGGCCGTAGTCCCAGGTGTCTACTTCCTCTAACTCCTCCAAGGTGGTCTCTAGCTCTCCGTCAGCTCCGTTCTCTTTATCCATCCATGGTCAGCTCCATCGGGGCCGTCTAAATGCATTTAACATAAATGTCAGTATATGGAGCTCTACAGTCGTAGCGTCGGCCCGTCGGACCACGGAGACGAGAGCGACGGCCGGCCGGACCGCACGTTACCGCCGTACGATGACGTTTCCCGTCCGTGACGGAGTTAGCGTGCAGCTTTAGCCGTGATGTCTAGCTCTGCTTTTCCAAAGTGTTTCCCTCCTTTACTGGATGTGTAGTGTTTACCAGGCTGGATTTAACATGGAGGGTGGAGGTCGGATCCACGCCCACCCTCCACCCTTTAATACTTTCTGAGGTTTGTTCTGGTTGACGGACACCGAACGGATATGACGTCACATGACTCAGACTACCACAATAAAAGCCCTAACTTCCTCCTACCTCCACAGAGACTCAGATGAAGCTGATATATTGATTCTGGAGTTAAAACAATTGTAAAAGGAAAGGTAAAATAAATCATGATACATACAGGTGAAAAGCATCAAAATATACTTAAAGTACCAAAAGTAAAAGTCCTCATTCTGCAGAATATTCTATATTATTGTATTATAATTAGTGATGCAGTTTAATCTATAACAACTCAGTATTTATTAGTTGATTAGATTTAGTTTTAATAATCTGAATCTGTAAAGCTGTCAGATAAAGGTAGTGCAGTAAAACGTAGTATTTCCTTTAGTAGAAAGTAAAAGAAAATGGAAATCTCAAGTAAAACATCACTAAATTGTGTTTTTCTACAGTATTTGACTAAATGTCCTTTCCACCACTGGTCTAGTGTAAAACATTAACATCAGTAATTAAACAGCTGTATTTCCTTCACCTCGTCACACCTTCTCCTTTGAAACGCTGGCGTCCACCAGGAGACGCAGAAACCCTCCGAGAGCCAATCACGTCCCTCACAGACCTCCTGGTGCACTAATTAGCGTCCATGATGAACCAATCCCATCAGCCCCTGGGGGAGGACTGCTGATTTAAGACTACAGAAGAGAGTCTGGTGTTTGTTTTCTGAGGCGTTGGATGACCAAAGCAAAGGCAGATGTTCCACCTTAAATGTGGGGCTCCACCTTAAGAGCTACAGGTTTAACTAGGTTTGAGGTTGCACGGACAGGCAGAGTGACAGGTGACAAATAACTGAATAAAATACATGTCTTTTATAACGGAGGTCTGAGGGGAAAATCCTTTAAGATATGCTAAAGATACTGAACCCACAGCAGGAGATACTACTACTATACTACTGTATACATAACTGCCATTAAATACTACAATGTATGTATTACGAGCATCTACTGTATGTCCAAAATACAGCAAGAAAAATAAAAAATCCATGAATATCAAACATAAAAAGTAGGGCTGCCAATCAATTAAAATATTTAATCACACTTATAGTTTATTATCACAATATTATGACGTCTCAAAATAGCCCTTTTGTTAATTTATAATATTATTAATAATACATGTGTGACTGCAAATGTTTTCCTTGTGGTCACATTTTTTATTGGAGCATTGAAATACTGTTTGTGTCTGTTTCTGAATAAAGTTGAGTGAATTGAATTTAATGAGAACATGTTCAGGAGGTCTTTCTGGTGCTGTGTTTGTGGATCAGTCGTCATAGAGAAAACATTTCACGAACAGACGCGATCAGACGGCTGCCTGACAGATTTGTGACTCTTTTCAGTCTGTAATTGGGGAAATTCTTGTAAATCATCATTGAAGAGATTTAAACGGGGAGTCCCTGGAATCCCCTGAAGGACCCCCAGGGGGGTCTCCGGACCTCAGCTTGAGAACCAAACTGTCACTCAGCGTCTGGCAGCGCCGGCGGCCTACAGTCATCTCCTAAACGGTAATTTATGTTGTTGTGGAGGACAAATTGCTGCAGGAGGTGCACCATTAGCTAAACTGCATTTCACACAGACGTGTTTTCACCTGCAGCACAACTATGCCAAAAATGTCAGAACTCAGCGCCGGGCCGCCGGCGGACTCAGGACGGGCTTTTTATAGTGTGTGTGTGTGTGTGTGTGTGTGTGTGTGTGTGTGTGTGTGTGTGTGTGGGGTGGGGGTCAAACAAATAGTGATCCTCATGCAGTAAACAGACATTTATGTAAATAAACAAATTGAAGACCAGGTTTATGTTCAGTAATGCTGATATTACAGATCATCGGCGGTGAGCTGCGTTCTGACCCCACTGCTTCCTGTCCACAGAATTCCTGCATTCGGAACGCCGTGCAGCGTAAACAGCGTAGTCCGTGTTGGTAACGTAATCACCTTGGATACCTGCTACTGAAGAAGAAGAAGTGCTTTCGGCTGCTCCCCTCAGGGGTCGCCACAGCAAATCATCATAGATTCGCATGCTTGTTTTACGCCGGACGCCCTTCCTGATGGGGGCGGCAGTAGCTCAGTCTGTAGGGAGTTGTCTTGGGAACCGGAGGGTCACCGGTTCAAGTCCCGACATGGACCAAGAACTGAGTGTGAACTGGTAGCTGGAGAGGTGCCAGTTTACCTCTTGGGCACTGCCGAGGTGCCCCTGAGCAAGGCACCAAACCCCCAACTGCTCGGGGCGCTTGTCAGGAGCAGCCCCCTCACTCTGACATCTCTCCATTGTTGCATGTTTGTGCATGTGTGTGTTCAGGTCTGCATGTACCGTGTATAAGTTAACAACAGAGTGAAAACATTGAATTTCCCCTCGTGGGACTAATAAAGGACTATCTTTCTTCTTCTTCTTCTTCTTGATGCAACCCTCTGTATATTTATACAGGTTGGGACCGGAGCAGCCAGGGATCGAACCACCAACCTTCTGATTGGTGAACAACCTGCTCTACCTGAGCCACGGCTGCTCGGATACCTGCTGCTACTAGTAACTAATAATATAATAATAACTGAGTGTTATTGTGTACACTATTGAAATTAAATAATAAATACCTCCTGCCAAGACCCTGAAATAATAAGTAGATATTAATAACATTATCGTTTCACAGCGATGTCTCCAGAGCACAGCGTCGGCTAACATCAGCAGCTAGAACCTTCAGCGCCATATTTCACCGATCGCACCGTCGCTGCGCCGACGACCTGCCGCTTTATTTAAATAATCACAGAGATGGATTTTTATTTCCTTCTGTTCCACGTCGCTGAGCTTCTTCTCTCCTCGTTGATCCAACATCTGGATTCAAACATAAAGTTTAAGTGGGAAGTCCTCTTTTATGATTATTTAAATGTTTATTTTTCAGTTTTTTTTATTAACTCATTTTTTTGCATATATTTTTCACAATTTATTTCCAGATATTAATAATTTTCAGATATTTTCAAACAATTTGCACTTACGTTTTTCCACATATTTTACTAATAATTTAGTAAAATAACCCTAACATTGTGAACTTAGGTTTTTCCACATATTTTTCTCAGTTTTCAGACTTTTTCAGATATTTTTCACATATTTTCTCAAGATTTTTTTCACATATTTGTTGAAGATTTTTAACATATTTGTTGGAAATTTTTCACATTCGATTCCACATATTTTACTAGTAATTTTGGAATATTTTCCACTTCTATTTTCTAATAATTTTTTAAACATTTTGAATGTATATTTTTCCACGTACTTCACTCATAGTTTTCACAAATTTATTGGAGATTTTCAACTTATTTGTCAGATGTTTTTCTATTTCTATTATGCTTTTCTATTTTATTTTTCACTTATATTTTTCACGTTTTACTAATAGTTTTCAGATTTTTCTCACGTATTTGTTGGACATTTTATCAAATATTTGTAAGATATTTTTCACTTTTTTTTTTTAACATTTTTAACCTTATATTTTTCAAAGATTTTACTAAATTTGTGACATATGTTACAAACAATTTTCAGACATTTCTTGGATATTTTTCAGTTTTTTCTTAAATGAATAAAATGTACCAAGTATGACAGTTTTACTGACTTATTTGTCCCCATAGTTTCCTAAATATTTCCTTGAAATGAAAGTTTGGAAGAAAGAAAATTAAGGCTGTTGAATTATGTTCAATAAAATGCAAACTAGCATTTAAACAATATTATTTATCTTTAAGTGGATCTCTACTAGGAGGCGACTAACTAACATAAAATATGTGTAATAAATAAATATGATGCATTGATTAAGAAGTCAGAGGATCTGATCAATCTGTAGTAAGGAGAGAGAGAGAGTGAGGGAGTGATGAGAGACGAGTCAGAGAGAGAGAGAGAGGCTGATAGAGTCTGACAGTACATGGAGAGAGAGGGAGAAGAGAGAGAGAGAGAGAGAGAGAGAGAGAGAGAGAGAGAGAGAGAGAGAGAGAGAGAGAGAGAGAGAGAGAGAGAGAGAGAGAGAGACAGAGAGAGAGAGGAGAGAGAGAGAGAGAGAGAGAGAGAGAGAGAGAGAGAGAGAGAGAGAGAGAGAGAGACAGAGAGAGAGACAGAGAGAGAGAGAGAGAGAGAGAGAGAGAGAGAGAGAGAGAGAGAGAGAGAGAGAGAGAGAGAGAGAGAGAGAGAGAGAGAGAGAGAGAGAGAGAGAGAGAGAGAGAGAGAGACAGAGAGAGGAGAGAGAGAGAGGGAGAGAGAGATGAAACTATGATGGCTGGTAACAAACAGCACAACGCCCTCCAGTGGTCACACACTGAACTACACACTGAACTACACACTGAACCACACACTGAACCACACTGAACCACACTGAACCGCACACTGAACCACACTGAACCGCACTGAACTACACACTGAACCACACTGAACCGCACACTGAACCACACTGAACCACACTGAACCGCACTGACTGACACGCACACTGAACCACACACTGAACCGCACACTGAACCACACACTGAACCACACTGAACCACACTGAACTACACACTGAACCGCACACTGAACCACACTGAACCACACTGAACCACACACTGAACCACACTGAACCACACACTGAACCACACACTGAACCACACACTGAACCACACTGAACCACACTGAACCACACACTGAACCACACACTGAACCACACTGCGATCCCGTGTCACTACACACTGAACCGCACACTGAACCACACTGACCCACTGACCCACTGACCCCTCCCCGCCGCCTGCCCCTGAACCCACCTGCCTCACTGCCCCTGAAACTGCAAACTACACTGCCCTGCCCACTGAACCCACACTGAACCAACTGCCACCAAACTACCACACTGAACCACACTGAACCACACTGAACCACCTGCCACACTGAACCGCACACTGAACCACACTGAACTGACACACTGAACCACACTGAACCACACTGAACCGCACACTGACCCCTCACCACACACTGAACCACACTGAACCACACTGAACCACACTGAACCACACTGAACCACACTGAACCGCACACTGAACCACACTGAACTACACACTGAACCACACTGAACCACACTGAACCGCACACTGAACCACACACTGAACCACACTGAACCACACTGAACCACACACTGAACCACACTGAACTACACACTGAACCATACACTGAACCGCACACTGAACCGCACACTGAACCGCACACTGAACCGCACACTGAACCGCACACTGAACTACACACTGAACCACACTGAACCACACTGAACCACACTGAACTACACCTCCACACTGAACCACACTGAACCGCACACTGAACCACACACTGAACCACACTGAACCACACACTGAACCACACTGAACCACACACTGAACCACACTGAACCACACACTGAGCCCTCCTCATAACCCCTGCCCTGACCCCCACCTACCTGACTGCACCTGACTACCCTGCCCCTGACCCTGAACTCAGATCTGTCTGCTGCCCTCCCCCCCCAACCCCTGCCCTGACCCTGCCCCTGCCCCCCCCCCTCCACTGCCCCTGCCCTCCCTACCCACCTGCCTGACATGCCACACTGAACCACCTGAACTACACACTGAACCACACTGAACCACACTGAACCACACTGACCACACACTGACACTACACACTGAACCACACTGAACCCCTGAACCACACCTGAACCCACCTGAACCACACTGAACCCACTGAACCACACTGACCACACTGAACCCACACTGAACCAACTGCCACACTGAACTACCTGAACCACACTGAACCACACTGAACCACACTGAACTACACACTGAACCACACTGAACCACACTGAACTACACACTGAACCGCACACTGAACCACACTGAACTACACACTGAACCACACTGAACCACACTGAACCGCACACTGAACCACACACTGAACCACACACTGAACCGCACTCTGAACCCACACTGAACCACACTGAACCGCACACTGAACCACACACTGAACCACACACTGAACCACACACTGAACCACACTGAACCGCACACTGAACCACACACTGAACCGCACACTGAACCACACACTGCGTTGAATCGGCGTCGGAGCTCGTCGGTAGGAGAAATGACTCTGATTGGCTGTTCAGTTGAGAGGACTCAGTGCAGAAGAAGAGAAACTAAAGTGAGGAAAGGAAGACGAGCGAAGATCAATGAATGTGATCGGTGATATTTCCACAGCGATGTGAACATCTGGAATGAAGCTACGTGGACAGTGAGAGCGGCCTCTTTGTGTCATGATCGTATCCTAGCAACAGCCCGTCTGTCCACCGGCCTCGCTCTTCCTGTTCGCTGGGTTCATCCAGACCACGCCACCTGCTGGCGTGGAGAGGTACTTCCTGTCGCGCAGACGCACGCCGTACGAACTAACCGGCTGTCTGCTGTCGTCTCTGTGGCGTGTTCAAATCCGACTTGACGACCTTTAACGTTAACGGTGATGACAGACGCGCTTGTGAGACAGAAATGATGTGAAATTTTGGCTGAAATGTTTGATATAAGTTGATGATAAAACAGTTTTCATATATTCAGATAATGAAGTTTGATTTGAATGAGATGAAACTAAAACAGCCAGACTTTTAGTAAAAAAATCATATTTTTCTTTTTAATACTAACACTTGAAATAATGAAGGTTCTTAGAAATGACAAGGCAGCCTGAGTGTTTAATTTTCACCACTTTACTGAAGATTTGATGAAACTTCATTTGTTTTTTGTCTTTTTACAAAATGAACCAGAGAAAGATGAAGAACTGAGGTAGATTATAATTAGAGGCAATATTACACTAAACTGAAATCAGATCACTATCATTAAGTTAAGGTTTGTTTTTCTTTATTTAAATATAAATTTGGACAGTTTGATGAGTTGGGCTGTTAGTGTTAATGTTTAACTGTATTAAACTTGATGTGATATTATTTCTATATTTATTTAATGCATCTGTTCTGTGTTTACAGTGACTTCATCTTCTCTGCTGTTTCATGGTATCATTTATGTTTGTAGCTATACGGTTCTTCCTATATAAGCTATATAGTCAGTGTGTGTGTGTGTGTGTGTGTGTGTGTGTGTGTGTGTGTGTTGCCCTGTGTAATGTCTATCAGGTTCAGAAGCTTCCAGCAGCAGCAGTGAAGCAGCCAATCAGAGTGTGACAGACGAGTGAGAGTCCGACCATCTGTAAGTGGACTGATGCCGACACACACACACACACACACACACACACACACACACACACACACACACACACACACACACACACACACACACACACACACACACACACACACACGCGAGATGACAGAAATGTGGAAGTAACTGATTACATTTGGTCCAGTTACTGTAACTGTGGAAGACGTGTGCATCGTGTGTATGGAGGACAGAACCTGCCACAATCAAAAAGAAATAAATGACTCTATAAATCAATAAATATAGAGTTAAATGTAGCAAAGATATTAGAAATGTAGTCATTAATTTATTATTTGTGACAGAAATTGATGTTTCTTTCTCTTTACTTACATATCTTTGTATAAATTCCCTTATATAGTGTTTATAGTGCTGTTGTAGAGTTTCCCTTTTACTACATATAAAATATATCTATTCATTTTTGCATTTATTTATTTTTATTTGTTTTTGGATTAGGCGGAGGTCAAAATCCATCATGGACAGATTTTGATGAAATTTTCCGGGTGTGTCGAAAATGTGAAAAGGAAGAACTGATTTAATTTTGGGGGTGATCCGGAAGAAATCCTGGATTCTGGATCACTTTGAAATTTTCGTTAACATTGGGGTAAATGGGACCCAAAACATTGTTTCTCAGTATCTCTGGTAATTGTTGCTCAAAGCTCATGAAATCTGACTCAGGGATTTACAATGTGGACTTCTATCAAATCCCAAAGGCTGATCCAGATCTGATCCAGATGGAGGATTTTATAGCAATTTATATAAAACAAATGGGGGTACTCTTACATTTTGGCCTACTGTGCATTTAATATTAAAGAGATTTTCATTAATAACTTCTGAACTAATAATAATGATATAAACCTAAATCCACTGGGTGAGGGGATGTTTTCATGGTCAAGGAATCTAATAACGCAGACAAAATGAATGTAGGTTTGTTATTTCTTATCCAGAGCGAGATCCAGCAGAAAACCGCCATTACGGAAAATGTGCCATATTATTTAACTGAAATAGATGTTTTAATATTTGGTAAAAACAATAAATACTACTGGTATTAATAATGGTCTCATGTTCTGCCAAAACGTGACGGCCCACAACCGACTATGGCACATTGTTGGACCACGCTTACTTCAACAATAATCAATATCCCCAGATATGTGTTGAAGACTGTTATTTTTCTGACCTTGACACAGTTTGCATCACTTTGTAAAACGTTCATGTACATATGTTGGTTTTAGAAATAATGTATTGTGAGTTTTATGTTGTGTCTTGTATATATGTTCTATGTTTGCCACTGATACAAAATTCTTTTTAAAAAATGTAGGATTTTTATTTTGGAGTGAATTACAATATGGGGGGAAACTGTGGTGCTTGGCGGAGGTCTGAGCTCTCCGAGTGCTTTTCTAGTTTATTCGTTGTTTATTTAGCTGTTGTGTGGAATTTCGTGGAAAATATGAAATGTATTCACAAACACACAAAACTTAAAAAGTACCACAAAGGAAACAAAGATCAGTAAAACATGAGCACCTGATGTCAGTTCCTGATGTGTATAAAATGTGCATACCGAATTTCCCCTCCGGGGATTAATAAAGGTTCATCTTATCTTATCTTATTATCTTATTTAAACCACCAGATGAGCCACTGGCTTGTGTTTTCACTGCGTCGGGTCCCTCAGCGTTTTATTAGCCACGTAGTGAACATGATTACATGCTCTCATGCCTCCAGTTTATTTTTTATTCTTTGTTAATTGCTCCTTAATAGAAGCACATTCATTATGAAAAGGCTGAAAATGAAAAGTGTTGGCACCACATCTGCCCTCGGCGTCTGTGAATAAGTGTGAACAGCGCTGCCCGGCTGCTCTTCGTTATTATTATTATAATACAATTTCCATTATCTTAAAATACTGCCAAGATAAAAGCATTATAATCACCAAGAGGGGAATTAA
The DNA here is from genome assembly GCA_947000775.1 of Pterois miles. Lineage (NCBI taxonomy): Eukaryota > Metazoa > Chordata > Actinopteri > Perciformes > Scorpaenidae > Pterois > Pterois miles. The sequence goes on from CAMQGK010000193.1 coordinate 2,022,152, forward strand.
AAATTAGCAGAAAGCTGCAGCGCAGGAGTGCTGCTGGTTTCTATTTGTGGCAGCAGAGAGGTGTTTTGTATTTCCATCCCAGTCACCTCCAAATAAAGGTGAAAATTGCACCCTGGGGGGAACAGCTTTGGGTTGGGGGGTGTCGTAGATTCAACCCATCCTCTCTTTGTCTCCGCCGCCGTCGTTGGATCGTCCCCAAAAATCCAACAACTGTACCGTCAGAGCTGGTTTAGAGACGCCGGAGACGGACCGTCGTGGCCTCCAGGGACCTGAAGCTGCTGATCACCAGCAGAGACGACCAACATCTACCTGTTCACACCTGTTCACACCTGTTCACACGCGGGCAGAAACGTGGCGGGAAACGGGAAGAGGAAAAAAACAAGCTGCTACTTTAAAGACAAAGAACGTACAGTCACCTCAGACACCAAAGATGAAAATGACACCAGAGATCAGCATCTCAGCTTCATCACTAATTTTTGGACATTTTTTCACAAATTTCACTAAAATTTTTTAGATATTTTTCTGATATTATTGAGATATTTTTTCATATATTTAACTAAAATGTTTCAGACATTTTACCAAAATCTTTCACATATTTTACCAACAAGTATTAATATTATTTTTATCCACTGTATGTGGATAAGAAGTGAATGTCCATGTCAGCATCAGCTCCCAGCAGCAGAGCCACGCTTCCGCCATTTTGGACTGAATCCTACCAGACGCCAGTAAAACGTCCTCCCACAAAGGGACGTACAAAACTAAATTATTTCTATTCTATTGTCATATTCTACTGAAAACAAACTTTTGATATTTTTCACATTTTTCTTTACATATTTTACTCAGAATTTTCAGACATTTTCATATATTTTTCACATATTTTATTATCACTTTTCAAACATATTTTCACTTATTTCACAAATAATTTTCAACTACTTTTTTTTTCAGTTTTCTTTGTTTCGTTTTTTTTTTTTTTTTTTTTTTACATATTTTACTAAAAAATTCATTTCAGTCATTCAGTCATTTTTCACATATCTTACTGATTTTTTTGGATAGTTTATATTTCACTAAATAATTTTTGGACATTTTTCTGACATTTTTCACATATTTTACTTATAACTTTTGGACATTTTTCACAGATTTCACTAAGAATTTTTAAATATTTTCTGACATTATTCACCTATTTTTTCATATATTATTCATATATATATTTTTCACATATTTCCAATTTGTTCACTTATTGTACTATTATTTTTTTAATATTTTTCTGACATTGTTCACATATTTTTTCAAATATTATTCATATATATATTTTTCACATATTTCCAATTTGTTCACTTATTGTACTATTATTTTTAAAATATTTTTCTGACATTGTTCACATATTTTTTCCACATATTTAACTAAATATTTTCAGACATCTTTCTGAAATCTTTGGATATTTTTCTGACATTTTTCACATATTTTTCTAATTTCCCATTTGTTCAAATATTGTACTCATAATTCTTGCTATTTTTCTGACATTGTTCACAGATTTTTTCATATATTTAACTAAAAATTTTCTGACATTTTTCTGAAATCTTTCACATAGTTTACTAAGCATTTTGGACATTTTTTTAACATGTTTCATGCATTTTTCCATATATTTTATTCAGAATGATTTTCTGACATTTGTCACTTAATTTATTGAATTTATTAGTAATACTGTTGAGGTGTGAACTGTTGGTCCGACTAAAACATGGTGTAGGTGTCACTTTGGGCTCTGGGTCATTGTGATGCTATTTCTCACAGTCTTCACTATTATACAAACCAATCAATCAATCGATAGAGAAAATAATCAGCAGCCGATGCGAGTTCGACGGAGGAAGACAGAGTGGATCATGAAGCCAGAGAGCTTTCATTAGCAGATTCACAGCGGCTCATTAGGCGAAGCAGGATGATGACAGGCTAACCGGCTGTAAACGCCTGCTGTTCTAAGCCGCTAATGGTTTCGCTAACCTCTCATCTATCACTCAGGTAACTGCACACCTGCGTTTACCTGCATTCCTCCTGCCAAAGCACCCTGCTGTCTTGTTAAAAAGTCACTCAAGCAACAACTGAACATGAAAATGAGGAGAGAAGAGGAAGTGACAGGAATAAAGAGTGTAACTGAATGCAGCTGTAGAGATACAGTTGTGTTTAAAATTATTCAACCTCACAGTAGAGAAGTGTTTTTGGAAGTTTGACATTTATTTTTCATCTTGTTTATAATCACATTAAATAATGACATGTCAAATAGACAAATACAACTGAAATAACAAAAATATTTTTTGGAATATTCCAATTAATGGCCTTTCTGTGATTACCTCATTGACAAAATGATTCAACCCCTCAGGTATGTACAACTTTAGTACTTAGTACAACATCCTTTTGCAACAATAACATCCTTTAGACGTGAAGCATAGTTTGACAAGTTTCTTGCAGCGATCCACAGGTATCTTTGTCCCTCATAGGCAAAGGCCTCCAGTTCATTCACATTTTTTGGCTTGCGTGCTACAACTGCCTTCTTCAATTCCCACCAGAGATTTTCAATGGGATTTAAGTCTGGTGATTGCGATGGCCACTCCAGAACCTTCCAGCCCTTCTTTTGCCACCAAGCTGTGGTAGATTTTGAGGTATGCTTAGGATCATTGTCCTGTTGGAAGGTCCAACGTCTCCCAAGCCTCAGCTTTGTCACTGACTGCATGACATTTGCATCCAAGATGTCCTGGTAGTGAACTGAATTCATAATACCTGCACACGCTGAAGATTCCCTGAACCTGAAGAAGCAAACCAACCCCAGAGCATGACTGACCCCCCACCGTGCTTCACAGTAGGCAGGGTGCTCTTTTCTTTATAGGCATCATTCTTTCTCCTCCACACGTACCGTTGATCCATCGGCCCAAAAAGCTCCAGTTTGGTCTCATCACTCCAGAGAACAGTATCCCAAAACCTCTGTGGTTTGTCCACATGGTTTCTGGCCTACTGGAGTCGACTCTTCTTGTGAGTCTGGGACTTCTTGCATGGAAGCCATCATTTGGCAGTGTGCGTCTTATTGTCTGGGCAGAAACCTGAATACCTCCCTTTGACATGTCCTGTCGTAGTTCCTCAGCTGTCACCGGGGATTTTTCTCCACCTTTCGCCTCAGGTATCGTACAGCAGTAGCAGACAGTAACCTCTTTCTACAACGCCCAGGTAGCGTTTCCACTGTGCCTTTAGCTTTAAACTTGCAGACTATGCTCCCAGTTGTGTCTCTTGAAATGTTTAGCCTCTTTGCCATCTTTTTATATCCATATCCTTGCTCCTCCTCTCTGAACTTTTTTGACCATTCCTTGGACTTCACCATGTTGCAAAGATGTCATTAACTGCCAAGAAGAGCCATGTGTCACAGTCCTTTTAAATCTGCTTAATTGCTGCTCATTAGGGTTCGTTCACATCTACAGGTGTTTCCATCAGCTGTTTGACAACACCTGATGGAAACCTCTGTTCTTCAGAGTGGTGGACTAGGGGGTGGAATCATTTTGTCAATGAGGTAATCACAGAAAGGCCATTAATTGGAATATTCCAAAAAATATTTTTGTTATTTCGGTTGTATTTGTCTATTTGACATGTCATTATTTAATGTGATTATAAACAAGATGAAAAATAAATGTCAAACTTGCAAAAACACTTATCTACTGTGGGGGTTGAATAATTTTGAACACAACTGTATGTAGTCGCACTACCCGATAGGAAAAAGAGATCAAAGGTTGTGATCTTTTAGTACAAAGGAACACTGAATAACGCCGTGGTAGCGACGCCCTGCTGGCGACGCCCTGCTGGCGACGCCCTGCTGGCGACGCCCTGCTAGCGACGCGTCACTGAAACAGCCATGCCCTTGATTATGCCAAGTCTTAATATAATTGCACACTGGAATAAAGGATCGATGGTGTGAGGATCACAACGAGTTTGAGGTGAAATTGGCCTCCAGATTCTCCAGATCTCAGTCCAATCAAACATCTGTGGGATGTGCTGGACCTGCTGGACGTGCTGGCATTTTGGCGGTCATCATTTTGGTTTTTGGCCGTTGCCACCTTTCTTTTTTGGCTGTTGCCCATCTTGGATTTTGGTCATCACCATCTTGGATTTTGGTCATCACCATCTTGGATTTTGGTCATCACCATCTTGTTGCAACCAGAAGTGACACAAGAGGGTGGAACTACGTATAACCGAGTGCTGAATAAGACATTTTGGGCGGTCAGAAATGTTGAATTTAACTTTGATGAAGTGAAAACACAGTGTGAGAGTTAACGTTCTACGCTGGAAACACACCCAGTCCGGACAACGCCGTGGTAGCGACCTGTCAATCACAAGGTAGCCCTGTCCTACAGCATCCCCTGCTTTACGGTCTGTTTGACTCTAATTTATTAAATGAACATCCTGCTGTACTGAAGAAGACTTGAAACTAGTGATTGAGACCATAAACTGATGGGAGGCTCACTTTCTGTAGACTTCTATACAGCCAGAGGAGTCGCCCCCTGCTGGCAGACTGCAGGTTTAAGACACTTCAGCATCGGCTTCACTTCTCAGATCCAGAAGTTGGCTCAAACACAAGATACGTGAGAGAAAAAACAACCCTTTAGATGTTTTATAGACTCAGGTTTATATAAATACTGAATATTGTACAAATACATGGTACCGTTGTCTCTGGAAAGTAAAATCAGTACGACATCATGGCCTATTAAACCCCAGAGCGCCCTCTGGAGGCCGACTGGCACGTAACAGCAGTAGAGAACCAGACAGTGTCAGCAGCCCTCTGAACATAAAACCAAAAACCAGTCTGTAACAGACCCAGGTATTTCTACAGGGTCACATTTATATAGACTCAGAGGGGTTTGTGGACTGTGCCAAGGGCTTTTCAATGAGTGAAATTCAATGAAGCCAAATTCTGCAATTCTGCAAACTGTAAAAAAACTGCTAAATTATATAAACCTGTTGCAGCTGCTCTGCCAGGATGGTACTTAAAATTCACAAGAAAATTACACATTTTAAAAAGAAGCTACGTTAGATTTTTGATCAGGTTTTTGCACCAATATATAACCAACAGAATAAGCTAGAAAGATGAAAATGTGTTGTGACTTTTATCTGTCTACTCAACCTTGTGCATCTTCCTGAATTGAGCAGATAAGTGACTGACGCTTTATTTTGAAAAACTCTTTAAACTCTAGCCTGCATCTGTGGACTCAATTTTCTGGCTTTTGCTTTTAAAGCTGAAGTCCAGGTTACATTTTACTTTGGTTTGATGAGATTAGTCTGAATGATTAAAGTCTTGAAGGACATGTGGAGCCGACGGTATACGGTTTAACTCGTCGGGTTTATCAGTCCGATCCCAGCAGCAGGTTCCTCATGAAGTCTGAGATCAGTTCATTTACAAAAGAAAAACTAAAAATAAATGAATTAAAAATTACATTAAAAGTGTATTTCTCCAAAACTCCCATGTGGTTTCTCTCAGCGGGGTTTGAGGTCATTCAGCGGTTCAACCAATGAAACTTAAGGACAACAGGTACACTCATCATCATCATCATCATCATCATCATCATCATCATCATCATCAATCGTCATCACCAGTAATAGGAGGAAATGATCAGGAGGTAAAAGGTGACCTAGCAGACGTTAGAAATGATGTGTATAAAGGGTACATTTTAAATATTAACATCTTACTGGCAGGTTACTGATAACTAACCAGGACTGAGAAGGAACCAAATAACCCAGCTAGAGATTAGATCAGATTAATCAACTGACAGAAAATTAACAGTTTTGATCAACAAAAAATGGCAATGAGTTTGGCAACAGCTCCAGCTTCAGTTAGTTGTCTTATATGATAGAAAACTGAACGTCTTTAGATTTCAGAAAAACCAATAACAGCAGATGATAAAACCACAAGGTCCTCACTGACATTAGATCACATCTTCATGACCTTCATCAAATCACAGATGCTCAAATGTCCTCTTTATTTTAAACTCAGAGGACTTCTTACGGGACTTGAAGCCCCTCCCCGTCCGGTGGACCACCATGGGACCTCATGGGAGGGACTTCACCTCTCTACTGACGAGACGTCGTTAAAATCACTGCTGAGGAAGGTCATGATTTGATCAAAAGCTCCAGCAGAGAGACATTAAAGGGACATGTCCATTACTTTGGATATTTGGTTTTTTGAGGTTTTTCTATAATCCTGTGTCTTCCCATAAGAGTTCTTCATGGATTCACATCCCAACATTCAAATTTTGGTCAAAATTCATATCTTGTAGCATCAAAATGCTATTTTCCCTTCAAGCCCTTCAACAAAACTTGTTCACACGTAACCTGATGTAGGTTTCTGCATGATAATGCTGCTACATACAGTACATACACATCTATCCTTAGCCAGAGTCAGCGTGTTACATACAGTAGACGGCAGTCGGAACGGCGTGTACTGCTGTGGGGATAGTTTGGGTGTTTTTGTAGTGGGCTTGTATGAGGTACTTATACAACCGCGGTCAACCGCTGCCTCCATCGGTTAGGCTTTTTTGTGTTATTGTGTGACTTTCCAGTGTGGTGAATCCAAACTAATCCTTTAAAACGCTACGGTCACACAATAACTGAGCGATGGATGCAGCAGTAGACCAGCAACTCCCCTGTTCTGAGAGGAAAAATGACCGCTGGCTTTAAAGAGAGTGATATAACGGCTTCAGTTCCCTGCCAGATACGTCTGTCTGATTGCGATGTAAAGTGGTTTTCAGACAGCCCTTTATTGCTCTCTTTAAAGCCACCAGACTCCGTTCACAAAAACAGAAATTTTGTCTCTCAGAAGACTAAAAAAACCTGAACTAACCCTTTCGGTTATATCCAAACTTGGTCACCTACATCACTTCTTCTTGCTAACGGCTGAGTTTCTATTTGGAAAACCTGGAAAAGAGCACAGAGTCGACCTTTAACAGCTGAATCAAGAGAATAATCAGATGAATTAACTGATGATTAACATATAAATCATTAGTTGAAGCTGTTAATCCTGCAGACTGTCTCTATGAGCGGCTGGATATTTGGTCCCTTCTCAATCTGTCACATTAATGTTGGGTTTAAGGTTTAATTTCTATTGTTTGATCATGAAATGCTGCACATAAATCATCGAGGTCTTAATCTGCTACAGTTCAGTTCAGCCTGGTTTGGCTTAGTTTGGCTCAGTTTACTGTGTAGAGAACACAAGTGCGACACATTCGTAAAGGAAAATACATTTGGGAATGTTTTCGAGAAAAAGATCTCGAAATAAAATTTCATTTCTGTGGTGATCTGATAAAGAGGGACACACTGTAAATAAAAATAATTCAAATAAAAATGCTTTCTCTGTTAGGTACGATGACAATCTGGACATCCCTCCTCACCTCAACAGCAGGAAATAAAAGCATCATGAGAAACGTTTTGACGGCAGGAGTCAGTCTTGCAAAAATACTTTTGATTGTGAAGGATTTCTCTTCAACGTGGATAAAAAGCTAAAATAAACTCTGACGTTACAGCATGATGCATGTTTGGCAGAAGGGTTTAACATCTGGTGAAGCGTCCCTCTGCTCCTTCTCTGCTCCATTTGCACAATCCCAGTAAAAATAGGCTTTAGGTTTGCACTCACACCATGCCAGCAGGTACCAAAGTGAATCAATGAAAACAGCTCCGGTTTGGCCATGCTCGTCTGTTTGGTGTCAGGCCCGTTTGGGAGTTTATCAGTCTGGTTGAATGTTTAACTGTCGTGTAAAACAGCAGTTTTAGTGTTGAGATGTAGCTGACAGTAAGGAAATGTGGTTTGTTTGATCCTCAGGGATATTAAACTCCAGGATGTGTCCTGCGTTGGGCATTAAATTAATCATCAATATGTCTGTTTGTACCATTTTATCCGCTCAGTGCAGCCACATCTGGTTCCACCGATCCAGCTGTGGGTCAGTCAGCGCTGCTGCATCCGTTAAAAGAAAAATCTCCCAGCAAAAACAGGAACCACGACCAGCGTTTGCATAAAAGGACCTGCGTAGCACCGCTAGATAACAACAAAAGTCGCCACTCGTACGTACGTCGTCTACCCCAGGAGGCACCAGGGCGTCAGGTTCTGGTCACAGTCCAGTTTGGTGTTGATGATGGTGCAGGGAGCGCCGCTGATGGTCAGCTCCTGTCTGGACTCCACCTGGTGGCGAAGGTTAGTCAGCCCCCCCTCTGGATCCACCTTAAACTGCTCCTACAGGGTGGAGGGAGGGGGGTGACAGTGGAGGTTGGGTTGGGTTTAATAGCGTTCTTCCATGGAGGGGAAGGGAAGGGGGGGTATTATGATCCTCTCTCATCTTTTTATTTCACAGGAGAGTCGATCTGACTTTTCCGTTTAGGATTCATCAGTTTTGAGCAGCTTTTCGTTGCTTTGTCAGAACTGTGGTTGTGGACCTCAGTTTCTTGTAACGGTCACATAGCTGCTAATTTCAACAAGATTTCTGTGGCAGTAACGCTGAACATTAGTGGACATTTAGGGGCCCACGAAGAGCATCTTAACCACCCCATAATGCATTTTATTATATTATTATTCTTACTTTGCTCATAATGAATAGTTGGCCCACATTTCGCAGCCAACGTGCCGCTGTAGGCAGCTGCCTAGTTCGCCTGTATGGACGCGGCGACGCTGGCTGTGTACAGGAGCAGGCATTCAGGTGCACGCCACGTCTGCTGCTTGTATGATTCACTTACTTTTAGAGATTCTCAATTTCATATCTTAAAAAACAGAGTAGGGGTCTGCTAACAGAAATATTTTTCCATACTTATCCAGACCTGGAAATGACTAAAATCAAATGCCATGCAGCGTAGGAACCATGTCTTTCTTTAGTTTGGCTGCAGGCTGCAGGAGGTCACCTGAAGTTACTGTGATTATTATTATTGTTATTGTCATCATAAGAGTGTAGAAATTAGACATGTCTGTGAGTGAGATAGAAAGGAAAGAGCCTCTGAAGAAGAGAGCTCGGCTATAACATGGCGACTCTCCCATAAATGAGCGTCCAGTGACGGCCACAGCTCCACATCTTCAGCAGTAACTTGTATAGCAGACGCTATAACACACCGTGTGGTTGCAGTCAGTTTTGGTGGAGAAAATTCTCCAACTTCTCGGGTTTATCGAACCTTTTTAAAGCCTTTTATAAAGTGAAATGTGACTTGTTGCGGAGCAGAAAACCAGAATCAGGAGATATGAGTTTTCTCAGGAAAGAACGATTATTATTTATTATTTTACATCTATTGTTACTCCTCTACGCGGAGATCTTTGCATTCACAGCTGCCTGTTTTGTTCATATTAATTTGATTTCTTTATGTAAAAGATGAATACAAACGCCCAGTCTCGGCGCTGTGGGTCTGTGATTCGTTCACTCTAACAGGTGAGGTGTTGTACCTGTTTCTGGGCGGCGACCCTCTTCTGGTCTCTCTTCCTCCAGGCTGAGTCGTGGATGTGGAGAAAGGTTTTATATCCTGAAGTGATGCCAGTCGGTCTGAAGAGCTGCAGAGAAACACAACAACACGTCAGGACGGATGTCACAATCGGCTGTCGGACAACTCTAGAAACCGAGAAGAAGATCCTCCAGAGAATCCTGGTTTGTCTGATGAAACTAATGCAGGTTTCTGGTCACTTCAAATGGACTACAGTCCTTCAGTGTACCTGTAACTCAGCTTTTCTCAGTCGTCTGTAGAACTCGTCGTCCTCTCTGCCCCAACCCCAGAACCGGTTTGACATCCCATTACACTGCAATGACAAACAGAGAGTGAAACATTTAACGCTCTGCTTCAGATCCAAGTCTGAAAACCGTTTGTGACTGATGCACAAAACAAGGTCCGAGTTGAATACAGTTAAAATCTCACCGGGTTGAACAGCTTCATCTGGTGGACAATTTAAATCATTACATTAATGTGCTGTTGAGCATCTCCCACTGCAGGAACTTTAATCGCACATAATCTACAGCTTCAGGGTCGTCTTGTGTGCAAATGAGATAAAGTTTAAATGAAAATCACTGAACAGTGTCAAACATCTGGTCTCCTCTCGTACTACAGCCGGCCAGAACTTCCTGTAACCGGTTCGAAAGTCTGAACCATAGAAACGAGCTGGACCACGATTCAGTTAGACCCAGACCCCGACCCAGACCACCTCTTTTCATCCTGGGGGAGGTTGCACACCTGAAATGTTGGTTTGGTTTAAACGGGCAAATCACAAAGTCCGGACCAACCAAGACAGCTGTGAATGGGCCTTTACGGGTTTTTACTCCGCTGCAGCATTGTACCCCTTTATTTCTCCTGTTATCTCACCACTCACAGTCTCAAATCTTCTCTATTACTTTTAGCTAATGTTTAGCTAACTACTTCAGGAGAGACTCTAAGACTTGAGACTCTGAAGTCTCTCCTGTCACAAGACTGGCTGTGTGTTATATCAACATTTTCTGCCAGATATTGTGTTTGCTGTAGTTGTCGTCACAACTGCTTCACCAAGCAGCACTGCTGTTAACACCTGAAAACACCTGAAACTGCACTGTGTCAAACTCCTGAGAAGAGACGAATTTTAGTCAGTTCAGGTGCATAAACTTAGTTTAAGACTAGTCTTGGTCTTAGACTGAACTGACTGAAGAAGGAAGGAAAGTTCACCACCTAACTATTTCAACTGTTTATTCATTACTTTTAGCTAAAGTTATTTCATCTGTTTATCATATTTGGATTCTAGTACCATATTCTTCTTCTGTCAAGTGTTTTTTCACCCATAATGCATTGTGTCATCATCCAAGTTAGTCAGTCAGTTACCCATAGGGAAGCTTTATGCAACAGGTAAATTTAAGTGTCTATAGCAAGTCTGGCCTTTTTTTTTACACAGCTGCCCCAGGAAGTAGGAACCAAGCAGAACCAACCAAAACTGAGACTTGATAACATTTGTCAAGTTCCTGCAGTGGAAAAGGACTAAAGTCCAGTTAATATGATCCCACTGTATGTTTGTCTGTCAGCTTGTTCCAGCTGTTCTACATAATGTTTCCACTGAGTGATATTTTCAAAGGTTTACGAGGTTTAATAGGGGAATAAAGTCAGTACCATGTGGTAATGTTTCTTGGTGAGCAGCAGGATTCCTCCCACGTAGGTCTTGTAGTGGTACAGCGGGTGCAGCTCGGGTGAGGCCACGTGGAACGGTCCCTCCTCGGGGAAACCGTAGTCCAGAGCCTCGTTCAGAGGCAGCAGGTCCACGTCATGCATCGCCAGGTAGTCAGTGTCGTTACCGCTCTCCAGGTAACCCACGTTGATCAGAGACGCTCGGTTAAATCTGAAACGAGGAAACTAGACGGGTAAGTCTTTAAAGGAGAGACTCCTGCGAGGTCAGAAATGATGGAATGGAACTAGAAAACTAGCTGTTCAGTTGCAAATCTAGATGTGGATGCACCCCAAACCCACTGAGGACACATTCAGAGGTGGTCAGGGACTTTAACCTCTGATAAACTTGCTTCTAACTTCATATTCACAGCATTGCTACCACGTGTATCCTGAAGTCCAGCCAGCGACCGGCTCGTTTGCTGATGGCCCGGAGCTAAAGAGCTCCGTTAACGGAGGATGCATTGAGTTATATTATCATGTGTTGAAGCTCTGCTCAGTAAAAATTACTGGCCGATGGCAAATTATAACACTATCATAATGCCCTCAACAGTTATCTTGTAAAATGTAATTTTTGAAGAGAAACTTGAAGAAATCCAGTTGTTTGAAGGAGAAGTTTTCATAGCAACATAAAACATATAATAGAGAGAGAAATATGACCAGTTTTACCTCCTAACACTTGCTCTAAGCAGCTTAGACTACATAATTAAAACCAATACCCCACATTTTTTAATAAAAGCAAATAAAAATACCATCATTAACTTACTAATCATCTGAAATGTGTGTTTTTATACAAATAATGACAATAGACCAAAACAAAGTAAAAGAGCAACATTTAGAAATGTTGCCGGCTGGAACGAAGCACAAATTGCAATTAAAATGTTTTGTCCCTGATAATAATGATCAATGAATAATCATGATCTCCATATTGATGAAAATAATCGAGATTATAATTTTGGCCATAATGGTGCATTCCTATGCCACAATGCCAAGACTTGATCTGCTGTTGGCGCCAAGAACAAACGGAAAAGTCTTCATCTGAGGACGTGAAGACAACGTCCCAACCTCTCAACAACGGTCACACTTTTCCTCAGCAGGGGTCAGTACCCAGCAGGATTCACTTCAAACCTGAAGCTCCAGGACGGATCAGATCTGGCTGTCTGTGACCCATCTTCAGACTGGGAAGCTGGAAGTTTTATTGTTTATTTTGCAGGTTAGCTGGTTGCGTGAGCCATGCAGCTAGCTTCAATTATAAACGCACCGACAGGTTAGATCAGTGTTGGAGTAACAGGTATGTAACCCTGAGAGCCTCATTTGAAGCCGCAGTACACAGTAAACTCCTCGAGGGCCATTATGTTCATTTATCGCTGTGACAATCAGAAGTTGTTGAGGAGGATGTTCTGTACTGGTCGTTGCTAAAATGAAAAGTATATAATGTGACATGAAGGGCAGCGTCTTTTCAACATTAACTTTAGCATTTCTGAGGATGTAAAACGAAAACAGGGTGCTTTTTAAATAGAACCACCATCCAAAAACTGAGGCAGCTCCCAGTGTGACGTGTTGGCAGGATGAGACTTGCAGACAGAAAACATGTTGTAACAGAAAATTAAACACTTAAGGTAGCAAGCAGGTGATTTACTCACCTGTAGTGATCCACCTGGTTGATGACGACGATCTTGTGGCGGATTTTCTTCTTGTTGAGGAACGTGTGCATGAAGGGAACGAACACCAGCAGTTCGTCGAAGCGTTCCCTGAAGGGGACGATGAGCGCCAGTTTGTGAGGACCCCAGGAGGGGTCGTCCGCTGCAGACGCCTGGCTATCGGCGGGGGGGCAGGCCGGTGGTGGCGGCGGCGGCTGCTGCTGCTGCTGCTGCTGCTGCTCGGAGGGGCGCCTGTCTTCGCGAGTGGTGGCTGACATTTCACCTGAACAGCTGAGCTGCAGCCAGAGCAGAGAGACGAGCAGCAGCACCATGCAGAGGCCGAACAGCTTGTAGATGGTACATTTCCCAGACAGAAACCTGGACACACAGACAGGAGACGAGGGGTTCAGTCAGCTGTTTAAATACTACGAACCTGCAGCAGCCAGCTGGTGAAACGTCAGCAAACACATACAGTTAACAAGCAGAACACCCAGCCCGGTCTGCATTTCATATCTGGCTATTAGAGAGGAACTATAATGCTTATTTTCAGGTTCATAATTGGTGTTTTGGTTTCCACTAGAACAGCTTTACATGCTTTAATGTCAAAAAAAATGCTAAAAATGATATCGCACACTAACAGAAAGAGAAAAAGCACAAAAACAAAATACTGTAGGTCTTTAAAGAATTGTGACCAGGTTGCATACGGAGCGGCATACTTTAAATCTTACATATCTAAATCAGAAAATGTATCTACTGAAAGAAAATAATAATAAGTTTAACAGTAAATTTCACAACAAATTACATTAAATGATCAAATATATGAAAGTACAGCCTGAAAAAATATTTAAAAAAAAATCAAATTAAACAATAAAATAGATTTTGCTTTACAGAGGGTCTTTTTATATCAAATGCAATAACTTTACTAAATTCATAAACATCATTCAAACTTATTATTATCTGTACTGTGCATGTTATTGCATGTTATTGTGATTTACTATGAAGTGTTTTAACCAACCTGGGAAGCCGAACACAAATTTCCACATTTGTGGGCGATAAAGATAAAATACCAAATATTATATATAAAGTGGAGTATATTATAAAGTAGTGTGGTCACACCTCAGGGTTGCTGCAAAGTCAAATTCAACACTTTTTAAGACCTCAACGAAATATAATTAAGACAACAATTAAACAACGATATCTTCACAGAAAAGAGAGATAGATTACTTTAAGCCCTACTGTGGGCTTATTGTATAATATAATTAAATATATATACTTTATATATATATATACATATATACAGTATGCATGTATACAAGCAAGGTTATGTTTTTATATTTTTCATCCAAACTAAATAAATACACAGATGAGGTGAAGTTTTGTCCTTAAATCTATCCATTTTTTAAAATTATTTAAAAAAAATATGTTACAGGGTAGACAAACCTCCTTTTCCACTAAATGAAAAATACGAACCCAAGACTTAATTTTTTCATGGCTGGTAATCCTGTAATCCCACTGTGACGACGAGGAGCGAGACAACATTGTCAGGCCTTTACTGCTCAGAGCAGAGTGAGGTAAACAGGACGAGGTCGCGTTCCTTCTGTGTCCGAGTATCTCACCTGTCTTTGTTCAATAACCACATGATCACACCCAGCACGCAACAATGCCTCAGTTTACACAATCAGGTCAAAGCTGATTCAGTCAGAGGTGACAGTGTTCAGGGTCAGGATCATCACACTGACGGGGGGCTTCACAGACCTCATGTCCTCAGAGGCCTAGAAGAGTTTTTATACCTTAAACTGTTAATAATACTTTCTGTCTTTTCTTCAACACTTGCTTTGTATCTGCTATTCAGTGGGGGGATGTAACTAAGTACTGTGCTTAAGTACAAATTCAACTTTACTTGAGTATTTCCATTTTCTGCTACTTTCTACTTCTGCTACACTACATCTCAGAGGGACATGTTGTACTCCACTACATTTATCTGAGTACTTTTACAGCAGTAAAATGTACCACACACATTAATGCATTAATCCAGAAACATCAGCAAAAATATTAAAACACTGACAAGAGCATTTTACTCACACATCTATACTTTTACTTCAAGTACATTTTGTGGAGATATACTTTTACTAGGTTTAAGTTATGAATGCAGGACCTTTACTTGTAGTTGAGTATTATTAGTATTTTTGCCGCAGTAAAAGATCCGAATACTTCTTCCATCAAGTAAAAGTCCTGCATTCAAAATCTAAGTAAAAGTACAAAAGTATTAGTGTTCTAAAAGTACCAAAAGTAAAAGTACTCATTATGCAGAATAATCTAAACTATATTATTGTTTTAGAATTATTGATGTATTAATGTGTTCATCGCTTTGATGTTGCAAAATGTTACTAATGCATCAAAATATACTTAAAGTACCAAAGTACTTATTATGCAGAATTATACTTTCATTCTTTAAGTACATTTTACTGATTACATACTTTTACTTCAGTAAGCTTTTGAATGCAGGACTTTTACTTGAAGTGGAGTATTTTCGCAGAGTAGTATTAGTACTTTCACTGCTAGAAAGGACCTGAATACTTCTTCGTGTAATTATTATGAACTAACAAGAATATGTGATAAGTGAACATGGTGTAGCAGCTATGGCTAACAGCAATACCACCTTCGGAATCAACAGTATAAAACCAGAAAAATAATCACGAATACAATAATAAATAAATAGCATCTTACCGTCTCTCCTCTCTGAAGTAGAGGGCAGGCTTCCGTCTCGAGGAGTACATCATCTTCAGGAGCTGATTTCAGTCCGGTTCAGTTAAACAAAACAGGTGACAGACAGTCAGAAACAAAAAGGTGTTGTTCCTCTTCAGATTAATGTTTCATCCTCCCCATGCTAACCCTGTGCTAACTCAGTGCTAACTCCATGCTAACTCCGTGCTAACTCCGTGCTAACTCCATGCTAACTCAGTGCTAACTCCATGCTAACCCTCTCGGCACTGTACGTTTACAGCCGGTAAACATTTGCTTATTAGAGCAAAACTAGTTGGCAATAATCCATGGTAGTGGCCGGTTAGCTGTGTTAGCTAGCAGCCTCCCTCGGCTCCGCTGTTACCCTGTACACGTAGCGGTTCACACACACCTCCGCTCCGGGTTCAACCGTTACACCTTCATTTAAAAGTTCCGGTTTATCTGCGACCGAGTGTCCGGTAACGGTTGAATTCAGCGGAAAATGTTCAATTAACACAGTAAAAAAACGACCGGAGAAATATTTAACGTTATTTTCACGATGGAAAATAACCGATTGTAAAGATGTCCGACCTGTATCCGAGTCCGAGTGGCAACGCGGCTGTTGGTGTTAAAGGTTCCTACAAGTTTGACCTCGTGCACAAATAAAAATGTCATTACATGGAGCAAAAATCATTAATTTAAAACGTGTGACATCATTTTGTTATAATTTGCTTCTTTATTTATTTATCTTTGTATTAATTCCATCATTTGTTTACTCTCCAGTGTAATTTTCCCTTTTATGTATTCATGTATTTAATTTTATTCATTTTTAAATGTATTTTTGTATTTTGCACTTATTTTTTTCATTTTTAATTTGATTTATTCATTTAAGAATGATTGCATTGCACCACTTACTGTATTCATTTCTGTCACATTTCTTTATGCATTTTTTCATGCCAGTGGAGGCTGTCAGTGTATAAAATTAATAAAGAATACATATAAAATAAATACGAAAATAAGTTAATTAATTAAAAGAATCATTAAATAAAATGAATAAATAAATAAAAGGGAAGATTAAACAGAAGAGTAAAAATAATTAGGGAATTAATACAAAGACAAATAAACAAACAAATTAAAACGGAAATACATTTAATAATTAATTAATAGCTAAATTTATTCTAAATGTTATTTTGCATACTTTGAATTTACTTACTTACTTAAAAGTACATATTGCTGATAATACACCTGTTTTTTATCCAAGTAAAAATGTCAGCATAGGACTTTTACTTGTAATAAGGATAGTATTTTGTAATATTGCTATTTAACTGGATCTGAGTACTTCTTCCACCACTGCAGGGCATACATGCAACAAACAAAACAAATCCTATCAAATAAATATGCAACCAGTTAGTATAGAAATACACACTAATCATTATTATAACTAATTTATTTTGTGAACCAGGCATAATTATTTAAAATGAACTTTGCAGTCACGTTTCTACACACGATGTAGTTGTAGCCTAAAAAACCTCCTAAAGTGATTTTTACAAACTGGGTTTTACCGGAGAATATTTAAATAATAAAATAAACTCAGTCCTTTAAACCAAATGTGACAAAACTTTATTTTGAGTGCAATTTTAGACAGATTTAACATGGACAAAATCTCTCTAAAAATAAAATAAATTCAAGCCCCTCTTCCAGCCTAAAAGCAGCTGATTCAAACTAACCCAGGAAAACGCTTCAGGACTCAGCAACATAAACGAGTCGAACACAAACCACCAGAGAAAAAGGAGCAAACAACGAGGAACTAAACTTTTATGGCTGTAGAGGGAAAGAATAGACTGATGGGCCTTCTCAGTGTTTCTTTCTTTCCATTATTTCACTCTTCACATTCAGGTTTCACTGCTCTTTTCTCACTGAACAAAGTCTCGTGAAAACTGGATATTCAGCAGTTCAGGTCTTTGTGGTTCTGGGTTCAGCTCTGTTTGAGTCTAACACCTAAATTTAACTTTACACAACGGTTTGTGTTTGTTGTTTTATACCTTAAAAATGAAAAATCTGGAGGTAAAGCTCATCCAGCCAGTTTGAGGTTTTGCTTTTCTTACAGGAGCAGAAGCTTGTTTTTATATGCATTGAGTACAGGAGATAAAACATGATGTTTTAAGACCAAATCTGAAAGATTTTCCTTCAAACGACAGGATTCTGGTAAAGAAACAGACCCAAGACGCTTCAAGATCTACAGCTGCTTTAAACAGGAAGTAGAGGAACTAAAAGTCCCCTCTGAAGGTTCCTGTTTCCACCAGGATGACCGTGGTGATTGAATGGCGATCACAAGATCCGATACCAGAAGGTTTACGATATTCTGTCTGTGCCGCCGACAGCGAGCCAGCATCAGATGAACAGAAACAAACATACAGTTTGGACAATAAAAATGTAGACTGAGTCACACGCAGTAACAGAAAACAGTCTCATCTGGTTGGATTTCACTGAGCCGGGCTGAAAATGTGAAAGAAAAGAGGAAATCTGACGAATCAACACAAACTGCATCTGAGCGAAATTAATATTGCTTTGATCAGTATTTCACCTCTTTAATAAAGCAGCTACAGCCTAAACTATACTTCACACATCTGTAACACAAGGGCTTCCATTAATATTATATACGTATATTATATGTGCAGATAAATGTGTCCCTCTCTACAGAAACACAATGCAACTGTTTTCAGACCAGATACGGCCCTTAAAGGAATAGTTCACGTGTTTCTCAGTGTGGTTGTATGAGCTACTTCTCCATAGTGGATGCTTTATTTATAATATTTTCACCACTTAACCTCTCCGTCAGACGGGGAACTGAAGCCGCTACATCGCTCTCTTCAAAGCCACCAGACTCCATTCACAAAAACAGTAATTTAACCCCTCAGAGCAAGCGAGTTACTGGTCGACCGCTGCTTCCATCGGTTTGTGTTACTGTTTGATTTTGGTGTTTATAGGTCCAGTGTGGAGGATTTGGTGACATCTAGTGGTGTAGTTGCAGACTGCAACCTACTGAGAACCCCTCTGGTCACTCCTCCCTTTCTAAGACTGACATAACGTGAGCCGCCCAGTGCAAAACCATGGTAACGCCATTGGCCTCGCTCAGAGGTCATCCATACCATAATAACACTCTCAGGAGCAACAGAAGTCAGACGGCGGCTGGCGGTACCACGGTTGAGCACGTTGCGGCTCACGTTAGCGGTTTCACAAACCTGACGGAGAGGCCTTCAGCTAACGAAAATACCCGAAAGTCTCTGTCCAGAGGACTCGCTCCCTATGTAGATATGAAGGACTCATTCTGAGCTAATGAAACACAACCACTCTTAGTTTCAGGCGATTATACACTAATAAAAGCATAGTTACGAATATTCTACTCCATTTCTGCAAATAGATCCCACGAAATGCTTCACTCTGGTTGTTTTAAAGGGTTAGTTTGGACTCGGCAAAGTGACACAATAACACAAACTGATCGAGGCAGCAACTCCTGTGTTCTGACAAGTAAAATCAGTTTATTTCAATGGAGTCTGGCGGCTTTGAAGACAATAGATCACGACTTCAGTACCCCGTCAGAAAGAGGTGAAAATATTCTACATAAAGTGAACAATTAAACTGATAAACTTTTTAGGAGTCTAACGTGTTTTGCTGCCCCCCCGTCCACAGTACTACATCACTCAAACTCTACATCTACTGTAGTAGTACACTGACTATGGAGAAGTAGCTCAAACAGCCACACTGAGAAACACCTGAACTATCCCTTAAAGTTCTGCAGGTGGACACTGAAAGTATTTTTCCTCCTTTTTTGATCACAGCAGCAGAATCTACTTCTTCAGGTATTTATATCAGTGTTGGTGCTGAAGCCAAAATTCTGGTCATGTGAAAAAAAAAACAATGAGTCAAAGAGGTTAGAAATCAGTCTGAACGCTGACTATGTTTATATTTTGCAGCTGGTGGCACAATTTAAACCTCTCAGGCACTACAGGTTCATCTGATGGCTTCCACACAAATCCTGTGTTCCCTGTAGTACCAGCATCACACGCCATCAGAAATTAACACTACAAGATGCAGTTAATCCTATCTTTTTATCTTCTATCTTTCTATATTTTTACTTTCCTGTGTGATGCAAGATGCAGAAAATGCATCACCAAATTAGACTTCAGATGAACAGACTCAACAGCATCTCTCGTGGCCAGTAACACATCACATACTCATTACAGTGAGCGAGGAGGCAGAAAAAGGGAATCTAAAAAACAAACACACAACTATCAGACTGGTCGACGCTGACAGTATATAAATAGAGTTGTCACATTAACCCCTGATAGTCGACTGCTAATGTGAGGGGCTCGTTACAAACAGAGCTGCTGAGGAAAACATGACAACATCTGGAATAATCTAAGGACGTTGTTTTCAAGCTGAATCATGCAGCTGGATTTCTCTGCGTCCCGTCTCTTCAGCGGGAGCTTTTTCTCCGACGGCTGCAGCAACTGCCGCCGCCGCCGCCGCCGCTCAGCACTGCATCAATCAGTAGAGACCAAACACACTCGCACACTCACACACAAACACACACAGTGACTCAGTTACACCAGTTTCTTGGCCTCGAAGAAGCTCTTGAGGTGTCTCATCTGCCAGATGCCGATGGCCACCAGGATGAGGGTCTGGACGATGGACCACCACAGGACCCGCTGGTTGGTGCTCTCGCTGGTCTGACGGAAACGCTCCTCGCGGTACTGAGAGAGGACAGATGAGGACATTTTACATGACCGCCAGCCAGGACAAAGCTACAAACTTTACATAGCAGGATGGAAACAAAAAAAAAAAAAACATTCACAAATTTGATTTCTTAAACAAATTCATTGATTGTCTTATAAAAAAAAAACATTTTTAGCACCCTGGACATCTAACCCCTCAAAAGACACAACTAAACCACAGTCGATCACCAAACCAAATCTGACGTTCCTAAATTAAACAGTTTTCAAGTTCTGCTCCAGAAAAGACAGCAGACAGACAGACAGACCTGTAGAGCTAAAGGGGTATAGATAATATAGATAATAATAATAATATATAATAGAATACAATATATAAAGAAAATCCCACTAATCTGTGAGGGAAATGTCTTTATTCTTTGGTTTCTGGGTTGCTGGATAAAAACTGTAATCAATAATTCCTGACAATGATCCTGATATATTTGACTCCAGGACATCTCTGACTAGATATTTTTCATATCATCTTTGGACATTTCTCTGACATTTTTCACACATCTTGGACATCTTTCACATATTTTTGGGACATTTTTCAAGTATTTTTTGATTATTTTTCACATATTTTCCAGACACTTTTCACAATTTTTAAAAATGTAATTTACAAATAATTTTACGACTTTTTTAAAATAGATTTTTCCTATAATCATCTCTGACTACATACATGCTGAAAATGAAACATTTTTAGTGGATTCATTTAGAGATTTTACAAAGTAAAAGTCCTTAAAAGTGGATGATTCAACTCGCAATACTTAAAAATTGTATATAAATATATTGTACATCAAATCTGCACCCAAATATCATGATAGGACTGAATCGGGACGTGAATCGTCTCAGCCGTACAAGATACTAAAAGAGAGAGACCAGTGGGATGCACTTTGCCACCTAACCGTACACTACCTAAACGATACTAATCCTGTATTGTGTCCCACACTACCCTGCTGTGACAATACTGTAAATACTGTAAGGGATTTTTGTCTTGTTCCTCGTCACCAGAGTGGGATTACAGGATACCACGACAACCACACATTAAACAGCATCACCCACATGTGGCAATCGCCAGGACGAGGAAAAAACAACCGGATTCGGTATTTTCAGTTTCACAGCATGAGGGAGTCTTTACCCCAAGTGAAGGAGTTCAAGTACCTCGGGTCTTGTTCACGAGTGAGGGGACGATGGAACGTGGGATTGACCAGAGGAATCGGAGCAGTGGGGGCGGTGACGAAGAGAGAGCTGAGCTGGAAGGCAAAGCTCTCGATGTACCGGTCAGTCTTAGTTCCTGCTCTCACCTGTGGTCATGAGGGCTGGGTCATGAACCAAAGAACTAGATCACAGGTACAAGCGGTCAAAATGGGTTTTCTCAGGAGGGTGGCTGGCGTCTCCCTTAGAGATAAGGTGAGAAGCTCAGCCATCCATGAGGGACTCAGAGTAGAGCTGCTGCTCCTTTGCGTTGAAAGGAGCCAGTTGAGGTGGTTCGGGCAGTTGATAAGGATGCTCCTCTGGGCGCCTCCCTAGGGAGGTGTTCCAGGCACCACCAGCGGGGAGGAGACCCCGGGGACAACCCAGGACTAGATGGAGAGATTATATCTCCACACTGGCCTGGGAACGCCTCGGGACTCCCCAGTCAGAGCTGGTTAATGTGGCCCAGGAAAGGGAAGTTTGGGGTCCCTGCTGGAGCTGTTGGCCCTGCGACTCAACCCGGATAAGAGACTGAAGATAAGTGAGAGTGAGCATGAGAGATGCTGTTCTGTTTTATCACCTGCTGTGACCTGTTGCCTTCTGGGAAAGTTTTTAGTCAGTGTTCCTACTGTGTAATATACAAATGTTCCTTTTTTCTATAATGAAAATATTCAACCAAATTTACCAGAGGTCAAAATGTCTCCTCAGTCCCCAGTAGGACGGCTGTCTGTCTTTGACACCTCACTCTGTTCAGAATAAATGAAACCAAACAGATCCTGATGTACCAAACTAAACTAAATCCAGACTCCTGGGTAAACTTACTGTTACATATCTACTGTTTAGCCTCATCGTCCCAGCTGTGCCGTATTTTTGACCCATCACATTTTGACACATTTCTAGGAGACCTTCAACAAACGCATGAAAGAAAATAAACCTAAACATAAATGTGTGTGAGGGTTTGACATGTTGCACTGTGTTTGAAACACTCAAGGACTGACCCTCTGGTAGTTCTGCTCCTTCTGGATCTGGTCCACCTGCTCCACCAGCTGACGGACTCTCAGCTGCAGCTCCGTCAGCTTGTCTTTGGCGGCGATCTCAGCGTAGTTGTTGGTGTGTTCTCCCACCTGGATGTCCAGGTGAACCCTCTGCAACACACAAGTTCAGTAGTGAGCAGTGAAGTATTAGCACAGTAATAGTGTGAGGCAGTGAGACATGATGGAGCAAGACACTGCCAGATACAAACCTCCACATTAACATGATTAGAGTTTAAAGGCAGCATGAATCCAAAGTCAACAGAAGCATTTAAATAAAGTCCAAACAGGAGAATAATCCCTTCAGGATAATTGAGTTCCTGTTGGAAATGTTTCAGTGAGCAAATAATCTGATAATTTTTAGGAAAGGAAAATTACTGAACACACTGAAGTTACAAGTGTTCATATTGTCAGTCAAGCTTCAAAAGTCTAATTTAACCACAAAACAAGATGTGGCATAAACAGGAATCTAAAGCCTCTTTCACATATAGTTCCTGGTGAGTTAATGGGATAAACTTTCAGACACATTCAGTGACATTCAGCATTCTGAACTGAAAGTATTGGCGTAAATGCTAAAATGTAAACAAGTCCCGGACACAAATACGTCTTGTGACTGGTTTGCTCGCTCCACGTGAAAGCTCCTTCCAGCAGATAGACAACACTTTAAGAGCTTTTCCCTGCAATGTTACTGCTTTCATTCACAACATTTTCCCTGAAATGTTATGAGGTCTCAAGGTGGGAAACTGGCGGTACAGATTTCTCTGAATATCGATCCCTGCTCCCGTTAACACGACATGCAGGAAATGTTCCAGAACATTTCAGGGACAGACTGGTGTGTGAACGGGACTGAAGCGAGGCCCGCCTCCTCACCAGCATGCCTCCGGCGAACAGGGCGAACTTGGAGGAGTTGGAGTGCAGACAGATCTGATGCTCTCCAGGTGTGTGTGATGTGAAGGTGAACCTCCCCTCTGAGCCGTACTGCCGGGACAGAATCACCTGCAGGAAACACACAAACCAGTTAAACACTGAAGATGATGATGATGATGATGATACTTCTGCTGTTCATTTTAATCTTTTTGTTCACCTTGTCATCGGGGTCTTTGACCTCCACAAACATCCCCAGACCCTGAGTGGCCGGCATGTACTCTTCTCTCTGTTTATCGTACAGCTGAGTCCGGTAGTTACCTGCACAGAGAAAGAGAGACAGGTGAGTCATGGTTACACCAGTTATTAATCTGAGCCTTCCGTCCCCACCTCACTGTCTCTGTAGGTCGGAGGACGACACCAGAGTCAGCTCCATTCTCTGGCAATGTTCATTATTGTCATGTGTGAAATTACAGTGAAGCAGTTGTTGACAACAATTAAAAGTTCTCAGGCTTCTTCCAACAATGATACTACTACCAGGTCTCACATGAACGAAAGTCTCCTACAACACGATTAACACTGAAAACACGTCTTTCCTTTAGGGTTCTCAAAGTTAACATGATAATAATGTATTAATGCAACTTGTGATTTTTGGGTTGTGGCTGACTCAGTTTTAACGCCAGAGCGAAGTATCTCGCTCTGTGCTTAGTTGAGGTTACTTTATATGATTATTATATGGTTTGATGAAAATGCAGAGATGGAAAATGTATTAAGACCTTTTACTTCAGTAAAAGTAGCAAAACTACAGTGTAAAACGCTTAGTTACAAGTCAAGGTCCTGCATTCAAAGTCTTACTTAAGTAAAAGTACAAAAGTATTAGCATCAAAATATACTTAAAATATTAATTAATAATTAGGGCTGTCAAAGTTAATGTGATAATAAAACGTTAACCAACATATTCATTTTAACACCCCAAAATTCTACACAACAACAACAACAACAATAATAATAATTTGCATCGAAGTCTGACCCGAATGCTTCAAGGTTTCGACTGTTGCCATGGAAATCAACCTTTAAATCAGTTTTGAAATGATGTTTTTAAAATTTATATATACATACAGTATGCCAGTGTTATAATAATGTATATATCCCAAAATAGCCCATGGAATAAGGAACAAAGCATCCCAACATTATTCATATCAACATTAGTTATTGTCAGATAGATATCGCTGCTTGTTGAGAGTGTGTGTGTGTGTGTGTGTGTGTGTGTGTGTATACAGCAGTGCAGCAGGGAGATGGACACAGACCGTCAGACAGACAGACAGAAGCGCTGCAAGGCTTTGAATACCTTCAAATATTTCTCACCAAAGCTTTGAAACCCAAAAATGGTATTTGTGACAGCCCTATTTACATTAACAAATTATTCTGTCACACATATAAGAGTTGACGTCCATGCTCAAATTAAAAGGGTTGCTCACATGCAGTTTATAAAAAAACCCCACAATATTATCATTAAAATGACACTAAGAGTGTGAATTATCTGCAGTGAGTGTCAAGCACCTGTTTGTGTTGCAGTTCTGCATAAATGTACTAAATCACACTCAGACAGTCATATTCAATATGCTCCGCAGAAAATGATCTTAATTAAAGGTATAACTCTATCCTAGTAAGTACTAGTGAGGCTGTGACTCGTTGCTTATAACCAAAAGCAAAACAGTAGTGTTTGCCAGAGGTCAGAGGTCACTCCGGGGGCTGGGTTTTGATATGAACAGTATCAAACTACTCCATTAGTATGGAGCCTGTTCTGTGCTTCTCCTCCCTCTGTTCGGTGTATTTGCAGATGATGTGTCAAGTACAAAACCAGATACTCCAGTCACTTCCTGTCAGTGTCACCCTCTCTGATTCAAACAGGCCGTGTGGTGTTTGCTCAACCAGGTGAACCGTTAGAAAACAGTCAGGTATATTAACTGAAAATCATCATAAACGTCCTCCCAGGCAAAACTGTCAATATTTATTTTACTTTTCATAACCCTATTAAGTAAACTTTACTGATAATACTTACTTACTGGTTCAGTGAGGTTCTGAATGCAGGACTATAATTTTCACCGTGTGGTATTAGTACTTTTTAGGGGGGGGCGGTGGCTCAGTCTGTGGGGGGTTGGGTTGGGGGGCGGGGGGTGACTGGGTTAAATCCCGGGATGGGAAAAAAAATGGGGGTGAAATGGGGTGGGGGGGGGGGCGGGTGTTTCCTTTGGGGGCGGTGGGGGGGTGCCTGGGGGGGGGCAAAAACCCCAAAAGTGCGGGGGGCGTGTGTGGGGGGGAGCCCTCTCTCTGACATCTCTCTTTTTTGTGTATGTATTTGGGTTTTGTTTTGAGTCCTCGTGTACGGTGTGGGGATAAGGAATATCTTCTTCTTCTTCTTCTTCTTTTACTTCAGTAAAAGAGCTGAATACTTCCTCCATCGCTGGTTGAGTATTAATGAGTTTCTTAAATATAACATTACTGTTACGTGACTTTACATTATGCTAATGTTGTGCTAGCTTCGCGTATTTCCTGAGTATTTAACCAAAGACGTAGCTACATAAATGGGACTAATATAGCTGCTTTATTTGATATTTAACACCGAGGATAAATGTAAATGTATATAAGGAGGTTCCGTAGTTTGTGACTAGCTACTTTGAATTGTGTGTGTGTGTGTGTGTGTGTGTGTGTGTGTGTGTGTGTGACTTTATTAAGCTGTAAATCAACACATCCGCAGCACAGATCCGTGTGTGTGCGGACACGAGAGACAACTTGAGCCCAGTTAGCCGATTAGCTAACTAGCTCAAGTTGGCGAGCTAGCAGTTAGCATTAGCCAGTTGGCTTCCTGTCACCCCTGGCTGACACTCACCAATAATCATCGTCTCGTCCGGGATCTCCTCTATGAAACATTTCTTCTCGGTCTCTCCGATGTGAAAATACAAAGAGGAGACGAAGCTGTAGAAAATGTTCAGGAGTAAAATTGACAACACACTCGACCGCATCCTGACAGACACTATCTTCCTTCCTGCCGGGAGAGAGCGAGCAGAGCGTCGACTGAGCATGCGCGAACACAGCAGTGCCACGTAACCCATCACTCGAGTCTGGCCAATCAGGACGCCCTTTGAGAATGCTGGGTGTTGTAGTTCTTTGGGCCATAGAAGGAAATAAACATCGACATAGTGGTAGATATGGAGGACTACAGCTACAACTTCCATCATAATAAATGATTATTTATCATAAATAAATTAAAAAAAATAGTAAATAACTAGAATAAACGCCTCAAACATCAAATAAATAGGTTACTTTGAAAACAAAAACGTATGCATATAAATACGAGTTGTAGTAATAGTAGTAGCAGCAATAGTTGTAGTCGTAGTAGTAGTAGTAGCAGTAGTAGTAGTAGTAGTAGTGTCACATATAGCCAGTAGGGGGAAGCCAATCAAAACCGCTGTTGTTAAGCTCCAAACCGAAGAAGAGGCACACTTCCGCCCAAGCTGTTTCCATGGTAATCAGACATGGCGCCGGGTAAGTCACACACTGTTTGTGCCAAATAAGCATTTAGACAATATAACTAATACTAATATTACTATTAGTATTATATTTACCGTTGTGATAGCAAACCATATGACCGAGGCTTCAGGTGAGGAAAAGTCCGATACTGAGGTCAGAATCTCCGCTAGCATCTAATGAAGTTAGCCGATGCTAGCTTGTTGTTCAGGTAGTTAGCAGTTAGCGTTACCAGACTACGATAATAAATATAGCTTATTTAATATATAGCATGACGTTACAGACAAACGGTGGTTAAAACAGTAGATTTATGTTATTGCCAGATACGTTAACACTAAGCAGATATCAACGGCACTGTTACAAATATGCATACATTATTGTTTTTTATTACTAATAAATACATTTAATGTAGTTAAGAGCCAACCTTAGATATTTTGCATACTACCGAGTAGATTATTAGTACTTTACAGTAGTTTATTGTACCCATCATATCATATGCTTTTTCTTTTGAACGTTAAAAATAACTACTAAATAAATGAAGAAATTAAAGCCTCTATATTCAAGTCAATGCATAGAAATAGCAAAATAAATAACATATAACATACAAGTTGTTCAACTAATTCTGATGTTTTCTGAATATATGCTTTAATATAAATATATACAGACCATTTTTATGTGACTTGTTTGATTTTGCAAATGAATTAACTCACAGTTGAACAGAAAATAATTGGTTATATGGTAAAATTGGTAAAATGATGCCTTTTTATAATGATGCATTTTGATACACAAATTGTCAGTGAAAAGCCTCCATAAACCTGCTCTATTATTTGATTTGTTATTGATGATATTTGCTGTTCTTCTCTGCAGGCAGCCAACCAATCGTATCCTTCACATGAAGCTGATGAACACATACACCTGCTCTGTCCCTGTCTCATGTCCCTGTGTTGTCCTTGACTCCATCTTCCTCAGCTTTCATCCACTCCTCTGCAGGTCCTCTTCTACCTCAACAGCTGGTACTTTGCTGCCTTCTACCTGGCAGAGATCCTGATGTTCATCTATAAAGGTGTGTCAGAGAAGCGGTCTGACCTCTGAATACTGTGGCAGATTGAGAGGAAGGTCCTGCATTTAAAACATTTGCAGTGGTCGTGTTAATTTCTGTGAGGCTTCGATACATCAGGCCTCAACACTTCTGCTCTCTAAGGTCTTCAAGAGCAGCATCGCGACTCATTAAACCACTAATTCTAACATCCAAACACTTGAGAGCTGGAAAGAAGACACTAAAAAAAAGATGTTGAATTTAAATGATTTTGAACACAAAGATGCATGTGTGTGGTCCTCATCCTCCCACTCTGTTGTCAGTGTTTCCTCTCTGAAGTCTCTGTCCTGTTGATTAGAGACCCGGCTGCTCACTCATTTGTCTTGATACTGTAAATATGATCAACTTCCACACACTTCACTGCTTCTTCTTCCACTTCACCAGTCACCTAAAACTCAGCTGTTTCTCTTTGTCCTCGGGACTACTAAGATTTCAGTCAACTAATTGATTAGTTGATTTAATCCAATCTGTAAAACTGAGTTTCTCCACAATCACATGAAAACACCACTTCAAATCAGGCGTTTACTAGAGATGAGCTGATTCTTAGAGGTAAGTCATGAAAACAAAGCATTAAAAACAACTAATCTACTAAAGAAATCTCAGTGGACTGAGACCAAAACAACAGATTAGTCAAATAAACGACTAAGAGGCGGCAGCCCTAAATATTACTATTCATTATCATGGATAGTATTTGATTTTACCACATGTATTTCACTTTTTTGTAATCTATTAGGTACTGGTATTAGAATTACTTCTCATACTCTGCTTGTACATAGTCTTTTTATGCATATGTTAACTGTTAAATTAATCAGCAACTATTTTGATAATCAATTTTTTGAGTAATTTTAAAAAAATCAAAATTTTCTGATTCCAGTTTCTTAAATGTGAATATTTTCTGGTTTTGTTCCTCCTCTGTGACAGTAAACTCAACATCTTTTAAACATTTGAGGCCGTCTTGGGCTACAGGAAACACTGATCCACATTTTTCACCATTTTCTGACATTTTATAGACCAAACCATGAAAATAATGGTTAGATGCAGATTAATAAATTTATATTACCCTATCTTATGTAGTTGCAGTAGAAATAATTTCAGTTTCTGGTTTCCTAGTTCCACTTCAGATTAATATGTCCTACATGACTGAAACTGGTTAAGTGTTTCTTGATTTCTTGTGTAAAATCATTAAAAGTGACGTGCATGTGTGAACACTGACGTCTGTAACAAAACGAGGTTTCCAGCATTCGGAACAATTTCAGTTTTTATTCATTAAAATGAATCAAGGGCCACAAACTTGAAAAATAAAGTGCGTATCACATACTGAGAGTACATTCATACAATGTTTAGACACAGTAAAGTGTATATTCTGTAGTATATCACTCAAAATACAAACAGAACTAAATAAAATCATCTACAGCCGTGACAGGTCAAGATGTCGTTACAGGTCCAAATAATTTAACAGTTTATTCCCTCAAAATCGAACGTTTCTGCTTTGGTTGGAAGAGCGACTAAATGACTGAAGGGAGGAGGTCAGTCACCTCCACACAGACTTCCTACGTCTTTACTTAACGTTACACGCTGATAAACACTCTCTGTTTCTCGCCGTGCAGGGATCTTACTGCCCTACCCGACTGATAACCTGGTCCTGGATGTGGTGCTGCTGGTGCTCTTTCTCGGTCTGGAGATGCTCAGGATCTTTTACGGTGAGACACCAGACAGTAATATTCAGACTGTACCTGTTAAATGAAGATGCACATTATTAACACACATCCTCCTGTTTGATTTGAAGCCAGAGGCCATTTCCTGTTTGAGTCTTTGCTGCCACCATGTGGACAACAATGATTTACTCAGCAGCAGTTTCTAAACTCACTCAGCTTATTATAATATAATGATTTAGGTTAAACTTGTGTTGAACAAACAGTATCAGTGCTTAAATCCCTAAAGACATGGTGTTCACCAGGACGAGGCGCATTACGTCCTGCGTCACTTTTAGATAAGCTAGCTTATCCTTAACCAAAACAATGGTTCATGAACTTAATCTTTGCCTTAACGCGAGATTAAACCCACAGGAGACCTCACGGCAAACTAACTTTGAACAGAGATGAGTCTTAATTATTTTGTGACCATCGATTTACCAGGATACACTTTGATTTTTACTCCTGGTGCTGCTGCAGGGCTACAACTGCTGCCACACTTCCCCTTTCCTCAAATGACTGTTAATAAAGTCTCAAACTGACCATCATAATGTCATACTGGAAAATATGAACAATAGAGCTGAAATATACTGACTAGGGCTGTTAATCAATGAAAATATTTAATCACACATTTTTATCTGTTAGAAATGAACTTTAAAGGGAGATTTGTCAAGTATTTAGTGCTCTTATCGTCATGGGAGTGGGCAAATATGCTGTTTTATGCAAACGTATGTATATATTTATTACTGGGAATCAATTAACAACATAAAACAATGACATAAAATGGAAGAAAACCTCAGTGAGGTTGACCTCGGCGATGTTGACCTCGGCGATGGTTGACCTCGGCGATAGTTGACCTCGGCGATGGTTGACCTCGGCGATGGTTGACCTCGGCGATGATGACCTCGGCGATGGTTGACCTCGGCGATGGTTGACCTCGGCGATGATGACCTCGGCGATAGTTGACCTCGGCGATGATAGTTGACCTCGGCGATGATGACCTCGGCGATGATGACCTCGGCGATGATGACCTCGGCGATAGTTGACCTCGGCGATGATAACCTCGGCGATGATAACCTCGGGGATGTTGACCTCGGGGAGGTTATTCTGGGGGGTTGTTTTTCGCGGGGGTTATTTACCTCGGGGGTATTTTTCCTTGGTGGTATTTTACCTCGGTGGTGATTGTGGATATATGGATTTCACCTCGGTGATGTTGACCTCGGCGATGATAACCTCGGCGATGGTTGACCTCGGTGATGGTTCACCTCGGTGATGTTAACCTCCGTGTGCCGTGTCCTTGATCAGGTTGGAAGGGGAACCTGTGTGAGCGCTCTCTGGCCTTGTGTGCGTCGCTCTTCATCCTGTTCCCGTGCACGGTGCTGGCTGTTTACTACCTGCTGCTGCAGACCTTCGTCCTGCGGCTGGAGTTCATCCTCTGCGCCATCCTGCTCTGCCTTTACAGCCTTGAGTTCCTGCTTGGACTCCTCTCCGTATCAGCTTTCTCCAGGTGACCAAATCCTGCAGGGTCCTGGTCCTGGTACTGGTTCTGGTTCTGGTTCTGGTCATGTGATGTGATATGGGCGTTCTCAGTACAATAAAAAGATCTTTGATTATGCTTCACCGTCTGGAAATATTCAAGTTCATGCTTTATCCCTTTGTGTTTGTCCCTTTTAGGTCCAAAGTGTACTGAAGAAGACTTCACCTGAAACACAGCAGCACGGCTTTGTTCAGATGCCATGTTGTAAATAAAACTGTCTATTTTCCTATTAAAATGTAAATCTGTTGGTTTTATACAAACGTTAAGAATGTCCTGACCCTCAGATTTTTTTTTTTACAAATTATGATGATGGAAGACGTTTGTAAATAAAACCCAAATTTTTCTTGAATGGATCAGCATCTGAAATGTATATAAATTCACACCGTGCAAAGAGGAATTACTGTAGGGTGCACAATGCTGAAGTTCAGCTCTTTAAAAGTCTTAAGAAGCAACTTCAGCTTCATCAGGAAACACCTTAATGGAGCATTCACACCAAAAGTAAAGAAGAGGACGTGTTACCAGGACTTGGTGAGCCAGAGGACGTAGAAGACCACGTAGAGCGAGCGGACGACGGGCCACCAGAAGATCCACGTGTTGGTGTTGTGGTCGACCTGACGGAAATCTGCCTCCCTCAGCTGCCAACCAATCAGAGCAGAGCTTTAACCACCATTACTGACTATTATTATTATTATTATTATTATTATTATTATTTTCCTCAGTATTCTAGATGCATCTGTTCTCACTCAGGGAAAGAAAAGGAGTCCATATATTTGTCCCATACAGCCGCCATGTTTAGTCTTATAATATGTGACCTCCTTGGCCTCACTCCGTCCAAGACAACTCCACCTGTTGTCTGATCTGTTCTGTGTATAAGAAACATCACAACATTTTTCTTCACTGCTGTTCAGAGCTGCAATTATTCATCTGTCAACTATGAAATTAATCACCAACTATTTTGACAATCGATTCATCAGTTTTAGTATTTTTTTGCAAGAAGAAAACAGCCTAAATTCTCTGGTTGCAGCTTCTTAAATGTGAATATTTTCTTCTATGACAGTAAACTGAATATCTTTGCGAGACCTGAGGAAAATAATTGACAGATTAATCGTCTATGAAAATAATCAATAGGTGCAGCCCCACTGCTGTTTTTAACCTACTTAAACACGTTATCGTACATTTTAACTGGATTTAAAAAACAAAAACACTGAGTGACAATGTAAAATTCCTCCATCCTCTGAGGAGCTAAGGAGATAGGAAGGGATGCTAGTGAAGGAATCAAGGAGCCACTTTAGCTAAACGGAAAGCATCACCAGGATGATGATCTGACTGTAGCATGTTTTAGCTCATTAGCTGCTATATTAATTTGAGTGCTAACATTTGTACAGTAACTTTATACTTCTCAGGTTCACAACTCAAAGAAAATCTACTTGCTAAAACGTTGTTGTGCCAGTCGAACCACCACAGATCCATCCACCTGGAGCAGTTTTTAGGACTCAGAGGTGACGCTGACTGAGAGATGCTGTTGAAAGCTCCAGAACAAATTGATTTAATGGACACACACACACACCAAGACTGACCCTGTTGTACGCCAGTTCTTTCTGGATTTGTTGGACCTGCTCTGCCAGCTGTCGGACTCTCAGCTGCAGCCCCATCAGTTTGTCTTGAGCAGTGATCTGACTGTAGTTGTTTGCGCGTTCACCCACCATCACGTCCAGGTGAACTGCCTGCAGGATGTATCAGGAAGTTCATCAGGAGGACATTTATGTTTTAGCTGCTGTCCTAAGAGGTTTTAAGTGGGACCTGTAATAAATAACTGCATTAAGAGAAGCAGTAAAGTTACGTCTTCTCACCAGAAGGCCTCCAGCAGGCAGGAGATGCTGTGAGGAGCTGGGCTGCAGGCAGATATGGTGTTTTCCTGGTCTCTTGGATCTGAATCTGAAGTTTCCCTCTGAGCCGTAAGACCGAGACAAAATTACCTGGAGGAAACACAGAGAGACACTGAGAGGACAACAGAGACAACACACATACCGTATACCAGCAAAATGCTGCTGAAGTACGACTCCTCAGTCATTAGATTTACAGAGGGTTCATTCATCTAAACCAGACGGCAACTCCGGGTCTGTGAAGTGAAGTCAATGCTGAAGTGTCCTATACCTGTATTCTGCCTACCAGCCAGCAGGAGGCGACTCCTCTGGTTGTATAGAAGTCTCTGAGAAAATGATCCTACTTCTCTCTGATTTATTACCTCAGTAAACATTGTAAGCATCAGTTTATGGTCTCAGTCGCTAGTCTCAGTCTTCTTCAACACAGCAGGATGTTCATTTAGTAGATTATGGTCTATTTAGAGTCAGATAGACCAGAAAGCAGGGGATGATTTAGGGCAGGGCTACCTGGTGATTGACAAGTCGCTACCACAGTGCTGTCCGGTCTGGGAGTTGTCTGTGTTTCCGTCTTACAACTGTAACCCTTTCACAGTGTTTTCAGTTTATCAGAGTTAGTTATGACAGTTTTGGTCACCTAAAAATGTCTTATTCAGTATTTGGTTATAGTTTGCTGTAGTTTGTTGTAGTTTTCCACCCTCTCATGTCACCACTGGTTGCAAAAAAACAAAAAACAAAAAAAAAACCCCAAGATGACAAAAACCAAATGACAAACCCAAGATGGCAACAGCCAAAATGACAAACCCAAGATGGCAACAGCCAAAATGCCAAACTCAAGTCTTCAAAACCATAGTTCACAAATCAATGGGAGATGTCACAGTGTTTAGGACTGCTTGATTGATTATTTTGGTCAATACTGAGATCACAATTATTTTACACTGGATTCTCAAACACTATCCTCTTTGTAAGAGCGCGACAACCTCCAGTGACTGGAAGATGCAGGTTGATCTTAATCAAAAGCTCATCTTTCCACCAGAGATTATCACAGCTAGTCTCAGGCCGGACCTCATCTAGTGGTCTCTCTCAGAAGTCCTTGTTCATCGTAGAGTTAACCGTTGATGAAGCGTTATGCAGACACAACAGCTGAGAGGCTGAACAACGTGGGTGGCATACTCAGGTGTGGGTGGCGTACTCAGGTGCTCCTGGTAGGGGCAGGTTGTCGAGGGTCTGTAGCCGTGTCGACAACCCGGCTTCTGAAGGTGATGGGACTACGAGGACAGGTCTGCAGACAAGCTGTAAGATCACTGTCAAAAGCTGGAGAGCGAAGCAGCAACTAGTTTAGGCTGAAGAGGCAAAAGCAGAAGGGTAAAAGTGGAGGGGAGCACACCTGGGACGCCAGGTGTCGCTGCTGAGCCCTCTGGAGGTGTCGTGGGTCCATAAATCAAACACCAGTGAAGGAGGGTGCCCACCTGATGACCACCTATCCCCGCTCAACACATCAAGAAAGAGCCGATTAAATTTTAGATTGTAATATCAAGTCCTACGAGCTCAACTACACGATTACTCAGTAACTTTTAGAAACATACATTCAGAAGAACACGTTGTAGCCTGCACTTTAAAGTTAAATGCATCAATCAGGTCAACTCTGAGAGCAACAACTATGAAAAATCTGTAATCTTTGAAACAATTTCATCATAAATACATTGGTTGTATACAGCAGATATGAATAGTGGCTTCTTGGTACAAGACGGTAAAAATACTGTCAAGGAAAGGGGTTCGCTGAATTTATAACACCGTTGTAGGAGCGAAGTCTATTACATTAAGCTACTGAGGCGATTAGCCCTGGACTGACATGTTTTGCTGCTGATGTTACCTCTTGCTGCATGTTGTGTTGAACAAAACCGAACTTTAGGCCGCTCTTTGCTTTTGGCATAATAATCAATGTATTTGTGATAGTGCCATAACGAAGACAGTACAATTTCCATAGAAACAAATAAAACCACACAGCACAGCAAACACATTATCAGTTATCAGCGCCTCTGCAGTCAAAAAACCCTTTGCCCTTCTGGGCAACTGTAATGAATTGTAACTGTGTTATAATACAAAGAGTGCAACGCAATTATCGTTTTATCGATTATCTCATTTTCATAATCTGGCATACTCATAACTGAAATCTGATTAATTGCAGAACCATAACAACGACTACGTCCACTTCTTCTAAAGAGTCGAGTCTAGAAGTAGCTGAGCTGACATCCTTATTTACATTTTCACAAAGCCACCAAAGCCTGAAAATGCTGTTTGCATGTGGAGCTGATACCGATCACAGCTAACACCGTTTTCAGATTCGTCCAGTCCAGAGGCTGTTTACCTGTTTCCAGGTCTGGACGAAAGAAAATCACTTCAGTTTGACCGGCTCTGTGCAAACTGTTGTTAAACCATAACTCGTCCTCTACTCAGGACAAACCTTGTCATCAGGATCTTTGGCGATGACGGATATCACGAGGTCCCGATTGGCCGGCAGGTACTCGTCTCTCTGTGCATCATACAGCTGAGTCCAGTAGTGGCCTGCAGAGACACAAACATCACTGAATATGTCACAATACCACTGTGAAACATCAGGTAATTTTTACTGAAGTTCTATGTATTTTATTTATGTTTTGACTTTGCTAACACTAGACATTATGGTTATTTAACTTTTCATGTTAAGCTGAAACAATTAGTTGATTACGGTAATCAATTTGTTGATAAAACAGAAAATTAATCACCAACATCTTTGATAATCAGTTTTACAATGACAAACATTTTCTGGTTCCAGCTCCTCCAGTGTGAGGAACTGTTCTGTGTTTTATATACTGTGAACTGAAAATACTTCAGTATTATATAATGTTGTACCACTAAAATTACTTCACACACACCAATGATCTGCTCCTGTTTGTACTACAACACTTGTTTCAGAAAAAAATGTGATTTTGATCTATCTATCTATCTATACTTCACTGCGGTTAGAACGAGACGTCGTTTTCTTTTAACAACGTTTCTCTTCTGAGTTATTGAACCAGGAAGTTTCCAATCTGTCATCTTTCCAACTTCATCGAACTTTTTCAAGTTGTGTTTGCCAGGTTTTCATAATAAAAGTTCGTGTTAACAGCGTTACAACATCATGGTTTTCATGATGTTTAGTAAAGTAAATTAATTTGACATTGACTCTCATTTATAGACGGCGAATAACTTTAACAGCCTGCTGATTTATATTCGGCTCCACACCCGGAACTTCCCTGATTACAGTGAGGTTCAGCTGTTAGCTAGTTAGCCGCTTGGCTAGTAAAAGTTGCGTTAGCTAGCTAAAGTTGCTAACAGGAGCCATTATAAATGTCGCAGACTCACCGCTGAGCGCCGTGTCATCCGAGAGATCCTCTGTGAAACATTTCGTCTCGGTCTCTGCGATGTGAAAGTACAAAGATGAGACGAAACTGTAGAAAACATTCAGGAGTAAAACTGTCAACATCCCGACTGACGCCATCTTCATGCTGCTACTGCGCCTGCGCGGAGTCAGTGGCGCTGCTGGGTGTTGTAGTTCTCACGGCTGTGATTTCTGTGATTCACTGTTATCGTAGGTTTACATCTGTTGCTGCACTTTATAATGGAAACAAAAGAACTTATGTTATTCATGTAATCTTTATTATTAATAGATTAATACCGGTTATTATTTTTAACGTTCTTTTAATTAATTTTTAGTTATGAAAACATACAAAATGAAATACACTAGATTAGCATTACACTGTCAACATATTTTTGTGTTTTATTCTGGTTTGCACCAGGCAGCTTTGTATTAATTGATTTTATGAATAGTTCAATATTTACCTTCCACCTGTGAGTTATGGTGCATTCAGGTGCAGTCTTATTTCTCCAGTTGGGAAGCCATTCTGAACTTTAAGTCATAATATGGAAACAAAATAGATGCTACATAAAATATGTGTTGTTTTTTATTGCTCAGAGTGTTTGAAACAACTTGCTGATAGCTGTTTCAAGTATTTGAGTGATGACGAAGAGCAATGGAAACTAGTATCAGGGTTAATGCTAGTATACAGTATAAATAAAACTAATCTTAGTCAGTCTATATGGACAGTAACTAACAGCTACAACCTGATACCGTATTACAAATTACATGTGAGCACAGGCGGTTCTGACTTTAGCTTCAACAATCTGCTCCAATCAGAACATGGCAAACTGCAGCCCAACAGGCAACAACAGCTGTCAGTGTGTCAGAGTGCTGACTTGACCAGGACTTGATCCAGACTGACTGGGACTATCAGAATGTGGGCATGTCTGTAAAGGGTCTGTGGACTGTGGGAGGAAGCCGGAGCACCCGGAGAAAACCCACGCTGACATGGGGAGAACATGCAGACGCCACACAGAAGAGCCCCAAGCCGGATTCAAACCTGTGACCCTCATGCTGTGAGGCGACAGCGCTAACCACTGCAGCACCAGATGCAAAGATATAGAAGAATAATAAAATACTGGATGAATGTAGTGGAATACACTTGGAACGTTATTTAACCTCCTTCTCAACAGGCTAGTCTTACGTGGTTGGTACCGATGGATTCTTCAGGTTGTCTAGTTTACTAACTTAAATAAAGCACCTGACTATATTTTATGTTGTGTAAAGTGCACAGAAACTTTCCAACAAAGGCAAACTCGCCCACATTTTGTTTTTGCATATGTTCAGTATACATAAAGTTGAGGAGCTTTATCAACTTTTGAGGGGAAACTTTTCTTCCTTAAGCCGTCTCTAATCTCAGATGACTAATTTAACAGTAAGCGAACAGACAGAATGTGACTGTCGGCGTTGAAAAGAGGATAAAGAAAGTTGAATTCTGCCTCGGCCATCAGCGCCGCTCCTCCTGACCTGCACATGTTTGTGCTCGCAGGGCATTTGTTCTGCTTGTCAAAGTCGCCATCCAATTGGGTGAAGCTCGTATTAAAGAGATCAGTGTATTTGCATGTCTCCACAATGGCTGCCTCGCTCGTTTCTCTTTGTGAATATAAAGTAGACAGAAGTTAAAGCTGAGAGGTTTCATTACCGAGTCTATCGCAGCCGTGCAGTTCCTGCCACACAAATTAAATTGTGCCACTTTGTTGAACACCGACCTCCGTTCATAACTGCGGCTTCATCTCCACACTGTCCGCAAACTTCTCAACAGCCACCATGTCACTGACATTTTTACATATTTTCTTTAGAATCAGGTGTTAAAGGAAACTCAGATGATACTTTACCTGATAAGTCACATTTTAGTAGGAAGAGGAGCTGCAGGAATCAATTAGACAGACAATGCTGTTCAAAAACACATTTAAAAGTTAAACAGATTGGCTGTTTAATAAGATGGTGTGTCTTCCTTTAAGGGATTCAAACTTCAAGGAGTTTTAGTTAAACCAAACTAAATCAGAAACGCTCCGCCTTGAAGGCTGCAAAGAATAAACTTCAGTTGTTTAGTTTGGAGGATTTGATGGAAATGAAACAACTTGAGCTCTACGATAACTTTCATTTTTCTGTTCTGTCTTATTTATGAATCACTCCGAGCTGTATTTCTGAACAACAGGGCCACGGAGGACTGATTTTAAACACAAAAGATATTAATATTTTATTGCTTTAAGACAACAAATGCAAACCTGATTTTAGATATAATAAAAAGTTTTATTATTTATCCACCCAGGACTAAGGCAGTGTGCAGAAGGATTTAAAAGCATTTAAGGGGACAAATATAATTATATTAAATAAACATATAATATATTACATTTTATTTCCATCACAGAAAACCTGACATGGGACAATAAAAGTTCCTTCCTCTCACACACATATGTTAAAAAAGTCTATTCAGGGTGAACAACCAGGAGAAATTGTACCTATTTATACTTAATTAATATATTTATTCATTAATAATTGATTATTTTCTATATCTCTGATTCATACAGCAATAGTAAAGGAAAAGGTGACGCCTGCACGCTGCTCCACGCCACAATATTTGTATTGATGACGTTTTGATGCTGCTTGGATCTTCATCAGGTCAAAAGTGTTTTAAAAAGTAATTATTGTACATGTATAAAATATTCCTTTCCACCTTAACGTAATATATCTGAATGTAGGTGATGGATTTTCTGATATATGTGAAGATGAATGTGACATAATTTGTATTAATGTTTTCTGTGGATATTCATGAATTAATTTTAGATGCATCTTTAAATCTAACAGTCCTTCAACTGGAAACCATGAAGATGTGAGTGATGAGAGACGCTCTTCAGTTCAGGACAAAAAATATGATTCTGTTTTCCCATCAGGAAAAACAGCATCAGTGAATACGAATGTAAATACTTTAAATGAAGATACGTCTGCGTTGACCTCGTCAGAGATCGTTTATACGACAGCTGCTAACTGCCGTCTGTGGATCCTACGTAAGTAGAATTAACACCTCGTGGTCGTTCGCCTCCGCCAACCAGTCAAGTAGCAGCTTCCATCCATATCTGTTCAAAATGTCATCACTTCATCATTTTATCCTCCAAATATTTGTGTGAAATTGTCATAATTAGCAAATTAATTGTGACTATGACTAAAAACTTGTTTTGTGAAGTCACAGTGACCTTTGACCTACAGATTATAATCAGTTTTTCATTTGTGCCAAATCTGATGAAATCCAGACATTCCTGAGACATCACGGTCACAAGACGGACGGACGGACACATGGACGGACGGACATATGGATGGACGGACGGACAGACGGACGGACGGACAGACGGGCGGACGGACATATGGACAGGGGGAACAAAATATGACAGCTGTGTTCCTGCTTGACCACACAAAAGCATCAAAATTTATCTATCTGCACATCTTATTTATAATAATAATAATAATAATAATAATAACAACAACAAAAACAACATTATCAGTGATCATACAGACATGACAAGATGGAACTAAGACAGCTCAATGTTAATTGATAAAGGAATTATTACTCTTAAATATATAATTTTACTAGTTACTCCTGATGAGTCACATCACTTTCTGTTATCCAGCAGCTCTCATCTGCTGTTCCACGACATAAAAAAGAAAAATCTAAGTTTGTGTGTGTGTATATACTGTATATACTGTGTGTATATACACGTAATAATAAATAATATACATAATAATGGATGAATAAATAAAAAATACCCAAAAGTATTACAACAGTCAAATCAAAACAAATAATAAAAAACCTATATAAAGATAAAAGGCAATAATAATAAACAATACTACTACTACTACTACTACTAATAACTATAACAATAAGTAAAACACATAAAGGTACAGCACAGCACTGATCAAGTTTTCAGTTCAAGTTTGGTTTTTATTGTAATATGTATTTTAGTTTTTATTTATTTATTATGATTGAGAGTCACCCAGATACTGTCACCTGTTTTTCTTTATAACAGACAGTCTGCCTGCTGTTTGAAACGGAGAGATGAAGTGAAACCAGAAACATGAACGACTAAATATTCAGTGCTGCATTCACTCGATCAGTCTGAACAGGAACAAACATCTGGTATAAGTCATATTTCTGTTTTTAGCCGAGTATTGATCGGCTGTTCAGCTGCAGTTCAATCAGTCAACACTAGATGTCAGTGAAGCTCCACCAGTCAGAGCTGTAGATCTGTTAACCAATCAGAGGAGGAGGAAGAGGAAGGAGAGGAAGGAGAAGAAGGAGAAGACATGAGGAGAAAGATGTGAGAGAGGAGGAGGAAGAGATGTAGAGGAAGAGGAAAGAGGGTGAGGAAAGAAAGAGAGGAAGAGGAGGAGGAAGCTAATGTGTATTTGCTGTCAACACTTATGTTCAGTTAAAGACAGAATAATTAGATATAATCACTTATTAAATACACATTCATTTGTACTTCAATCATTTAAAGTCAAATTATTTTCTCAATGTGTCATATAAGTCAGTAATTAAGGAGCAGAAGTGTCTCCAACACTTTAATGAGTTTGTAGGCCGAGGCGGCCAATCAGAAGTGGAGCTGCCTAACGAGCAGCAGGAGGCGGGGCTTCCGGAGACAGATGGATGTATCTGTCTCTGTCTCGTCCCTCTGCCGTGTTGACAGAAAGCAGAAAATGATGATTTACTGGGAGGGTTTTTATTCATGCCGTGTCCCAGATGAATAAAGATCAAATTAGAGGTTTATGAGCTCTCCTGTCTATCCTGACATTTATATGAGCTCTGGGCTCGGCTCGCCGTGATTTATGTTTACAGCGGCGCAGGAAGGAAATAAATAAAGAAATAAAAAAACAAACAAATGAAGTAGCCTGAAATGATATTTTAATGCTCTGTCAACAGATGCACAGAGGCATGATGGGAGCTGAGAGGTGAAGAGTCAGAGGTGACGAAGATGGAGATGAAACTAAACACGTATTTACTGAGGAAACTCTCCAAGACACTCTCCTCTTACTTTTCCTTGTACGGCTGGGTGATTTCATGGATGTAACTAAGTATATTTACTCAAATAGTGTACTTAAAGGGCGGGTCCATCATTTCCCAGCAGTGTTCCTGATGGTTTCAAAACCCAACATTCAAATTTTGGTCAAAATATGTTTTAGCATCAAAAGCCTATTTTCCCTTCACGTCCTTCTAAAATCTTTTCCCCACATGGTGACGCTGCTACATGTACAGTATATATTCATCCTTATAGTCGGTGTATTGACACAGTAACTCAGACGGCGGCCAACATGCTCCCAGTCTGGAGCAGCGGCAGGAAGCTCAGTAACGTCCTGCTGCATTGGTTCAGATCAGAGAGCTTCAATAACACTAACTCACTAACCGATGGATGCAGCGGTAGACGAGCTGCTCCCCTGTTCTGAGAGGGAAAATTACTTTTAATTAATTTGTGAACTGAGTCTGGTGGCTTTGAAGACAGCGATACAACGGCTTCAGTCCCCCATCAGAAAGGGCCGTCTGATGGCGACGTAGAGCAGTGAAAACATTATAAATATAGCCAACACTTAAACTGAGTGATGTTTTTAGCAGCCGTTCTGACTCTGGACTGAAGCGGTTACATCCCTCTCGTTAAAGCCACCAGACTCCATTTACAGAAATAGTAATTATACCCCAGAACACAGGAGTATACTGTAGATACAACCCAACCGACTCATTGATTGATTTGTGACTTCTGTACTTCAGTTACGTATTTTAAGCCAAACCAGCATCTTTTCCTGAACCTGACCAAGTTGTTTCCCGTGCAGACGGAAGTTTATTTCAAAAAGACTGGAGTGTTAGGACAGAAAAAAATACATTAATAAATGAACTGATAAATAAATAAACATGTCATTAAATGTAGAAAAATAATAAAAATAAATGTAGCAATTATTTTATTGATAACATGTGTTATAAATTAATATTTATGTTTTGATTTGCTTCTTTATCGATTTCCTAATTTTAAAATTTTTAAATGTATTTATTTATTATTAAGTGTAAGTATTAATGTATTAATGTATTTCCATATTTCTTTATTTCTGCACAATTTTTCTTTTGCATTTCACCCCTTATTTATTTCCGTGTTACTGCTACTTTTACTGACATAAAATATAAAAGTACTGCTTCCACCTCTGCTTCCCTTTTTTTATACTTTTACTTTAGATGATATTTCTGTATGCAATGGGGTATTTTTTATGTTTTGATGTTGCCTTTTACTTAGAGGAGCA
Source organism: Pterois miles (assembly GCA_947000775.1). Taxonomy (NCBI): domain Eukaryota; kingdom Metazoa; phylum Chordata; class Actinopteri; order Perciformes; family Scorpaenidae; genus Pterois; species Pterois miles. The sequence goes on from CAMQGK010000193.1 coordinate 2,064,978, forward strand.
GTAAAGGATGTGAATACTTATCCAGCCACTGCTGTATGGTAAATAATAAGCTACACAGAAGTTGGTTTACATGACCAGCGACTGTGAGGGATTAAATTCAGCCGAACATATTTGATATCTAATGTGGGATCTCTACTTAAAATAAATATTGTTGCGTTTAAACAAAATCCGGCTGCAGAACAGACTCACTGTCTGGAAGCTGCAGCCACTTGATGGCAGTGAAGCACCGTGATTCAACTGTGGGAGGAAATGCAGAAAAAAAATGGCATTTGTCATAAAAGGTGGTGAAAGAGGAGGAGGAGGAGGAGGAGGAGGAGGAGGAGGAGGAGGAGGAGGGAGACCATCCATAATGTATGTGATCAGTCAGAGAGAAACAGTGGAGGAAGATGCATATTTACAGGGGTTATGATACTAATGATGACACAGATGCTGAAGCCCACATGAACCGACTTCCTGTCCGTCACTCAAACGGAGGGCTGCTGCTGTTAAATCTCCCTCTGAACCACTCTAAATCCTGATCTCCTTAAAACAAGAGGAGAAGAAGAATGAGCCGGAGAGTGGCGAGATCATTTCACCTGATTCTGCTGCTTGAGATGGAATAAAAAGAAAAGGTGTCAGGACTCTGAGCAGCAGCTGCTCGGCATGAGGCTTTTATCTGAGATAACACATCCTGGGATCACTGCTGTACATCCTCCAGAGGGGCTGGTTCAAAGCTGCTGGAGACACCAGGTGGAGGTGGAGGTGGAGGTGGAGGCGGAGGCAGGTAAATCACATGGTATGGTCTGTGGCTGTAAACAACCATCAAGCGTGTTGAAAAATCATTGTTACTGAGCAATATAAGTGTAAAAATATACTGAACTTTCCCCCTTTCCTGACTCAAACATGGACATCACCCTCTGACAGTACACAGGGGTCTAGAATGAAGTACTGTAGTACTGTAGTTACTTCTACTTTAATTCTATGCTACTTTATACTTCTGCTCCACTACAGTTCAAATATTCAGATCCCTTACTAAAGTAAAACTAGAAACAGAGCAGAAATACTCCGTAAACAGCCTTTAATCCCATAAACTGAGTCTCAATGTAAAGCTGAGACTCTGGTGGATCAATGAGTCCAACTGGATTCATGTGTGATGATGTTAGTCCCCATACGAGCCATTTCATTGATCACTGTATAAAATGACCTGTGGTGGCTTCTAGGATAATCACAGCCTCATGAGACTTTCCAGCCACAAACTAGAGACCTACTACTACTGCTCCTACTACTATTACTACTACTACTACTACTGCATCCTGGTAACTAGAGACCTGGAGCATTCAGAGGATGATGTACGTCTGAATAATGTCCGAACAATTTCAAAAAAGTCTGAAAAATATCCGAAAAATGTCTGAAAAATGATGAACCTTGTCCAAAAAAGTGAAAGAAAGGCAGAGGAACAATCTGAAAAATGTCCCAAAAAGGCAAAAAAAGACAGAAAAATCAGCAAAAACAGTAGAAAGGCAGAAGTAAAGTCTGAAAAATGTCCAAAAAACTGAAAATATTGACAATAAGTGGCTTAATGAGCAGTTTCCAGTGCCGCCATCCAACAGCTAAAAATTCAATTCTTGCAGAAATCTCCAAATGTTAAAAGTTTTGATCCCAAATCCCAGCAGGTCTTCTTCTATGGTGGTCCTCAGGGTCTCGGTGTCTTAATGTGGTATTTTGGAGGATTATTGATCATTTTTATCAATTCTCCAATGGTTAAAAAAATGGTTCAATTGAGCACCAAAACTCATCAACCCCAAAATTACTGCACTTCTTTAACTTATGAGACGTAATAGAGCCTGAGGATGGACATCAGATACTAATATCATGTTATAAACCCTGATACATTTGAATCAATTCATTAATAGTTCGCAGCCCTGATCCACATTGTTTTGAACACCAACCTTGTTTGAAGCGCCTGTTGCGTCACGTCTCAGTGTGATCAGCCTCTCTAGGACCAACATTTGAGGCTGCGGTTGATAATTATTATGGGATGCAGCCTTGGTCTCGTCTGTTTAACACAGTAACACAGACAGTTGTCTGTCAGCTGTACGCTGGTGTTTAATAGTGTCACCCACAAAGACACAGGGCTCCCCGAAGGCCTCGGTGTAATTCAAACACTGTAGATCATGATTTACAACATAAATCAGCCTGAATTTTCCAGAATCACGTTATGTTTTCGACTGCAGTTCAGCCGGTTTACTCTCTTGAATCAAAGTATTGATGCTCAGTTGTGGAAAACCTTCATCACAGCACTGCTGGGGAACATCCGAATGATCTCACCCTGTTGGCTCTTTTTCTTTCTTGTCTGTGCGAAGAACCATCATCCTCCGTCACGTGGTGCCACTGCTGCTCCGCTCAATCCACCACCTGCTGCTCGTCTTTCCACCGTGTGCTGTATATATATCCCATCTGTAGGAAAGGAAACATGGACACGGCTAAGGCAGCAGATACACTCTGACACGCTGCTGCACTACAAAGTGATGTGAAACTGGGAATGTGAGCGGGAACACCAGGAATGGGCTGTATTGATTAACACATGCAGCCTGGTAAGTGTCAGATACAAGACAAATTACACCACATTCCCCTTTATTACTAATTATAGATGTCAATATACCTGTTTGTTCCCTTAATTTAGGAATTGATGTCCTCAAATTACTTTACCATAAATTAATAATTTCTGCGCTGAAAAAAATAGGTTTTGTTTTCAGATGGATACAGCTTCACCACCAAGTCTTTATGAACTAGAATATGATCATAGTTTTACATCCAAACAGCCTGTAGATCACAAAATATATATAAAGTCTATTAATTAACAGTAACTGTACTGAAAATGTCTGAAATAAAATTAAATTGAAAAAGGATTATGACGTGAGTAGGGATGTGTTCAGATCACCTCATGAATGAGGAAACAATGGGAGAAGATTCAGCACTCAAATTAACATCATAATAGGCTGAACAGACGACGATTCACATTAAGATTCAACAACACAATATGGGTTGTTTGCAGCCTTAATCTTGTTAGGACAGCAAGTTTATACAAGTCCTCTTATAGCGTATCTGGATCAGGCTCCGGGTCTGTCCACCAGCCAGCAGGGGGCGACTCCTCTGGTTCTGGTTCTGGTAGAAGTCTCTAGAAAATGATCCTCCTTCTCTGATTTATTACCTCAGTAATCATTGGAAACATCAGTTTATGGTCTCAGTCGCTGGTTTCAGTCTTCTTCAATACAGCAGGATGTTCATTTAGTGAATTATGGTCCATTTAGAGTAGATAGACCAGAAAGCAGGGGATGATTTAGGGGGGGGTTACCTGGGGATTGCCACCTCCCTCCACCGGGGTGTTCCGGTCGGGGGGTCGGTTACTTTTTTACAATTTTTTTCCTTAAGGAAATTAAATAAAACATTTTGGTTATTTTTGGGGGGCAAAAACCAAAGGCAGTTCAAAAACCAAGATGGAGAAAGCAAAAACCAAGAGGACGACGGTGAAAAACCAACACGGCAAAGGCAAAATCCAAGATGGCGACAGACAAAAACCATGTTGTCTAGGCAGTGAAACAATAGCTTCATGCTAATATCTTTCACTAATTAGCCATGTTTGGACTATCACTATCCATCAGTGTGTACGGTTTCTGTACGTAAAGATTTAAAAAAAAAAACACACAGACCTATGAAAAACACAGACTTGGCATGCGCAGGCCTTTACTGATTTGAAAGTGAACCCTGGTATCGGGTGTAAATCATTACCTACATTGATACTGAGCAGCCAAAGACATGAGAAAGGAGGGTGGGAGCAGATGTTTTACTCACAGTGTTTGAGCTGCTTCTGCTTTGTCTTTTTGTTTGATTCGTAGCAGCGCGGATTCAGGGATCAGCGTTTATGATTTAGCGCCTCCTTTCCTCAAACATATATAAAACACCACTGATGACTCTGTTGTATTTAATTCATGAACATGTGATTCATTTTCTTCCCACCGAGGCGTCTCCGTGTCCGTCAGCGTGGAGACACTGTGGTGTTAATGCTCAGCCTTATTAGACCAGACACTGCTCATAATTCTTCGTCTCTCACGGATGTTTAATTCATGTTTCCTCACCGTCCGACACATTCAGCATCATTTCAGCTCCAACAAAGAGCAGCTGCTAATGGCCTTGTCAGAGAGGGAGATTAAAATAAAACACACTGCTGGATGGGATGACGAGGACGGAGGACACATGGCACGAAAGTCAGATAAATATGAACCCTGTCAGGTAAATATTAACCCTTTCATTGTGCTGAAACATTTCAGCCAGCAGAGGAAACACAGGCGGTGTGATTAGTCTCATCTAGATTTGGTTTCATTTAGTTCACACAGCGATGTAGATAGTCCAATTAAAAGTGAGAAACTCTACAGTACATGTTGTAAGATTTATTTCTACTCATACTCTCTTTAGTTTACACATTAGACTTGTAATGTTAACACTGACTATTTACCAGTTTAGTTATTCATTTAAATGTGACACACTAAATACTCGGACAAAGGTGACACATGCATCAAACTGTTAAGACCTCCCAGTTACAGGAAAGAGAGTTGCCGATATTGATCTAGTCAGGTCAAAAAAAAGTTGAGATTGTCCAACAGGTCGACGTCCAAAAACCAATATGGCAAAAATCCAAACCCAACATGGCGACGGCTAAAAACGACACGGCAACGGCCAAGAACCAAGATGGGAAAGGCAAAAAGTGAAAATGGTGATGACCAAAAACCAACATGGCGAAGGTCAAAAACCAAGATGAAAGATGATTAAACGCTGACTCAGCAAATACTGCATTTTACAACTTTTAGGACCTAATGCTTTAAATAAGGGCTGTTCAAGTGTTCCCACTGGGAAGAACTGAGCTACAGACTTCTCAGTTTAAGTCTATGGGAAAAAGTCTTTTTGGGCCCAAAGACGTCACGTGACGGACACAGAAGCTGTAGCACCACCGTTTGGTCACTACAAACGTTGGGATCAACGTGTTGCCGTTGTTGGTTTTCACCATGTTGAGAGCCGTTGAGAGGCAACAGAAACGGTCTGATTTCTGCATTGAGCACCTTTAAAGCTCCATATATCAACATCTCTCTGCTGAATCACCTGAGATATGAGAGCTTCTCTCAGGAAACCCTCTGAGAGTTGTCACCATCTCTGCAGAGCTTGTTCGAGTTTGGCTTCTCCAGCTGCACATACACTTCAATTTAAAGGCAGCTGAAAACGAGCATAGACGAGCAGACTGTACGCGACCTGCTCAGCTACAGACAGACCCAGTTAGAGATGAGCTGGTGAACATCGTGCATTTAGCAGATAAAGACACAGATACTTCTCTCAGGAGTCGGAGGAGACCAAAACTGAGCTCGAACACAGAGAAAACTGGACGTTGATTCATCTCTAGCATCTAAATGCAGCTTCATGCCCAATAATAAAAACACAAACTCAGTGCTGTGTCTTCAGACCACACAGTGACAAAAACACAGCAGTGACTTTGGTATTCAGGTCGTCCAGTTTCACCAGTGTAAAGACAAAGAGAAAGACTTCAGAGCTTTGAGGAGGTGGACGTGTGATTTTGTCTCGTCTCTTTCATCCAGAATCAGAGACTCAGAGAATACTAAAGAGCCAGGAAGCAGAGCTGAGGACTGGAGGGCTGAACTGAGACCAGCCAGCCACCAGCCAACATGTCTGTCCAACTAGAACCAGTCAACCAACTGCTGAGTCGATTACTGAGTCGTGTTATTCAAACAAACTCATACAGATCTTCAGTTTCTTCTATCTCTGGTCCAACCAGGCTGCTCTGAACTTTTATTCATAATATTCCTTTTTTTAAATCAGGAAGCTCACATTTCCACTGAGGGTCACAAAAAAACATATATTTCCTTTTTTGTTGTTGGAACAGGTGAGAACAGCTCTGTAGGTTAAGAAAAGATAAGATAAGATGAACCTTTATTAATCCCCGGAGGGAAATTCACTGATAACATGTGAACCTCTGAGCCTCAAAGTAGTGATGTGATAGTAAAAATACTAATGGCTATTACCATATTGTTTTTAGGCCATCACTATCTTGGTTTTTGACCTTCACTATCTTGGTTTTTGACAATCACTAGCTTGGTTTTTGGCCGTCGCCATCTTGGTTTTTTGACCTTCAATATGTTGGTTTTTGGCCACTGCGATGTTGATTTATGGTCGATGCCATCTTGGTTTTTGGCAGTTGCCATGTTGTTTTGTTGCAACCAGAAGTAGGACTAGAGGGTGGAGCTAAGTACAAATGAATGTTGGATAAGACATTTTTAGGTGACCAAAAATGTTATAATTATCTTTGATGAAGTGAAAACACACTGTGAAAGCATTAAAGTTTTAAGACAGAAACACAGACATCTTCCAGGCTGGACAACGCCGTTATAGCGACCTGTCAATCACCAGGTAGCCCCGCCCTAAAGCACTTGAAACAAGCGACTGAGACCAAAAACAAAAAAACGATGTTTTCTGAGGTAATAAATCGGAGAGAAGTAGGCTCATTTTCTCATAGACTTTTATACAATCAGAGGAGTCGCCTCCTGCTGGCTGGTAGGCAGAAAGAAAAGCTCTAAAATAAATGTAGTGCTGCAGAAAATGGAAATACTCAGGTAAAGTACAAGTACCTGGGTAGTTGAGTAGAAGTACAGGTGTGCAGGAAGCATCAGGTGACTGTCAGGTGGAACGCTGCCTGAAAGGACAGGAGCTGTAGAGCAACAGACAGACAGACAGATGGTCGGACAGACAGCTGTGTGTCTGATGGTTTGTTAACTCGTTCTGCCAGATGTTCTCTGTGTTTAGAACAATCAGAGAAACGCAGCGAGCTTGTGTTCATTAGCATATCTGCAGGTATTCGGCTGAATGCTTATTTATTTAATATATCTCACCCTGTCATTTCTGTACATTTATCCCAATAAGTTTGACATTTTTCTCTCTATTTCAAAATGACAGGAAAACCATGTTAAAATGACACGAATGAACAGCTTTGTGTGCTAATTTTAACAACACTAACCATCAAAAAGAGCATTCTTTATTGATAAAATTATTTTTAATTAGATTATAAATTATTAAATTATTGATTATTGATTAAAGTATTTCCTGTAAAAAAAAATACTTTTGTTATGCAAATACTGTGAGATATATAAAACTTCTGTTACTAATCTATTTAAAGTGTATAATTGCAAGAAAATATACGCCGAAAGAAAGAAATAGTTTTTGCATAGCTTGACCATTACTTTACATACCTAAACTGAAGAAACACAGGTACTGACTGTCCTATGAGACAGGTAAAAACTGCATTGTACCAGATTTTGACTTCCTCTTTATCACTACATGAGTATTAATTTAAAGGTTTGATTGTTAAATAACTGCAGTTCATGTTAAAAAAAACTGTGTAAAACCATAGAGATAAATCTTATAAAGTTATTAACTGTGTTTTACGCTTCCTTGTATTTATGTGACTTGTAAATCAAGCAGAAATTACCCATCACTACATTCTCCAACAGGCAGAAAAAGGTTTTACAGTACGAGTTCATAACTCTTTGTATATTATAACTGCACATATACAGTATATCTTTTCATTTTTTATTGTGTTTTTAAAACTTTTTCTTTCACATAGTTTGTTGAACTGCGACAAACCTTTTGTATTCAGAAATCCTGATGAATCTTCACGTCTCTGAGGTTGGAGACAAAGAAAAGTTCGAGAGAGAGGAGCTGGAGAAGGAGGAGGAAGTAGAGGAGGTGAGGGAGAAGAGGAGAAAAGAGGAGATTTTGAGTTTTCAGACTCTTTTTTTCCACCTGGTTTGCTCGGCAGCGTTCTCCCTGAGGAGCCTCAGCTCCTCCCGTCGATCCACGCCGCCTCCTCCGTCACTCACATGTGGACGACGGCGGCTCACAGACCGAACCAAAGCCTCTCAATCTCTCCAAAACTTTATTATATTCTCTCCACACGGCAGTCGTACTTTATCGGGCTGCTGGACAGATCTCTCCGGGGAGCTCAGGGGAGAGGAAGCAGCTCTGTGGATGAATCCAATAAAAATCTGAAAGAAGTTTTTTCACCTGTTTGACTTTAAGTCTGTGATTATAAACTGAACTCTATACCTGGATTTACATTGTGTGACGACTTCCTGAGGAATAAAAACAAAAAACTCAAGAAAACTCAAAAACACAAATTCAAATAAGAACAAAATTACATGATACGATGCTAAAATCAGATGTTTTTATGAGACGATAACAACGTCCAATCAGGTGATCTCAGGGTCAAAGATAATATAAAATCTTTTTTCTGGCGTTAAGGAGAGCGACGCGTCCAAAAAAATGAAAGCGCTGTACTCCATATGAAATGTATATTGTTTTTGGGTGAAAGACTCCTTTAAATCCTGTCATGACTTGTGTGAGAAACTATAAGTTGAAACTTCAATCAATCACAGTTTTTCGTCTTTAACAACCAGCATGACATGTAAATGTCAAACAACGCAGTGTCGTCTGCAAAGAAGTTGAACTTTTGCTTCTACTTCTACTTCTGCAATAGCCAAATCAAATAAATGCACATTCCTGGTGGATTACTTTGTAATGTGAGTACTTGGCATTGTTTCAGTGTTTTGGCATTATAAATATTCATGCGTACTGCACTGTGGTAGCGGACCGAAAACAACACACCTCCGCCAACACAGTTCTTCTGTAGACTTATTGCTGCGCTTCATTAGGCATCTCGCATTATTTTTTCATCCTCTTACGGGCGTCACCATGTTTTTGATTGTTGCCATCTTGATTTTTCTTGATTTATGAGGAGCTAAGTACAAACGAAAGCTGAATAATTATTTAGGCAACCAAAAATGTTATTATTATCTTTGATGAAGTGGGAACACAGACAACTCCCAGACCCGAGAACGCTGTGGTAGTGACCTGTCAATCAGTAGGTAGCCCCGCCCTAAATCATCCCCTGGTCTATTTGACTCTAAATGGGACCAGAATTTATTAACTGACTATTGTGCTGTATAGACGAAGACTTGAAACTTGCGATTGAGACCACAAACTCATGTTATCTGTGCTTCATTAGGCGTCCTACATTATTTTTCTAGTAGGAAGCCTCTGAATTGCCACATTCTGATAGTCCCAGTCAGTCTGGATCAAGTCCTAGTCCAGTCAGCACTCTGACACACTGACAGCTGTTGTTGCCTGTTGGGCTGCAGTTTGCCATGTTCTGATTGGAGCAGATTGTTGATGCTAAAGTCAGAACCTGGGAGGGTTTCTGGACAATATCTGTTATTGATTAGTGTTGTTATTGATTCACAATAATAAATATATACATACATTTACATAAAGCAGCATATTAGTCCACTAACATGTTGATCAGAGGATTAAATACTGGACTGATCTCCTTTAAGGCTGATTATGAACAGAAAAAAATTGTGAGATTAATTTGTGATTAACTATGGACAATCACGTGATTAATTAAATATTTCAATCGATTGACAGCCTGTCTTGTTTTATGTTTGGATAACCAGTAAATGTTTGACTCTTTAAAGACTCAAAGATAGAAAAATGATGTGTTCAAGGATGCTCGGACAGCCCGCATCTGAAAGTCACTTGTAGAAAAGAAACTTTCATAAAAACTGATTTCACTTTGCTGTTTTCAGGTCTGCTCATTGTTTGATTTTTCTGACACAGCTTTGATATTTTGACATCACATTTGAGAGTCAGCTGGCTCACTGCCCTTGAACGCACCACTTTGATAGAAGAGGAAATGTGTCTGTGTGTCTTGATCTGTGTCACATTTCATGTCTCTGCAAGTTCATGTTTGATCATGAACTGATATGAAGTCACTCTAAAAACTGGACGTATATTTTGGTGATTTTTTACATTTAGGATCACAAATTTTTAACGTTTCAGACATAAAAGTTTTCATGAACAAAAACATCTAGACAAACAGAGTATCTGTATTTTTAAACAACCAATCAGGAGATGATGTTAAGTGTCCACGAAGGAAACTTTGACTACAAAACAAATGGCGAGAGAGGAAATCTACCTTAAAAACTGGTTTGGTTAGTTCAGATAATGAAGTGAAATGTGAAGAAACATCGGTATGGTCCTTTAAAGGAGTAATCAGCATTTCTAGTGTTTGTCTGCGAGCCGTCGTCTCTGCTCAGAAACAAATGTTTCCCAGAGAGCACACACCCTCTCACACCAGTCTCTGTCAATAAGTGACATTTTCCATCACAGCGTTTTCTCTTTTAACATTAAATCATAAAATTCAAATGCGACTCGATGAATCTGAGCCTCAAAGCGAGCGGCTGCTTTCACCTGAGTTTTGCTGACATCTCGCCGAGAGTCTCCGGTTTTAAAGTTTAAACACAGACGTGTGCCTGCCTCGGTTCACTTTCTGAATATTTTAAAAGGGAAACTTCACAGGAGACAGATGAAGGTGAGAGGCTGCTGCCACCCAGATTAAACAGAAAGCATTAAAACCGAGTTAACGCCGACTCGCTGCCTCGGCACTCAGGTGTGCTGGTTTTAATCCGAGGGCTGGATTTCCAGATAGCTCTGCCTTTGTCAGGAACACTCCACAGTCTTTAAACATCCATGCACCTGTAGTCAGAAAGTACGCCAGACAGAAAGTTTTAATTAGGCCCGAACTTGTAATGTTCTTCTCCTGCTTCATAAAGGAAACAGGACGAGAGTCAAGATGTGAGTTTGCCCAAAGACAATAAGATAAAACGCAGCGTTGCTCAAAGGCTGCGCCCTTCAAAGAGCCTCTGTTCTGATAATTCACCAGATGAGACTCGGCAGAGGACTCGGCTCTCACTGAGCGCGTGCTCGGCGACCACATGACTGATCACCACGATTATTATCTTCGCCGCCGCCGCCGGACAGGACCGGAGTGGACGAGCCGTTTCCACAAACACCGCCAAACAAACAATTTGCACATCAGTTCAGTTTACACCTCTGTCTCGGCTCTGTGCCGAGTGTTTGTGGTGAAATCAGCTCATTAGATCAGATCTTATTGTTCTCGTGGTGGCGTGTTCCCACACAGCGGCGGCGGCGGCGAAGACGCTTTCCTCGGGTTATTTCTGAAGCAACTTCCCGCCATCGTCACCCTCCTAATGAGTCAGTGTGTTCCTCCTCTCATTAAGTAAAAGTAGCTCACCCTCCGAAAAACAACAACACAGACCACCGACCCCGCCCCTCAACTAAGAAACCAGGAGAAAGGAGAAAGGAAATGAGAAGAAAGGAGAAAAGGAGAGAGGGGGGGAGACAAGGAGACAAGGAAATGAGAAGACAAGGAGAAAAGGACATGAGGTAACCAGGAGACCTGGAGATGAAGAGACAAGTAAACTGAGCTAAGGAGATGAGGAGATGAGGAGAAAGGAGACAAAGAGGCGAGAAGACAAGGAAACAAGAAGTCGAGGAGATGAGGTGACTAGGAGACTAGGGAGTAAAGAGTAGAGAAGACGAGGAGTAAAGGAGACAAGGAGATGAGGTCACCAGGGCACAAGGACACAAGAAGTAGCGGAGATGAGGAGAAAGGAGACAAAGAGGTGAGAAGACAAGGAGACTAAAGCTGAGTGTACGACCAATAAACCCAGTAGAACCCAGCAGAACCCAGTAAACCCAGTAGAACCCAGTAGAACCCAATAGAGCCCAGTAGAGCCCAGTAAACCCAGTAGAATCCAGTAGAACCCAGTGTAGAACCCAGTAGAACCCAGTAAACCCAGCTTCTCTAAAGCTGAGTCTACGTCCAGTAAACCCAGTAGAGCCCAGTAGAACCCAGTAGAGCCCAGTAGAACCCAATAGAGCCCAGTAGAGCCCAGTAAACCCAGTAGAGCCCAGTAGAACCCAGTAGAGCCCAGTAGAACCCAGTAAACCCAGCTTCTCTAAAGCTGAGTCTACGTCCAGTAAACCCAGTAGAGCCCAGTAGAACCCAGTAGAGCCCAGTAGAACCCAGTAGAGACCAGTAAACCCAGTAAACCCAGTAGAACCCAGTGTAGAACCCAGTAGAACCCAGTAGAACCCAGTAAACCCAACTCCTCTAAAGCTGAGTTTACGTCCAGTAAACCCAGTAGAACCCAGTAGAACCCAGTAGAGCCCAGTAAACCCAGTAAACCCAGTAGAACCCAGTAGAACCCAGTAAACCCAACTCCTCTAAAGCTGAGTTTACGTCCAGTAAACCCAGTAGAACCCAGTGTAGAACCCAGTAAACCCAGCTTCTCTAAAGCTGAGTCTACGTCCAGTAAACCAGTAAACCCAGTAGAGCCCAGTAGAACCCAGTAGAGCCCAGTAGAACCCAGTAGAGACCAGTAAACCCAGTAAACCCAGTAGAACCCAGTGAAGAACCCAGTAGAGCCCAGTAGAACCCAGTAGAACCCAGTAGAACCCCGTGTAGAACCCAGTAGAACCCAGTGTAGAACCCAGTAGAGACCAGTAAACCCAGTAGAACCCAGTAGAACCCAGTGTAGAACCCAGTAGAACCCAGTAGAGCCCAGTAGAACCCAGTAGAGACCAGTAAACCCAGTAGAACCCAGTAGAACCCAGTGTAGAACCCAGTAGAACCCAGTAGAGCCCAGTAGAGACCCAGTAGAACCCCGTGTAGAACCCAGTAGAACCCAGTGTAGAACCCAGTAGAGCCCAGTAGAACCCAGTAGAGACCAGTAAACCCAGTAGAACCCAGTAGAACCCAGTAGAACCCCGTGTAGAACCCAGTAGAACCCAGTGTAGAACCCAGTAGAGCCCAGTAGAGCCCAGTAGAACCCAGTAGAACCCCGTGTAGAACCCAGTAGAACCCAGTGTAGAACCCAGTAGAACCAGCTCCTCTACGTCCAGGCCTCGGAGCTGTCCCCTGCTCTCCTCTCACTCTCCCACTCATGAATAATAAAGATCCTGGCTGAATAATTAATGCAGGTTTTTGCACACAGTCTGCCGGGGCCATTATCCAGATGTGTGATGGATCTCATTTAATGCTGACAGATTAGACGGATCGTCTCCATTGAAGGCAGCCGACCTCCGGAGGTGATTACACAAAGATAATCTGGAGTCACAAAGGTTACAATAAAATTTTACATATGAATGAGACTGGCGTTTGTTTTTCTCGGACGGCGGAAATGTCAGCTCCCCCGACGATCGGACGGTCTCTGTGGAGGGTCCGCCGAGGCCCCGCCCCCCTCCATCTGCGAAAGGTCGGGGTTCAGACGGCGCCGCCGAGCGAGCGCTCAGATATCCACTTATCTTTTGAAAGCCCACAAACGAGGTAATCCTCTTATTTGACACCTCGACCAGACGCTCATTACTCGCAGCACTTTCTGCAGCCGACTGCTCCAAATTTCATGTCAAGACGAGTTTCCTTCGGTTTCATTTACACTAAAAATGAAGCCGAGCGGAGGAAAAGGCTCTCGGCAGCGACACAAAACACCCAGCAGCCACCTCTGCCGACACAGCCTCTGTAAAATCAAGTCTTCAAGCCACAGCATCACCCATTAAAGCAGTTAGTGGAGTTTTGAATGGAGGAAGGAAGACTGTTCTTTAAGACCTTAGAAAGAAGCTTGTGAGCGCCCACTCTGTAATAACATGACTGAGAACCCAGAGGGGAGACCTTAAATAAAGGGATCCACCGGGACCGTAGACGATGTCTTCGAAATTAAGACATCCAGTCAGCTGTTAGCAGAGAGCAGCGATGTAGGTTAGCACAATAAGCTAACCAGTAAGGCCACGATAAACGTGAAGGCTAGCACTAGCTGAGTCGGCGTTGAAGTGGGGCTGTCTGTCCTGAGGAGAGCTTAAATCACTGTTTTTATGAATGGAGTCTGGTGGCTTTGAAGAGAGCGAGATCACAGCTCCAAGCCTCCGTCAGGCTGTCTGACGGGAGGTGAAGCAGCTGTGGACGGGAGCGGCGGGAAAACCGATTTTAGACACCTAAAAAAAACTCAATATCAGTTTAAGTGTATACGCTATATTCTGATATTTTATATTGATCACAAAACAGTAATTTTACCTCTGAAAACAGCTGGTGACGCCATCTAAGTTACTCTGTGTAATGTTAATACGCTGACTATAAGAATGTAAATATATATATATATATATATATATATATATATATATATATATATATATATATATATATATATATATATATATATATATATATATATATATATATACACACACATATATATATATATACACACATATATATATATATATAATATATATATATATACACACATATATATATATATATACACATATATATATATACACATATACACATATATATGAAAATAGACTTTTGATGCTAAAACATACTTTGACCAGGAGGAGGAGATGATCCTGTGCTGCAGATCATCTTTCCTCTGAGCCCCATCACCTGACACCTCCTTCACCTGACACCTCCTTCTCCTGACACCTCCTTCACCTAACACCTCCTTCTCCTAACACCTCCTTCACCTGACACCTCCTTCACCTAACACCTCCTTCACCTAACACCTCCTTCACCTGACACCTCCTTCACCTAACACCTCCTTCACCTAACACCTCCTTCACCTGACACCTCCTTCACCTAACACCTCCTTCACCTGACACCTCCTTCATCTGACACCTCCTTCACCTAACACCTCCTTCTCCTAACACCTCCTTCACCTGACACCTCCTTCTCCTGACACCTCCTTCACCTAACACCTCCTTCTCTGACACCTCCTTCACCTGCACCTCCTTCACCTGCACCTCCTTCACCTGCACCTCCTTCATCGCACTCCTTCTCTGCACCTCCTTCACCTAACACCTCCTTCTCCTGACACCTCCTTCTCCTGACACCTCCTTCACCTGACACCTCCTTCTCCTGACACTTCCTTCACCTGACACCTCCTTCACCTGACACCTCCTTCTCCTGACACCTCCTTCATCTGACACCTCCTTCTCCTGACACTTCCTTCATCTGACACCTCCTTCACCTGACACCTCCTTCACCTGACACCTCCTTCTCCTGACACCTCCTTCATCTGACACCTCCTTCTCCTGACACCTCCTTCACCTGACACCTCCTTCACCTAACACCTCCTTCTCCTAACACCTCCTTCTCCCGCACCTCCTTCACCTGATCCTCCTTCATCTGACACCTCCTTCACCTGACACCTCCTTCACCTGACACCTCCTTCACCTGACACCTCCTTCTCCTGACACCTCCTTCACCTAACACCTCCTTCATCTGACACCTCCTTCACCTGACACCTCCTTCACCTGACACCTCCTTCACCTGACACCTCCTTCATCTGACACCTCCTTCATCTGACACCTCCTTCACCTAACACCTCCTTCTCCTGACACCTCCTTCTCCTGACACCTCCTTCACCTGACACCTCCTTCTCCTGACACTTCCTTCACCTGACACCTCCTTCACCTGACACCTCCTTCTCCTGACACCTCCTTCATCTGACACCTCCTTCTCCTGACACCTCCTTCACCTGACACCTCCTTCTCCTGACACCTCCTGCTCCTGACACCTCCTTCTCCTTACACTTCCTTCATCTGACACCTCCTTCTCCTGACACTTCCTTCACCTGACACCTCCTTCACCTAACACCTCCTTCTCCTAACACCTCCTTCTCCCGACACCTCCTTCACCTGTCCTCCTTCTCTGTCTCTGTTTCCTGCCCCCTTCTCCTGCCTTCCTCCCTGCCCTCCTTCTCCTGCCTTCCTTCACCTGACACCTCCTTCTCCTGACACCTCCTTCATCTGACACCTCCTTCTCCTGAACCTCCTTCTCCTGACACCTCCTTCTCCTGCCTTCCTTCACCTGCACCTCCTTCTCCTCCCTCCTTGGTCGCCGCCCTTGCCGCCCTGCCTCCTCTCCCCCCGTCCCCGCCCCGCTTTCCCTCCCTTCCCCGCCCCGTTTTGTCCGTCCCCTGCCCCCTTCTCTGCCCTCCTTCTCCTGCCCTCCTTCTCCTGCACCTCCTTCTCCTGCACCTCCTTCACCTGCCCTCCTTCTCCCGTGCTCCTTCTCTGCCCTCCTTCTCCTGCCCTTGGCTCCTTCACCTGCCCTCCTTCCCTGCCCTCCTTCTCCTGCACCTCCTTCCCTACCCTCCTTTCCTCCCTCCTCTGCCTCTCCTGTACCTCCTTCTCTGACACCTCCTTCACCTGACACCTCCTTCACCTGACACCTCCTTCACCTGACACCTCCTTCTCCTGACACCTCCTTCACCTAACACCTCCTTCATCTGACACCTCCTTCACCTGACACCTCCTTCACCTGACACCTCCTTCACCTGACACCTCCTTCATCTGACACCTCCTTCATCTGACACCTCCTTCACCTAACACCTCCTTCTCCTGACACCTCCTTCTCCTGACACCTCCTTCACCTGACACCTCCTTCTCCTGACACTTCCTTCACCTGACACCTCCTTCACCTGACACCTCCTTCTCCTGACACCTCCTTCATCTGACACCTCCTTCTCCTGACCCTCCTTCTCTGCCCTCCTTCCCTGACACCTCCTTCCCTGACACCTCCTTCTCCTGACACCTCCTTCTCTGCCCTCCTTCTCCTGCCTTCCTTCACCTGACACCTCCTTCCCTCCCTCCTCCTCCCCTCCCGCCCCCGTCCTCCCTGTCCTCCGTCTCCTTCCCTGCCCTCCTCTCCTGCCTCCTTCCCTGACACCTCCTCTCCTGCCTTCCTTCCCTGACACCTCCTTCTCCTGACACCTCCTTCATCTGACACCTCCTTCTCCTGACACCTCCTTCTCCTGACACCTCCTTCTCCTGACACTTCCTTCCCTGACACCTCCTTCTCCTAACCCTCCTTCTCCCGCGCTCCTCCCTGCCCTCCTTCTCCTGCCCTCCCTGCCCTCCTGCTCCTGCCCTCCTTCTCCTTCCTTCCTTCCCTGTCCTCTCCTGCCTCCTTCCCGCTTCCTCCCTCCCTCCCCTCCCCCTCTCCCGCCCTCCTCCCTGTCCTCCCTTGTCCTCTCTCCTGTCTCCTCCCGCCCTCCTTCTCTGCCCTCCTTCTCCTGCACCTCCTTCTCCTGACACCTCCTTCTCCTGACACCTCCTTCCCTGACACCTCCTTCTCCCGCTGCTCCTCTCCTGACACCTCCTTCTCCTGCCCCCTCCCCGCGCCTCCCTGCACCTCCTTCCCTGACACCTCCTTCTCCTGACACCTCCTTCCCTGACACCTCCTTCCCTGCACCTCCTTCTCCTGCGCTCCTCCTCCCGCTGCTCCTTCTCCTGGCCCTCCTCCCTGCCCTCCTTCTCCCGCTGCTCCTTCTCCTGCCCCCTCTCCTGACCCTCCTTCTCCCGCAGCTCCTTCCCTGACACCTCCTTCACCTGACACCTCCTTCTCCTGACACCTCCTTCACCTGACACCTCCTTCACCTGACACCTCCTTCTCCTGACAGCTCCTCCTCCCGACTGCTCCTTCTCCTGACACCTCCTTCTCCTGACACCTCCTTCACCTGACACCTCCTTCTCCCGACTGCTCCTTCTCCTGACACCTCCTTCTCCTGACACCTCCTTCTCCCGCGCTCCTTCCCTGCCCTCCTTCCTGCCCTCCTTCTCCTGCCCTCCTTCCCTGCCCTCCTTCCCTGCCCTCCTTCTCCTGCGCTCCCCTCCCGCTGCCCTCTCCTGCCCTCCTTCCCGCCCTCCTCTCCTGCCCTCCTCTCCTGCGCTCCCCTCCCGCTGCTCCTTCTCCTGCACCTCCTTCCCTGCACCTCCTTCTCCTGACACCTCCTTCTCCCGACGCTCCTTCCCTGACACCTCCTTCTCCTGACACCTCCTTCTCCTGACACCTCCTTCTCCCGACAGCTCCTTCACCTGACACCTCCTTCTCCTGACACCTCCTTCTCCCGACTGCTCCTTCACCTGACACCTCCTTCACCTGACACCTCCTTCTCCTGACACCTCCTTCACCTGACACCTCCTTCACCTGACACCTCCTTCTCCTGACACCTCCTTCACCTGACACCTCCTTCTCCTGACACCTCCTCCTCCCTCCTCCAGAGAGAGAAAGGAGAGCGAGCCGCCAGCCGGCGGCTCTGGTTGTTGTGAGCGTGCCGTCGTCTTATCTGTGCCGGTGTGATCACAGCCGCTGTTAAACTCCCACGGCAAATCACAGAGAGGACGCTACTCCCTGGAGAACGCAGAGAACAGAGGTGCCATAAAAACCAGCCGAACGCATCAATTAACATGTCAGAGGAGGCACGAAGAGGAGCGAGTTTCTCCCAAATACTCCATATCCCCCGTGGAAATGAAAGGACTCAGTCTCACTCTGGATTCTCTGTAAAGTTAAACAGGTGTCGTTCATCACTGTGAGAGTCTAAAGATATCAGACGCAGCCAGACGCTGGAGAAGAGACTGTCAGAAAGCAGCAAATGAAGTGAAACGATGCAGGAAGGTCACAGCTTAAAATGGTTGAACCTTATTGATCATGCTGATTGGTTTCTACTCTGTTTACTATCAAAAAATCACAATGAATTAAAGTCTCCCAACAAACCCACCATTTGCAAAAAAGTATACGAAAAAAAACTACAAAAAAATAACAATTTCACTGAAATTAGAAAACAAAAATATGAAATATGCACATGACCCTTTAAATGAATAAACCCTGACCTTCACAAGATTTGTTTGACAGGCACATCTCCCAGGCAACCATAAGTAAACAACAACAACAACAACAACCTGAAAATTTTCAACAAAACAAAACAAAAAGTTTATCCTCAGATGAAGCCAACGACGTACAGCTGAGATAGGAGGAGGAGGAGAAGGAGGAGGAGGAGAATGAGAAGAAGGAGGAGGAGCAGAAGAAGGAGGAGAAGAAGAAGGAGAAGAAGAAGAAGGAGAATGAGGAGGAGGAAGAAGAGAAGGAGGAGGAGGAGGAGGAGGAGGAGAAGAAGGAGGAGGAGGAGAAGGAGGAGAAGAAGAAGGAGAAGAAGAAGAAGGAGAATGAGGAGGAGGAAGAAGAGAAGGAGGAGGAGGAGGAGGAGCAGAAGAAGGAGGAGAAGAAGAAGGAGAATGAGGAGGAGGAAGAAGAGAAGAAGAAGGAGGAGGAGGAGGAGGAGAAGAAGAAGGAGAATGAGGAGGAGGAAGAAGAGAAGGAGGAGGAGGAGGAGGAGGAGGAGGAGGAGCAGAAGAAGGAGGAGAAGAAGAAGGAGAATGAGGAGGAGGAAGAAGAGAAGAAGAAGGAGGAGGAGGAGGAGGAGAAGAAGGAGGAGGAGGAAGAGGAGGAGGAGGAGGAGGAAGAGAAGGAGAAAGAGGAGGAGGAAGAAGAAGGAGAAGGAGGAGGAGAGGAAGGAGGAGAAGAAGGAGAATGAGGAGGAGGAAGAAGAGAATGAGGAGGAGGAGAGGAAGGGAGGAGAAGGAGAAGGAGAATGGGAGGAGGAAGAAGAGAAGAAGAAGGAGGAGGAGGAGGAGGAGAAGAAGGAGGAGGAGGAAGAGGAGGGGGAGGAGGAGGAGGAAGAGAAGGAGAAAGAGGAGGAGGAAGAAGAGAAGAAGGAGAAGGAGAGGAAGGAGGAGAAGAAGAAGGAGAATGAGGAGGAGGAAGAAGAGAAGGAGGAGGAGGAGAGGAAGGAGGAGAAGAAGAAGGAGAAGAGGAGGAGGAAGAAGAGAAGGAGGAGGAGGAGGAGGAGGAGAAGAAGAAGGAGAATGAGGAGGAGGAAGAAGAGAAGGAGGAGGAGAGGAAGGAGGACTTTCACAAGACTGCATGTTAAAGCGATCTGACCTTTAGTTGCATATATTGATTAGTATTTATTATATTTATCATTTATTATATTCAGTATTTATTATATATGTCTATATTAATGTTTCAGTTTCAATGAAACGAGCCTCGATGTTAACGCGGTACAGAAACAAACACTGCAAAAGTCAAGAACTGTGAATATAAAATAGAAAAAACATCACAATAAAAACCGTGAAAAATATGTTTTCTATATGAATATATTATATATACATGTATACATGTATATATACGTATATATACATGAATATATATACAGTATATTCATATATACTGTATATTTATATCAAATATATCTTATAATCCAATGAATTGACATAATGTCATATCATGATGAAACTGGTGACGTCAGTAAGCTGATCAATAAGGTTATGAATAATGTGAATGCTATCACTAGCTGAGTCAGCATCGTAATAGCTTTCCAGGGTTCGTCTGGATCTTGACGTGTGTTCAGTAGACTCCTGTTCTGAGAGGTAGTGACTGTTTCTGTGAATGGAGTCTGGTGGCTTTGAGGAGAGCGATGTAACAGCTTCAGTGCTGTAACCCTCCAACATGACAGCTCCAGTGACACTGTGACCCCACAGAGACCACCAGAGACCTGGTCCCAGCCTCCATTTAACAGCCTTGGTGAGCATATGAGTCCAAAACTGGCTGAAAAGATTTTAAAACGTATAAATGCACCTTTGATTTGAATGAACGCAGTAATGTCTTCGAACACAGCACCGTTTTTTTGGTAACACATCCATCTAACGCTGTTCCCACAACTGCACATTTTTGTCCCTTTTTTATGGAGTATATCCAAAACTATCTGGTTTTTACACATTCAGGTTACAGGTTGTTTGGTGTACATACAAGTGCAGAACCACCCTGACAATGCATCCATGTTAGGCTTCATTAAGAACCAGCAGTGGAACAGGGCTAAAGGTCTACAGTAAATATGAGCTGTGAGGGGGGTATGTATGTGGGCGTCTTGACCGTTTTCACAGATCCACCCTGGAGTAAATGTCTCTTCTAAAGGTTAAATAAAAGCGTGAGGCTGAGCCGCCGTGCAGATGTTCCTCTTGACACGAGCCGAAACGTCGTGTGATCCATTCAGGAGATCAGTCAGAAAACCAAACCTGAAGCCCGCTCGGCTTTATCAGAGGAAATCATCAGCCTTTAATAGTTTTTTAATGAGTTTGTGGAATGCACTCTGGCGACAGTCTAATAAAGGACAAGTTCTGCACAGAGACGGGGCTGAATAATGTATAAGGGCAGAGGTAGCACTAATGAAAAGATGATGAGAGGCATTCCTGAGAGAGAGAGAGAGAGAGAGAGAGAGAGAGAGAGGAAGAGGTGCCAGGAAAAGTTGAAAGAGAGGCCCAATTAATCTTCATGCGCTTACAGAAGAAATTAAACAAAGGCGGGAAAAAAAGGACGAGCGAGAGAATGGCAGGTTGAGGAAATATCAGCGAGACCTGTGAGCTGGAAGAGAGCGGCGAGGTGAACAAAGAGACTCTGAGATCTGTTTTAATGATTTCAGTAAAAGAGGCGAAGCTGAGAGAGAGAGAGAGAGAGAGAGAGAGAGAGAGAGAGAGAGAGAGAGAGAGAGAGACTGCTAAAGGAATGTTACGTCAACTACAGGAAACTTCAGAAACCTTCAGAAACAACCACGTCTGTGATGAAAGAAAGCACAACAGTTTGTGTGTTTGGCTTTGGGAAAGAATGGAGGAGGTAAGGCAGGAAGTGATGTAGGGAAGGTGATAAGGAGGCAAGGAAAGAAAAGAAGGTGAGGTCAGCAGTGTAATGTGATTGTGATTCGCCTCGGTGCAAATCTTCACTTTAAACACAAGTGCACGCTCATGCATGCACACAGCTACTCCAAGTGCAAAGCGGCACCATGGAGATGCTCACCATGCAGCTCCCGCCCTGCAAACCAGCCGGAGATCAGCACCACGGACAGCAGCCGATCTCAACACGAATTTAAGCGGCTGCTCTGAGGTGTGAACTACGAACACACAGGTATCTGCTCGCTATCTGGCCAATCAGCCCTAACAAACCAAAACCTGCTGAGCAGTTGGACGACTACGAGCTTATCAACTCAGTAAATCAATCAGCGTTTCTCTCTCTGGCTATGAGAACATTGAACATGAGTGGGGCGGGGTTTACTGCATCTGACCAATCACAGACATGGACAAGGCTACTGTCAGCAGAGCGCCACATTTTGCAAACTTAGTATTAGAGAAATATGAAGAAGTTAAAGAGATGATCAGACTAATAGTAACACAGTCGGAGCTACCAAATGTGGGAAGTTAACAGACTTATTAATGAACAGGATACTCAAAAGTCAGATATGACCTTCTAGCTGAGGCAGTGATATTATAAACAGCTGTCAGGATATGATGGATGAATGGATGACACCTCATTACGCCCTTTGGTAATGATACAGCGTGTTTGACTATTTCAGCCTTCTTTCAACTGCGGAATGGACTTAAGCAAGTAGAAATATAAATATAAAAACATAATTCAAAGCAATTACC
This sequence comes from Pterois miles, assembly GCA_947000775.1. Lineage (NCBI taxonomy): Eukaryota > Metazoa > Chordata > Actinopteri > Perciformes > Scorpaenidae > Pterois > Pterois miles. Next base: position 2,087,247 of record CAMQGK010000193.1, read on the forward strand.
ACCCACAGCATAAATCCAGCTGTCCTTCCTAGTAACCATGGCGATCTAGCCCAGAAAAACTGAACGACCATCGTAAGACTGAAGGGTTAAAGCTGAAGTTATCTCGCTAACCCCAAATCCTGCTTCATAGTACAGACCTCTGGACTCACAGACGCAGATTACTGTAGGTATTTTCCAACATATAAGGGGTAATCTAATTTCTATAAATATGAATCCCCGATCACACTCAACAAGCATGCACTCATTCATTACCAGTTCATACGGGCTTATGTTAAATTGTTTATAAAGTTATTTTACTTAGATTAGATGCTTATTTTAACCTCAACCATGATGTTTTTCCTAGGTGGTTCTGTTGACTAAACCTAACTGCAGACGTTATCACGGCGTTCACATGATCTGCAAAAATCCTAAAATGTGTCTATTCATCTGAGACCAGGTTGAAGTATTTCAATACGAAATGTAAGATAAGTGGTTACGTATCCAGTCTGATCTCCAGCACACACCTACGTGGTTCGTTTATGTGACGTAATGGAAGTGCACAGTAACGGATTCACTACGATGTTATAATCGGACTCGCTGTTTTAAGACGCAGGGTAGGAAGGCGATTTTTGGGCCACTGACAGCTTCTGCAGCTGCACCATTTGCACCATCGATATTTACGCCATTAGACGAGGTACAGAAGACAGGTAGATGATGGGAGGCGTAACGGAAGAAGGAGATAAATAATGAGGAAAAGAAAGTGTGTGAGTGAGGTGGGGAGAGAAAAGAGGAAGCAGTAGGAGGATGAAGGAAAGTAAAGGAAGAAGAGGTAGGGAAGGATGAAAGAAGAATAGGAAGTATAAAAGAATGAAAAGACATTATACAGATGGAAATGAAGTAGGGAAGAGAGGAAAGGAAAGGAGGAGGTAGGAAATACACAGGGAGGGAAAGGAAGGATGAGGAAAAAAAAGTAGGAAGTAAGAGGGTAAGAAAAGGAAAATAGTGGTTGTGAGGAGAGGAAGAGGAGAAGGAAGAAAAGGAGGAGGAGTGAGGAAAGTAAAGGAAGAGGTGGGAAGAAATAGGAGGTATGAGGGAAAGAAAGAAGGAGGAAGTGAGTATGTTGAGAAGGAGGTAGGAAAAGAAATGAGGAAGTAGGAAAGGTGTGTTTTGTGAATGATGTGCATGTGTTCTCCTGTTTTCACAGCTGACTTCCCTCGCTGCATCGTAACATCAGACATTAGTTCAGCTCTCATGGTTTTTATCCATCCAAGCATCCTTCAGCAATTATCTCCACTCATTAGTTCCCCCTCTCTCTCTCTCTCTCTCTCTCTCTCTCTGTCTCTCTCTCTCTCTCTCTCCATCCATCCGTCTGGACCACTCGCTGGGCCTCCATGTTTGTTATGTTACATCCGTGTAACATCATCACCCATATGAACGCAGCTGAAATGCAAATATGCTTGAAGAACGTGCTGCACGCTGCACCTGAGCCGACCTCCGATGAACCGAGGTCAGAGGTCAGAGGTCAGGAGGAGGCGACTGTGTTTCATCAGCGCCGGTCGACTGAAGGGAGGTGAAGTGAAAGAGATGGGATGTAAATGAGGAGCAGCTTCAGACAGCAAGGAAGGAGGAGGTAGGGAAGGAGACGAGGAGCTATAGGAGGAGTTAGGGATGGTGACTGGGAGGAAGGAGGAGGTAGGAATGTCTGGGAGGAAGGGGGAGCAGGGGAAGGAGATGAGGAAATGTAGGAGGAGGTAGGGAAGGAGACAGGGAGCTATAGGAGGAGGCAGGGAAGGAGTCTGGGAGGAAGGAGGAGGAGGGGACGGAGATGAGGAGCTATAGGATGAAGTAGGGAAGGAGACAGGGAGCTATAGGAGGAGGTAGGGAAGGAGTCTGGGAGGAAGGAGGAGGAGGGGAAGGAGATGAGGAGCTATAGGATGATGTAGGGAAGGAGACAGGGAGCTATAGGAGGAGGTAGGGAAGGAGTCTGGGAGGAAGGAGGAGGAGGGGACGGAGATGAGGAGCTATAGGATGAAGTAGGGAAGGAGACAGGGAGCTATAGGAGGAGGTAGGGAAGGAGTCTGGGAGGAAGGAGGAGGAGGGGAAGGAGATGAGGAGCTATAGGATGATGTAGGGAAGGAGACAGGGAGCTATAGGAGGAGGTAGGGAAGGAGTCTGGGAGGAAGGAGGAGGAGGGGACGGAGATGAGGAGCTATAGGATGAAGTAGGGAAGGAGACAGGGAGCTATAGGAGGAGGTAGGGAAGGAGTCTGGGAGGAAGGAGGAGGAGGGGAAGGAGATGAGGAGCTATAGGATGATGTAGGGAAGGAGACAGGGAGCTATAGGAGGAGGTAGGGAAGGAGTCTGGGAGGAAGGAGGAGGAGGGGAAGGAGATGAGGAGCTATAGGATGAAGTAGGGAAGGAGACAGGGAGCTATAGGAGGAGGTAGGGAAGGAGTCTGGGAGGAAGGAGGAGGAGGGGACGGAGATGAGGAGCTATAGGATGAAGTAGGGAAGGAGACAGGGAGCTATAGGAGGAGGTAGGGAAGGAGTCTGGGAGGAAGGAGGAGGAGGGGAAGGAGATGAGGAGCTATAGGATGAAGTAGGGAAGGAGACGGAGGAGATAGGGAGCTATAGGAGGAGGTAGGGAAGGGAGTCTGGGAGGAAGGAGGAGGAGGGGAAGGAGATGAGGAGCTATAGGATGATGTAGGGAAGGAGACAGGGAGCTATAGGAGGAGGTAGGGAAGGAGTCTGGGAGGAAGGAGGAGGAGGGGAAGGAGATGAGGAGCTATAGGATGATGTAGGGAAGGAGACAGGGAGCTATAGAATAAGAATAAGAATAAGAATAAGAGGAGATATGGAAATAAAGGATAAAGGATACAGAGGTTAGTGACAGGGTAATGAGTGTCAACCATAAGGAAATACAGGAGGAGGCTGAAAAAATAGAGAAAAGGAAGGAAACAAACTAGAGAAGGAGAAAGAGAAGAAAATGATGCATCAGAAGAAAAGGAGGAGACGGATGGAAATGAGGACGTAGAGAAGAGAAACGCCATCTTAAATTATGGGCTTGTTGAACGGATCAATAGTTTGATAAGCTCCACATCACATGACAGGAAACTGAACAGTTTGACAAGTTAAAGACAAGAGATAAAGACAGAGATAAAGACAGTTAAAGACAGAGATGAAGACAGTTAAAGACAGAGATGAAGAAGTTAAAGAAAGAGATAAAGACAGTTAAAGACAGAGATGAAGAGTTAAAGAAGAGATGAAGAGTTAAAGAAAGAGATAAAGAAGTTAAAGAAGAGTAAAGCAGTAAGAGAGATGAAGCAGTTAAAGAAAGAGATAAAGCAGTTAAAGAAAGGTAAGGTTAAGACAGAGATGAAGACAGTTAAAGAAGAGATGAAGACAGTTAAAGAAGAGATAAAGACAGTTAAAGACAGAGATGAAGACAGTTAAAGAAGAGATGAAGACAGTTAAAGACAAGAGATAAAGACAGTTAAAGACAGAGATGAAGACAGTTAAAGACAGAGATGAAGACAGTTAAAGACAAGAGATAAAGACAGTTAAAGACAAGAGATAAAGACAGTTAAAGACAGAGATGAAGACAGTTAAAGACAGAGATGAAGACAGTTAAAGACAAGAGATAAAGACAGTTAAAGACAAGAGATAAAGACAGTTAAAGACAAGAGATAAAGACAGTTAAAGACAGAGATGAAGACAGTTAAAGACAGAGATAAAGACAGTTAAAGACAAGAGATAAAGACAGTTAAAGACAGAGATAAAGACAGTTAAAGACAAGAGATAAAGACAGTTAAAGACCGAGATAAAGACAGTTAAAGACAGAGATAAAGACAGTTAAAGACAAGAGATAAAGACAGAGATAAAGACAGTTAAAGACAGAGATAAAGACAGTTAAAGACAAGAGATAAAGACAGCTAAAGACAGAGATAAAGACCGTTAAAGAAGTTAAAAAAAAAGAAAAAGAAAATTAAAGAAAGAAAAAAAAAAAAAAAAAAAATAAAGACAGTTAAAGACAGAGATAAAGACAGTTAAAGACAAGAGATAAAGACATGTAAAAGACCGAGATAAAGACAGTTAAAGACAGAGATAAAGACAGTTAAAGACAGAGATAAAGACAGTTAAAGATAAGAGATAAAGACAGTTAAAGACAAGAGATAAAGACAGTTAAAGACAAAGATAAAGACAGTTAAAGACAGAGATAAAGACAGTTAAAGACAGAGATAAAGACAGTTAAAGACAGAGATAAAGACAGTTAAAGACAAGAGATAAAGACAGTTAAAGACAGAGATAAAGACAGTTAAAGACAGAGATAAAGACAGTTAAAGATAAGAGATAAAGAGTTAAAGAAAGAGATAAAGAGTTAAAGAAAAGATAAAGACAGTTAAAGACAGAGATAAAGACAGTTAAAGATAAGAGATAAAGACAGTTAAAGACAGAGATAAAGACAGTTAAAGAAGAGATAAAGACAGTTAAAGACAGAGATAAAGAGAGATAAAGACAGTAAGAGAGATAAAGACAGTTAAAGACAGAGATAAAGACAGTTAAAGACAGAGATAAAGACAGAGATAAAGACAGTTAAAGACAGAGATAAAGACAGTTAAAGACAGAGATAAAGACATTGAGATAAAGACAGTTAAAGACAAGAGATAAAGACAGTTAAAGACAGAGATAAAGACAGTTAAAGACAGAGATAAAGACAGTTAAAGATAAGAGATAAAGACAGTTAAAGACAAAGATAAAGACAGTTAAAGACAGAGATAAAGACAGTTAAAGACGAGATAAAGACAGTTAAAGACAAGAGATAAAGACAGTTAAAGACAGAGATAAAGACAGTTAAAGACAGAGATAAAGACAGTTAAAGACAGAGATAAAGACAGTTAAAGACGAGATAAAGACAGTTAAAGACAGAGATAAAGACAGTTAAAGACAGAGATAAAGAAGTTAAGAAGAGATAAAGAAGTTAAAGATAAGAGAAAAGAGTTAAAGAAAGAGATAAAGAAGTTAAAGAAGAGATAAAGAAGTTAAAGAGAGATAAAGAAGTTAAAGAAAGAGATAAAGACAGTTAAAGAAAGATGAAGAAGTTAAAGAAGAGATGAAGAGTTAAAGAAAGAGATAAAGACAGTAAAGAAAGAGATAAAGAGTTAAAGAAGAGATGAAGAAGTTAAAGAAGAGATGAAGAAGTTAAAGACAAGAGATAAAGAAGTTAGAAAGAGATGAAGTTAGAAAGAGATGAAGTTGAGAGATGAGAAGTTGAAGAGATAAGAAGTTAAAGAAAGAGATGAGTTGAGAGATAGATTGAGAGATGATTAGGTGAGTTGGGATGAGTGAGGTAGAGGTGGGGGTGGTTGGGGGGGGGTAGAAAGCGAGATAAAGGTTAGAGGATAAAGACAGTTAAAGAAGAGATAAAGACGTAAAGAAAGAGATAAAGACAGTTAAAGACAGAGATAAAGACAGTTAAAGACAGAGATAAAGACAGTTAAAGAAAGAGATAAAGACAGTTAAAGACAGAGATAAAGACAGTTAAAGACAAGAGATAAAGACAGTTAAAGACAAGAGATAAAGACAGTTAAAGACAAAGATAAAGACAGTTAAAGACCGAGATAAAGACAGAGATAAAGACAGTTAAAGACAAGAGATAAATATAGTTAAAGACAGAGATAAAGACAGTTAAAGACAGAGATAAAGACACAGATAAAGACAGTTAAAGACAGAGATAAAGAAGATAAAGACAGAGATAAAGACAGTTAAAGACAAGAGATAAAGACAGTTAAAGACAGAGATAAAGAGAGTTAAAGACAGAGATAAAGACAGTTAAAGAAAGAGATAAAGACAGTTAAAGACAAGATAAAGACAGTTAAAGACAGAGATAAAGACACAGATATAGACAGTTAAAGACAGAGATAAAGACAGTTAAAGACAAGAGATAAAGACAGTTAAAGACAGAGATAAAGACAGTTAAAGACAAAGATAAAGACAGTTAAAGACAAAGATAAAGACAGTTAAAGACAGAGATAAAGACAGTTAAAGACAGAGATAAAGACAGTTAAAGACAAGAGATAAAGACAGAGATAAAGACAGTTAAAGACAGAGATAAAGACAGAGATAAAGACAGTTAAAGACAAGAGATAAATATAGTTAAAGACAGAGATAAAGACAGTTAAAGACAGAGATAAAGACACAGATATAGACAGTTAAAGACAGAGTTGTGTCTGTTAGCGTTCAGCAGGTTTTCATTAACTTCACTTTGCTGTTTTTGGGCGGCGATTAAACCGTAATGAAAGTGTTGAACAGCAGGGCAGCGGGAGGTCGGCGAAGGAGGATTAACGGCGAGGTTATCACGCCCAGGTGGAAAGATCACCGCTCATTTCCATAAACTGCCACTTAACGGCTGTATTTGGCCCTCTAATACCTGCTCATTTATTCCTCCACATGCAGCCGCCAGGGGTCAGAGGTCACGGTCCAGATAAGTTTCTGTGACCTCGGGAGGTGGCGTTTGTTCTGGGTTCACCATCCACTGAACCTGAATCACTGGCAAATACAGCGAGGGCTTTAAACTGCTCTGGTGGTGAAGCACTTCATTAACATGTTGTTTAAAGGGGCTATTTAAATAAAGTTAACATTCATTTTCAAAAGATTAAATCCAGAAGTTCAGCCTGCACAGCTCAGCAGACGGAAAACTTAGCAAAACACGCTCCATTTATTTTATCTTTATTGTGGCCAAAGTTAAGAATGGAAATTCATTTAAGCTCAACTGCTTTAACACAGAGAAAATAAATAGATCTAAAGTCTATGGAAATATCCTCACAGAAATATACATATACAGGCAAGACACAACAACACCAGTAGAAGCCAGGATCAGCAGTTTTTCACATAAATTATATATTAAATAAATACGTGAGTTCATCCTCTTGAAACAAAAACTGCTGGAGCATCATTATCTCACCAAGTGACGTGTGAATGATGTAATAATTTGTCATTTTGCGTGCAATAAGAACGCCGTTTTTGCTTGTTAAATGGCATGTGAAAAGCCTGAAAAGTGTGTGTTGTGCTATTTATACACCTTCCCATGAGATCGGGTGGATAACTGGTGATGTCTTGACTATCTTTGCTAACATGCTAGTTCGTGAGAAACATGCTCATCAGTCAAAACTGCTCTCAACTTTTTGCTTGCAAAACCAGTATTATAAATAATAAAAAATTACACAGACATTCTGTGTGCCATGACTACACATTTTAATGTATCTCATGTCATTTGTACACCATGCAAACATCCGCAGTTGGGTTCAGGCAAGAAAAAAATGTCAAGATTGGGCTTAAAATAAATGAGTAAACTACATAAAACACGTATGGAAGAACTACAGAAAACACATCACAACATCAATAAAAAATGTCACTAATGTAACGCCGGTCACCACCGACGGCTTCCTGGTTAAAAGTCCTGTGTTTGTTGGACCCCCTCACTTTAAGATGTCTTTTCTGTTTTTATAACTCTTCCCGTAACATTTCTATTTTTATATTGTGTTTACATTGCAGTCAGTACAGGATACATGGCGTCCAAATGACACGCAGAAATCAAGAGAGGTGTACTTACCGCACTCTAAACGCCTTGCACATTATTGTGGCTTTCATAGGCCTTGTCGTGAGAGCGGGTTGGGTTTACTGACCTTTACTTAGGAAGCTGGCTAACAGTCACACGTTGATTTTTCTTGGCAAAAAGCCAAAAGAGGGTTGTTTGACCACTCAGAGCCACCATCCCTGCAAACGTCATCATCTGATGAACTGATTCACTCCGCCTCCCCTCACAAAGCACTTTACAGCAGAGAAATACAAGGAAACAGAGAAGCTGGATTTAGAGATACAGTAGATTGTGGCAGGTGATGACAGAACAGATTAGGACCATAACAAAGGCTGTATAAAGATTAGCCAGTTGTGACTGACCTCTGGGACTAGGTGATAGCTTCTCGCTAATGTTGTTCATTCATTAGCTCCGTTTGGGACTAGCGCTATCATCACACCCATGTAATTAATTCAGTTTCGTCATGTCAAATTGAACAACAAAACACATCTGATCAGACTCAGTGTGCAAGGTTTGGATTGGATGATGGATTTAAAAAATGTTTATGAAAAATACAGACTTGGTGTTTTAAAACGTTTCCTGTTGTCTTACTGCTTATAAATGCTATTGCTTTTTAAAAAATATATGATTATATCTGTATTAGTCACATCTTTATGTTTTACCTTTTTCCAGCTTTGTTACCGAGGAGGTCATGTTTTCCCTAACCCTAGTCTACACTTTGTCAGCAGCATTACAGAAAAGCTACCGGCCTTCATCTTTTATCAGAAAACAGCTGCTGCAGGAAACTGAACCAGACTGTAAATGTGTTGCAAAACCAAAACTAGAAGCTAAAAGAGGCTAAAGAGCTTTGATTTGATCCGTTGTCAATATTATTATCTTTCACTGTTGCTTCTGTATCAAACATGTGTTCTCCTGTTTTCACAGCTGACTTCCCTCGCTGCATCGTAACATCAGACATTAGTTCAGCTCTCATTGTTTTTATCCATCCAAGCATCCTTCAACAATTATCTCCACTCATTAGTTCCTCTCTCTCTCTCTCTCTCTCTCCATCCATCCGTCTGGACCGCTCGCTGGGCCTCCATGTTTGTCATGTTACATCCGTGTAACATGAAGAACGTGCTGCACGCTGCACCTGAGCCGACCTCCGATGAACCAAGGTCAGAGGTCAGAGGTCAGGAGGAGGCGACTGTGTTTCATCAGCGCCGGTCGACTGAAGGGAGGCGAAGTGAAAGAGATGGGATGTAAATGAGGAGCAGCTTCAGACAGCAAGGAAGGAGGAGGTAGGGGAGGAGACGAGGAACTACGGGAGGAGGTAGGGAAGGAGACGGGGAACTATGGGAGGAGGTAGGAGACGTGGAACTACGGGAGGAGGTAGGGAAGGACACAGGGAACTATGCGAGGAGGTAGGGAAGGAGATGGGGAACTATAGGAGGAGGTAGGGAAGGAGACGGGGAACTACGGGAGGAGGTAGGGAAGGAGACAGGGAACTATGCGAGGAGGTAGGGAAGGAGATGGGGAACTATAGGAGGAGGTAGGGAAGGAGACGGGGAACTACAGGAGGAGGTAGGGAAGGAGACGGGGAACTACAGGAGGAGGTAGGGAAGGAGACAGGGAGCTATAGGAGGAGGTAGGAAAGGAGACGAGGAGCTATAGGGGGAGGTAGGGAAGGAGACGGGGAACTATAGGAGGAGGTAGGGAGGGAAATGAGGAGGTATAGGAGGAGGTAGGAAAGGAGTCTTGAGTGTATATATGCATAGCCTACAGAGCTGGAGTCAGGATATTAGCTTAGCTTAGCATGAAGACTGTTAGCCTGGCTCTGTCCAAAGTAACAGAAGCAGCATCTCTTAAACTTGTTGAATTTGAAAGCTAACTGTGAAAACTGGTGATTAAAGGGAACTATTTCTTGACAAACAGCAGCGTATCCATCCACCTGCACGCTACCTCAGGTTGCCAGATGTGGTCGGTGAGCACAAGCTCACCACTTCTCCTGACACTGAAGACGTCATGATGTCGACTGTATTTCTATGCACAGAATACAGTGACGGAGAATCACAGCTCTTCAGGACAATCTTTTTACTTATCCATAATATACAATTAAACAGCGACGGTAGATGTTATTGACGGTGCATTGCTTTAAATGTTGCTGCTGTAAGGAATTGTGGGACGCATTATCCGATGCTTAGATAGTACTTTATTGATCCAGGGGGGAAATTTGGGAGGGATCAGCATTTAGAGAGCTTGAGCAGCTCTTCTGGGTGGTTGTTGTGTCTTTCTAGTCAATGAGCTGATGGCTCATGCTAGCAAGTTGTGCTCAGCTCGTGATTGGCTTGGGTTGGTGTGTGGGCGGGACCTTGGTACCGTGGATCCATCGTTCGATCACTGCTGCACAGACTCTGGCTCCAGGTGACGTCAGCCGCCGTGTCCCAGATATTTTGGCTTCAATTCTGAAGACACGTCGTCCATCTTTATGTACAGTCTATGGGTGAAACAGTTCAGAGGAGATGTTGAACCAGATCAGGCTAGCTGTTCTCCCTCTCGTCTATAACGAAACCAAATCATTCTGACAAAAGTTAATATGAATATCTGGATGAATCAGTGTCAGTAAACTCTGCTGCAGAGGTCACCTGTGACAGAAACATGAAGTAGCAGGTTAGCAGCAGCGTTAGCTTAAGCACACAGAGAACCAGAGAGATTAGCCTCATGCTAATTTCCAGGCTGAATATTAACCGGCTCAGGTTTTATAAAGACGTCCTCTTCAAGTGGACTGTAAGCAGACTTTGGATAAATCCAGCTGGCTTTGTGTTAATATTGCTCTCTCTAACTTATCCTCCATCATTTCTCCTCGCCGTGGAAGAAGCAGTGGCCCCGGTGCCGAGGGGCCTCGCTGCCATCTTTTATTATTTATGAATCTGATTAATAATCTGCCACCCGGCTGCAGGAGGAGCCGAGATCCATAAAAGCACCCAGAAGAAAAGCAGCGTCGGGGTGTAATTCCACGTCAGCGGCTGCAGAGAAGAAAAGAGAAGAAATCTCCCAAATGCTTAATGAGAATAAAAGCAGAGACAATGCTGCTTGAAATCCCACACGCCGGCGGTTAAACTGAACTTGATATTGAGGTTCAGTCAGAGCGGCGGGGGATTTAACACAGCGGGGGGGTCGAGGCGTCCTCGGGAGAAGGCGAGGAGACGACGCAGCCGTACAGGTGGAGGAAAATACAATAATAAAATAATAAAACAGAACAAGAAGTCAACAGACGCCATAAGAGGGAGGCTCAACTGGTGTCTGCTAACACAGACCACAGAACATCTGCTTTACCGAACATCTGTAGAAACAGAGATGTACTAATGAGACATTTAGAGGAGCTGCTAGGCTACGCTAGATATGGAGGACGGAACCTGAAAATCATGCAGAAACAAATAAATAAATACATGAATAAATACATACTTTTAAATATAAATATAAAATAAATACAAAGTAAGTGCAGAATTAACCAATAATAAAAATAAATTAATAATTACAAACAATAAATAAAGTCAAAAATTAAACAAGAGTAAGGGAACTAACACAAAGATAAATGAAGAAGCAAATTAAAACTGAAATATCAATTTATCTCACATTTTGTCAATTAATTAATGGCTGCATGTATTTTTAATATTATTTTTGTTACATTTAATGATTTTTTTATCAAGTCAATTATTCATTTGTTTATTAATTTTTTATTTATTTTGGCAGGTTCCATCCTCCATACAAAAGACGTCCTTGTTTCTAGACCTCTAAATCGTCCCCACATAACATATTTAGGGTGAAACAGCTCCAGGATGGCATATCCTCCTGGTAGTGAAAAGGTTTGCTGTGTCTCCCAGCAGTCTCGAGAGCGTGGAGGAGATACCAGGAGACCGGCTTTTATAGGAGGAGGGCTGGACAGGACCGTAGAGGGACATCAGCCCAGCAGCAGGACCGGTATCTGCTCCTTTAAATGAGGAGCACCAGGAGGAGCGCTGCCAGAGCCCCACAACATGACCTCCAGCAGGCTACTGGTGTGCATGTTTCTGACCAAACTGTCAGAACCAGACTCCATGAGGGAGGCATGGGGGCTGGACGTCCTCTAGTGGGACCTGTGGTCACAGCCCAGCACCCTGCAGTTCCACTGGCGTTCGCCAGAGAACACCAGAACTGGCAGGTCCACCACTGGTGCCCCGATCTTCTTCAGAAGAATCAGTCAGGGCGGATCAGGATCAATAAATCCTTTCCTCTGTGTGGGTCGTCTTGCTGTTGTCTCTCCATTACACCTGTTGTAACTGTCATTTGCTCCGAAGCAGCTGAAAGTGATTCACTATCACTATGTGCTTCCTAAATGGACAGACTGAAGTTTAACTGACTCAGTGTTATACTCATTAATAATTAATGCTGCCTTCAAATGGAACTCATGAACTTGCGTTGCGTTCAAGTGCTTAAGTCGTGAAGAAGAAGAACAACAGCAACATTAATGTTACTGAGTCTAGAAGCCACAGAGGCTAACAATTTAGTAAGATCGCTAGTGGAAAACATAGTGAAGCAAATGTAGACGTGATGACAGAGGAGAAAGACTATCAACATTTTCCTCAGACAGATTATAAAACTACCAAGAAAAATGATATATGACTAAAATTACAATATACTGAACAATATGAACTGATTCTGCAGCAATAAATGAACTTCCACGGCCTCCATTTCTCACAACGTCAACAAACACGTCACAAGTCGTGAACTCTGAGCTTTCAGAAACTTTCCACTGACGAGGTCGTGAATGCGACATGAGGGAGGCGTTCAGGGACCAGCTGGTAAATACAGTAAACACCACCACACCTGAAGGCGCCATAATTGTTCCCTTCATTGTTTTGAGCAGTGTATTATGAGGAACAAACACTGGACTCTAAGATGGCATCCATCCATCTGTCCGTCCGTCCGTCCGTCTGTCCGTCCATCCAGCCATCCATCTATCCATCCATCCCTCCATCCATCCATCCATCCATCCGTCCATCCATTCATCCATCCATCTATCCATCCATCCCTCCATCTATCTATCATCCATCCCTCCATCCATCTATCATCCATCCCTCCATCCATCCATTCATCCATCCATCTGTCCGTCCGTCCGTCCGTCCGTCCGTCCGTCCATCCATCCATCCCTCCATCCATCCATCCGTCCATTCATCCATCCATCCATCCATCTATCCATCCATCCCTCCATTCATCCATCCATCCATCCATCTAGCCATCCATCCCTCCATCCATCTATCCATCCATCCCTCCATCCATTCATCCATCCATCCGTCTGTCCGTCCGCCTGTCCGTCCATCCATCCATCCCTCCATCCATCCATCCGTCCATTCATCCATCCATCCATCCATCCATCTATCCATCCATCCCTCCATTCATCCATCCATCCATCCATCTAGCCATCCATCCCTCCATCCATCCATCCATCCATCTATCCATCCATCCCTCCATCCATCTGTCCATCCATTCATCCATCCATCCATCCGTCTGTCCGTCCGTCCGTCCGTCCATCCATCCATCCATCCATCCCTCCATCCATCCATCCATCCGTCCATCCATTCATCCATCCGTCCGTCCATCCATCCATCCATCCATCCGTCCATCCACATGAAAACCAGCCTTGGCTCTTTGCTGTGGGACCAGACTTCTTTTCCTCTCCTCCTCCCACTACAACGTTCTTGTAGTGACCGGTAATATGAGGTTGCTAATGAATGTCAACAGATGTGGGAGGGAAGGCTTGCCCAACGCACTAGCAGAGCATTCTGGGGTTTGTAGTATTAGCGGTTCATGTGCTATGTAACGGCGGGCCAGCTCTAATAGACATTTGATATCTATGGTGGAGAACTGTGGTGGCCGACGTGAAAAACGTGAAAGTCCCTCTCTACAGCCAGTGTTTGTTTCATCCATTGTGGGCTAATGTAGAAACATGGCAGCCGGCTCCTAAACCTCCAGCTCACAGCCAGCAGGAGGCGATGCCTCTGGCTGCTAAAAGTCCTGCCCCTGTTGATGCCATTGGAGCCTTTGGGCCCTTTTACCTGGTGTCGTCTGGCACCGACTCTGGAAACTCTGTATTATATATATTAATATTCTACCTGGAAGCTCTCACCAGCAGCAGGGCCTTGCTCATCTGTCTGAATCACCACTTTTCATTAAATGGCTTTACAGCTTGAATAACTGACAGAATAAGACGACCATCTGAGTTGGATATGGAGTTATTACTACACTCTTTAGCATCTGTACAGCAACAAGCACAAGGCTTTCATCCAGGAGATCACTGATCACAAGCAGCGGTTCATTCATGTCCTGTGTTCATAACGTTCACGGTCACTTTGATGATATTTTCAAAGTAATATAGTAATTTTCAGCCCAACCATGTTGTTTATTCCATATCGAACTACAGTGGTTTTGCTGCATGAATCTAAGCAGGTGCTGTTGTTGAATTCACAGCGTTAACCCTGTGTTTACTGCGACCGTAGCGGAGCGTCAGAGCTTCACACACTGGTTTCATTTCAGCTCTTTATCCTCCTCTGCTCTGTTTACAGTCACCTCCTCCTCTAAAGCAGACAGTCACATACTGTAAATACACTCACATAGATAGAGTCCTGCTAAATGTGCTGATGTGCGATTAAAGAAACCAGCAAACAGTGTAATCAACACAGTCAGTGACTGTCATAGTTTATCACGTTTATTGTGAAGTGAACACCACAGTTATGGGATTTTAATTAGAAAGCCGGCAGCTCGGTGCTCAGCTCATCGTCGAAATGCTGAGCCTCTGTTTGTTACTCTCTGAGGACCAGACGCCATTAAAACTACAGTAAGTCAACCTCCATGTTAGAGATGTCTTTAACTGCTGCATCTAAATAAGTGTCTGCTGGTATGTTAGTCTGCACTACAGGCCTGTTTTCAGGGAGGCAACACTGTAAATATCTGGGCTCGCATGGTTCACCTGATACGATACGATCACCACACTTGGGTGCCGAAGTACTGCAATTTTTCAGTATTGTGATTCAATATTGTGATTTATTGAAGTTTTTGCTAACTTTTTTTTACCACTAGACCGTGGGGGGAAAAGGTTGAGTCAGACACCTCTAGGGACTTTTACTTTGTAAAATCTCTAAATGAATCCAGTAAAATGTCTGATTTTCAGCATGAACTCAGCAGCTTTCAGATGTCCTGAAGTCAAATATATCAGGATCATTGTCAGGAATTATTTATTGTTATTATTTATTGTTTTTATCCAGCAACCCAGAAATCAAAGAATAAAGACATTTTCCTCACGGATTAGTGGGATTTTCTTTTTAATTTACGATGACGTTTCCCGTCCGTGACGGAGTTAGCGTGCAGCTTTAGCCGTGATGTCTAGCTCTGCTTTTCCAAAGTGTTTCCCTCCTTTACTGGATGTGTAGTGTTTACCAGGCTGGATTTAACATGGAGGGTGGAGGTCGGATCCACGCCCACCCTCCACCCTTTAATACTTTCTGAGGTTTGTTCTGGTTGACGGATACCGAACAGATATGACGTCACGTTACTCAGACTACCACAATAAAAGAGCTAACTTCCTGCTACCTCCACAGAGACTCAGATGAAGCAAATATAATAATTCTGGCATTAAAATAATCTATAAAATCCTAAACAAAAAAAATTCAATACATAGATGAATCTATTTTTTTCTCACCTTGTAAATATGTATTTCTACTGATTGACTGACAGCTTTTTTTGGAGGGTGTGTTTTTTTATGCCTCCTTTTTTACTGGTGTGTTTGACCTTATTACAAATCTCTGGTGCTTCAGGGTTGGATCTATGACACACACACACTCTCTCCATCATTGTGTTACGAAGATGAGAGTGATTTTATCTGCTGCAACCAAAAATCAAACTGTCAGAGCTGTGAGTGTTTAATGGAGAGAAAAGCTATCGGAGGAGAAATAGAAATGACCAGATTGTCTTATTCTCCACTCTGTATTTTAATTTCCCCCTCAGTAACTCCGCTGTTATGTCTTCATCACCTCTGTGTGAATGATGGCTCGTCTGCAGTTATCATTCACCGTTTTTCTTTTAAAATGAAATGGGCAATATTTTAAGTGTTTGCTGAACGTTTTTGCAGGATGTTCTGGGCGGTAAAGCGTAGACTCTCTCACTAATCGTCTTTTAACAGCCAGCAGAGAAACGCTTCACATGCTGCAGGAAAACACATTCACAGTTTTGGTGTAATTATTGAATGTTAATGACAGATGAAGCAGCAGTGAGGACGGCGCTGTTAAACTCTCACCACAGGTCAGAGTCTGAGTCGGGGGGATGAACCCTATCAGCTGCTCGTCAGCCCTACAGGCTGCTGGAAGCTGTGGTTCTCCTGCACAGACAGACCCAAAATAAATCAAGACTAGCTCCACAACTAGCGGGTCTATCTGCAGGATCCTGGTCTCTATGGATCGGTAAGACCTCAGAGGATTCATCCCCAGTCACAGTATGACATATAGCACTGTGACTGTTATTATGTCTGAGTAAACGGTGATGAACCAAAGGAAGCATTTACATCTTTATCCTCAGCTAAAATATTTTCTAGATTAGACAGAAGATAACACCATTATAACAATGATGCCATGAAGGGAGATGAACTGAGTTCATTCAGCAGCTCCTCAACTACAACTGAGCCACAGCAGACAGAAATAACACAAAGGTTTTAGTAGGACAGGACCAGGAGGACTCTCCATTCGGACACTTGGTGTGCCAAATGGGTTTTCTACCTCTAGAAAGTGAATCTGTCTAAAGTCAAGTATGAATATTCAGTATGAAAACTGTCAATTTTTAAAATAATTTTATAATTTTATGAAGTTTTTAACGGCGGCGTTTTAATAGACAGCTCAGCTAAACTTAGGACCAGCTCCGTTGGGTAGGAGAGGATACAGTATATGAAAAATAATAACTCTCAATCTGCCGTATAGATTGTGATATTTCTTGTGTACAACTAAAGACGCGCACAAATAGCATGAATATTGGCAGCAGACTTCATGGCCTGTGGCTGACGGTGAACCCTACAGACTGATTCTTAAAGTCTGGTGCAAACTGATCTTTCTACCCTGAATGATCACCATATTCAACACCATACAGTCCATCTCAAACTCAGCTACTCCACGCTGGCTTCATGGGAACTACAGAAAACATGTCACAAATATCACTACAACATCAGTAACGTCAACAACGGTCAACAACGGTCAACAACGGTCAACAACGGTCAACAGCGGTCAACAACGGTCAACATCGGTCAACAACGGTCAACAACGGTCTCCTGGTTGAAAGCCTGTGTTTGTTGGACCCATCCACCTCTTCATCATCAATGGTTTATTCTCCATCACTAACTCTTACCGTATGATTTATTCGTTTACACTGCCGTCAGTCCAGGACACATGGTGTACAAATGACATATGGAAATCACAAAAGGCATACTTACTGCACGCTAACGCCTTGTGTATTATCGAGGCATTTGGACGCCATTTCGTGCGCCTGTTGCTGCTCGTTTTGGGCTACGATGAAACCAAGTGTGATATTTATACGTCTTCCCATAAGATCAGTCTGTTTTTGTGTTTTTCACGCCAAGTTCTTCTTCCCGCTCGTTTTCATACCCACCTCTTTTTTTCCCCCTCTTCTGCTCTTTCTCCCCATCACTCCTATCGCCCTGCCCTTCCTCCTCCACTGATTTGTTCTTCTCCCTTCTCTTCCTCTTCTTCTCCTGAACTTCTCCTGCCTCTTCTCCCTTTCTTCTATTCACACTCATCACTCAAATTTCCTTCCTTTCTTCTTTCTCTTCTTCCTTTACTCCTCCATCCCCATTATTCCCCCTAGTTCTCTCTCTTCTCCCTCTCCTACTTTTTAGTCTGCCTCTTCTCCCATCACTATACCCTGCCCTTCTTCTTCTTCTTCTTCTTCTTCTTCTTCTTCTTCCACAACTCTTGTCCTTAAACTCCTCTCCTCCTCTTCCTCCCCTCTGCTTCCCCTTCTTCTCCTCCTCTTCGTCCCCTCTGCTTCCCCTCCTTCTCCTCCTCTTCCTCCCCTCTGCTTCCCCTCCTTCTCCTCCTCTTCCTCCCCTCTGCTTCCCCTTCTTCTCCTCCTCTTCGTCCCCTCTGCTTCCCCTCCTTCTCCTCCTCTTCCTCCCCTCTGCTTCCCCTCCTTCTCCTCCTCTTCCTCCCCTCTGCTTCCCCTCCTTCTCCTCCTCTTCCTCCCCTCTGCTTCCCCTCCTTCTCCTCCTCTTCCTCCCCTCTGCTTCCCCTCCTTCTCCTCCTCTTCGTCCCCTCTGCTTCCTCTCCTTCTCCTCCTCTTCCTCCCCTCTGCTTCCCCTCCTTCTCCTCCTCTTCCTCCCCTCTGCCCTCCCCTCTGCTTCCCCTCCTTCTCCTCCTCTTCCTCCCCTCTGCTTCCCCTCCTTCTCCTCCTCTTCCTCCCCTCTGCTTCCCCTCCTTCTCCTCCTCTTCCTCCCCTCTGCTTCCTCTCCTTCTCCTCCTCTTCCTCCCCTCTGCTTCCCCTCCTTCTCCTCCTCTTCCTCCCCTCTGCTTCCTCCCTCCTCCTCCTCCTGCTTCCTCCCCTCTCTTCCTCCCTCTGCTCCCCCTTCTCCTCCGCTTCCTCCCTCTGCTTCCCTCCTCTCCCCCTTCCCCCCTCTGCTTCCCCTCCTTCTCCTCCTCTTCCCCCCTCTGCTTCCCTCCTTCTCCTCCTCTTCCTCCCCTCTGCTTCCCCTCCTTCTCCTCCTCTTCCTCCCCTCTGCTTCCCCTCCTTCTCCTCCTCTTCCTCCCCTCTGCTTCCCCTCCTTCTCCTCCTCTTCCTCCCCTCTGTTTCCCCTCCTTCTCCTCCTCTTCCTCCCCTCTGCTTCCTCTCCTTCTCCTCCTCTTCCTCCCCTCTGCCTCCCCTCCTTCTCCTCCTCTTCCTCCCCTCTGCTTCCTCTCCTTCTCCTCCTCTTCCTCCCCTCTGCCTCCCCTCCTTCTCCTCCTCTTCCTCCCCTCTGCTTCCTCTCCTTCTCCTCCTCTTCCTCCCCTCTGCTTCCCCTCCTTCTCCTCCTCTTCCTCCCCTCTGCTTCCTCTCCTTCTCCTCCTCTTCCTCCCCTCTGCTTCCCCTCCTTCTCCTCCTCTTCCTCCCCTCTGCTTCCTCTCCTTCTCCTCCTCTTCCTCCCCTCTGCTTCCCCTCCTTCTCCTCCTCTTCCTCCCCTCTGCCTCCCCTCCTTCTCCTCCTCTCCTCCTCCTCTTCCTCCCCTCTGCTTCCCCTCCTTCTCCTCCTCTTCCTCCCCCTCTGCTTCCCCTCCTTCTCCTCCTCTTCCTCCCCTCTGCCTCCCCTCCTTCTCCTCCTTCCTCCCCTCTGCTTCCCCTCCTTCTCCTCCTCTTCCTCCCCTCTGCCTCCCCTCCTTCTCCTCCTCTTCCCCTCCTTCTCCTCCTCTTCCTCCCCTCTGCCTCCCCTCCTTCTCCTCCTCTTCCTCTCCTTCTCCTCCTCTTCCTCCCCTCTGTTTCCCCTCCTTCTCCTCCTCTTCCTCCCTCTGCTTCCTCTCCTTCTCCTCCTCTTCCTCCCCTCTGCTTCCCCTCCTTCTCCTCCTCTTCCTCCCCTCTGCTTCCTCTCCTTCTCCTCCTCTTCCTCCCCTCTGCCTCCCCTCCTTCTCCTCCTCTTCCTCCCCTCTGCTTCCTCTCCTTCTCCTCCTCTTCCTCCCCTCTGCTTCCCCTCCTTCTCCTCCTCTTCCTCCCCTCTGCTTCCTCTCCTTCTCCTCCTCTTCCTCCCCTCTGCTTCCCCTCCTTCTCCTCCTCTTCCTCCCCTCTGCTTCCTCTCCTTCTCCTCCTCTTCCTCCCCTCTGCTTCCTCTCCTTCTCCTCCTCTTCCTCCCCTCTGCTTCCCCTCCTTCTCCTCCTCTCCTCCTCCTCTTCCTCCCCTCTGCTTCCCCTCCTTCTCCTCCTCTTCCTCCCCTCTGCTTCCCCTCCTTCTCCTCCTCTTCCTCCCCTCTGCCTCCCCTCCTTCTCCTCCTCTTCCCCTCCTTCTCCTCCTCTTCCTCCCCTCTGCCTCCCCTCCTTCTCCTCCTCTTCCCCTCCTTCTCCTCCTCTTCCTCCCCTCTGCCTCCCCTCCTTCTCCTCCTCTCCCCTCCTTCTCCTCCTCTTCCTCCCCTCTGCTTCCTCTCCTTCTCCTCCTCTTCCTCCCCTCTGCCTCCCCTCCTTCTCCTCCTCTTCCCCTCCTTCTCCTCCTCTTCCTCCCCTCTGCTTCCTCCTTCTCCTCCTCTTCCTCCCCTCTGCTCCCCCTCCCCCTGCTTCCCCCCTTCTCCTCCTCTTCCTCCCTCTGCTTCCCCTCCTTCTCCTCCTCTTCCTCCCCTCTGCTTCCCTCTCCTTCTCCTCCTCTTCCTCCCCTCTGCCTCCCCTCCTTCTCCTCCTCTTCCCCTCCTTCTCCTCCGCTTTCTCCCCTCTGCTTCCTCTCCTTCTCCTCCTCTTCCTCCCCTCTGCCTCCTCCCTCCCTTCCTCCTCCTCTTCCCCTCCTTCTCCTCCCTCCCCCCCCCCCCCCCCTTCTGCTCCTCTTCCTCCTCCGCCCCGTGTCGGGTCATTTGTCATGCGTGTCATCTGCAGGATGTCACACCTGAGCAACGTGTCTCTCTCTGCTGAAGATCTATGGGCCTCCGATTTCTTATTTTCAGCTTATTTACCTCGTCGTTTGTTTTCATTTTTTCTTTTACTGATGCGGGTCATTTGACAGTTTGACGTCGTTTCAAAATCTCTGCCACACCAACATTCATACGTTATAGCTTTGTGCGTTTCCCCCTCGCAGGCTGCCATAGGCTGCACAGTGAGAGGAAGAAATATGTTTCCACCACATGCTGATTTACAGTGAGCTGCTGGTGGAGGCTGATAGATATTCCTTTCCACACGGCCGCCGGGAGTCAGATGGCGACTGTTGCCTCATATCCTCGACAGCGCCTGATGAGCTCTCACATCTTCGTATGGAAAATTTCTGCTCAGATATGGTTTATAAAGAACGAAAACACGAGGTGTTTGGCTCAGCTGCAACATGAATCACGATAGAAGGGGATTACTTTTCAGGACAAATGTGGTAGTCGTTAAACAAAGTTAAAAACAGTAGAACAGGTGTACTGTCTCTGACAGAAAGATTCATGCTGTTTAACTAAACCTCCGCACACAGATGCTCTTTGAGACATGCTGAAAAAAGAGAAAGACAACCGGTACATCTTGATTAATTTTCTATGACTCAACAAGAAGCTAATAAAGAAAGATGTAAATCTTTACAAATAGCTTAGAGAGACGTTCTGCATACAAAAGCTAAACCATAAATAAGACGGGCCGATATTACTGATGTCTGAGTACTGAGTAACGTTACAGAGCACTTTTTTAGCCCGACGCCCAGACGCCCACGTGCCAGGACGGAGAGACCGAGGTGGTTGTTGAAAACAGCGAGGGGGAAATTTCTTTCATTGAATAAAATGAATCATGTAACAGCCTCCGAAACACTAAAGAACAATAACATAAAGATACTGAATACAAGTAGATTTACAATTAAAGACAGATAAACAGATGTTTGCAGCCCGCTAGAAACAGCTGTTCATGGTGATAGAAACAGCTGTTTGTGGTGATAGAAACAGCTGTTCATGGTGATAGAAACAGCTGTTTATGGTGATAGAAACAGCTGTTTGTGGTGATAGAAACAGCTGTTCATGGTGATGGAAAACAGCTGTTTGTGGTGATAGAAACAGCTGTTTATGGTGATAGAACAGCTGTGGTGATAGGAACAGCTGTTTGTGGTGATAGAAACAGCTGTTTGTGGTGATAGAAACAGCTGTTCATGGTGATAGAAACAGCTGTTTGTGGTGATAGAAACAGCTGTTCATGGTGATAGAAACAGCTGTTTGTGGTGATAGAAACAGCTGTTCGCGGTGATAGAAACAGCTGTTCGTGGTGATAGAAACAGCTGTTTGTGGTGATAGAAACAGCTGTTTGTGGTGATAGAAACAGCTGTTGTGATGTGGTGATAGAAACAGCTTGTGGTGATAGAAACAGCTGTTCATGGGATGAAAAGTTTGTGGTGATGAAACAGCTGTTTGTGGTGATAGAAACAGCTGTTTGTGGTGATAGAAACAGCTGTTCATGGTGATAGAAACAGCTGTTTGTGGTGATAGAAACAGCTGTTTGTGGTGATAGAAACAGCTGTTTGCATGGTGATGGAAACAGCTGTTTATGGTGATAGAAACAGCTGTTTGTGGTGATAGAAACAGCTGTTTGTGGTGATGGAAACAGCTGTTTGTGGTGATGGAAACAGCTGTTTGTGGTGATAGAAACAGCTGTTTGTGGTGATAGAAACAGCTGTTGGCGGTGATAGAAACAGCTGTTTGCGGTGATGGAAACAGCTGTTTGTGGTGATAGAAACAGCTGTTTGTGGTGATAGAAACAGCTGTTTGTGGTGATGGAAACAGCTGTTTGTGGTGATAGAAACAGCTGTTTGTGGTGATAGAAACAGCTGTTTGTGGTGATAGAAACAGCTGTTCATGGTGATGGAAACAGCTGTTTGTGGTGATAGAAACAGCTGTTTATGGTGATGGAAACAGCTGTTGGTGGTGATAGAAACAGCTGTTTGTGGTGATAGAAACAGCTGTTTATGGTGATAGAAACAGCTGTTTGTGGTGATAGAAACAGCTGTTCATGGTGATAGAAACAGCTGTTTGTAGTGATAGAAACAGCTGTTCATGGTGATAGAAACAGCTGTTTGTGGTGATAGAAACAGCTGTTCGTGGTGATAGAAACAGCTGTTTGTGGTGATAGAAACAGCTGTTCATGGTGATAGAAACAGCTGTTCATGGTGATAGAAACAGCTGTTTGTGGTGATAGAAACAGCTGTTCATGGTGATGGAAACAGCTGTTTGTGGTGATAGAAACAGCTGTTCATGGTGATAGAAACAGCTGTTTGTGGTGATAGAAACAGCTGTTCATGGTGACAGAAACAGCTGTTAATGGTGATAGTAAGACAGTAAGATAAGATAAGAAATCACGCTCTGTCGGTTTCCTCTGCCGAACCTACACTCAAACAGCGCTGTCCATGGTTCTGAAACAATGTCGCTGATAAACGATGAGGTCAGTGAGAGTGGGTGACGGTGACCAATATAGTACAAGTTAAAATGTAAACCACTACCCCACCCCCCAGCACTTTTGTGGTCTATGCATTTGTCCATGCTAATGTCAGCTCCATATGTTAGCATCCCAAGCTAACTAGCTTATTAGCTGCAGCAGTCCTTCCTAAAGTTAGAATCACCAATAAAAATCATAACTAATTATAATTAACTGCTACGCTGGTCTGTTCAGCTCAGATGCTGTGTGCCTTCCTGAGTGTGATGTCCATTCCCTCACTCGCGACTGCACAACATTACAAGGAAGAGTTAAATGTTGGCTTCACCAAAGCCGCTCAAAATGCAGAGGAGAGGCCTTGGTGGGTTTTATGTGTGGAGCTGCTTGGTCATGACACGTTAAAAAATGAATGAATTGGATAGACATGTCTAAACAAAACATTCTCAGCATTGGGAGGCAAGTAAAAAAAAATCCTGTGCAGAGACAGTGTTTTGACAGCGGAAAAGTCATGAATTGTTTATCGGAGCGTTAGTTAGTGACTAATGTGTCGCTAGCTAGCTTTAACATTGTCACCCATCTGATGGGTGGTGAAGATTTTGGTCAATTTCCTCTTCTTGTGACATTATGTCTTATGAACTTTAGATGGGATTCAGTAACTACATGAGTGCCCAACATAATACTACTCCTGAGCAAATAGGCCTTTAATTTACTTTTTGATAGCAGGGCAATGAAACATACTGTATAGTGAGTTATGGGCATTAGAAAATAAGCTGGCCTGATCTTTATGCTCCATTATCTGTAGTCCTTTCACACATGGTCTGCACCGCTGTGAGCCAGTTGTCTTTAAAGTCTTTTCTCCTGGAAGTCGGCAGTAAAAGGTTAACAAGCTGCCGGTGATAAATGGAGGCAGTAAGAACATGATGAGGTTCAGTGTGATATTCCCTCTGCTAACAGCTTCACATCAGCATTTACTGCCAGAGGTTAGCAGCACTGTCAGCTAAAAACTGTGGTCAGCGGATGATAAAAACACACACTTCTGCATCCAGAGGCCTTTAATCTGGGTGGATCAGGTGGTGTTTGCTGGAGTTTTTCAGGGTGAGCAATATGTGATCTGTACAGCATGTCTCTGATCTGCTGTTACTAATGTTTATGGACTAAATGAAGGAAGAGTCCTACAAGACCGCAACAAAACCTTGTTCTTTCCCGTAGTTAGATGACGAGATAGGTATATGATGTGTTTAGCCTAGCCTAGCATTAAGAGTGGAAGCAAGGGGAAACTGCTAGCCTAGCTCCATCAGCAGAAAAAACAAACACCACCTCAAGCTTCTGCATCACAAAAGAAGTAATTAGCACTAAAGCAGCTGAGACAGACGGGACTGACGTTAGCTTTGCAGGTAAAGACCAAGGTGTTGGACCAACTGAAATTATCATCTGCTAGTTTTGCTAAATAAACAGTTAGAGGATCATCAAAACCAGAAAGAGCGATCCTAAACCATGAACGTCTGTACAGAGTTTCATGGATATCCATCCAAAAGCTATTGAGATGTTTTATATTTCAGGGTGAATCAAAGTGGGCGATTGAAACAACCGGGTCCACCCCCACTGTTAAAAACAAATCGGCCACTATCTAAATCTAAAGGAATATTAACATCTTTAAAGGCCCCCCACAAATCGCCTCACCACAAATTTACCAGTCTTCCCAAACCAAAGCAGGTTTAGCTGGAACAATATTTCTGTGAATCTGACTAAATGACTTTTCTCCTCTGCAGTGGACGGCACAGACATCTTGGATTAATCAAATAAAAAGAAAAAAGCCAGTAAAACTGACGACAAGACTGTTCCAACTTTGATAAAACATGCAGAAACTTTGCTTCACCTTCCAGAAAATAAACACATATCTTACTAATAATTTTAGGACATTTTCTGACAATTTTCTACATGTTTTTTTTATACTTTTAGGACATTTCCTGTTTTCTTTTTGCATTTTTTCCCATATATTTTACTAATCATTTTAGGAAAATTTTCTAACATACTTCACAAGTACTTTTAGGACATTTTCTGACTTTTTTTGGATATATTTTTTTCATATATTTTAGTAATAGTTTTCAGACATTTCTCTGACATTTTTCACATTTCTTTTTTATATTTTACTAATAATTTTTGGAAAATTTTCTGATATTTTTCACATATTTTATTAATATGTTTAGGACATTTTTTCATATATTTTTCACATGTCCATTTTTCACATTTTCATATGTTTTAGTAATAGTTTTCTGACATTTTTCAGACACTTTTATCATTTTTTCATATATTTTATTATTTTAATATAATACTTAATACTTTTGGGACATTAACTGACATTTTTTCAATATTTTAACACATTTGTTTTTCACATGTCTTACTAATAATTTTAAGACATTTTCTGACAGTTTTCACACAATTTTAATATACTTTATTAATACTTTTCAGATATTTTCACATACTTTTTCATATACTGTATTTTACTAATACTTTTTTATAATAATAATTAATAATTTTTTCACACATTTTTATATGTATTTTGAATATTTTTCATCTATTTTCTCTTATTTTTTTCAACATATTACAAATACTTTTTTACGGTGTTTTTTTTCTATTTTTCCCCACATATTTTAACAAATAGTTTTAAAATATTTTCACATTTTTTCATGTATTTTATGAATGATTTTAGGATATTTTAGGATATTATTTCCGCCTGTTTGTGCTTCACCAAACAGAGGAAGAAGAGCAGAGATTCCCTTCACCTCCATATCAGCCTGCGAGCATCAACACAGAAGTCAACAAACTCTCCAAAGTTTCAGACATGATCAGAAGTTGCTCGGTTTAATATCCAACAATTAAGAGGAAGCTCATTTAACTGTAAAGAAATGTAAAATTTGTCTGTGTGGTGAAGAGAAACAAAAGAGCCGTCCTGCGAGGCTTCATATCACCGACCATCTGGATGGGAGTTTGGCTGCGAAACAGCGATTCCCTGCAGACGCTTCATATGCAACTTTAATTAATGGGGAGAGTGTGCGATCACGCCGCGGTGGATCAGCGGCCTCGGCGGCTGAGCGGGCTGCCTGAAAACAACAACCTTCCTGCTCGGGGAAACCTGACAGTGGCGGCGGGTTTTGTACAGGAAGTAGAAAGGGAACTAATTAAATCCGGGTCTCGGCTCACTGTTTTCTCTCAGCGCGCCCCGAGCGGCAGCCGGGAGTCGAAGGAGACGGCGCAGAGAATTAAACGCCACCGCTGTCAGTTTGGCCTGTGCTGCCTTCACGGGCGGGAAACGCCACGCCGTCCATGGTCTACAGTAAACGCTAAATACAGAACTGAAACTTAGGCGGGAGGAAAAAGCTGACTGGGATGAAGCCATTGTAGAGGCGACATCATCATCATCATCATCATCATTGCAGCTTCCACTTCCTGCTTCCTCTACTGCACTTGAGGATGACTGGCAGCCAGTGGAGGAATGTAACTGAGTACATTTACTCAAGGACTGTACCTAAGTACACATTTGAGGTACTTGTAGTTGATATCCATATTTATATTTGTACTCCACTACATTTATCTGACAGCTGTAGTTACTTTATAAATTAAGATTTTTGCAAATGCAAAATGTGAAAACATTCAAGTACAGCTGAAGTTATTATTATTATTATTATTATTATTATTATTATTATTATTATTATTATTATTATTATTATCCACTATTAGTCAATTATATGTTGGAAAATTAATGTGAAACTATTTTGATAGTTGGAGTCATTTGAGTTTTCATGTTTTAGCTTTTAATAATCTTAAAAATTTACATTTTTGACACATTTTACGAATAATTTATTATTTATTTAATTCTTTACAGATTTTTTTTTTTAGATATTTAATTAATAATTTTAGGAACATTTTCTGAGATTTTTCACAAATTTTACCAATGATGCTTGGACTTTCTGATTTTTTCACATTTTTTCACAAATTGGTCTAATAATTTGAGGATGTTTTTCTGACATTTTTCACATAATTTTTTTTTCACATATTTTACTTATAATTTATGACATTTTATTGATTTTTTACATTTTCTGATATTTTTCAAATATTTTACTATTAATTTTGGGACATTTTTCTAAGATTTCCACATTTTTAAAAATATATTTTACTACTGATTTTTAGGATATTTGTGATAAGACAATGATATTTTCACATATTTATTTTAACATATTTTAAGAATTGTTTTCAGATATTTTTCACATATTTTCGGACTTTTTTCAGATCTTTAAGTCTGACATGGGTTGAATGTTCCCGCTGAGCCAATTACTCTGACTTAACTATCCTGTTGTTGTTTTTTGGTTTTGTTATGTGCAATCCGGTGGCTCAGAGGAACAAACCACCTGCTGAGATAAACCAGATTTCCCTCCCGGAAACCTGATTCACAGCGCTGGTGGATTAGTGACGAGTCATGTCGTCTGTTTCGTTGTGAGGACCTGTTGAACTCCTGTCCGCACCATGTTCCCAGATCTCAGCTATTATTATTACAATGATGGACGAAAATGTGAAAACGCCGCCAAGTTGTAATAAAACTATAAAGGTGCAAAATAACCGCTGGGAACGGCTGTTGTGGAATAAAAGTCACACAAACTTAAATAGAGAAGAAAAAGCAGGCACATCCAGTAGATGAAATGAAGCGCCTCCTATTGAGATCTATTCACACATCCAAAGGCCAGAGAGGACAGTCGCCACAGAGAGCGAGATGATTTAACGCAGTTTTCAGGACCAGCAGGAAACGTGACTGAAGGTTTGAATTGAAGTGAAGTGAGCCGTTCTGCCGGTGAGGGTTTTTCTTTTCTGCCACTCTGCTGAGCATTTTTTACTCTATTCATCTGTGTGCAGACACCAGGAGCAGCACACTGATCACAACACAGTCAAGGTCTGCTGCCTGCCGCCCGCAGAAAGCTTTGAATCGGCCTTTTTGTTTGCAGCTGGAAGTCGTTCGCTGCCGCAGGGCTGTGATCGCATTTTATAGATATATATATTATAGAGAGCAATCTGAATAAAAGCTCAATCAGGGATCCTTCGCTGTGTGTTTACAGATACAGTAGGAGAGAATAAATAAAATACTAAATATTAGCTGCATGGAAGAGAAAATAAATGGAGGAGTGGAATGATGGGCGATATTAGATTACAGACACTTTAGAGATGCCAAAAACCAAGATGGCAACGGCCAAAAACCAAGATGGCGACAGCTAAAAATGCAGAACTCGGTGACACGGTGACTACGTCCACTTCTTATATACAGTCTATGGGATCAACAAGGGCATTTTTTTAAAAATCTAATTTGATGTTACTTTCTGAGTTTTCAACACAAATTAACGTTGTTGCTTGAACCAGCAGCATTATTTATTATTTATTATATTAACGTGGTGATGTGCATCATTCTGTCTCGTTTCATTGTAGAAAAAACCCCAAAACAAGACAAAGAAGTGGAAAGATATGAAAACATAAGCAGCTTTTCTTCTTCTGATGTTGAAGTGTTGAGGAGTAGAGATGAGGCTGGGTGATGCATGTTTAGATGCAGTATATCTCTATGTGTTCGCCACCCGAGGCAGCACAGACAAAGTCAAACAACATGTGTGAATGTGATCCAGGAAGCTCGACAGCCTCCGTTACTTTTGTCAAACACCAAACCGCAGGAAAAATTCAATACGGTTAATTGCAGTGAAGCGAGTTGGAGGGGGCTGTAATTAGCTCCGCTGTGATTTCCCGCCGCTTTGATGAACTCGTGAACATGAAGCAGCCGCACTCCGAGCAGCCCGGAGGTCGACTCTGATCAGCTGATACGGAGACGACGGTGACGCGTCCGCTTTGATCTCGCTGTAGCAGCAAGTCGCACATTATCTCACATGCAAATCACGCAGCTCAGTTTAACACTTTCACTGTGTTACATCATGAGATCTGCTGCAGAAACGCCGGCTCTGCTTTCTTTATTTATGGCCTCACATGTTCATAGTGTGGAGACAGCACAGAAAAAAGACACCCAATTCAATCAGCTCATCTCTACACTGTAAAAAGTCCCCTAAACAAGCCATCTGTTCACTGTAAAACACTGCAAATTTCGTCATTGTGCCGCAAATAATATAATAAATAACATTTTGATTAAACATTAAATGTGAATTAAATGTTTAACTGCAAAAAATAAGTCTTGACTGCTGCTCATGAACACATGGCTTATTCTGCTCCTCCTCATGGCTGTTTTCAGGATCTAGAAAAGTCTTTGACCAATCATAGGTCATTCCAGAGGTAGAGAGCGTTCCTATTGGCTGTGCTCCAGCTGATGGGCGGTGCTTAGTATTTCCTCAACTGATCTCAACATGGCTGCCAGGTCACAAACTTTCTCATTTTACAGCTGAACAGTAACAACAGGATGTTTGTGTGAACATGTCAGGAGTGAAATAATCAGAGTTCAGAGTGATTGACAGCTGATCAGAGACGGCAGAATCCAGATCAACTCTGATTGGTTGTTTTCCTCCAGTCTGTGATTAGGAGCATCGGAGGACACCTGATTTTTTTCAGATTACCTGTCTCATGTTCTACTGTCAGATATAGTGACCATTTTATAAATTTTAATCAAAAATGTGACTCGTGTCTTGGATCGTTTTTAGCGATACTAACAGCGGTTGTACTGACAGTTACTCTGTCAACTGTACTGACTTCCAGCCCGTTCTCATTCCCAGGATGGTAAATACCGACGTGGCCGTCAGCATTCGATACCGCCGCACAAGTCACCGTTTAGCGTCGGTGTGGGACGCACCAGGCGTTCCATTAACGACAAATCCATTCGCCTCAGTTCAACAGGAAGTGCTGTGGTGACGTAGGTAAGTTTAACAAGTGAAAGCGACTGGGCGGTGGGTGGGAGGGGGCTTTCATCCAACCTCCCAGGAAGAGCAGCAGTCATTGATCCTAATGTTCGTAGTGGCCAAACGGTGGTACTACAACTTCTGTGTGACGTCACTGGACCCAAAAGGACTTTTTCCCATAGATTCACATTGAGAAAGAGACGTCTGTAACTCAGAGGATCATCGACTCCAAAGTACCAACACTCTCATAGTCCTCATTTGAATCATCAGGTCCTGAAAGTTGGAAAATGCACTAACAACTGAATCCAGAATTATTTCCTTTCTCTGTTTCTGTCTATGGAGACCCAGACCAGGACAGCACAGACCATAACGACAGCACAGACCATGACGTTGGGACCCCATGACCGAGTCATGGGACCGAGTCATGGGACCGAGTCATGGGACCGAGTCATGGGACTGAGCGGATGCTATTGCGCATATCAGACATGAACACAAGGGCCCAATAAGACCTGGAAGATCCAGGTAGTTTCAAGTTGAGCCATTTTGCCTTCATGCGCCACTGTGCAAACGCTGGATCCACCTCTCGTTATATTATCCATGCTTTCATCCAGGAGGCTGCTGTTCGTGTGTCAAGTTTCACTTTCTTGATGCAATCAGCTGTTCGTTCATGTTCCATGTTCACAACATTTGGTCACATTTACACTGAACAAACAGTTGTTTTAAACTTGACCATGCAGTTTCTTTCCTAAACCTAAGTGGATTTTTGTTGCCTAAACCTGAGCAAGTGTTTTTTTTTAATTCACAACATTAAGCGTCTGACAAAGTGTCAGCATGTGAGGAGTTCGGATGAGTTGTTGCTCCAAACGTAACGCCTGCTGCTAAAACCATGATGTCTTGTTTTATATTTAAGTTTCTACATCTGTTATTCAGTCTGTCAGTCTGTCTGTCTGTCTCTCTCTCAGTCTGTCAGTCTGTCTCTCTGTCAGTCTGTCTGTCTCTCTGTCAGTCTGTCTGTCTGTCTCTCTGTCTGTGGTGTTGGACGGTGACAGATGATCTGGAGTCAGAGTGTGTCTCATTGCGGTGCTGTTGTTGGTATTTGGCGTTTGGTCGGTCGGCTCTCCGGCGTTCCCCTCGCCTGTGGGATCACTAACTCGATGTGATCGGGGCTAAGCGAGGCTGAATATACTGCAGCGCCGGCGGCGGTGAGAAGCTGCATCGAGGCTCGCAGTGCCGATAGCATCAAACATCAGCCGGCGCTCAGATGAATATAACACTTGAAGGAGCTGCAGCTTATCACTCTCCGCTTATCTGGGCTTTATTTTACCTGCAGACTGACGTGAGCGACGGCATCAGATCCTATCAGACGGAGATGTACGTTTAGTGCACAGGAAACACAGATCATTTCCCATAATCCTCTGATTTCTGCAGAAGGTCAGGTCTGAGCGGGGAGGAGGGATTTGGCCTTTGACTGAGATACGAGCTGAGAGTGATAACAAGACTAAAGGTGTCTGATTCACCAGCATTCACCTCAGAAAGCCAGCTGGCTGCAGCAACAGCCTTCAGATACTTTACTGTGTAGTACTGTGTGGTAGTACAAGGGTTACCTCAAAGTTATACTGGAATATTTTCCTTTATAAATAAACTAATAGATTTGCAGATTATCCCTCCTTTAGCCAAAGTCTGGTCTGACCATGATGCGCTGTCTCACAGGACGTCTAAATTAAATCTAACATTACACTTACTACATTTCCCCCTATCTTCTCACAGTAGTCTGCATTATGAATTAAAAGGGTCAGTCCTATTTCTTAATAATTAAAAGAAAAACTATTTCATTAAGCCCACGACCGCCACAGTCTAGTGATGAGTTATGAGAATAAATAGGGAGGACAGAACAGCGCAAATGTTTTTCAAACAACTATAAAGTTGGAAAAAGGACATCAGAGGAGAACGTTGGGGATTTTTCTACCTGGAGCAGTAAAGGCCTTATAGCTGTCAGACACCAGAAGAAGAAAAATAAGGAAAAGAGACGTTGGTTGCGCTATCACAGATTACATTATTTGTCAAACTTGACTGTATCGTTGCAGCTGTCTCCTCGTCCTGACATGTCGCCCGATTCAGCCACGTTCTTGACTGCATCTCCAGGACGTCCACAAGCAGCTCTATGAAGGACTCAGGACAGGCAGGGCAGCCTAACCCAACCAGGATTTACCAGGGTTTCGGGTCAGCGAGGTAACTTCAGGGTTAACTCTTCAGACTATGATGGTGGTTCACTTCTTACCGGGGAAACTGATTTAAAAGCAAACTTCTGGTCCTCTCTCAAGGTTTCATGGTGGAGAGGAGGTCGTGCTGCTCTGGCTCTATCTGTCTGGCAATGCCGGGAAGCTGGTTGACAGTTTTGTTCACTTTATATCATATATGTCAAACTCAAGGTCCACAGGCCAAATCTGGCCCAGCACCTCATTTTATGTGGCCCGCGAGGGCCTGCAAAGAATATATTATGCTCATCAAACAATTCTATGCTGCTTTATAGAAGTACGGTGTCCTTAAACTACATGTCCCACAATGCATCTCCATTTTGTGACATGCGCACTGAAGTGACTCAGTATCAGCGGTTTCCAGCAGCGGCACAGATAATGACTTTGTCACTATATTTGTTGAGTTTTCAGACCCTCCAGCGGCTCTAGACAGCAGACGGTAAATCTGGCGTGGACCTGGACCCCCGTCCCAGAGCACCCACAGTCCCAGTCCTCGTCAGCAGTCCCTCCTATCTGCAGTAACAGGAGATGTTCATCCCTCCACGTCCAGACTGAATGAATCCCACATACAAGCCGCCGCTGGCTGATGGAAATGTAAAAATCTGGTACTCAAACCCTGAAAAGAAAACCTAAGTAATTCTGCCAGAGTGTCTTTTGCTGGTCCCAAGCCCAGATAAAGGAAGAGGGCTGGAAAAGTAGCATTAAAACAAAACACAAGAAAGTTCATTTGTAATTATAAACATATTTAGGGTGTTTTCTTTTTTACTCAAGCTTTGTCTTCAGAGCTAGTTATTAAAAAAATATTACTAAAACTAATAATCAAATGCAGAGGCAGTTTTGTAATATGATCAAGAGTAGATATATTTCTATAGTCTTACAGTTACAACCATGAAGCTGACGTTGACCGGGATGAGACCCCTCCATTGTATGTACTATGTTTCTTTCATATGGATTGTCATTGTTGTATTTTCATTATATTGTTACTCTGAACACACGACATCTGCTGAACGTCCGTCCACCTGAAGGGGATCCCTCCTCTGCTGCTCTTCCTGAGGTTCCTACTGTTTTCATTATCTGATGAGTGGGTCATTCTCTAAAGGACAGAGGATGTCGTGTCCTGTACAGATTGAGGCAAATTGGTGATTTTGGGCTATACAAAAATAAACTGACTTGACTTGATCGCCATGGTAACTGATGCTGGACACCAAACCTGCTCCGGAGCAGGTTATGCTCCAGATCAACTGATAGTGTTACACAAATACGAAGAAGTTACGGTCATAATCCAGACTAAAAACAACAGAGTTTTAACTAACAGATGCAGGAAGGACTTTGAATTATGTTTTTAGATTTATTTTTTTTCTTGCTCTCATGTCCGATTCAAACCGCCGGAGACGAGGACGCAGCTGAAATAGTCAAACACGCCACAGCTTTGTTAAAGGGTACAACGACGTGTTGACTGTTTGTCCATCTGCAACCGCTTATCCCGTTCGGGGTCGCAGTGGGGCGGACATGGTTAATGGTAAATGGACTTGAATCTATGTACCACTTTTCTAGTCTTGTGACCACTCAAAGTCCTCACACACCGAAGTGTCTTACTCAAGGACACATCGATATCAAACCGCCGACCTTCCGATCGGTGGAGGACCTGCTCTCCCCTCTGAGCCACAGCCGCCCCACGTTGGGCGAAGGGGGGTTCATCCTGGACAGGTCTCCAGTCCATCACAGGACACACAGAGACAGACAACCATTCACATTCAAACCTACATTTAGAGCCATCAGTTAACCTCCATGTCGTTGGACTGTGGGAGGAAACTGGAGCACCCGGAGAAAACCCACGCTAACACGGGGAGAACATGCAAACTCCACACAGAAGCTGGATTTGAACTTGTGACCACCCCCTATTCATCCTTTATATCCTGAGAGCTAAAAGTCCAGTTTATAGTATCACTGCCCCATACAGACAAATATATCCAGACTTTGTTAATTTACGGCTTCGTCTGTGTTACTACTAGTCTGGATTATGAGATAACTTTTTCATATTTGTCTCACGATTTTTAATATAATTTGCTCTTCCTTCATGAAATGTCCATGACTGTGATTGGTCAGATGCTGTAAACCCTGCCCCATTCCCTAACTGGAAGGCATATAAATATCACACATTTCACATGTCATTATGACACATTTTACACTGTTACAGTGAAATAGTCACAGTTATGTTTAGGCAACAAAACCATTTAGTTAGGTTTAGGAAAAACATCATGGCTGGCGGCAGTAGCTCAGTCCGTAAGGACTTGGGTTAGGACGCGGAGGTCACCGGTTCAAGTCCCCCATGGACCAAGACCAACTGGTTGCTGGAGAGGTGCCAGTTTACCTCTTGGGCACTGCCGAGGTGCCCCTGAGCAAGGCACCAAACCCCCAACTGCTCTGGGCGCTTGTCAGGAGCAGCCCCCTCACTCTGACATCTCTCCATTGACATGTATATGTACTGTGTGAACAACAGAGTGTAAAACTGAATTTCCCCACTGTGGGACTAATAAAGGAATATCTTTCTTTCTTTCTTTCTTTGTTAAAATAAGTATGTGAACAGCAGGTGAAATAAGTATGTGAACAGCAGGTGAAATAAGTATGTGAACAGCAAAGGTATGAAAAATATGTCACAAACACGAGTTCAAAACAACTCAACACCAGGCTCGTGGTTGACAGTCGTGTGTCTGCTGGAATCCTCGGGATAGAGTGTCTTTAAATCATCCCTGTCCTGACTACAGCGGTACAGCTGGACGCCTCCTGTCGCTGTCACACTGCAGCAGCTTTGTTTGTGAGCGGCGTCTGTGTTTGAGTCGAGGTGGTGACGGACAGCGAGGTGTTAAATGGAGGCAGAGCGGCGGCGATGATGGAGCAGCAAAGTGCAGCACGCCGATCGCTGCGTGAGAAACGGCAGGAAAAGAAAGACGCTCAGTCCCAGCCGGCAGAGATTGGTCTGACATTTGAGAGTGTGACCCAGCGATGAGTGGGAGGATAACAGGAGGACACGCCGCCGAGTATCTGACTCCTCTCATCAAACTTTACTCCACCACAAGGGCTTCTACAAGTGCAGGAAACACTTTGATTATCACTCATTATTACAAGTTGCCCTTCAAAAGGAATATCTTATTTATTTATTTATTTTCCTATCAAGCACCTGCAGGCCTGGAAACCTCTTAAAAAGCTGTGGATTTCCTCAAAATGGTCTCAGAGGTGTTAATGTAAAGAAGTCTTAACTCTGTCTTAACCTGCAGCAAACACACAACTACAGCAGCTACAGGACACTCATGTCTATTTTCAGCCCAGTTTGTGTTATTTTAATTAATTATATCATTAAGAATTATTGTTATATGCTGCTGGGAAGCACTGACTTCACACTATCACTATTGTGGGTATTAAATGATTTGTTATAAAACACTGACGTTATATTTAAGGACTCAGCAATGTAAAATGATTTTATATGAAAAATATGTGGAATATTATGGAGTATAATATAGTATGATGACACATCATTGAACATTTGTAGTATTCTGTGACTTGTTTTAAGATTAGCAGTAATTTTTTGCAGTGGAAAAAAGATTAGACGTTAAAAATATTGAGACTATCATGTAATGTGTTTTAAGATAAGTGCTCTTAGAGCACAATAATGAAATAAAATATTTGTTAAAGTGGAAAATTTTGCAGTGTAAGATGATTTTATGTGAAAAATATGGTGAGTATTGTTGTAATTACTTTAAGAAAACGTCATGTTAGTGTAGAGTAATGGTCTAGTTGAGATGTTTTACAGTGAACAGATGGAGGAGGATTATAATGTGCAGCAGAAACAGACACAGTGTGGTCGCCTTCATTGTGAATGTGAGACACTCGTCCCTCCTCTCCTCAGGCTTCAGGGCTCCTCCACGCCGAATGATTGACGTGCTGAGACTCCATTCTGCTGATGTCAGTTGAGATCAATCGATTAACACTTTCTCCAAACGCCGATGATGTTCAGCCGGCAGCTGGACGCCCGGTGGGTCGATACAGGACGCCGGCCATAAAACAAACATGAGACCCCTCCTGCAGCCAAAGGTAATGTCTCTGAAACCGCCATCCCGCACCTCGCCTCGGCTTCCAGCAGAAACAGACGGAGAGGGAAGCTCGCGCCTCGGGCAACGGCGTGTTCGACAACGAAAGATGAAGGAACTGCAGCTGACAGAGCCGAGTGTGTTGATTTGGAGAAAACAGGAGCAGAGGTGGAAAAAGGTACTGAAATCATTAGCTGGAGAGAAAACAGCAGGAAGAACTCCAGAAGAAGTCCTGCATTCAAAATGTTGGATGGAAACAAGCCACTGACAGATTTCCAGATTTAGAGCCAAAAATGTGAAGGTTGTCTGCAGGGTGGTGATGTGGTCATTATCCTGAAGCACATTACACAAGAGGTGCTAGCTGGTTAGCTTCAGCTAGCCTGTGGATGGTCACAGCACCAGTTTAGTGAGTCAAACAAAGGCCACAGCTCAGGAACGGCCGTGTAGGAAACCCGCCGGTCCACCGGAGTTAGCATGCAGCTTTAGCCGTGATGTCTAGCTCTGCTTTTCCAAAGTGTTTCCCTCCTTTACTGGATGTGTAGTGTTTACCAGGCTGGATTTAACATGGAGGGTGGAGGTCGGATCCACGCCCACCCTCCACCCTTTAATACTGTCTGAGGTTTGTTCTGGTTGACGGATACCGAACGGATATGACGTCATGTGACTACCGCAATAAAAGCACTAACTTCCTTCTACCTCCACATAGACTCAGATTAAGCAGATAAATGGATTCTGTACTTTTACTGTGTGGTATTACTGTAATAGAGTGCTTTCACAGTATACTAGTACTTTTAGATCAGTTTTGTATCAGTATTGATCATTCTTTGGTCTCATTTCAGCTTGCTGACTTTTGTTTTGGTTGACGGCAACTGAGCAGATATGACGTCACGTTACTCAGACTACCACAATAAAAGCGGTAACTTCCTTCTACCTCCACATAGACTCAGATGAAGCAGATATATTGATTCTGGTTTTAAAAAATCTATTTCAAAATCCTAAAAAGAAAAAAAAATCACAATACATTGTTAAAAGTTTGTAACGAAGAAATACTCAATACGTAACTTAGTGTATATGATGAGTTAAAAATACCTGTTTGGTCCTTTAAGGGAGGATTTAAGGGGAAAATGAG
Organism: Pterois miles; assembly: GCA_947000775.1. Taxonomy (NCBI): domain Eukaryota; kingdom Metazoa; phylum Chordata; class Actinopteri; order Perciformes; family Scorpaenidae; genus Pterois; species Pterois miles. The sequence continues at coordinate 2,124,268 of CAMQGK010000193.1, forward strand.
GGTTGAGGAGGTTAAACGCTTCTGTATCAGTGTGTTGATCGACACCGGACGGTCAAACAGCATCAGATCCAATTCGATGGGTCGTCAGCCGCCTGGCGCCACAGCACGACGAGCCCACACCCACACACACACACACACACACACACACACACACACACACACACTGAGGTGAAATTAATCACGGGTCCGGCAGGCGGGTACAGTGCTGCCGCTCCATGCATATTTCATTCATCTCCTCCCCACCACGACTTGATCAATCCTCCATGAATAAAAAAACAGCCACATTTAAACTGAGAGCTCATTTGCATCCGACCCAACTTTCCCTCCATTCAGGGTCCTCAACCCGCCGCCACAACACACGACCCCACAGTCGTCTCCTGTAAACCTCCAACAGTGCGGAGAGACGTTCACCTGGACGAAGGATGATAAACAGATTTCTAACATACTGAAACTAAACCCTCATGAGTGAAGTTAGAAATGTTTTAAAGTGGGTGAACCTGCTGTTTTAATAAGCAGCGCCTGTATCTGTGTAGGAGTATGGAAATGAAACTAAAATCCTTTACTGTTCGCTTATTCGCTGCCCTTTATTCTTGTTCCCATCTTCCATTTTTGACCTCCGTCTTCCCTTTCTTATTAACTTCTCTCCTCCTTCCCTGCATCTCTTCCTTGTGGTACACATCATTGTCAGTAAGCAGCCTTGCAAAGCACTTTGGTAGCACTGAGTTGCATTTCCAGCACTGCGGCATGAAGTTGGTCGCTCCTCATTTGCTTAAACTTGAGATCTAGGCTACTTTATGCAAATCAGAGGCGACCAGCACGACTGGCCACCTCTGGAAACAACCAAAAAACCTTTAAACTAACCGCTGTCGATCTAAAACAAAGACAGACTGCATGGATTATTTCTCACCTCAAATGTTTTCAGAAACACATTTTGGTGAATTATTTTCATAGTTTATGAGAAAAAGTGTCTAAACGAGCTGCTGTGTTGTTTCTGGTTTGAAAGGGTTCAGCCAATCAGATGCCTGGTGGCAGCAAGCGTCCAATCACGCCCAAAAACGTCCAAAACGTCCGCTGTGGACACGTACCATTCCTTTCATCCTTTTACGTTTCCTTGTTTCTAATTTCTTCCCTCCTTCCTTTGTTCCTTCTTCTATCTGTCCATCTCTCTCCTCCATTTATCCTTTATTCTCTCACCCCGACGGGGATGTTTTTCGTCCTTTCTTCATCACTCTTCATCCCTCCTTCCCTCCCTCCTCCCGCTGTCTCTGCTGCTGTCATGAATCTGTGACAGCGTAGCTTTAGTTTGCTGCCTGACTCACTTTGGCGGATTTGGTTTTGATGACTTTAATATCGTCTGTGACCTGCTTCCTGTTTGAAAGCTGCAGGTAGACGACGAGGTTTCCCCTCATAAATTATCCGTCCTGCTGCTGGGAAATAATAAACATCAGACCGACGGCGGCGCAGGATTACTAATGGGCTACAGCTAAAGATTTGCGGCTTGGGCGATCTGTCACAAAAAAAAATAATAATAATAACAAGTGTCACAGTCAGACGGGGGAATGCAGTACTTTGTGTGAATGTGTGTTCCCGACGTGACTGACACCCAATAAATAACCCATTTCAATTTCTGAAGCAGTCATGATGATAAACTCCACAACAGGCCTCCACGCTCACCTGTGTTGATGCATTATGTCCCTCTCGCATGACAAAGTGGCCGTTTAATCACAAATCTGTCGCCGTCGTACAGCAGCGAGGCTCCTGGTGGCGGCGGGCAGGCGGAGGGACGGGTTTCCCTCCAGGATCCACTCTGCAAGCACAAATACATCTTAGGAAGGCCTTCGCCGCCATGATGGGAGCATATAAATCACACACAAGACAGAAAAATCTGCATTTTGTTTGCTTTTCCACTGCTGAAACGGTTTTAATTTCAGACATTACTGATGTTAACAAACAACATTTTTTTAAAAAGCTAAAACCATTTTTTGATTTTTTTATCTTTTATTATTTTATTTTCTATTTATTTACTTTCTAAAATGAATTAACTTTATTACTGTTATTTTTAATTATTTATCATTACTTTTTAAAATTTATTTATTGATTTTTTGTCTCCCTTTTGTGTGACCAGAACCGACATGCGGTGGGTCTGGATGAGGCGCTTATTTCATGTGAGTTATGGTCTACATTTGATAAGGCGACCTTCACTATAGCTGAAAAAACTACATTGAGTTGAATATAAGCTGTGAAGCACAGACGCTGCTCTCAACGTCTGGTAGTTCAGACATACAGCAGACATCACTCCTGTGTCTCTATTAAACACTGGATCCTACATAGCCCATAATGCAACAGGATACTCTGATAACTCAGCCATGATGAGTAATCTGACCTCATGAGTAAAACTGGTGCAACGCCCCTTTACATTGACGTGTAAATGGGACGTAGTTGTCTGAAAGCTGCCGATCTCTTTTCAGATTAAATCTCTGATCGACAGTTTCTGTATATATGAATTGACATTACTTAAGTTCTGTGACAAAACTGTTTAGTTTAGGAAAAGATAGTGGTTTAGGTCAAAATTATAACAATTATTAAATTATGAGTATTAGGGGGCTGCACAGTGGTGCAGTGGTTAGCGCTGTCGCCTCACAGCAAGAGGGTCGCAGGTTCGAATCCGGGCTTGGGACTCTTCTGTGTGGAGTTTGCATGTTCTCCCCGTGTCAGCGTGGGTTTTCTCCGGGTACTCCGGCTTCCTCCCACAGTCCAAAGACATGCTGTTTAGGTTAATTGATCACTCTAAATGTCCCGTAGGTGTGGATGTGAGCGTGAATGGTTGTCTGTCTCTATGTGTCCTGTGATGGACTCTATGTGTCCTGTGATGGACTGGTGACCTGTCCAGGGTGAACCCCGCCTTCACCCAATGCCAGCTGGGATCGGCTCCAGCCCCCCGCGACCCCCAACGGGATAAGCGGTTGACGATGGATGGGTGGATGAGTATTAGGGCCACATCGAGCGGGGGAAAAGTTTTTGAAAATAATGTCATAACATTACAAGACAAAAGTGGCAATATTGCGAGAATAAAGTCATAAATTTATGAGAAAAAAGTCTTAATATTATGACAATAAAGTCATAAATTTATGAGAAAAAAGTCTTAATATTATGACAATAAAGTCATAAATTTATGAGAAAAAAGTCTTAATATTATGACAATAAAGTCATAAATTTATGAGAAAAAAAGTCTTAATATTATGACAATAAAGTCATAAATTTATGAGAAAAAAGTCTTAATATTATGACAATAAAGTCATAAATTTATGAGAAAAAAGTCTTAATATTATGACAATAAAGTCATAAATTTATGAGAAAAAAGTCTTAATATTATGACAATAAAGTCATAAATTTATGAGAAAAAAAGTCTTAATACTATAAGAATAAAGTCAAATATATGAAAAAAAGTCTTAATATTATGAGAATAAAGTCATAAATTTATGAGAAAAAAGTGTTAATATTACGAGAATAAAGTCATAAATTTATAAGAAAAAAGTCTTAATATTACGAGAATAAAGTCATAACTTCAGGAGAAAAAAGTCTTAATATTATGAGAAAAAAGTCTTAATATTATGAGAATAAAGTCATAACTTCAGGAGAAAAAAGTCTTAATATTACGAGAATAAAGTCATAACTTCAGGAGAAAAAAAGTCTTAATATTACGAGAATAAAGTCATAAATTTATGAGAATAAAGTCATAACTTCAGGAGAAAAAAGTCTTAATATTACAAGAATAAAGTCATAAATTTATGAGAATAAAGTCATAACTTCAGGAGAAAAAAGTCTTAATATTACAAGAATAAAGTCATAAATTTATGAGAAAAAAATCTTAATATTATGAGAATAAAGTCATAACTTAAGGAGAAAAAGAGACTTAAGAGAGGGCCTTAATGCTAAAATTTTGTGGGAAAATATTTTACCAGCAACCAACAAAACAGGAAAGGAAACAGAGAAATGAAGATTTGGTTATGAGAGAAACGTAAACCACGTCCCTCATTTTCACTCATTTCTCCTCTAAAATAACACATCAGATTATTACTTTAGAATATTGGGATGTTATTCACTATTTTACATTTTTCCTGAATGTGGCCCTAATACTAATATATAGTTTTTGTCACAGAACTTCTATTTGGACAAAACAAATCAATAAAAATAAAGTGTCCACTTGTTTATGTTATTGATTCACTTAATGTGAGACATATTTCTAGTTGTTCATTTGTCTTGAGGGTTAACGGAGGACCTGCTGATCTTGTCTTCATCGTCACTGAGGGAAGTTGTCTGACTGCACTTTATAGGCTGTGAATCATCTAACATTTTATCTTATAAAAGATATGATGCTTTCTGTATTTATGGTGTGTCATTTATGTAATGTTTGTTATGGATTTAACACCAGTTTGTGATGGAGTTATGATCTGGGCTGTTTTTTATTGAACTGGGTGTTTTAAGGTGTGATCAGAAATAACTGATAGTACATAAAGTGACTGTATAATTTACTAACAGACAGAAGACCAGTTTTACTGACCCCGTCGCCGGTTCACCGGTTCTCCTTCCTTGGACCAGTTCTGGTGGGTCCTGACCACTGCAGACCGGGAACATCCCACCAGAGCTGCAGATCTGGAGATGACCCGGTCGTCTAACCGTCACAGTGTAAAGTATATTTGCTTCCAACATCAACTTCAAGGACAAGTATGAGATAATCAATGTTGTTCACTCCACCTGTCAGCGATCATAATGTTACGGCTGATCAGTTTACGTGCACTGCTGGAGTCATAATGTGGCTACAGTGTAAAAGTGTTTCTGTGCTGAAGGGATGAAGAGGAGGAGGAGGAGGATTACATGAAGTGTAGAGATTAAAAAGGTAAGAGTGGTTCGACTGTCTGATGCTGTTTTGATGTTGGAGTTGAGGGGGGCGGAGCCATCCTCCGGCGGCCTGCTGACCCATCTGACGCCACTCTAATTGGACTTCTTTAATTAGCCAGTCGAGGCGGCTCCGTCCCTCCTGCCCTTCACAAACAGAGAAGAAGAAGAAGATTTGGCGGGCGGCTCAGCTCAGGGACCTTCTGATTGGGCCCTCAGCTTTTCTCGCCGACCTTGAAGCGAGCGAGAGAGCGAGTAGCCGTTCAGTTTCACAAACTCAAAAAGGCGAAGAGGGATTTGCAGGGGAGTGTTGTTTCCAGGTATCGGAGCAGCTGCTGTCAAACGTTCAGACAGCTTGTTGTTTGTTTCCGTCAATGCTGCTTCTCCTCTTCCTCCTTAGGGGAGTTTCCCGCCGGCGGAATAAAACGAGCGCTCTCTAATTGAACTTATTTGATTTAGCTGTAAATTAAATGTGCTTATTCCACTGTTGTTCTTAAGATTGCTTTGCATTAGCACCAGTGTTTAGTTTGGCTTCTTCCTGAAAAGCAATCATTCCTCCCTAACTGAATCTCTGTAACCACATTTGCTCTGCTTAGTGTCATAAAACGGCGGCGCGTTGCAGCAGATTGTCCTTTCTATGAAACCTGAACTGCTGATAGAAACGCATAAGAGGAAATAAAGTCGAAGTGGTGGGTGTTTCACTGAGGGAAGACAGAAATCAGACTGCTTGACCTTGACTTTTTCATTCCTGCAGAGAAACACGGAGCCACACAAAGAAACTCCACTTACATTAATGTACAGAGGCCGTCTTCAGCTTCACAGAGCGCCGCAGCACGAAAACATCCAGTCAGCCCTCGTCAGCCTGGCAGCGCCTGATGGGCCTCACCTGTTCAGGTGAGTCACCTGCCTGTGAACCCAGTGGGCGGGGCTGCAGCCAGTGGTGACCGAAGCTTTTAGAGGTTTTATTAAAGTAACAGCATCAATACCACAGTGTGAAAACAGACTTTTAGCGTCGCTGAGGTTCTTCTGGTTAAATGAAGGTTAAATAAAGAACGGTGGAGAGCAGGATGAAGCCTCTTCTCCTGTATCTCCACAGAGATCTGCATAAGAGCCTCCTCTCTGTTACTGAGGCATGCTGGGAGATGATGGTGGGGGATGATGGTGGTGGGTGATGGCGGGTGATGGGGGGGTCCTGTGGGCGTGAAGCGGCCCTGGCAGGCCTTAATGCAGCTGTCAGGCGTCCTGGCCCAGCGATGCGGTTTCCCCCGCTCCGTCACCGTCACCGCCAAGATTATACGGCTTTTAAATGAGCTGCAGCCACGGGGAACGGCACCCGGGGAACGCCTGTCGCCGCGGCAACATGAGCCATGATTTGCCGTGCCATTAATCTCGCCGGGGAGATCTAGACTCGGCCGATTTGTCCCGGCCAACAAATGAAGCTGTAAAACTTCTCCTCCTCCCTACATGTGTTTCTCTGGATGAATCCGGCTGACAGGAGCACGGACGCCGCCGTCACCCGGAACCTGAGAGCTGCACGCACGCCGCGTCTCCCCGGCCAATCAGGAGAGGAGATCCACACAGGTGTCAGACTCAATGAGAAGAGACACAACACCCATGTTTCTATGAGACGGGTGGTAGTGAAAACAGGACGGACTGTCAATCGGTGTGTTGATGACCATCAGCACCACGAGCCAGGCCTCTGGTCCGGCTCCCTGCTGGTCCGGCTCCCTGCTGGTCCGGCTCCCTGCTGGTCCACCGAGACGCTGAAATACACAGATAAACTTCTGGAAATCCCAAAAGTACTGAACTCATGCACGCGTTTACTTTGACACTGATGTGTGGCTGTAAATGGCTTCATGCACATGTTGATGTTAAACCACAGGTGTACAGATGTTTCATTCCCTCCCAGATGTTCCTGTACGGAGGATAAGATGGGTTGGGGGAGATGTTTGCATTCACCTTGTCTTTTCTTTTGTCTTTTTGTCTTTTGTCCGTACATCTTCTTTCCTCTTGAACGAAGTCTGGAACCTCATGCGAGCCTCTTTACTCTGTAAATCACTGCGTGAAGCTTCACTGGGAGGATTTAAAACATATAAAACTTTATTTCTGTCACAGTTTTTAGGTCCTCATTAAACGCTGGTCATAAGACAAAGGTCACAGTATTCTCTCGACACCTCACGAAAAAAGTTATTCCTCCTTCTTTGTTTGTTTTCCTACAAATGTCCAGCAACACAAGTCAATATATGCTTGTTACAGTCATACAGTCTTTTCAAAATAAACTTCCATCTTCACAGGAATCAACATTTTGACATTTTTTTCTAACATTTTTTCAGATTTTTTTTCCTGACATTTGTCAGACTTTTTTCTAACATTTGTCAGAATTGAATTTCTTCTGTAAGCTCACTATTATAATATTAGTTAGTTATCCACTTTACATACCAATATTAAGACATTCTGAATTTCCCTCAGTTTGTTGCATGAAACCGAAACAGATTTTTTATTGTAAACATATTGTAAAATAATCTTACAGTCAGATTCCTCTCACTTGCTTTAATAAAACATCCTGGCTGTTTTTTACAGTGTACAGTCCGTCTCCAGATGTTCTCCAGCTGTTCCAGGGTTGTGCATCAGCTCATCACATGTTTGCAAACACTGTCCTCTTTCTCAGGCCCTGTGCTCGGCCCCGAGGGGCCCCTCAGAGACCTGGTGGAACGTCTCTAGTGTTCCTGCTTGGCTTTGTTTTTTTTATTCCCTTCTCTTCTGTCTCCTTTCATGGCGGCCATTAGGCAGCCGGCCAGCGGCGCCGCCGCTTGTTTTGGCCAAACAGCATCAGAAGCAGCTGTGGCAGCGACTCCAGCCTGAGAGAGGGAAAGTTTTAATGGATAGAAGGGGGATCTGGGTTAGTTATCTGCCCTAAGTGGTCTCCCAGGCCCCCCTAAACCTCTCCTCCCGTCCGACTCTCCACCCAGCATCACAGATCCGCCGGCTACAGCCTCGCTGGGTTTGTGTTTGTGGCCTTGGGGAGGCGTAGCAGCGGTGATGGGGGTTGTTGGGGTATTCTTTGACCTCTGGGAGTCGCGCCTACATCAGCTGTTTTTTTATGATTATTTTTCTTTTTCCTCTTCAGGAATCAAATCCCCCGGCTGCTCGTTACACACATGAGCTTTCTAAATTTAAATCCTCACAGTGGGAAAAAATAAAGGAAAATTAGACGCAGGGGAACATCTCTGAGAAACACAGGCTCCCACACATTCACATGAAATATAAAATCTATATATATATCTATAATTTAAAAAAACTCATCTCATGTATCACACTTTAATGTACATGTTCATCCTCAGAGCGGCGTCATGTTCAGTGTCCACTTTCTGAGGTTTAACCCTGATACAGATGTTCAACAGAGGAAGCTGCAGCTGTCTGCAGAGTTCAGCTGGATGTAATGTGGATTTAATTTTAACAGCACGTCGGTGGTACAGCGGTTAGCGCTGCTGCCTCACGGGATCGCAGGATCGAATGCAGCTCGGGGCTTTTCTCTGTGGAGTTCACACGTTTTCTCCAGGTTCTCCAACTATTTCATGTACTGCTGTCAGACTGTGCTGGTGGATTACATACAAACTGATTTCCTGGGATATACAGGAGACTAGGTTAGATTAGACTAGGTTAGACTAGACTAGGTTAGGTTAGATTAGGTTAGATTAGGCTAGGTTAGATTAGACTAGGTTAGATTAGACTAGGTTAGATTAGGCTAGGTTAGGTTAGATTAGACTAGGTTAGATTAGACTAGGTTAGACTAGACTAGATTAGATTAGATTAGACTAGGTTAGATTAGACTAGGTTAGACTAAACTAGGTTAGGTTAGATTAGGTTAGATTAGACTAGGTTAGATTAGACTAGGTTAGATTAGACTAGGTTAGACTAAACTAGGTTAGGTTAGATTAGGTTAGATTAGACTAGGTTAGATTAGACTAGGTTAGACTAGACTAGGTTAGGTTAGATTAGGTTGGATTAGACTAGGTTAGATTAGGCTAGGTTAGATTAGACTAGATTAGATTAGACTAGACTAGGTTAGATTAGACTAGATTAGACTAGACTAGGTTATATTAGGCTAGGTTAGACTAGGTTAGACTAGACTAGGTTAAACTAGACTAGGTTAGATTAGACTAGGTTAGACTAGACTAGGTTAGATTAGACTAGGTTAGACTAGACTAGGTTAGATTAGACTAGGTTAGGTTAGATTAGGTTAGATTAGACTAGGTTAGATTAGGCTAGGTTAGATTAGACTAGGTTAGATTAGGCTAGGTTAGATTAGGCTAGATTAGACTAGGTTAGACTAGATTAGGTTAGATTAGGCTAGGTTAGGTTAGATTAGGTTAGATTAGACTAGATTAGACTAGACTAGGTTAGATTAGACTAGGTTAGATTAGACTAGGTTAGATTAGGCTAGGTTAGATTAGACTAGGTTAGATTAGACTATGTTAGATTAGACTAGATTAGGTTAGATTAGACTAGATTAGACTAGACTAGGTTAGATTATACTAGATTAGGTTAGATTAGGTTAGATTACACTAGGTCACACTAGACCAGGTTAGGTTAGATTAGGTTAGATTAGACTAGGTTAGATTAGGCTAGGTTAGATTAGACTAGGTTAGATTAGGCTAGGTTAGATTAGACTATGTTAGATTAGACTAGATTAGGTTAGATTACGCTAGGTTAGACTAGACTAGGTTAGATTAGACTAGGTTAGGTTAGATTAGGTTAGATTAGACTAGGTTAGATTAGGCTAGGTTAGATTAGACTAGGTTAGATTAGGCTAGGTTAGATTAGACTAGATTAGACTAGGTTAGACTAGATTAGGTTAGATTAGGCTAGGTTATATTAGACTAGGTTAGATTAGGCTAGGTTAGATTAGACTAGGTTAGGTTAGATTAGGTTAGATTAGACTAGGTTAGATTAGGCTAGGTTAGATTAGACTAGGTTAGATTAGGCTAGGTTAGATTAGACTAGATTAGACTAGGTTAGACTAGATTAGGTTAGATTAGACTAGATTAGACTAGACTAGGTTAGATTAGACTAGGTTAGATTAGACTAGGTTAGATTAGGCTAGGTTAGATTAGACTAGATTAGACTAGGTTAGACTAGATTAGGTTAGATTAGACTAGATTAGACTAGACTAGGTTAGATTAGACTAGGTTAGATTAGACTAGGTTAGATTAGGCTAGGTTAGATTAGACTAGGTTAGATTAGACTATGTTAGATTAGACTAGATTAGGTTAGATTAGACTAGATTAGACTAGACTAGGTTAGATTAGACTAGATTAGGTTAGATTAGGTTAGATTACACTAGGTTACACTAGACTAGGTTAGGTTAGATTAGGTTAGATTAGACTAGGTTAGATTAGGCTAGGTTAGATTAGACTAGGTTAGATTAGGCTAGGTTAGATTAGACTATGTTAGATTAGACTAGATTAGGTTAGATTAGGTTAGATTACACTAGGTTAGACTAGACTAGGTTAGATTAGACTAGATTAGGTTAGATTAGATTAGGTTAGATTAGACTAGGTTAGATTAGGCTAGGTTAGATTAGACTAGATTAGACTAGACTAGGTTAGATTAGACTAGATTAGACTAGACTAGGTTATATTAGGCTAGGTTAGACTAGGTTAGACTAGATTAGGTTAGATTAGGCTAGGTTAGATTAGACTAGGTTAGATTAGGCTAGGTTAGATTAGACTAGATTAGACTAGGTTAGACTAGATTAGGTTAGATTAGGCTAGGTTAGACTAGACTAGGTTAGATTAGGCTAGGTTAGACTAGACTAGGTTAGATTAGACTAGGTTAGATTAGACTAGGTTAGACTAGACTAGGTTAGATTAGGCTAGGTTAGACTAGACTATGTTAGATTAGGCTAGGTTAGACTAGACTAGGTTATATTAGACTAGGTTAGACTAGACTAGGTTAGATTAGGCTAGGTTAGATTAGACTAGTTTAGACTAGACTAGGTTAGATTAGATTAGGTTAGATTAGACTAGATTAGACTAGGTTAGATTAGACTAGGTTAGATTAGACTAGGTTAGATTAGACTAGGTTATATTAGGTTAGATTAGACTAGGTTAGATTAGACTAGGTTAGATTAGACTAGATTAGGTTAGGATAGGTTAGATTAGACTAGGTTAGATTAGGTTAGATTAGACTAGGTTAGATTAGACTAGATTAGGTTAGGCTAGGTTACATTAGACTAGGTTAGATTAGACTAGGTTAGATTAGGCTAGGTTAGATTAGACTAGGTTAGATTAGACTAGGTTAGATTAGGTTAGATTAGACTAGGTTAGATTAGGTTAGATTAGACTAGGTTAGATTAGACTAGGTTAGATTAGACTAGGTTAGATTAGGTTAGATTAGACTAGGTTAGATTAGACTAGATTAGGTTAGATTAGGTTAGATTAGACTAGGTTAGATTAGACTAGGTTAGATTAGGTTATATTAGACTAGGTTAGATTAGATTAGGTTAGATTAGGTTAGATTAGACTAGGTTAGATTAGGTTAGATTAGACTAGGTTAGATTAGACTAGGTTAGATTAGGTTAGATTAGACTAGGTTAGATTAGACTAGGTTAGATTAGATTAGGTTAGATTAGGTTAGATTAGATTAGGTTAGATTAGACTAGGTTAGATTAGACTAGGTTAGATTAGGTTAGATTAGACTAGGTTAGATTAGATTAGGTTAGATTAGATTAGGTTAGATTAGATATGGTTAGATTAGATTAGATTAGATTAGATTAGATTAGATTAGATTAGGTTAGATTAGACTAGGTTAGATTAGATTAGGTTAGATTAGATTAGGTTAGATTAGATTAGGTTAGATTAGATTAGGTTAGATTAGACTAGGTTAGATTAGGTTAGATTAGACTAGGTTAGATTAGATTAGGTTAGATTAGGTTGATTGTTGGTTGATTAGATTCATTAGGTTAGATTAGATATGGTTAGATTAGATTAGATTGGTTAGATTAGATTAGGTTAGATTAGACTAGGTTAGATTAGATTAGGTTAGATTAGATTAGGTTAGATTAGATATGGTTAGATTAGATTAGGTGGTTAGATTAGATTGTTAGATTAGATTAGGTTAGATTAGATATGGTTAGATTAGATTAGATTAGATTAGGTTAGATTAGATATGGTTAGATTAGATTAGATTAGGTTAGATTAGATATGGTTAGATTAGATTAGATTAGGTTAGATTAGATATGGTTAGATTAGATTAGGTTAGATTAGATATGGTTAGATTAGGAGATAGCAGCTCTCTCTTTACACTGTCCTCGTCTTTTTTCATAACTTTTGGTAACTGTTTACCATCGTTATTGGGTGTAGCTCTCTCTTAATGAACTACACACCTCCAGAGATTAATAAAGGTTCATTTTATCTTATCTTATCTCATTACAGAGCATTAAATTTCGTAGATATGGCTATGAATGGTGTATGAGAACTGCTTTGACATTAATGATAAGACAGTGGAGATGTTACGTGTCCAAAGTATTATTATTATTATTATTATTATTATAATTATTCTAGAGGACTAAATGAGAAGCACTAGAGGCCCCAGAAGGGGAAAGTGTGAACGTTTCCTGGTTGATGAGCAGCCGGGTGGAGAGTGGAGAACAGAGGCCTCGGGGACAAACAGCTGCTGCTGGAAATCACCTTTTTTAATGTTTCTCTCTCTTTTCCTGAGGCTGAACGAGAGATCTCGACAAGAAAACACCTGCAGGTTTTCAGCTGAATCTGGATCTGTGTGTGTGTATAAAAAAGTTCACTTCTCTCATAAAGAAGTGTAGTTTTCACCTGGATGCCCAGAGATGTGCTCACCGGTGAGTTGTCTTCGTCGAGAGGTTTCACTAAAAACCTGAAACAGCAGATTTGACTGTCTAACAGCAGACGGAGGAATCAGATGGACCACAGAGGATAAACCTTTCTTCTTCCAGCCTTTGGATCCCGCTGCCGCTTCAACACACTCTGGACAGGACGCAACAACAGCAGAAATAGCAGAATCAAATCACCGGCACCGGCTTCTCCAATGTGAAAATCACAGGAGAGGGGTTCACATCCCGAGTGAAACCAACAATGTGAAGTTTGTGGTCACAAGCATTAAATTTCATATATATATATATATATATATATATATATATATATATATATATACATGCTGTAATCTTATAGTAGTGTATTAATACAGTAAGTAGATGGGGTCGGCGGTCTGCTGTGGACGCCACGTTAGTACGATGGATGAGGGTGCCAGCTGCCCTCCTTGAAACTATTCTTATGGCTCTGCCTTTGGCGGTACTTTAAAAGAACCATTGGGTTTTTTTTGTAAAAAAGTATTAAAAATAACCTTTGATTGATGTGTTTTCCAGGTCACGTTTTAGCAGGTAGTTGAAACACTGCAAAGCTAACGAGACGTGTTTACTGTTGTTCTGATGCAAAGCTGACCCTTGATAACAGTTGGTCAGCTACTGCCGCATGGTTGGCTGTCACTAAATCACATCATCACTATCACATCATGCTAATGTGGCCTGTAACAGGAAGTCTTTAGTGGTGAAATCCAGCTCTCGCCCCCCCGAACGGTCGTCTGTGAGACGCCATTAATGAAGGTGAAAGTCGTGGCGGAAAGACGGTAAAGCTGCAGCTCTCAGCTACTTAACTGAGAGGTGTGAACAGGTATTTACTCCAGCTGGGAGAGACACCGGCCCAACCGCTACCTTGCTAACGCCAGATTAGCGGCGGGGCCCTGTCAGCCCGGTTTCACCGGGGGGCCACATCAGGAGCCCGTCAGCAGGTGGTGTTAATGCTGAGGGAGGCAGCAGTGTCAGTGGAGGCTTAATACTGCAGGTAGAGCTGTCCAGTGATCAAACAGGAGCACCGAGGGTTCATGTTTAATATCAATATCCAATATCATGTGATTATTATTATTATTATACGGCTGTCAAAGTTAACACAATAACGCTGAGAAAATCAGGCAGAATTTAAAAAAAAAGAAATAAATGCATGAATACATTAATAAATATATATATATAATAAATATAAAATAATGCAAAAATAAATGAATACATTTTATAACTAATAGTAAATAAAATAAAAATAAAAAAATAAAAATAATCATGAATAAATAAAAATGAATAAAAATAAATACTTGAATTAATAAAAGGGAAAATTAAACAGAGTTGTATTTTTTACGCATATATTTGTTTTTATGCCGGGAGTATCATTTTATTTCGTCATATTTATCCCCCACACCTTGAAGGCCGGTCCATGAAAATATTATCTCCATGAAACCAGTCTGTGGCACACAAAATGTTGAAAGGGACCGCGGGGTTAAAGGATAAAAACCCAAAATGTGCCATCGTGGCATGTAAGGAACGCCATGCTACTTATACGCCTTCCTGTGGGATCACCTTGTTTTACCCGACACTGTAACAGACGTCATTAATGGGACATCCCTGATGTCTCCTCCAGCGCCACCATCTGGCCAAAAATCCCACATGTACACATGAAACCTAACTATCAATATTTAATAAATCATCACTCATGTTGCTGCTCCCCAGAGGATGAAACCTGCGTTTTAATGGCCCTGTGACATTAAACACGATTCAGTATTACGTGGCGTCATTTAAATGATAGAAGAAATTATGAAAAGTTTTTAGCCTTGTGTGAATCTCAGAAACGCTGCAAGGAATAAAAACATTAGTAATCTGCAGAGGAAGAGCAGCTCAGACTCATGCGGGTTTTATTCCCTCCAGACTGAAACTTTCCGCTGAGGCAATAATCAGCTGTGATTTACATGATGGACAGACTTCAATAATGTCTGTCTTTGTCAGTCAAGTGTCACCTTTAGAAAGGGCCTTCAATCACATTTCACTGACAGGACGAATTAAGTGAAGAGGAAGGATGAGAGCAGCTCAAAATGAAATTTTCCCTGGCGATATTATCACCCTCCTCCTGACGCTCCGCCGCTTCCCGCGCTGATAAGAGCGACTCCTGCCTTTTAAAGAGGCAGCGCGACACGGCCGCTCTTAATTCTCATTTTATCTGGCAGCAGCCGTGGTTTGAATATTTGTGTGTTTCTCTTTGCATGTTCTCTGCCTGTAAATCGCTGCTGAGGTCTTTGTGGAGGATTTCGTTAAATTATACAGCAGCTGATAAAACCGGTCTGCAGCTTTAAGGAGTTAAAGATGGACTGCAGGGGAGGAGGGCTTTCAGAGAGCAGTCGACTTTGATGAGCAGCTGGAAGATTCGGTTAATCCACTCCACAGATTTGGCGGCACAAAGAGCGGCGAGGAGGACGAATCCGGGCCGACTTAAAGCCTCGCTCCTCTTCTTCCCGCTCTCCTCGTTTCCTTTCTATCTTTCTTCTCTCGGCACAGAAAGACGCTCTGTCACCGACATGTCGCTCTCTGCTTGAAGAGAGGTATTACTGCGGATTTCTCTCAGAAAAGAAGAAGAAGAAAATCACCTTAACAAGTCCTGAATCCTCAGTATTGTCTTAAAGGCAGAGAAAGGACTAAGTCAGAGGGCTGAGCCAGTTTAAAGCTCCTGAAAACATTTAATATTCATGAAATTAAACAATCAGCAGTTACAGCCTGGATGAAAACAAACCGGCCAGTTTCAGACTCACACACTGTGATTGTGCTTTCCAATATTAATATAAGTATTAATCATGTTTAGTTTCCTTTAAGATGGATAATAAACGTTACCAGAAAGACCGCTGTGGTGATGAACTACCTTATTTTGGTACATAGAATAAATATATAGATTAAATACATATTTTTACCCCAAAACTTGTAGCAGACAGAACTATTTTTCAGCCCCTTTTATTTGTACGAGTTAACAATAAATAATTAAAATGTATTTTCAGGGAGAGGAAAATTATTGAATACCTGCAGTGGAAATTATATATATATATATATATATATATATATATATATATATATATATATATATATATATATATATATATATATATATATATATATATATATATATATATATATATATATATATATATATATATATATATATATATATATATATATATATATATACGGTATACTGACATGTGCAGCATGTTTGTGATGAGCAGAAACACGGTCGTCTCTCCGAGGATGAAATCAGGATCTGCTCTCAGTTTGGCTTCAGTCGGCGAGTCCCATCTGCAGCTTTTTTCCAGACTGAATTATTTAGTGTGATGCTAGTGGCAGCACATGTTGGAGTTTGGCTCTTTGTTGGTCACCGCCCCCACCGCCCCCACCACCACCGTCCCCACCACCACCGTCCCCACCAACCACCGCCCCCACCGTCACCACCGCCCCCACCGTCCCCACCACCGCCACCGTCACCACCACCACCACCACCAACCACCGCCCCCACCGTCACCACCGTCACCACCACCACCACCACCACCAACCACCGCCCCCACCGTCCCCACCACCGCCCCCACCGTCCCCCCCCCCCCCCCCCCCCCCCCACCACCACCACCACCAACCACCGCCCCCACCGTCACCACCGCCCCCACCGTCACCACCACCGCCACCGTCACCACCGCCCCCACCGTCCCCACCACCGCCACCGTCCCCACCACCGCCACCGTCACCACCACCACCGTCACCACCACCACCGTCACCACCAACCACCGCCCCCACCGTCACCACCGCCCCCACCGTCACCACCGCCGCCACCGCCCGCCACCGTCACCACCGTCACCCCACCGCCCCCCCCCCCCACCACCGCCGCCACTGTCACCACCGCCACCGCCACCACCGCCACCGCCACCGCCACCACCAACCACTACCCCCCACCGCCCCCACCGTCACCACCACCGCCGCCCCCACCGTCACCACCGCCGCCACCGTCACCACCGCCCCCACCGTCACCACCGCCACCACCACCGCCACCACAGGCAGCGCTGCAGCCAAACTCTCCTCCACATCAGTGTTGATGAAAGTTTAACATGCAGCATACGGAGACAGAGACACATTAGAGGGCTGTGATTGGCCACTGATCTGCCATCAACACTGAAAGGATGTGTGTGTGTGTGTGTGTGTGTGTGTGTGTGGAGGGTAATAATGTCAGGCTGCTCTTATACATCTTTCATAGTCTTATCTAAGAAAATCAGTGCTTATTAGTTATTAGTATATAGTTATTTGTATACATCCCATGAAATCAGTCCGTATGTAATCGTGAGGTGAGGAGGTCGGGGTGGATGGGCGGAGGAGGTTGGGGTGGATGGGCGGAGGAGGTCGGTGTGGATGGGCTGTGGATGGGCGGTGGATGGGCGGTGGATGGGCGGAGGACGTCGGGGTGGATGGGCGGAGGAGGTCGGGGTGGATGGGCGGAGGATGGGGGGGATGGGCGGAGGACGTCGGGGTGGATGGGCGGAGGAGGTTGGGGTGGATGGGCGGAGGAGGTCGGTGTGGATGGGCGGTGGATGGGCGGTGGATGGGCGGAGGAGGTTGGGGTGGATGGGCGGAGGAGGTCGGTGTGGATGGGCGGAGGAGGTTGGGGTGGATGGGCGGAGGAGGTCGGTGTGGATGGGCGGTGGATGGGCGGAGGACGTCGGGGTGGATGGGCGGAGGAGGTCGGGGTGGATGGGCGGAGGACGTCGGGGTGGATGGGCGGAGGAGGTCGGGGTGGATGGGCGGAGGATGTCGGGGTGGATAGGCGGAGGAGGTCGGTGTGGATGGGCGGAGGAGGTCGGTGTGGATGGGTGGAGGAAGTCGGGGTGGATGGGCGGAGGAGGTCTGGGTGGATGGGCGGAGGAGGTCTGGGTGGATGGGCGGAGGAGGTCGAGGTGGATGGGCGGAGGAGGTCTGGGTGGATGGGCGGAGGAGGTCGGGGTGGATGGGCGGAGGAGGTCGGGGTGGATGGGCGGAGGAGGTCTGGGTGGATGGGCGGAGGAGGTCGGGGTGGATGGGCGGAGGAGGTCTGGGTGGATGGGCGGAGGAGGTCGGGGTGGATGGGCGGAGGAGGTCGGGGTGGATGGGCGGAGGAGGTCGGGGTGGATGGGGGGAGGAGGTCGGGGTGGATGGGGGGAGGAGGTCGGGGTGGATGGGCGGAGGGAGGTCGGGGTGGATGGGGGGGGGGGGCGGGGTGGATGGGCGGAGGAGGTCGGGGTGGATGGGCGGGTCTAAAAACACCAGACTCCGTTTGTTTGTCTCGTAACTTCTGGACTTAAGTTGCAGCATGAAAGAAGTATACTTTAGTAAGTATACTAATATCAGTGCACTAGTAGTATACTAGTGTACTGATTTAGTACTTCTTGGGACTGAGCAGGCCCACCTTTTACTTTCTAAAAGTGTATATAGGGGAGACAGAGGGGCCGACGTGCAGCAAAGGGCTGGATCCGAACCAGCCTTGGTACAGAGTCTGGTGCTAAACCGAGAGAGAAACAACAGCCCCTAAAGGTTTACTTCTACGTGTACTTTAAGAGTAAGAACAGTAAACTACTAGTTGACGTCTAAGTTGTATATTGTACTGCAACTATACTTCAAGTGAGCAGGTATACTGTTGTACAGTTATATACATGCAGCCCTCTTTTTAGTTTATTTAGTACATAAAGAGACTCGCTCTTTTCTGACGATATTAAAATAAATACGTTTTTCTCACTTGCCTCCACAGTGAACGGAGAATTAAAACACAGAAAAGTCTTGATGAACTGAGGTAAATTCATATCAAAAGATTCGTTCACCTAAAAATGTGGCGTTCTGTTACAAACGGTGGTAAAGTCTAAGTAAGTGTGAACAGACATCAGTCAGTATCAGTCCTCCTACTGTCCTACTGTCCTCCGTCCTACTGTCCTACTGTCCTCTGTCCTCCTGTCCTCCTGTCCTACTGTCCTATTGTCCTCCGTCCTACTGTCCTACTGTCCTCTGTCCTACTGTCCTCCGTCCTACTGTCCTCTGTCCTCCTGTCCTCTGTCCTCCTGTCCTACTGTCCTCCGTCCTCCTGTCCTACTGTCCTCTGTCCTCCTGTCCTACTGTCCTCCATCCTATTGTCCTCCTGTCCTACTGTCCTACTGTCCTACTGTCCTACTGTCCTCCATCCTATTGTCCTACTGTCCTCCTGTCCTACTGTCCTCCTGTCCTACTGTCCTCTGTCCTCCTGTCCTCTGTCCTCCTGTCCTACTGTCCTCCGTCCTCCTGTCCTACTGTCCTCTGTCCTCCTGTCCTACTGTCCTCCATCCTATTGTCCTCCTGTCCTACTGTCCTCCGTCCTACTGTCCTCCGTCCTACTGTCCTCTGTCCTCCGTCCTACTGTCCTACTGTCCTCCTGTCCTCCTGTCCTCCGTCCTACTGTCCTCTGTCCCCCGTCCTCCGTCCTACTGTCCTACTGTCCTCCGTCCTACTGTCCTACTGTCCTCCTGTCCTCCGTCCTACTGTCCTACTGTCCTCCTGTCCTCCGTCCTACTGTCCTCTGTCCCCCGTCCTCCGTCCTACTGTCCTACTGTCCTCTGTCCTCCATCCTACGTCCTACTGTCCTACTGTCCTCCGTCCTCCTGTCCTACTGTCCTCCGTCCTACTGTCCTCTGTCCTCCATCCTACTGTCCTACTGTCCTCCTGTCCTCCGTCCTACTGTCCTCCGTCCTACTGTCCTCCGTCCTACTGTCCTCTGTCCCCCGCCCTCCGTCCTATTTTCCTTTTTCCTCCATCCTATTTTCCTATTTTCCACTGTCCTCCGTCCTCCTGTCCTCTGTCCTCCGTCCTACTGTCCTACTGTCCTCCGTCCTATTTCCTATTGTCCTACTGTCCTCCATCCTACTGTCCTACTGTCCTCCTGTCCTCCGTCCTATTGTCCTCCATCCTCCTGTCCTCCATCCTCCTGTCCTACTGTCCTCCGTCCTACTGTCCTCCTGTCCTCCGTCCTCCTGTCCTCCTGTCCTGTCCGATGATGCTTGTACCACTGCAGTGCTGACAAGAAATGTGAATATGAACAAAAGAGTATTTTCCTCAATAAAAGCAGCTCTGTTAAACAAACTGTTTATCATCAAGCAGACAATAGAGGCATTAGACACTTTACTCAACTGTTTCTTTTCTTCATTCATTGTCTCAGGAACAATAAAATACACCAACACCAAGTTAAATGTGAGTCTGAAGCTTTTGTGCCAACTTCTTCCTCCTTATTGTCAAGTTTATCTTCTAACGACTATAATTCAGATTGTAATTATTGTTGTAATGTGGTGATTCAGTATGGACTCTGCTGTCTGTGTCCTCTTCTCTCTGCGGCCCTCTTCAATAAATTACATCCATTAAATTATAAAAATATCCATGTTTCTCAGCAGACAGACTTTCTCTTTTTTCCTTCCTCCAACACAATTAATATGACGACTTTGAAATAGTAACTACGGTCTGACTTTCTTCCTTTTTAATTTTCTTTTTGGACTCCACGTCTGATGTCACCGGTCCATTTTCGTGGCGTTTTGCTTCCGTCCGTTCGGCAGCAGAAGAAATATGAGTGGTGAAATCACTGCGAGGGACGAATGAGGCCGCAGAGTTCACAGCTTCTTAATTAGTTTGCAGTATATGTGTAATTATTCCTGCATTTTTAAATTCACTTAAGGCGCCGGTCTCTTCATTTTTAAGGATCTGGTTCAAGGATGTCCTGCAGTTACAAATCAATCCCACATTAGGCCCAGAAAGCTCCATGTAATTACACTCTTTTGTGTTTCTTCTCCTCCGCTGAGGAATGAACGGACGGACGTGTGGATTTAAAGCCGGACGCCATTTTTAGATTTCCACACTTTCTTTCTAATCATCAGAAGAAGGCTGAGAGTCGCTGGACAAGCTTCAGCCTCTTTACGGCGACTCTGAGATAATACACCGTAATATTTACAGAGTTGATCCAGATTATTGTGTATTCAGCTCAGTATTGAGATAATCAAGAAAATGACTGAATAAAGTTAATTTATATCTGAAATGTGAAATATTCTTGAAGTTGTGAACTGATTTTTTTCATCCAGGTAAAATATAACACATTTTTGGTATAATTGAGTCTTTTTTGCCGAAGTGGTGAAATTATTTCAACCTGTTTCCCATAAAAATTCACTGGTTTCAGGGATATAAAGAGGACATATGAAGGCAATTTATTTATTTATTATTTCTATAGTCTTTACTTCCTCTCCCTTTCTTCCCACCTCTGCACTCTTTTTTTCTCCTCCTCCTCCTCATCTGTTTATTTTTTTCTCCGGGTGCTCCGGCTTCCTCCCAAAGTCCAAAGAGATGCAGTTTAGGTTAGTCGATGACTCTAAATGTCCCGCAGGTGTGAACGAGTGTCAATGAGTGTGAAAGGTTAGGCGACCCCTTACAGGATTAGCAATTGATGATGGATGGTGTGTGTGTGTGTGTGTGTGTGTGTGTGTGTGCGTGTGTGAGCTGTAAATGTAATATAACAGGATGTATCGAACTATCTTTCATCTTTAGAAAGAGACGTTTTAGTGTAAATAAATGTCACTAAACAGCAAAGTTAATATTAAAAGTAAATGTAGTCATTAATTAATTGATACAATGTGACATAAATTGGTATTTTGGTTTTAATTTGCTTTATCTTTGTATTAATTTCCCATTTACTCTTCTGTTTAATTTTACTGTTTATTTATTTGTATTTCTAATTTATTTTTTAATTAATTTTGCATTTATAATTCATTCTTTATTTCTGTTTAAACATATATTTATTTATGTATTTATGCCCTTTTTTGCATTTCACCGCTTATTTATTGCCCCAAAGTTATTTACTTTTCTGCTCTTTTCTTCATACATTTCTTTATCCATTTCTACCTCATTACATTAAAGAGTCAGGTTCCTCCTCTATAGAGTCAGGTTCCTCCTCTATAGAGTCAGGTTCCCCCTCTAAAGAGTCAGGTTCCCTTTATAGAGTCAGGTTCTCCCTCTAAAGAGTCAGGTTCCCTCTATAGAGTCAGGTTCCTCCTCTAAAGAGTCAGGTTCCTCCTCTAAAGAGTCAGGTTCCTCCACTATAGAGTCAGGTTCCCCCTCTAAAGAGTCAGGTTCCTCCACTATAGAGTCAGGTTCTCCCTCTAAAGAGTCAGGTCCCTCCACTAAAGAGTCAGGTTCACCCTCCATAGAGTCAGGTTCCTCCTCTAAAGAGTCAGGTTCTCCCTCTAAAGAGTCAGGTTCCTCCACTAAAGAGTCAGGTTTCTCCCTCTAAAGAGTCAGGTTCCTCCTCTAAAGAGTCAGGTTCCCCCTCTAAAGAGTCAGGTTCCCTCTATAGAGTCAGGTTCCTCCTCTAAAGAGTCAGGTTCCCTCTATAGAGTCAGGTTCCTCCACTAAAGAGTCAGGTTCTCCCTCTAAAGAGTCAGGTTCCCTCTATAGAGTCAGGTTCCTCCACTAAAGAGTCAGGTTCTCCCTCTAAAGAGTCAGGTTCCTCCTCTAAAGAGTCAGGTTCCCCCTCTAAAGAGTCAGGTTCCCTCTATAGAGTCAGGTTCCTCCTCTAAAGAGTCAGGTTCCCTCTATAGAGTCAGGTTCCTCCACTAAAGAGTCAGGTTCTCCCTCTAAAGAGTCAGGTTCCTCCACTAAAGAGTCAGGTTCCCTCTATAGAGTCAGGTTCCTCCACTATAGAGTCAGGTCCCTCCTTTATAGAGTCAGGTTCCTCCTCTAAAGAGTCAGGTTCTCCCTCTAAAGAGTCAGGTTCCCTCTATAGAGTCAGGTTCCCTTTATAGAGTCAGGTTCCCCCTCTAAAGAGTCAGGTTCCCTTTATAGAGTCAGGGTCCTCCACTATAGAGTCAGGGTCCTCCACTATAGAGTCAGGTTCCTCCTCTAAAGAGTCAGGTTCCTCCTCTAAAGAGTCAGGTTCCTCCACTAAAGAGTCAGGTTCCCCCTCTATAGAGTCAGGTTCCTCCACTAAAGAGTCAGGTTCTCCCTCTAAAGAGTCAGGTTCCTCCACTAAAGAGTCAGGTTCACCCTCTATAGAGTCAGGTTCCTCCACTAAAGAGTCAGGTTCCTCCTCTAAAGAGTCAGGTTCCTCCACTAAAGAGTCAGGTTCCTCCACTAAAGAGTCAAGTTCCTCCTCTAAAGAAGTCAGGTTCCTCCACTAAAGAGTCAGGTTCCTCCACTAAAGAGTCAAGTTCCTCCTCTAAAGAAGTCAGGTTCCTCCACTAAAGAGTCAGGTTCCTCCACTAAAGAGTCAGGTTCACCCTCTATAGAGTCAGGGTCCTCCACTATAGAGTCAGGTTCCTCCTCTAAAGAGTCAGGTTCCTCCTCTAAAGAGTCAGGTTCCTCCACTAAAGAGTCAGGTTCCTCCTCTAAAGAGTCAGGTTCCCCTCTATAGAGTCAGGTTCCTCCACTAAAGAGTCAGGTTCTTTATAGAGTCGGTTCTCCTCTAAAGAGTCAGGTTCCTCCACTAAAGAGTCAGGTTCCTCCTCTAAAGAGTCAGGTTCCTCCACTAAAGAGTCAGGTTCCTCCACTAAAGAGTCAGGTTCACCCTCTATAGAGTCAGGTTCCTCCTCTATAGAGTCAGGTTCCCTTTATAGAGTCAGGTTCTCCCTCTAAAGAGTCAGGTTCCCTCTATAGAGTTAGGTTCCTCCTCTAAAGAGTCAGGTTCCCTCTATAGAGTTAGGTTCCTCCTCTAAAGAGTCAGGTTCCTCCACTATAGAGTCAGGTTCCTCCTCTATAGAGTCAGGTTCCTCCTCTAAAGAGTCAGGTTCTCCCTCTAAAGAGTCAGGTTCCCTCTATAGAGTCAGGGTCCTCCACTAAAGAGTCAGGTTCCTCCACTATAGAGTCAGGGTCCTCCACTAAAGAGTCAGGTTCCTCCACTAAAGAGTCAGGTTCCTCCACTAAAGAGTCAGGTCCTCCATAAGGTGTTCCTCCACTAAAGAGTCAGGTTCCTCCACTATAGAGTCAGGTTCCTCCACTAAAGAGTCAGGTTCCTCCTCTAAAGAGTCAGGGTCCTCCACTATAGAGTCAGGTTCCTCCACTATAGAGTCAGGTTCCTCCTCTAAAGAGTCAGGTTCCTCCTCTAAAGAGTCAGGTTCCTCCTCTAAAGAGTCAGGTTCCCCCCTCTAAAGAGTCAGGTTCCTCCTCTAAAGAGTCAGGTTCCTCCTCTAAAGAGTCAGGTTCCTCCACTAAAGAGTCAGGTTCCTCCTCTAAAGAGTCAGGTTCCCCCTCTATAGAGTCAGGTTCCTCCTCTAAAGAGTCAGGTTCCTCCTCTAAAGAGTCAGGTTCCTCCTCTAAAGAGTCAGGTTCCTCCTCTAAAGAGTCAGGTTCTCCCTCTAAAGAGTCAGGTTCCTCCTCTAAAGAGTCAGGTTCCTCCTCTAAAGAGTCAGGTTCCTCCTCTAAAGAGTCAGGTTCCTCCTCTATAGAGTCAGGTTCCTCCACTAAAGAGTCAGGTTCCTCCTCTATAGAGTCAGGTTCCTCCACTAAAGAGTCAGGTTCTCCCTCTAAAGAGTCAGGTTCCCCTCTATAGAGTCAGGTTCCTCCACTATAGAGTCAGGTTCTCCCTCTAAAGAGTCAGGTTCCTCCTCTAAAGAGTCAGGTTCCTCCTCTAAAGAGTCAGGTTCCCTCTATAGAGTCAGGTTCCTCCTCTAAAGAGTCAGGTTCCTCCTCTATAGAGTCAGGTTCCTCCACTAAAGAGTCAGGTTATCCCTCTAAAGAGTCAGGTTCCTCCACTAAAGAGTCAGGTTCCCCTCTATAGAGTCAGGTTCCTCCACTATAGAGTCAGGTCCCTCCTCTAGAGCATCGGGTCCTCCACTATAGAGTCAGGTTCCTCCTCTAAAGAGTCAGGTTCTTCCTCTAAAGAGTCAGGTTCCCTCTATAGAGTTAGGGTCCTCCATATAGAGTCGTCTCTCCACTAAAGAGTCAGGTTCCTCCACTATAGAGTCAGGTTCCTCCTATAGAGTCAGGGTCCTCCACTATAGAGTCAGGTTCCTCCTCTAAAGAGTCAGGTTCCTCCTCTAAAGAGTCAGGTTCCTCCTCTATAGAGTCAGGTTCCTCCACTAAAGAGTCAGGTTCCTCCACTATAGAGTCAGGGTCCTCCACTAAAGAGTCAGGTTCCTCCACTATAGAGTCAGGTTCCTCCACTAAAGAGTCAGGTTCCTCCACTAAAGAGTCAGGGTCCTCCACTAAAGAGTCAGGTTCCTCCACTATAGAGTCAGGTTCCTCCACTAAAGAGTCAGGTTCCTCCACTAAAGATAGGGTCCTCCACTATAGGTCAGGTTCCTCCACTATAGAGTCAGGTTCCTCCACTAAAGAGTCAGGTTCCTCCTCTAAAGAGTCAGGTTCCTCCACTATAGAGTCAGGTTCCTCCACTATAGAGTCAGGTTCGTCTCAACGCTGACCGGCGGCGGCGATGGTGGTGAGAGACTGTTAGCCATCATGGACCAGGTCTGTGTACGGATCCTGTAACAGGACAAACTAGCCTGGTGCAGAGCAGAGAGGCAGGAGCCCAAACAAGTTAGAAACCAGGTCTGTGTATGGATCCTGTAACAGGACAAACTAGCCTGGTGCAGAGCAGAGAGGCAGGAGCCCAAAACAAGTTAGAAACCAGCCCTGAAAAGCACAAACAGACCCATGTAAATGAGCCCAAAGCTGCTTATAATGAGCCGACTTGGTGACTCTGCAGGTGTGGTGCTGTAGTGAGTATTAGTGGCAGCAGGACAGTGGATGTGTCGTCAGGATAAACTGCAGTGATGAAGGAATATTGAATTGTCGCCTCTATCTCTTTGCTATTTTCATTAATTTCACAATCCAAATCTGAAGTGAGAGAACGAGCACTTTGTTCAAGGTCCTCCACTGCGTCTGAAAAACCTTGGACCTCTTTGTTTCCCCTGATCTCGACATGCTGACGACGCTGCCATTCACGTTCTCATTTCATAGGATATGAAAACATGGAGGGACACAAACAGTGAGGAGGAGGAGGAGGAGGAGGAGGTGGGGAGGAGAAGGAGGAGGAGGAGGAGGAGGAGGGAGGAGGAGGAGGAGGAGGAGGAGGAGGAGGTGGAGGAGGAGGAGGAGGTGGAGGAGGGAGGAGGAGGTGGAGGAGGAGGAGGAGGTGGAGGAGGGAGGAGGAGGAGGAGGAGGAGGGAGGAGGGAGGTGGAGGAGGAGGGAGGTGGGAGGAGGAGGAGGAGGAGGGAGGATGGAGGTGGAGGAGGAGGAGGAGGAGGAGGAGGAGGAGGAGGAGGAGGAGCAGGAGGAGGAGGAGGATGCAGGAGGGAGGAGGAGGAGGAGGAGGTGGAGGAGGAGGAGGAGGAGGAGGAGGAGGAGGAGGAGAAGGGAGGAGGAGGAGGAGGAGGAGGAGGAGGGAGGAGGAGGAGGAGGAGGAGGTGGAGGAGGGAGGAGGAGGAGGAGGAGGAGGAGGAGGAGGGGAGGAGGAGGAGGAGGAGGTAGGAGGAGGAGGAGGAGGAGGAGGTGGAGGAGGAGGAGGAGGAGGAGGAGGAGGAGGAGGAGGAGGAGGAGGAGGAGGAGGAGGAGGAGGTGGAGGAGGAGGAGGAGGAGGAGGTGCAGGAGGAGGAGGAGGGAGGTGGAGGATGAGGGAGGAGAAGGAGGAGGAGGAGGGAGGAGGAGGAGGGAGGAGGAGGAGGAGGAGGAGGAGGAGGAGGGAGGAGAAGGAGGAGGAGGAGGTGGAGGAGGGAGGAGAAGGAGGAGGAGGTGGAGGAGGAGGAGGAGGAGGAGGAGGAGGAGGAGGAGGAGGAGGAGGTGGAGGTGGAGGAGGAGGGAGGTGGTGTTTCTGCTGCGCTCACACAAATCTGGATTTCTTTATATTGCACTGGTCTAGTTCTTAGTGTAAAGACAGAACATCGATCATCTATCGGAGGACTCTGGAGCTGAAACACGTCCCACACAAACTGATTTGTTTTCCAGCTCCGTGTTTATTATTTCTTCTTTTTTAAAAGTCAAGCTGACATCCAGTACCAGGCACTGTCACATTGATCTCCTTTCAAAGTGCCAGAAAACTCAAAAGTAAGACTGCAAAGTCATCAACAATTTTAAAGCACAGCTCCAGTGTTTTAGCACATTAGAGTGATTTTTTTAAATAAAATATTAAACGGTTTCACTGCTTCATCTGCATACATCCTGACAGTGTGAGGCTCTGTAAGACACTGTGTGGCCAAAGTATGAAAAAACTAAACCCACCCCCCAACCTGCCCACATAAGGGCCAGAAACATTTCAGAGGTAAATATTTCATAATTTAGGGTGAGGGTTAGGGTTTTGATGGTGCAGCCATCAGGCTGTTCTCATGCACCAGTAATGTAATTCATAGTAATCCAAATCGGTTGAGATTTGATCCATATAATCGTGAACCAGGAAGTATAAAGAGTGACGAACTCCGTGTAGGGAGGAGACTGTGTAGGATGGGTGGGTCAAAAAACAGGAATTTCATCCGGGAGACTGCTTAGCTTGTTCTGCCAGGGCGTTGAATACCGTTTCTTTGTCATGGCGTTCGGTGCTGCCGCTCAAGGCAGCTCTGCTCTGGTGTGAAATGCACCAGGCCTTCCATTAACACTAATGTAAACCCATCCATGGTAACAGTAAACACTCAGAGAAAGTGTGTCAGGACACATCAGGTGGTGGGAGGGGAGGTCCAACAGACACAGAGCTTTCATCCACAAGACGGCTGTTTCATTCAGCATCTTTTTTACTGCACAAACATAGCAATTTTAGTTTTTTCCTAAACCTAACTATAGTGGTTTTGTTGCCTGAACGTATAGTGATGTGTGACGTGTCACTATGTGTTAACACGTCACCTCACCACAAGAGGGTCACCGGTTTGAATCCGGCTTGGTTCTTCTGTGTGGAGTTTGCATGTTCTCCCCGTGCCAGTGTGGGTTTTCTCCGGGTACTCCGGCTTCCTCC
Source organism: Pterois miles (assembly GCA_947000775.1). Classification (NCBI taxonomy): domain Eukaryota; kingdom Metazoa; phylum Chordata; class Actinopteri; order Perciformes; family Scorpaenidae; genus Pterois; species Pterois miles. Next base: position 2,152,003 of record CAMQGK010000193.1, read on the forward strand.
CACAGTCCAAAGACATGCAGGTTAACTGATGACTCTAAATTGCCATGAAATAGATTCACTATGGCACAAAATGTTCACACCAACACCACGCTAGTCTTTAGACATCAACATCTCACCAATTTAAATTTACCATTAGGTAAGAAGGTAAAGCACATTTTTAGTTAAAGCAGCTGATATGGCTCATTGCTAGTGTAGGTAGTCTGGTTTAAGGTGTTTAAAAGTCAATATTTAAAGTAGAAGTAAAGACAACAGATATAATCATTACGACTGAGCTGATGTCCATAAAGCCAGGCACAGTTGAACGGTGCTACATTAAATTAATAATATGTCACCTGCTTCTAACAGAAACCTCACGTTTCAGACGTCACCGTGTGTTTTTGTCCCTAAAATGTAAATGTCCCGGCGGCGGTGGCTCTCAGCGAGCAGCATATTGAGCTCAGACTGACAGAAGGCGAGTCTGATATTCTGCAGCAGATGAGAAAGTCGACGCCTCGCTGCGAGATGTGTGTTTTATCCAATCCTGCCATCACCTCCAACAACAAATAATACCTGAGCCTCGGCCACGTCGGCGGCAGCAGCCAAATCTCATTAAGTCAGAGATGGGAGAGGCAGCAATTGTTTTTTATGTTGTCCCCCCTCCTCTCTCTCTCCTCTCATTTTTCGCTTCTCTGCAATGTTGGAGCATAAAAATAAAAGGCGGTCGAACCTCCTCCTCCTCCTCCTCCTCCTCCTCCTGCGCCGCCTCTGGCTCTGCGACGGGACGTTCTCATCAAATCATTACTTTTATTAACGGTCAGATGGCTTTTTAATAGAATCGCTTTATTATGTCGTTTCTCATTTTCGCCCTCATGGAGAAATTTCATACCCATTTTGTTGATGTTGTTCTTTTTCTCTTTTCATATTTTCTGGCGTTTATGGCTGCAGGGTGTCGACGCCGCCAAGAGAAATTTTTACATTTTGGAGGAAGGAGGAGGGGGAACAGGTTATTGGTTTCTGTTTGTTTCTGATAATTTGTTTTAGGGAACATCCAGTCCTCTCTCCTTTCTCTCTCTCTGTATTCACACTGAAGCTGAGAAATTTATTCTTTTTTTTCCTCCAATGTGATCAATCGTGATGTTTTCTCCAGGATTTTATTTCTAAATTCAGGAGTAAACATGTCCAATACTGTCATGGCTATTAGCGTCAGTATGTAAATATAATAGAGAAACCTGAGAAACAAACAGCAGCTGCAGCTGCAGTGAGTTTATTTGAGGGCTCGTCCATGAAGACAAGCTGAGGCCTTAAAGCCATTATATCTGAACAGAGTACATCACAGGTAGGCTGTGGGGTGCCATAACGTCAGGTAACACTCATCATTCAAAGAGCTGCAGACGACTGAGGCGGGAACATGTCAGCGTCAGCAGTAAAGAAGCTCAGCACAGCGAAGGAGATCGTCCTCGTCTTCACAGGTGCTTCCACTTATTTCACCTGATTACAGGGTGGACGTGTCCACACTCCCTCAACCATGTTCATTTCTTTCTTAATTATTAGTGCAAGTTATGTAACAGTAAAATTAGCCATGAAATAAAAACATGTATGACATGACGATCTTAAATGATGGCTGCAGGGAGGAAGTCAGGGTGAATGTTTGGGTGGACAAGTCTCTGACTTTAAGCCTCACCAGCTTTTAGATCCGGTGTCAAACATAACACACAAACCAATCCGACCCACTGGACGCCGAAAAGTATGAGGCTCAACTCTGAAATACTTTGTCACATTTACGACTTTCAGTGGGAATTATGTCCAAATTTAAGTTAAAGTAAGTGTGAATTTTGACATAGAAAGCCAAAAATTATGAGATGTTAAGTCCAATTTATTATTAGTTATCATAGAAGGCCATAATTAAGAGAATTAAGTTAAACCTTTGAATTCAACTTTGGGGTCAAAAGATACAACTCAAAACTATTTAATGTAAATACAGATTTAGTCCAGATTTAAGTAAATAATGTCTAATTTTGACACAGTAAGCCAAAGTTCAGAGATATTAAGTTGAATTTATTTTTTTTTCTCATGAGGATGTGTTGATGATTGTTGCTGTCTGGTCTGACTGGACACCAGAAACCTCTTCTTGGTAGCTTGACTTCTTGCTATAATGCCTTTCTGTTCACTGCTTCTGTGCAGAAGCATTGCTAATCCTAACCCTAACCCTAACCCTAACCCTAATCCTAATCCTAACCCTAACCCTTTCTGTTCACTGCTTCTGTGCAGATACATTATTTCTGTGGTTTGTATCAAATGAATGAGACAAACAACACAGAGCTAAATAAAGACTGGATGCTACTGCACAACTCTACATAAAGCCCGTTTCAGTTTGAAAACAGAGTAAAGACCGAACATGCTCCTAGAGGGTCGATGCAAATTTAGGGAGAAGGTCTGGATAGGTAGGTCTAAAAATACCAGACCAGGAGCCCGGTGTGTCCCTAACCCTAATCCTAACCCTAATCCTAAAACTATCCAAATCCTAATCCTAACCCTAACGCTAACCCTAATCCTAACCCAACCCTAATCCTAATCCAAATCCAAATCCTAATCCTAACCCTAACCCAACCCTAACCCTAATCCTGACCCTAATCCTAACCCTAACCCTAACCCTAATCCTAATCCTAACCCTAACCCTAATACTAACCCTAACCCTAACCCTAAACCTAACCCTAACCCTAATGCTAATCCTAACCACTAATCCTAACCCGAACCCTAATACTAATCCTAATCCTCCTCCTAACCCTAACCCTAATCCTAATCCTACTCCTAACCCTAACACTAATCCTAATCCTAACCCGAACCCTAATACTAATCCTAATCCTACTCCTAACCCTAATCCTAATCCTAATCCTAATCCGAACCCTAATCCTAATCCTAATCCTAATCCTAATCCTAACCCCAGTGTCCCTCATGACATCAGAAGTCAACACTGATTTATTTGTCATGTGACTTCTGCACTGATTTACACTACTTCCAGAGTCAAACCACCATCTTTCCCTAAACCTAACTAAATAGTTTTGTTGCCTAAACCTAACTAAGTCTACTTTTTCCTAAACCTAAGTAAGTAGTTTTGTTACCTTAACTTAACTAAGTAGTTTTTCTGCCTAAACTTAATCAAGTCAACCTTTTCCTAAACCTAACTAAGTTGTTTCCTGTGAAGACAGAAGTTTATGTTGAAAAAACTAAAGCAAAAATTGGTGCAGGGTATTTGTAGTAAAAAACTTTTAACTACTAATAACTTTTTGTAAGATATCATACGAACTATTTGAGAGTGTGTTGAGGACTTGGGATCATTAAAATCAATAAGGGTTTAGCAGATTTTCTCCTTGAAGTCTGTGGGCAGGTGGGTAAAATATCAAATGAGAGGGAGCAGGAATGTACTCAGTAAAGTTGATGTCAATCTGCACGACAGATTTAGAAATTTCTTTTTGCACAAGAGGGAATGCTGGTTTGATGGTTGCACAATAAGTAAAGGTTCATCCTCTGGGCACCATGAACAGCAGTTTCCACAAAACTCTTACAAATAGTTGGACGGACATAAAGGCCGACACACAAACTGAAATATTTTAGTTTAGTTTCGAGAGAAAGAGGATCCTCCTGACTTACAGGGTGACCTTTCACTGACTAATAAGACAATAAAAATATTAAATATTATTTCCACCACTCAGTTCATAAAGGGTGGACAGCTTTGTCCCGGTCAGAAGCAACAATGGGTGTAATTGGAGCTGGGCTGATTGTGTCGGGCTGGAGTGCCGTGAGAGGGGAGGACAGGCAGAGTGACTGTTAGCCCAACTGGCAGGTGGTAAAACAGCAATTATAAAACTAAACTTTGTTGCTTCTCAGAAAGCGTGTCTTATTTGTAACGAGTGAAGTGATAAAAGAGGAAAATAATTGGATTTTTTTCCCTCTGCCGTTCTCGCCCTCCAAGTCTTAAATGTTTGGGGAAAAGGATCTTTGAACAAAGTTTATTTCATTCTAACCTTTGATTAACGGTTCCCCCACTCGAGGCCATGCTGCAAAAGAAGCAAATTATTCTCAAGATCAAGCTTTTAGCCATCTCATTATCTATTTGCCATCTCTCCTCACTTTTATTCTCCACTTTTCCCGACTGAAATGATGTGTCCGTCCTCTGAAAGTGGATGTGGTCATGTCTCTTTAATGCTCATTTACAGTCTGTTTGTGTTTTTGTCCTTCTCCCTCTGAACAACAACACGGCGGCTGTTTTTTTGGGCCAATTAGAGGAAGTGACCGCTGACATTTCCGACACAGACTGACCCGCCCTCACTGTCTGTGTGTGTTTGGGTCCAGTTTAAAATAAAAATGTCAGCCGCTGGTGGGAGGGACTTCAACCCAGATGTCCAATGTCCAAAGTTTAAACTTAAGATAAACTAACCAGACTCAACACTGTCACAGTAATTGCAACGAAAAACGTTTAATGTGACTTTTTAATGTGACTTCTAAAGTTCGTCGTCGTCAGGTTCGGCTTCTGAAGGTGCCATGTAAAAGGAAGTTTCATCAATGAGCAGAGGACGCCACAGAGTGCATGTCGGTCATTAACAACCGAGGTGCTGCTCTATAGAAATTATTTTGCTTGTAAAACAAGCATTGAAATCAGACAAAAAAATGTCGGTGTCAGTATGCTACAACAACCCCTTCTCACTGAGACTCCCATTAGTAGTTGTATGCGACGCACCAGGTTTTCAACTAACTCCCTTGTAAGTACTTTTGCTTCCTAAACCTAACCAAGTAAACCTAAATAACAGGTAATCCTATGTTGGGAGTTCATTTTGAAATGAAACACTATGCATGTAACAAGAGGAAACTGACTAACACTCTGTCCAATGCCCAAAACTAATGCTAGAGGGGAACCTAGAGCGTCGTAATTTGAAGCGTAGAGCCTATTCACAAACTGCCCAGCATATAAAGTAAATAAGATAAGCCCCCCCCCCACCAGCTGCAAAAGTAATGTACATATGAAAGCATCAGTAATATGACAGACATTATGTAGGTAGTACTTTTACTATGTGTATATTTTGATGCTACTTTTGTGCAAGTAAGATTTTAAATGTAGGACAAAAATCATGATGCCGTGGATTAACCAAGATGGAGGCGGCCAAAAACTAAGATGGAGGCAGCCACAAACTAAGATGGAGGCGGCCAAAAACTAAGACGGAGGCGGCCAAAAACTAAGATGGCAACAGCTAAAAACCAAGATGGCAACGGCTAAAAACCAAGATGGAGGCGGCCAAAAACTAAGATGGCAACGGCTAAAAACCAAGATGGAGGCGGCCAAAAACTAAGATGGCAACGGCTAAAAACCAAGATGGAGGCGGCCAAAAACTAAGATGGCAACAGCTAAAAACCAAGATGGCAACGGCTAAAAACCAAGATGGAGGCGGCCACAAACTAAGATGGCAACAGCTAAAAACCAAGATGGAGGCGACCACAAACTAAGATGGCAACAGCTAAAAACCAAGATGGAGGCGACCACAAACTAAGATGGCAACAGCTAAAAACCAAGATGGCAACGGCTAAAAACCAAGATGGAGGCGGCCACAAACTAAGATGGAGGCGGCCAAAAACTAAGATGGCAACGGCTAAAAACCAAGATGGAGGCGGCCAAAAACTAAGATGGCAACAGCTAAAAACCAAGATGGCAACGGCTAAAAACCAAGATGGAGGCGACCACAAACTAAGATGGAGGCGGCCAAAAACTAAGATGGAGGCGGCCAAAAACTAAGATGGCAACGGCTAAAAACCAAGATGAAGGCGGCCAAAAACTAAGATGGAGGCGGCCAAAAACTAAGATGGCAACAGCTAAAAACCAAGATGGCAACGGCTAAAAACCAAGATGGAGGCGACCACAAACTAAGATGGAGGCGGCCAAAAACTAAGATGGAGGCGGCCAAAAACTAAGATGGCAACAGCTAAAAACCAAGATGGAGGCGACCACAAACTAAGATGGAGGCGGCCAAAAACTAAGATGGCAACGGCTAAAAACCAAGATGGAGGCGGCCAAAAACTAAGATGGAGGCGGCCAAAAACTAAGATGGCAACGGCTAAAAACCAAGATGGCAACGGCTAAAAACCAAGATGGAGGCGACCACAAACTAAGATGGAGGCGGCCAAAAACTAAGATGGAGGCAGCCAAAAACTAAGATGGCAACGGCTAAAAACCAAGATGGAGGCGGCCAAAAACTAAGATGGAGGCGGCCAAAAACTAAGATGGAGGCGGCCAAAAACTAAGATGGCAACGGCTAAAAACCAAGATGGAGGCGGCCAAAAACTAAGATGGAGGCGGCCAAAAACCAAGATGGCAACGGCTAAAAACCAAGATGGAGGCGACCACAAACTAAGATGGAGGCGGCCAAAAACTAAGATGGCAACGGCTAAAAACCAAGATGGAGGCGGCCAAAAACTAAGATGGAGGCGGCCAAAAACTAAGATGGCAACGACCAAAAACTAAGATGGAGGCAGCCAAAAACTAAGATGGAGGCGGCCAAAAACTAAGATGGAGGCGGCCAAAAACTAAGATGGCAACGGCTAAAAACCAAGATGAAGGCGGCCAAAAACTAAGATGGAGGCGGCCAAAAACTAAGATGGCAACGACCAAAAACCAAGATGGAGGCAGCCAAAAACTAAGATGGAGGCGGCCAAAAACTAAGATGGCGATGGCGAAAAACCAAGATGGAGGAAAAATGATTATTTTTAAAAGCATTCACCACGTTTCATAGTGCTGAGGAGAATTATGTCCGGCTGTATGTGAAATAACGAGATGCCCTCTGCAGCTCCACTGTTCCTGCTGACGGCTGCACTCGTTACCTCTCAGACATTCAGCAGACGTCTAACCATCACTTCACCACAGTGATGAATCAGGAAGAGATTTTCTCATCACAAGTCTTCTCTGTGAGCTTCAGCTCTACAAACACTCGTCCATCTCTGCGTTTCCTCCGGCGGCTTCAGTCTGTTGCCGATGTTCATCTCAGCCGGCTCTTTAATATTTCATCTGCAGCGATATGATGTGCGAGGCCCGGCCGTCTCACCTGCAGCTGTATGAAGAAACTCTGGAATAAAGACATGAGCAGTTTTATTATTCTTATTTTAGCAGTTTCATCTCTGAATTATTAACGCTGCTGCTACCTGCAGCAAGGTCTGAGACAATAAGTATGCACCTCACTTTGAGCCGCTCATTAATTAATCACAATGCTCCACTCAGAATTATGGATTTTAATATTGTGAATAATTTATGATGAAGCTTTATTTTAACCGTTGACAAACAACTAATCAATATAATGAACTATGACTCAGTCGATGGGAGTCTTCACTGTGAGAAAACAAGCAAACTTTTTAAAACACAGTATGTTCCCCAGCAGTTTTTATTCATCACGCAGACACTTTCTCATTTTTTGTTTCCAGTAACGAGCCGGGTGTCGCGACCTTCTGCCTCTGCAAACATTAGCGTTAAAATGGTCGACAAAACCGTTTAGCAGCCGCGTGACCCGAACCGCGGCCGCGGTAATTATGTTGGTCTTTCTGAGCCAGGCCGAGAGCAGAGGCCTTGGGAGGAGGAAGAAAACAACATCCATGTGTCCCAGAGACAAACAGTGAGAGGGCTCGCTGACGAAAGGTCAGAGTCTCTTTATCTCCTCCACAGCTCAGAGTTCACAGATGGTGAGTTTATCTCGTCGTGACAAACAGGCCATGTTATCGATCGGGAAGACATGGGCCGGTCACATTTAAATCCTCAGCTCACAGCGGGGGTTAACATTTTATAAACTAGTGTTGATGAAACTTTAAAGATGATGAATTTAGAACGGATCTGTTGCCTCAACACGATGCTCAGTCAAAGGGGCATCACGCCATCAGACAGCGCTTCATGGGGGTTCACTGTGGCAGGTTTCCGTTGTCCATGTACAGTACGTTCAACAATTCCCAGCTACATCGACAGATGGGCAGAGGAAATGAAGAACTATTTCCAGAATGTCAGCAAGGAGAAACCAGCACGGCGTATAAAACATCTAAACATTTCCTCGTCATGGTTTCATCTAATGTCCGTGCGACCGCCTCTGCTGAAAGTATAACCGAGGCTCGAGGTGGCGGCTCGTCGCTACCAGCGCTAACATGGCAAACAACAGCTACAGAGCTAACAGTAGCCACGTTTACATGCGCCAGATTTCTCCAATCCGATCTGAACCTCAGTTGATCAGAAATTCCAAATTCACTGTTTACATGGACGCTAATTAAAATGATCCGCTCACGACGTGCGTATACGTAGACCGAGCGTTTATTCAGAGTAAATCCTCTGGACATGTGCAGCGTTGTCTAATTTTCCAGAAACAGTAGAAGAAGAAGAAGCTGTACTTCCGCCTGTGTTGTAAACAAGCGCAGCGTTGTCTGTCTCGCGTCACGCTGAAGTAGCGCACATGCTCAGTGGAGATAATTTTACCCCAACCAGGAAGACGTGATCCGAATAGGTGTGTACATGGACGCCGATCGGAACAACGATCGGCATAAACCATCGCTCTCGTTTGGAATGAATCGGATCCGAATGATTGACGTGTTTACATGAAGCATTTTTAATCTGATTGGGCCTTTATTCTGATTATTTGTGTCCATGTAAAGGCAGCTACTGTTATCCTGAGGGAAACCGGAGGGAGGAGCTACGCTTTCGCAACTTTGCTGTCAGTCAGGACGCCATTATCGGCTGTAACCGCCGTATGAAAGCAGTGCAGAGTAGCGGCTGTGAGCTAACCAGTGGGGCATACTCACATGCACTAATGTCATCTTCATCTTCTTGATGCTTTATTAATGCTTTGAATATTGTACAGAGAACCTTTAAGTGTGTGCACTTCACAGAATAATAATGTCCAAACTTAAAATTAAAAGTCGATCGTTGCAAGCTTTTTGTTGAAAAGAGCAGGAACTGAGTCAGGAGATATCGGTTTCAGTGGTGAAATATAGAACATTTTATTAGATATTTTCTAAGCTGGTTCATCTTCAAAATGTAAGTTTCCCTGCTGCCTTAGAAATGAGAGTTCAACTCACTGTGTTTAGTTCAATAAACTTCTGCTGCCTGCAAGCACCAACCCTCAGTGACCTGTGATCCTGCTAGCATTGTGAGCAGTGCTCGTATGTCACCTTTGTGAAATGCTTCCTCGATAGTTTTCCCAGATTTTTTTTGTGGAATAACTTGTTGTCAGCACAGAGCCCAGACCTCAACAGCACCTTCAGGATAAACTGGAGGACCGGATGTGAGCCTGACCTGATCACCACCATCGGTGTTGGACCTCACTGATGCTCTCTGACCTCTATCAAATCTCTGCAGCAGCTGCAGAGACTGAAATGAGAGGAGTCACATATGGGTGTAAAGTTTGGGGGTCTATATTGTGTAGCAGGTCCAGGTAGTGCTGAATCCACCCATCCATCCATTATGTGCCACAGCTTATCCTGTTCTGGGTCGTGGGGGGACTGGAGCTGAACCAGCAATATCACTGTACAAACGTAGTAGTTTTAAACCCAACCATGTAGTTCTTTACTAAACCTAACTACAGCGGCTTTGTTGTGTTGATATGTTGTTCCAGTATTGTTTGAACACAACACCTGATGATTTTTCTAACCATAACCAAGTAGTTTTGTTGCCTAAATCTAACCAATGTGTGATACAAGGCTGATATGAAACGTATTTTTGGGTCAGAAGCATCCAGTGCCAACATTTATTCTGCCAACTGGGTTGCGTTCACTTTCTGAGACTGGGTTTGGAGAACATGATGCAAATGAGCACCCGTCATCTCTGTAACAAGCTGCAGCCCAACGGCATCAAACCTCCGACTGCATCACCGAGTCCATCGCTTTGTTTGAACAGACAGCTGTCCTTCCTGTAACACAGCCACTTTGAACTGTGGGTAATTGCTCCAGCTCTGCTTCCACTGTGAAAAGCCCGAACAATTGGAGGCCAAGAGGCCGGCGGCGCCGAGGCTTCGGCCCACACATAATGACGCAGGCGAGTGCCCGTCTTCTGGTCGTGACCCGGCTCCGTGTCTCTGACAGTGATGACATAATGCAGAGTTTCCCCACCTGGCTCTGTAATGAGAATTCTCATTATCTTTCCATTATCCCTCCGTTCTGTCTGCTCAACCTTTTGAAGGGAGTCTGAGCACAATCCGAACCCGGTGGCCCCCGTTCCCCGTTCCCCGCCACTTCATGCATCCTGGGCATGATTAAAACGCCCGGCGGCGTGGCGTCCGACTACAGCGAGCGTGACGTGCCTCGGAGCGAGATTAAAAGGCCGTTTGACTCAGAGGAGCCCGGCTGCCACCTCAGGTGTGTTTTTAAGGTGAGAGGCTGTCTGTGAGGGATTCAGCTCACTGTTTATCCTCCTCCGGCTCGCTGAGAAGCCTGTCGAAGTGTTGCCTTGCTTGCAGCGGAGCGGGACAGCTCTGAAGTGGAGGATTTCTCTCATAGTGAGAGCCAAAAAAAAACCCCACGTCATCTTCTACAGCTGGCAGCAGCTGCAGAGCCGCAGAGCAGTAAACTAAATCTGATTTTGTGTGTGTGTGTTTCACCATGACAAGGCCTGCACACCTGAACATGCCTCATTTTACCCCAAAGTTCCTCTCCAGCCTTTAAAACAAACTATGAGTGTTTGTGGTGCCATGACACTGCAAAGACGACTACATCAAGTTTACTTAAAAAATGCCAGTGTGCAGACTAAAATAACTGGATTTTAAGGAGTGGAGTTAGCGGGAGCTCATGGTCTGAAATAGCAACATTCAGAGAAAAAAAGGACAGAAATAAAGGACGTCTAAACCTGAATGGAGAAAAAAAGAAAAGTCAGATGATGCAACGGTTGGCGTGACATCTCTGAAAACACCAACACAAACTGACAAATCCTTTGAAAATTCAACAACAGTTGTGTGCAGAGTGCCAGAGTCAAAGTGTGATGGGCTCCCATTAGCATAGGTACTACAGCGTTACTAGTTATTGCAGCATTTTGATTTCTTGTATGCCAACTAAGGGTAAAGTATAACCCTTAATAATAATAATAATGATAATATTTCTAATATGCTCACAGGGTTAGTTGCACACACACACACACACACACACATAAATGAAATATTGAACTAAAAGCAGCTAAAAACATGGTGGATGGCTGATTAGCTGGTGAATATAATGTAACACTGAGAAACAGATATTTCCCTCAGGAGATGGTAGAGACCAAAAACAGAGCTAGAAGAGAGAGAATAGAGTAGTGACATTAGTTTTCCTGTTGAATGAAAGTCTTGTACACTCATTTTGGGGTTTTCATGATTTCAATTCTGCTGAGGAAGGAAAAAAATGCAAAAAAATTAAGTAGGATGCATGTAAAGATCAGAGGAATTCAATTATCATCAGAATTTCTTAAAATGACTAATATAAAATATATGGCTATGTATGTATGTATAAAAAGGTACCATTGTTGCATTTGGGTACCTTTATTTATGTTCCTGTGTGTTCTTATACTGCACTATGTGTGAGGACCATGTTTTTTATGGTCTTTGTGATGACTCTGGCTCTATATACAGTATGTGGTGTGGATATTTGATATGGAGAGGAGGTCCTGCTGCTCTGGCCTTATTTATCTACCATGGAGAGGAGGTCATATTGCTCTGTCACAATGTATCTGGTGTGGAGAGGAGGTAGTGTTGTTCTGGATCTATCTATCTGGTGTGGAGAGGAGGTAGTGTTGCTCTGGTTCTATCTATCTGGTGTGGAGAGGAGGTCGTGTTCTCTGGATCTATCTATCTGGTGTGGAGAGGAGGTCGTGTTGCTCTGGATCTGTCTATCTGGTGTGGAGAGGAGGTCGTGTTGCTCTGGATCTATCTATCTGGTGTGGAGAGGAGGTCGTGTTGCTCTGGTTTTTGTGTGGAGAGGAGGTTGTGTTGCTCTGGTTCTATCTATCTGGTGTGGAGAGGAGGTAGTGTTGCTCTGGATCTATCTGGTGTGGAGAGGAGGTCGTGTTGCTCTGGATCTATCTGGTGTGGAGAGGAGGTAGTGTTGCTCTGGATCTATCTGGTGTGGAGAGGAGGTCGTGTTGCTCTGGAGCTATCTGGTGTGGAGAGGAGGTCGTGTTGCTCTGGATCTATCTGGTGTGGAGAGGAGGTAGTGTTTCTCTGGATCTATCTGGTGTGGAGAGGAGGTCGTGTTGCTCTGGATCTATCTGGTGTGGAGAGGAGGTAGTGTTGCTCTGGATCTATCTATCTGGTGTGGAGAGGAGGTCGTGTTGCTCTGGATCTATCTGGTGTGGAGAGGAGGTAGTGTTGCTCTGGATCTATCTATCCAGTGTGGAGAGGAGGTAGTGTTGCTCTGGTTCTATCTATCTGGTGTGGAGAGGAGGTAGTGTTGCTCTGGTTCTATCTATCTGGTGTGGAGAGGAGGTTGTGTTGCTCTGGATCTATCTATCTGGTGTGGAGAGGAGGTTGTGTTGCTCTGGTTCTATCTGGTGTGGAGAGGAGGTTGTGTTGCTCTGGATCTTTGGTGTGGAGGGGAGGTTGTGTTGCTCTGGTTCTATCTGGTGTGGAGAGGAGGTCGTGTTGCTCTGGATCTATCTGGTGTGGAGAGGAGGTTGTGTTGCTCTGGATCTATCTGGTGTGGAGAGGAGGTTGTGTTGCTCTGGTATCTATCTGGTGTGGAGAGGAGGTTGTGTTGCTCTGGATCTATCTGGTGTGGAGAGGAGGTTGTGTTGCTCTGGATCTATCTATCTGGTGTGGAGAGAAGGTTGTGTTGCTCTGGATCTATCTGGTGTGGAGAGGAGGTTGTGTTGCTCTGGATCTATCTATCTGGTGTGGAGAGGAGGTCGTGTTGCTCTGGAGCTATCTGGTGTGGAGAGGAGGTTGTGTTGCTCTGGATCTATCTATCTGGTGTGGAGAGGAGGTTGTGTTGCTCTGGATCTATCTGTTTGGTGATGCAGGAAAGCTGCTTGACATCCTCCTAAATTGACCTTCTCACATACAATATGGTCAGATTATATGTATTCATTTTTGTTATGTGGATTGTCTAAGTTGTATATTGAACACACATCTGTTGCACATCTGTCCATCCTTTCTTTCTTGCTCTGTTGAAGGAAAACATTTTGGGGGGGGGGGGGGGGCAGTTTAAACCTGAGATTCAGTCACAGGGTCATGAACCACCTGAAAGCTGATTTGTTTTCTCCTCAGTATTTAGAGTTAAAGTGACTCTAGTCTCTAGTCTCTGGATGTGTGATGTTCACTGATCACCTCCTGCTTCATGTCAACACAACACAACACACAGCCGTGACCTTTAACCCCTCTTAAGGCTGACGGCTGTGTCTCTGCAGAGGTTTGAACCTCTTCACCGTTTCAAAGGTTCACATCACAACAGATGGAAAACTAAAATGAAAAAACAGGAGCTAACAAACATTTCGCCCGCCTTTCACTCTGTGAGCACCAAACATCCCATATAAAAATCTATTTGCTGGACGGCTTGTAAATTGAAAGCTTTAGAGATGGTTGTCTAGCAACTGGGGCTCGGTTGCCAAGCCCGGCATTACTGCCAATTATGGTGGGCAGGAGAAATTGCTGTTGTCCTTTTTTTTCTCCCCTCTTTTTCTGACGGCTGAATGTTCCTCTATTCCCAGAAGCAAATCAGCTCTCACTGGAAGATCTAACAACACCGTCGATACCTCTGCTTTTTACCAAACATGAATGGAAAGTGATCAAAACACAGCAGCAAAGTTGATGAAAAAATCTCCTAAAATCAGTTTTCTGCGAGGTTGCTGTTTGTTTCGCGCTCCATCATCATGTCTGTAATAATAGCATAAATCAAAGGGCTGTTTGATATCTGCTATTACAGACACGATTCTGTCACATTGTCATCCAGTCTCTCATATTATCATCTTTCATGCCGGGACTCGCTCGCTGGCTCATTTTCTCCAAACACCATCCAGAAGTTTTGTAGGGAGAAAAAAAAAATAATAATGAAGAAATAAAAAAACTGCAAACAATCCCAGAGCTAATGCATTATTTCACAATTAGATTTCAGCAGCCATGTTTTTGCAGCTCCACCTAGCTGCTGGGTGGACACTGATGAAAACTAATGCTGTAATTCTGCTCAGATATTGCCACCTGACTATTAGATTTTGCCCTTTCTCTTGTATGGGGGCCAATGTGCTTGTTGGTTAACTGAATTAGCTTTTGTGTGTTATTGCTTTGCGTTCTCACCCAGAGGACAGTTTCAATAATCAGCCGAGGAGGAGGAGGAGGAGGAGGAGGTGGAGGGTGGGGGTGAGGAGGTGGAGGGTGGGGGTGAGGAGGTGGAGATGGGGGGGGGTCACCAGCCAACGAGTCCACAGAGCCATGAATCAGCTCTGTAGTGCAGAATCAGCTGCAGTGGAGCTGCAGAAACACGACTAACATTTGCACCTCAGTCAGGTTTCTGCCTCCCTGTTTTGTAAATGTAGTAAAAATTACATTTAATTAAGTGCTGGGACGATCCACCTATCTGATTCAATACTACCATTATACTTGGGTGCTGATTAGATATGTATTATGATTTTTAAGTATTGTGGCTTGATTGTTTATTGGGATTTTTCTTAACTTTTTTGCCTCTAGACCATGAGGGGGACAAGCTGAATCAGACACTTTTACTTTGTACAATATCAACATGAATCTTGTAAAATGTCTGATTTTCAGCATGTCTGTAGTCAGAGACGTCCTGAAGTCAAATCTATAAGGATCATTGTCAGGAATTATTGATTACAGTTTTTATCCAGCAACCCAGAAACCAAAGAATAAAGACATTTCCCTCACAGATTAGTGGGATTTTCTTTTTAATTTATCAGGGTCATGCAATGTTTTATCCTCTGCTGAATATAATCCATCAGTCTGATTTCCATAGATGGATTCTGTAGATCCAGTTCCCTTTGTTAACACCTTATTTTGAAAAGCAGACGTAGTCCCAGGTGTTTACTTCCTCTAACTCCTCCAAGGTGGTCTCTAGCGCTCCGTCAGCTCCGTTCTCTTTATCCATCCATGGTCAGCTCCATCGGGGCCGTCTGAATGCATTTAACATAAATGTCAGTATATGGAGCTCTACAGTCGTAGCGTCGGCCCGTCGGACCACGGAGACGAGAGCGACGGCCGGCCGGACCGCACGTTACCGCCGTACGATGACGTTTCCCGTCCGTGACGGAGTTAGCGTGCAGCACTTGAGTATTGTTCTGCTGGTTTATACTTCTCCTCTCACAGTACAAAATATAAACTATGATTTATTAAAGCTAGAGTTTGTCGGATTTGGCATCATCTAGTGGTCTGGCTGCAGACTGCAACCAACCAAGTACCCCTCCAGTCACTCCTCCTCTTTCCTAGACTCTTTGCAGCCGGCCGTTTTATGGTTTAGAAACCATCCGTACCTCTGTGAGGAGGACCTGCTCCTTGTGTAGATATGAAGGGCTCATTCCAAGCTAACCAAAACACGATTCTTACTATCAGGTGATTATACACTAATGAACATAGTTATGAACATTATATTCAAATGCTGCTAATAGATCCCCAACGTTATACACAGTTCCTTTACAATAGGCCAAGAGAAATATAAGTTAAGAGACGATCAAACTTTATTGAGCCTCATAGGAAATTCACAAACTAACTAACCCAACACCAGCTCCACCATTACAATAAATGTGAACACTGAATGAAGAATAGACTCTGAAATATTCATTAGCTGAGACAAGGTCAGGATTAAAAAAAATCATTTTGACTCCTCTGAATAAGCTGATAAAACTTTGTGTATGTTTTTCAAATTGTGAAAACAAATCTGATTTATTATAAACAGAATTAAGAGAATAAATCACTGCAGCAGTACCACTGTTTTTAAATCCTCCTCTGCTGCCCGTCCTGGGCTTCTCAACCCCCGATATTACAGTGGTCAATAAAGAACACACACACACACACACACACACACACACACACACACCAGTCCTGTTCAAAGTCATGGTTTGGGCCCAGAGGCAGGTCACCGGAAACTGCTCTGTTCAATAAGTTATTAATACTTGATGCTGGTGGCCGCTGTGCATTATTTAACAATAATGATAACGTCTGTTCCATTATAGATTAAAGGACCCCCCCCCCCTTTTTTAATCAGGCCTTTCAAAAGACAAAAAATAGCCGTCCGGCTGCCGGGAGGCCGTCTGACTGCTGCTCGGACACGGAGAAGGTTGAACTGCTGCAGAGCGACAGGATAAATGTATAAATATAAAAATACACATCAGCGAAATACCAGCAAAGAGAAATACTCGGAGGTTTTCCAGTGTAAAAAGTGGGATGAGTCATTTGAGTGATCAGGCTTCTGGAAATAAACATCTCATTTTCTACATCGGGCAGCGCAGGGGACACATCAAGGTTAATACTACAACAAAATACCTGCAGAACTTCTGTGAATACTACACACTTTAATAGGCTACTCTATGAAAAGGTAAGCACAACTGCAAGCCAAGTATACCTTTCTGTTGGCCTATAAGAATACTGAACTACACTTTTCTTATAAGTCAAATATACTTTTCTGTATACCTGTCGGTATGAGCCAGTTATAAGTATACTTTTGTAAAGTACAGTATATCTCTGAAATCTCTTATTTTAGGTTTAAAATAAGTATATTTATCTGGTTTGAAATGACAGAGCTGTACAGTTTTGAGCAAGGATGTGCAAAAGTTTACAGTAGGAAGATTAATATATACACAGCATATCTGTCAAAGCTAACGCGATAACACATTAACACTAATTCGTTTTCACGCCAGTAATTTCTTTAACGCATTAACGCAACTTGTGACTTTTAGGTTGTCGCGGCTCCATTTAAAGTTCATTTTGAACAGATAAAATAATGTGATTAATTTGTGATTAGTCCTGATTATCTATGGACAATCATGCGATTTATCGTGCTGAGATATTTTAATGAATTGACAACCCTAAGATTAATATACAGTTTATTCTGATATTGTATTATAATTATTGATGCATTACTGTGTTGCAGCTGGTGAAGGTAGAGATACTTTTAGTGACTTTATAAACTGCCGGTTTAATCTATAATAATACATCATCAATTACTACATCATATATCATATTTTGTATTACTCATCTAAACCTGTAGTTATCAGTAGAGTATTTCCCTTTGAGATGTAGAATAACACAGAAATAAAGTACAAGTATGTCAACATTGTTCTTATGTACAGTACATGAGCAAATACTTCTCACCACTGGGGAATACTGTTGTTATATTTCATGATTACAGTAATAATTTAAGCTTTTTGAAATTTTAATTCATTGATATTTAACGGCCCAACATCCACTCTGACCCGGACATGACGTGGAGAGCTCAGCAGCCCTGCAGCTCTATGCTCAGACACGATGAGCAGGAAATATCAAATGATCCTGATATCTTCTTCAAAGAGAAGATGGCTCTCCTCCTCCTCCTCCTCCTCCTCCTCCTCCTCCTCCTCCTCAGTGAGGTGTCACAGATAGCGCAGACAGCCGGCGGGTTGCTAATGCTCTCCCTTAAAGCCAGATAGACTCATTATGCAGCAGCTGGTCCAGGAGAAAAAAGGGGGACAGAAAGAATAAAAACATGTCAGGTGTGGCAGCAGTATCTGCTCTGTCTCTTTGTAACGGTGAAAACCAGACGCTTCCTCTCAGCTCTCTTAACCTCACATGAAAACACCAAACTGGAAGCGGTGGACGCCTGTGTGGAGGAACAGTAATTGGCCTCCATGAATAGTGGGCGTCCTGCTACTGCGAGGCTAATGTCAGCTTAGCCCTGATTTGTTCTCTGTTTTATTCTGCAACAGGAGGAGAATTGAAATTTGTGCCCTCCTCGCCAGTAAAACCTTTTCTCTGAGGATAAACTGCAGCTGGCTTCATTATTAAAGGCCGAGTCCTCGCGACGAAGCTGCAAACTGGTAAAGTTATTAAAACTTGAGACATGAAGTCTACACACAGTGCTGCGGGGCATCTGAACAAACACTTAGATTGAAACTTGTTTAAAGGAATTTCCAGGATAAATGTGGACTTTTCTCGATGCCTAAAGCAGTTATCGGCTTTACTCTGCGAACGGAGACACAAACACGAGTGAAGTGTTGTGAATGGACTCATTCAAGTTAAAGGACCTTTCGCTCACCTGTCCTCGCTGACAGTGAAGTGAGAAAATCCACAGTTTTCTCTCTGTGCATCATGGGAGTTCAGCTGTTTCTGCTAAACTAAACAATGTGAGCACTTCTTCTGGACACACACTACTTTAACCTCATTTCTCACCTGAAGAGCTCATCTCCAGAGCTGTAGCCTGGTGGCTCGCCAGGCAATATATCTTTTCTGCCATTGTCTTTATGACGACGGGATAGTACATGCTACTGAGGAACGCAGTATACAGTATACAGTATACAGTGTACTGGTACTAATCAGTATGTAGCATGAAACAGTTAAAGCGTGTATTTTGCAGCGAGCTAGCTCATATCTTTAGCCATTAAACCAGCTCTCAAAGCACTGGACAACAAAACAAACTTGTACCTCTATAACAATATTATTGTAAAATATTAGAGTAATGTCAAGTTGTGTTGCCCCGTCAGAGGCTAATTTTTCCCTCTCCTCTTCCCTCGCCATCATGCTGCTGCTCTGTAGCCGCCCTGTGGGCGTCGCTGGCCAGATGGCCAATGATCTACGCCTGCAGGCGATTGTTCAGCTTCTCAGTTCAAAAGGCAGATAATCACAGGTACCTGTTAATTCATCATTCATCATCTGTCAACAAGAAAATAAAAGCCTCGAGTCTACAGACCGGTCTCCGGCTGGAGGTCCGTCCAGCGGAGGGCGGTCTGGGAGCGTGACCGCCCGCCTGGCGAGGAACGGACCCCAACGGCCAGCTGGCTGTCACGGCAGCTTGTGGAGCTTCTTAACTCTGAAACCATTGGAGCAAATGTTCAATTCGCCATCCAACATCATAAAACTGACATTATTCAAAATCTACACAGTTGATTTCTCGCCTCAAAAATGTTCAGAAGTGAATTTAGTGATGAAAAGGGTATGAAAAATGTAAAAAATGAGCCGTTTTTGGCTGCTGTTGTAACCATAATCTGTATCGTTCCAGCTCTTTGCATTGTGGGATACAGTAGGAGAGATAGACTGGTCCGATGCAGACTGGAGGTTTTTTTCAGTATGACGTCTGGGTATTTTTGCCATACTGTAGATCTTGCTTTCGTTAACATACTACATGCTATGTACTACATTTTGGCCAAATCAGTGTGCAGTACTAGCATAGTATGAGGTTTCAGATACAGTTGTCTCTCCTCCTCCATCTTCAACACATGAGAGAAAGAGATAACGAGGTGATGAGAGGAAGTCGAGCTGCTGTGGTAGCCGGGATATATCTGGGATTTAGGGACGAAGAGTCCTCGTGCGCACCCCGCTGCCGGTGTCGGGGAGGAGCGACTGTCTGATGGGTGCTGTTCGGCGTGTTCTGTGTTAAAATCATGTTAAAGACACATTAACAAGCGTAGAGAGGAAAGACGGACTTGATGCCTCCTCAAAGTCAGAGGGGTTTACATGTTAACGTCGTTTCAGGATTTAGAGATGATGAAATAAGAACTTCAGGTCACCTGGAGTAACAGGTCCTCAAGTTTCCTCAAGTGGCTTATAATATTATTAGGCCTAAATCTATAATATTTATAGTAGTAGTACTAAGTACTCTGATTTTACATAATTGAGAAACAACAATTTTTAGGTCAAAGATGGTGCAGGATTTTCGTCCTCAACCCCAACAGGAGAGTGAAAGCTACGACTCTAATTTTTAAAATATATTTTTACCTGCAACACGTTTTATTTCCTCCTATTTAACTGAACTGTGACAGTTTGGAGCTGTTGAAAAGTGCATTTTCTTCACTCCTGATGGAGCTAAGTTGGCAGTTTCTCTGTGTTTCTGTGTCATGTCCTGAATATTGTGAGTTATTTACTATTTCCTTTTTTTTTCATATTGTTCTATGTGACACTGTGATCCCTGTGAAACGTAATCTCATATGCAGAAATGATAATTAAGCAGTCTGTTTAAAGTATGTGTGCTAAGCTAGGCTAAACACATCCTGGATCTCTCTTCAGGTCTTTACACATCGAGCAAAAGCTCCGAAAAATCAACCTTGTTTTAGATTATATTTATGAATATTAGATTATTTGTGTTAAATAATATTTGTGTTGTGTGAACATATTCATGACAAAAACAACAACTGGATGAATTTTTCATCCCAAAAGGCCTTTATACTGGACACAGAGATAAAACACATCTTCTCATGTGATTTTGTTAAAAATAATCCATTTCTCACAGTTTCTGGACTGTTGCTTTAAAACTGGAGATCAAGTCTTTAATCGTGTCCTCCTCCTCCTCCTCCTCCTCCTCCTCCTCCATCAGTCCAACAGAACAGAGGGGAGGTAAAGTCCTCGCTGGAGGTTTATTAGTCTGCTTATGAAAAGAAACAAGTCGTTCCTGCTGCATTATTGATGCGACGGTCATTTCACAAACACTGTATATGTTGTTTGATTTTAAGAGCGTGAACATTAGCGGCGACCGGCCTGGTAGCTGCTGCAGTAATTACACACAGGCCTCTAATGGAAGAACTGGCTGAATTACTGTACGCTGCCTAATGTGTTCCTGCACAGTCAAGGGATTCCTGCTGGTTTATGAACTCCGGGATTATTCCACTATTAGTCCAGTATCGGCTGGCAGCAGCAGACTGAACCGTCTCTTCGTCATATTAAATGCTGCGCTGTGATTCGGCTGCTCGTTATATTTCTCCTCCGTTATATGTTTTTATCTGCACATTTTCACCTCCAGAAACACTGAAACGTTGATCAACCTGTTTATCTGGCGTTTTCACACCCACACTCTCACATCAGGTTCTAGGAAAGATACTTGGAAAAATACACGTGTAATCAAGAGTTTAATGCTAATTTGTTATCTTTAGACGGATGTTAGACGGACATATTGTACTTTTTGACTACAAAACACATGAGTTATAAAATACGATACATCGTTAAACTACCTCACAGTAAATACAGTGTGGTTGAAATGACCAGTTACAGGCTTTATTTTGATTGGCCTGATACTGGAAGTAAAATAGTTTTGGACAACAAAAGTCAGTGATTACAAATTAGAAAAAGATGAGATACCACAAACAAACGTCAGACCAGTCAGACCACGGGTATCGTCAACATGATTTTGTACAGTGACAAGAAAACTTGATTCACAAAGGTATAGACTGGCATTTAAAGTGTTAATGGTGCCTTCAAATGGGGTCTTGTTTACCGTGTTTACCGGCTGGGCCCTGAACGCCCCCCTCATGTCGTATTCACGACCTCGTCAGTGGAAAGTTTCTGTATGTTTGCGACTTGTGACGTGTTTGTCGACATTGTGAGAAATGGAGGAGCCCATGGAAGTTCATTTATCGCTGCATTATACGTTATTTTGGTCATTTTATAATCTGTGTGAGGAAAATGTTGATTTTCTCGACCTCGTCTTTCTCCTGCATCATGTTTCCCACTGGCTAGCTGGCTAAACTGTTAGCCTCTGTGGCTTCTAGACTCGCACAGTATCGTTAATACTACCGTTGTTTAGCAGCGGTGTGCGTTAACGGCACGCAGAACGTGAACGCTACTTCCCGTCTCGTAAACACAGCTCCATTTGAAGGCGCCGTAACTGTTGTTGGCAGATAATATTTCACCCATATTAAACCATAGAAATAGGAGTAGAGCGCATGTTGAACTGTTTTCAGTGGCCTGCGACCTTAAATCACGTGTAATAAGTGAGTGGAAGGGGACGGTTTGAAGGGAAGTTTGCAGACAGGCATTATGGCCTACGTGACTGTTTGTGAGCTGCAGAGTGAAACTTGCTGTTTGGTGGAGTTTATATTTTCTCGTGGGGTCAGGTTAAAGTCTGGAGGGTTAACGTGAATGAAAACTCCCATTAACGAACAGTGTCCTGGTGCCCTCTGCTTCCTGAAAGCCTCCCCTTTAATGAGTTGTCTGTAATTTTCTGTCCACCTCCGTCACGTCGCTGTTGTCATCAGCAATTAATGAACTGAACTGAATGAATCAAAAATAAAAAAATGAAAACCTCACAATAAAAACCCGCCGGACAGAAGAGTCTCTATTTAGTCTGCGACAAAAGATTATTTCATCCCGTTTGTTTATCTGACTGCAGCTTTTTCTGTCTGCGTCCGTCCCCTGCAGCCGAGGAAAAATATAATCATGGAACAAAAGACAAAAGGCCGAGCGCGGTTTGATGAAATCAGGTCTGAATGGGATTCAGTGAGCGGCCATTGTTGGAGGCTGTTTAGAGGGCATGTGTGTGTTTGTACGTGTGTGTTTAGGTGTGTAATGACCCTGCTGTTTAATTCATTAGTGCAGCCACATCTGACACACACACAGTGTACCATACATACACACTATGCATGCCAGATAGACAGTCCCTGCTTGTTTTTAAAAATGGGAAGAAATTGTGATTTATTCAAAGCCATTTTTGTGCATCAGTTGTTAAACTATGAGGGATCGGTGCTCAGTGGCATGAGGGTTAATCCAAAGATCCAAAGATAATCAGCTTCTGGTAAAAGGTGCCTGATTTGATGAAGTTTGTCCTCTGAATATTCATCCTGAGAGATTCAATGAATGAAGCTTTACTTCATGTTTGCCTCTCACAAGCAAAATGCTGTCTGTTGATAGACCTGACCCCGGATCAGCAGCATGGAACTGGCAGTGATGGCGGAGAGACACCATGCGGCCTCCAGATAACCCTGCTGCATGCTGGGAAAAGATTAGAGCAGATAGATACCTGGACGCTTGCCCTGCTTTCCAGGGTGCTTAATCAGGGGCCACGCCAGGCCTCCAGGATCCCCGACGGCCCACCGTATGGTCTGGGCTCAGACACTCAGCTGTATTCATGAAGGTTGACAGGAGACTGAAGACAATCGTAGGCTACAAGAAGCACTCACACAACACCGCATGCAACACTTGCTCTGCTGTTTTTCAAGGTTTGGACCTATTTGATTCACAAAATTTGAAAGAAGCGCCAAAACACCAAGTCTAATGTTCACCTACAGGTGACACAGCAACAGGCTACAGGTCGTTTTCAGTGGAAGACGGTCACATGACTTGATAATGGCGGTCACGTAAGTGCTATTCTCCGTTAAACCAGTCGGGCTGAGCATGGTGAGTTCAGGAGACATGCCATCCATATCCTTCATAAAGACTGTCGCTACTGCTTCTTCTGCCTTTAACATTTAACTTGCATGCTCTGCTTTGTGTTTTGTTTTGGTGCATTTTAGGAAACCTTTTATAACTCCTCAGCCTTACAGGGACAACAGATGAAACAGCCGTTTGGCTAATCCTGGCATGTTTTATACCATGTGTATTTATTCATTTGCACTATTTCTTCTGAAATAAACAACAAAATCAAAAAATGAAGCTCCAAACTGACGCCCGACACTTGTTGTGGCACAACGGATGTGACCAACCAACCAGATGTTTTTGTTCCACCTTCTTCTGCTCCAAAAATGCAAAAGAAATTAGCCAGTTCCCAGGTTCAACAGCGCTTCGCTGACAGTGCAGCTGCCACGCATGGCGTTTTTGTTGCTTGTAGTGTGAACATAGCATAAAGTAATAGTCATTTTGGAGGGAATGCGTTGGGCTAGAAACCACATTTCTGACCCAAACTTTTATTTAGTATTGGATTGTTAGTATACATATCAATTAACTTATATTCGGCATAGTAACATATTACCATGGAAAAATCCAACTTATAGGGCTCTAACCCATCATCATGAGATCATAGCATGTCATACGCTCACAACTGCGAAGGGGTCAAAGGTCATCTATCAGCAGCCAGTGGATGGTCGGAGAAAGATCAAGACTTTAAACGTAGACAGGTGTTACCATCTTCCTCTAGATACAACCACCTCACCAAGATTCAGGTTCACACAAAATGTGTTTGAAATCTAGAAAAACTAAAGAGTAAAACAGAAAATAAGGCCAACCTTGTGTTGCAAACTTTTCTCAAAGTTATTTCAAAGGTCAAGAACGAAGCTTCAAGATCAACATCCAATAGTTGTTGAGACATTTCAGTCTAAAACACAAATACCAACCCCAGTCCATCCATTAGATGGAGGGATGTTTCACTGGATAACTGAAAAATTTGTCCAACTCCTACTGTCAGATAAAAAGTCAGGAGATCACCAGAGTCAGAGGGATTCATCCT
Organism: Pterois miles; assembly: GCA_947000775.1. Taxonomy (NCBI): domain Eukaryota; kingdom Metazoa; phylum Chordata; class Actinopteri; order Perciformes; family Scorpaenidae; genus Pterois; species Pterois miles. Next base: position 2,176,294 of record CAMQGK010000193.1, read on the forward strand.
GAGGGGAACATGAATGGCTGAATCAAAGTTCATGGAAATTCATCCAGTATGTAGAGATATTTCAGTCTGGATCATGGTAAAAACATTTAGACTGAGTCAAAGTTTAGACTAACAGTTAGTTAGACTCAGATGTGCATTCAGATAAATGTCACTGAACTGAACGGATAATGAGATCAAGCTAAAGATCACGCCTTGTAGAAAACCTGATAAAACATTCATCAGTTTAAATCCGTTCAATGCCTGATTCTGGATCAGTTTTGGATCAGCTTGGCTACTATGGTGCGATGTTTTAACTATCAACTGTTTGCATCTCCGACTGCCTTGCTGCTCTGAAAGAAATGTGAAATTACTCAAAGTGTGGTTAAATGATCCAGGAGTGTTTCAGTGTCGGGGAACATTAATTGATCATTAATTGAATCTACTTTGAGCAGCAGGATGAACCCATTGTCCCTTAAACGAACAAAAACTTTACGAAAACAGCCAACTTTACAAGCACTTTCACTGGAGACACACACATCAATATCAACACACACTCTCCTCCCTCAGCAGTAATCCACATCCCATAATTGCGTTTGGCTGCATTTGGTGTTTAAAGAAACCCACTCTGGTCTTTATTTCTCCTCATCTGCTGCTTTCTGCCTTCAGCATCGCCCTTCATTAACTCGCCTCCAAAGTCATCAACACGGCACAAAAGGAAGAACGCCCGTTTCCACAGAGGCTGAATAGACCTTAACTGAAGAAAAAAGCACTTTAAAGTAGACAAACAGGAAGTAAGCGCGAACACAGCCTAAACAGCTGCTCGTTTGTGTCTTCCTGCCTCTTCAGCCTCGCTATCAGGAAAAATTGTCGTGTTTGTGGCGACGCATTTTCATTGAACGTATTCTGTAACCCCACAGCTCTGATTGAGGTTTCACTGTCTGACTTCACTGCTGGTGAAAAGGGAAACTGGAGAGGTCTTTCTGCTTCCGCTCAAAACCCTCTTCAGGGTTTCTTTTCATTCAGAGCGTCCTCTCCTTCTTCTCCTCCTCTTTCTGTTTCAAGACAAAGACTTCTCTGCATTCAGACTGACGCCATCTTCTCTCTTCAGAACTATCAAAGACACTTACAGTTGGGTATTTTTAACTTTCGCTGTCTTGTTGTCAAATTAAAAACACCAGTCTCGTGCATTTCAAGAGCTACACCTGCACGCAATTCACCGTTTATTGACCACGATGCTGATTGGTTCATCGGCCCATCTGTCCAACATCTCTCTAGATAAAATAAATAAAAAGAAATATCTCCATTTGTGGATGGGTAGCCATGCAGTGTGGTTCAGACATGGGCTGTGGTTGAACAGCCTCTTTCTCTCAGGAAGGTCCCTGACTGTTAGACTCTGTACAAGGAGGAGGGAGATTCAAAAGAAAAAAAAGGAAAAAAAGGTAAGGGAAGAAAAGGGGGGTTTTTATTAAAGTAAGGGGTTGGTAAAAAAAAAAAAAAGAGGGGGGGAAAAAAATAAAAAAGGGGAGGGGAAGGGGGGGGGAAAAAAAAAGGGAGAAAAAAGAAAAAAGGAAGGGAAAAAAAAAAGGGGAGAAAAAAATGGAATATTGGAAAAAAAAAAAAGAAGAGGAGAGAGAGAAAAGGGGGGGGGGGGAAAAAAAAAAAAAAAGGGGGGGAGAGAATAAATATAAAGGGAGGAAAAAGGGGGGGGGGGGAAAAAGGAGGAGGGGAGGGGGAAGGGGGAAGAAAAAGGAGAGGGGGGGGAGAAAAGGGGGGGGGGAAAAAAGGGGGGAGAAGGAGGAGAGGGGAGGAGAAGAGAGGAGAGAAAAAAAAAAAAAAAAAAAAAAAAAGGAAGAGGAAGAGAAAAAGAAAAAAAAAAAAAAAAAAATGGGGGATCTGACTGAGAGAAATGTATCTGTCAGTCATGATAAGAGCCGGTCGAACTCTTTAAATGCTAAGAGAAGGTGCTTCTTATCTCGTTTAGCGTAGCATACACTGGACCATCCTTTACCAACGGAAAGGAGATAATGTCTCTATTTATAGGCATTATTATGTTAGCATGTTATAAGCGCTATATGTGATTACAAATTATTAATATTATTGCAAAATATTAGCATGATAGCAGCTTAATAGGCTCAAATCCTGGACAGAGCCTGACTAGCTGTTTGTCTTTATGCTAAGCTAGGCTAATCACCCAGAACATGTTGAACTGTTCCTTTAAGAGTTCGTTTACAGTATGAGCCTGTGGTACTGACAGTTTGTGTATGTTGATGTGTGAGTTTCACATGAACAGCTGGCATGTTGGAACTACAACACTGACACATGGTGCTCAGGTTTAATCACATGCATGTGTCGTTATTGGCTCATCCTTTGTGTATTTCCTCCCAGCTGCCTGTGAAGTGGACTCACTCTGTTTCATTGTGAGTCTTTTCTCATCTGGCTGAATTTTAATTAGCGCCACATTCTTGAAGATCCACATTTTAATGAACAAAACCTTGTGCGTGTCGCCGCCGTTGCTATCGCTCCCTCCGATCGCACATTAGAAAGGGAAACTTAATTAAAAAGATATCACAAAAGGCTGTCAGGCTAAACTCGCCTTTTCAATTATACTTTCTTTGTAGGTTTAAAGCTCTCAATCAGCAAATATCCCAACGGCTGCCTCATCCTGAGCGCTATCGCTATCTGTGTTTTTCCTGCTGATGGTTCAATGACCAGAGATCTGCAGGTCTGAACCTCAGGCTGAGCAACGCAACATATCACCATCCTGACTGTGTTTCCATGAAGGAGCAGCAACACAATGAATCGCTCCTATATTAAAGGTGAGGCTGCACGGCGTGCATTTACAATTAAACAACAAACACTCACAACACGTATTAAATGCATTTCCAGTGATCGAATACTTCACTTAAAGGCAGAATAAGGAGGATCGCTCTCAAGCCTGATTTCTACTGGAAGTCTGTGTTGGTGTCTGTGTGTTCGCAGACCCAGCAGCCCTGGTTATGGTGCTGTATTCAGGACGTGCCTGGACATCAACCTGGTGGCAGATCGCGAGCCAAGAGGAAATACAAAAATGGCAGATACACACAAAAAAACACAAATATAGAAACGCCAAAGCAGCCAAAGCTCCTTCCAAAACGAGAGTGAATCTGGGTTGGTTTTCACCGGCTGGCGAGCACCGTAACCTTAACAGCAGCCAGGGGGCGTGGCCTCTGGTGCCAGTGTGGCGGGGAGGAGAGGCCAGCTTTGAACGCTGTGTTTAGAAACCACAACCGCCGCGTCCTAGTCACTGTGATTTCAGATTTTCTTCACCCTGCTCTCCATCGTTCTTCATTTAACCTTCATTTAACCAGTAAAACCTCAACGACACTAAAAGTCTGAGCTGTCAATAACAGCGACATGTAAACACTCACTAAATATCTACCACATACACAACATAAATTAACTATGGCTGTCAATCAATTCAAATACTTAATCGCAGTTATCACATTTGCATTTGTTTACACATCTGTTCATAATGAACCTTAAAGGAGATCAGTCCAGTATTTAATCCTCTGATCAGCATGTTAGTGGACTAATATGGAAATGTATGTATATATATTATTATTATTATAGTAAATCAATAACAACACTAATCAATAATAGATATTGTCCAGAAACCCTCCCAGGTTCTGACTTTAGCATCAACAATCTGCTCCAATCAGAACATGACAAACTGCAGCCCAACAGGCAACAACAGCTGTCAGTGTGTCAGAGTGCTGACTGGACTAGGACTTGATCCAGACTGACTGGGACTATCAGAAAGTGGGCATGTCTGTAAAGGGGAGACTGGTGGGGACCCAGAGAACCCATTTACATCCACACATCTGGAGGCCAGAGGTCAACGGACCCCTCTGAACATGGACAGGACAGTTTTTCCTTCATAGTATTACTCAGCCTCCTTCCCAACAAGCTAACTGTGATTATGATTATGCTAACACACTTATATGTTTATTGTTTTTTAGTTTCTTATGATACCAGTATTTTCACTCTAGCTTTAAAAATGAGCCTGTACAACCTCTGAAATACTGACTGTGTTAATGCGTTAAAGAAATCTGATTAGATTCAAGTAAAACTACAGAATATTATCAGCAAAATGTATTTGAACTATGAAAACTAAAAGTACTAGTTGGTCATAGTGGTACTTTGTGTTATAATGTCATATATTATGGGGATTAGCATGGACGGCAGTTTTACTGTTAACCGTACTGTTCGATGGTTTAATCTCTAACTATCTTATCATATAAATTGAGCTCATGGTTTGTTTTTGTAAAATCAGAAACTGTGAAGTAACTACAGCTGTCGGACCATCAGAAATACTTCATAACTGGAGCGTTATCACTGTTCTTATATGGACATAAGGAAAAGTGAGACAGTAGAAATAAAGCAGTATGTAACATGTAAGTTATATACATTTACATATATGCTGCAACATAAAACAATATATAAGATAGTACTTTATTGATCCCCAGGGGGAAAATTTGGGATGCATATGCAGAGATGTAAGTGAATAATAAAAATGGCAAATGAGAATTATCAATATTTGCATAAAGTTATTCACTTTATGAGATATAACCGCAGTGCAGATAAGTAAATACAAAATACTGAGCAGTGAGATTTATTAAATGTGTTAAAAATAAAAGCCAGAATGGTATAAATAAGACTTAAATATAATATATCTTGAAATGTACTGTAAAAGTATAAAGTAAGTAGTACAGTGTACTACTGTACAGCCTCCTAAAACAACGCAATGCCCACTTTAATGTTTTTGAAGTTGTGGGTTTGATTTTATCAGATGTGGAACTGACTTCATCCAGATATCTTTGAAAGCCTCGGCTCAGATTTACTCCCCACCTCACACATCTGTCATCAATTATTCAAATGAATAACAACGAGAAAAGAAATGGCCACGCAGGCGGTTCGTCACATCCCGTATTGGAGCTGAGTTTAATTTTCATCTTCAAACGGTGGCCAAAACTGAGAAGTTGACCCTGAATGTTTAGTGTCCTTAAGACTCATAAATAATAATAAGAATATTATCATTGTTGGCCTCAGAGCTTGATGTTTCCCCCAGATATGAGGACTCACCTTAATCCGATTATAAATTAAAGTTAACTAAAATATTTTGACATCGAGATGAGAAATTTCGACTGCGTCAGGCACATTCAGATCAGACAAAGCCTGATGGAGGAATTTACACTTGCAGGAAATCTAATAACACTTTTAATAATTTTATATGTAGCAGGTTAGAATGCAAACTCACAGGAAATATATTGATTATTTTTTTATGAGGAAATAATTCATATTTATTGTCAAGGTTCTTCACTGAACATCAGAAACACTCAGACTTCCATCTGTTGTCCTCCATGTTTTCAGCAGCACAAACAGAGCTTCAGTATGCTGATTGATCAGAAATCAAACGGACAATGATTGTGTTAGATTTTATGAAGCGTATGCAACAGACCTTTATGCAGCCGGCGTCGTCAGAAATATCCGTGTTCATGCTGGTAAAGGAAGCGGCGTTCTGGCGAAGCCATCCACAGAAAGTGTTTGATTGGACAGGATCACAACCACGACACTACTAACATTTGGTAGTAGTTGCAACGTATGTTTGTGTAGATAATAAACAGATGTATTTAAAACAGACTGGCGGCGTTGGACGCTGCCATTGCTACCAGCAACCACGACGCATTGAGTCACCAGTTAACACGGTCACTCACTACATCAAAACACCGGCAGCGTCTAAGGCTGCAAACTATTAAACATGTCACAGGACCGAGGCAGTCCGGTCTCACGGGAAAGTGTATAAATACCACGACATTACACTGACTTTCCAGTGTCATGAGTTTGCATTTTAGCCTTTTCATGAGTCATTTGTACGCCTGTTTGCATGAAAAGGTGTATAAATGCCACAATAATGCACAAGGCGTTCGATGTGCAATAAGTACACCTTTCTTAATTTCTGTCATTTGTATGCTGCACGGTGCTACAGCGGTCAGCGCTGTCGGCTCATAGAAAGAGGGTCACAGGTTCGAAACCGGCTTGGGGCTCTTCTGTGTGGAGTTTGCATGTTCTCCCTGTGTTAGCGTGGGTTTTCTCCGGGTTCTCCAGCTTCCTCCCACAGTCCAGAGACATGCAGGTTGACTGATGACTGTACATGTCCTGTAGGTGTGAATGTGAGTGTGAATGGTTGTCTGTCTCTTTGTGCCCTGTGATGGACCGGTGACCTGTCCAGGTGAACCCGCCTTCACCCAACGCCAGCTGATTGGCTCCAACCCCCGCGACCCCTAATGGGTTTGTCGCGCTCGTTTTAAAAGTCCGTCATGTCATCAGAGTCCATCATGGTATCTGACATCCTGTATGACATGAAGAAACGAAATCTCCGCCACTCACAAATTAAGTGTCGTCTTTATCATCTTAAATAAATAATAATAATAATAAATAATAATTTAAATAAAAACAAACAAATGTGTTTCAACAACGTCTTTTAAGATTTTGTTCCTTCTGTTCTTACTACTATGTGGCACCTGATACTTTTTGGAGACGAGCTCGCTCTTATTTTCTATGACGTGTATATATCTGCCATTAAATATTGGTCCACTTGCTGATGTCTTCTGTCCACTCAGATGTGGAGAGTCACTGTTTAGACTGCAGTCGTGATCTCTGATGGTTAATGCCCTCACACAGCTCAACAACACTTCAGCTGCAAAACTGGTCTCATGCACCGTTCATAGAGTTACCTACGAAAACTGAAGCACTGTAATTTGTGTATATGGCACAAAATCAGTTCAAAAGTCATCCAAATAGCTGTCAACCAGGAAGTGTAACGAGTGACAAACAGCATGTAGGGAGGAGGTTTGGATGGTTGGGTGATCCAGAAATACCAGACTTTCACCCAGGAGACCCAACCGTAAAGCTAACCGAGCTGTTTCCTGTAAAGATGAAAGTTTATTTTGACAAGACTGGTGCAGAAAATGACGATGGACTGTCGTTAAAAAATGCCCGAAAAGCAAGGAATAACGTTTCTCATGAGACATCATATGGACCGTTGTATGAGGAAACTGTTGACCTTGAACATTCACTGTAGATGGAGTTTGCGTGCTGACAACATATGTTGGATACTTGAGTGAGCTGAACGGCTGCATTGTGCATAAAAAATAAATACTTGGAAAATAAAACAGACATCACACATGTGACTGCAGCATATCTGACTCGTGAGATAGACAAACATTATTGTGGAGGTCATGTGGGCCTGGTGGTTGTTGTTCCAGAGAGGATGTTGATGGGATCCAAGTGGTTTCAGGTTCAGAAGGTTAAAATCCCTCCTTAAAGCTACAGTTCAGCGTGTTTGTTACGGACCTTTCCAGGGACAAATTAACGAATCAAGACATGGGTACTTTCTTTAGACGACAACATCCACATCTCTTTTTTATTTCATTTTATTTATTTATTTTTTGTAGTAATAAAGCACCTGCAGTGTGACATTAAAGTGATATTCTAATAAGAGGCAGAAGCAGCGGAGGGAAGAGGGAAGATAGGAGGCTGCAGAGTGAAAGCTGATTTGTGGATGATGCCTCGCAGCGGTGATCCCTCCTCCTCCTCTGCAGCTCGTCAGGGTTTGATGTGGCAGAGCGAGGCGAGCGGCGGCGCTCAGCCTCTGAGAGCGAACAGACACAGAGAAGCTCATTTCAGGGCCGACTAATTTCTCCATTATAGGTGCACAATTATCCCAGTGTGACTGCGAACACAGATAGAAGGATATCAGAGAGGTAAGAAGAAGGGATGAGCAAGGCCTTGTTACTGAGAGAGGGAGGGAGGGAGGGAAAATGCGAGTGAAGGAAGAGCGCTTTGGAAGTTTCTCATCTCTTAATTGCGATCAGCGAAGAGAGTTTAGCAGATTAATCTGCTCAAGGACGCAAACTGAGGCTGATGTTTGTGAGACGCACAGCAAACAACATAAACCGGCTTTAAAGGTGGAAGTCTGGACGTCTTCACACCAAGACCGTCCTCGTCAGAGAGAAAACTGTCGGTCACACATTCAGATGCTCACAGTTAAGATTAATATTACTCTAAAGTGTCGGCACAGGAAGAATAACACACACAATGAGGGCAAACAAACCAAACAAGTCCTCTCGTTTTGCAGTCAAATTTATGTCTAAATGTTCTGGTAACCTGTGAAACAAGGAATAAAATGTCTTAGGAGGAACACAGAAACAACTTTAGTCTCCAAGAGTTGAAGTGGGTTTGATTGACTGGTCTCATGGGAAGCACATTTACTGTATATCATCCCACGTGTGGTCAGCACCGTCGCCTCACAGCCAGAGGGTTGCAGGTTTGAATCCAGCATGGAGCTCTTCTGTGTGGAGTTTGCATGTTCTCCCATGGCATAGGTTTTCTCCAGGTTCTCCAGTTTCCTCCCACAGTCCACAGACATGCAGGTTAACTGATGACTCTGAATGGTTGTCTGTCTCTATGTGATGGACTGGTCCAGGGTGAATCGGCCTTCGTTAGCTGGGGTGGGCTCCAGCCCCCCACGACCCCAAACAGGATAAGAGGCTGGATGGACGTCTGCAGTTAGGTTCAGACAAGAAAACCACTCAGTTAGGGTTCAGGGAAACGTCATGGTTGGGCTTGAAATAACAACACATCACTAATGTCACTAACGTAACTTACAAAGCAAAACACGGGCCTCCTGGTCAACAGTCTGGTGTTTGTTGGGCCGGCCCACTTCCCCTCCACAATAAGTGGTCTTTCTCTCCTTTTATACTGCATCACTACATGGCGTACAGATGACACATGGAAATCAACTTATTGGACGTCTTATTGGGCCAGACCAGCCATGTGAACGGCGCATGGCGGCTGCGTTACCTCACGACTGCATGATTCTGATGTACCGTGTTCACACCAGCTGCGTTTCTGCTGCTGCTGCTCTTTCTACACAGTTTGACTTTCATGATGACATTTCATTCTAAATGTCAATTATAGGAAGGCCGAGAAACGTGTGCTCATTCGTAAATAATAGTAATGTTCCACAATTAATACTATATTCATTCATGGAGCCCTGCAAGTCACTGCATGTTCTACAACACTGTCCAGCACATATTTCACAATAAAAAGTCCCACATCCCCCCCAGGGGATCAATAAAGTACTATCTTTATCTTTATCTTTAAAAGCCTTGTGGTAACAAATGAAGGATTTCTGTCCACAGAAAAAAATATAAATTTATTTTGAAATGAAAGCAGGAAGTGTTGGTTTAAAAGTAAATGTTTACTTTTTTCATGTTTGGGACATTTTCTATAGATATCTAGACATGGAAGTGTAGTTATGTTGCTGATATGATGTCACCATACAGTCCGAAGATCACCTTCACTGCAGCTGCGTCAAAAATAGGCGAGAAAACGCTCGTGTCATTGTGGGCGGCGTGGCCGCTCTAACCTGTCAACATAAAAAACTACAGGTAACGCAGCCGCCACGCGCTCCTCACACAGCAGACTTTACGCATTATCGTAATATTCATACAGTGCGAACAGGCTGGATCGACAGCTGGGTCGGCAGGGCTTTGGAGACCCCCTCCTCGTCCCCAAAGCACTCACAGGGGTCCAGTCCTGGTCCAGCAGTCCCTCCTGGCTGCAGTAACAGCAGGAGATGTTCATCCCTCCCGGTCCAGACTGAATGAATCGTGCATGTACGAAGCTGCCGCTGGCTGGATGTAAATTTAAAATGTTCTTTGTCTTAATAAATGGCTGCATTGAGTCCCAGCCTCAGTCACTGCCTCGCCTCGTCCACTGGTCGCTCATCATGTGTCCGTCAACAGAAGAAAGTTCATTTGTAGTTATAAACTTATTCAGTGTTTTTTTTAACTCACTTTTTGTCTCACAACGTTACTCATCTCTGCTACAGCATCCATTATAATTTAAAGTACATGGTCAATTATGCAAATTAAGTGATGACATCATTTAGCGACTTCTAGCAACTTGTAGGACAGCCAATAGCTGCTGTCCTCACTGAGGAGGTGGAGGTGTGTGGTGACGTAGTTTAAAAAGCAAAAGAGACAGGGAGGCAGACGGGAGGGGCAATAGCACCTTAATGCACAATCCTGAGGCCCAGTCTATAAGCTGGAATAAATCTAATCAATGAAACAGAGTTTAAAGTTTTCTGAATCTGCTCTAATGATTTTACATGACAAACACTGGCAGAAGAATAAAACATTTATAGTTTTGTTACGTGGTGCAAAAGTGACACGAAAAGGCTAAAATGAGTTCTCACAACACATATAATGTCCTTGTAATGTTTATTTCTGTTTATACGCCTTTCCATGAGAACAGGCTGCAACACCTGTCCACCCAGAGTGGAACAGACCTGGTCCAACTTGGTCCCATCGTATCACTGATAACCAGGAGGTCAGGGTGGATGGCTGGGTGAACAAAGCCTCTGAGTTTTACACTGAAAGCTGTGGTTGGTGTCTCATCTCCTCTAAACAGTGTTCATCTATTTAACCCTGGCAGTCTGTAAACCTAACAGACTGGGTTTCATGTGGCTGAGCTGTCAGGCATCAGGGACAGGAACCAAACCCAGACAGTCAACGCAGAGAGGGACAGTTCAGGGGTTTATTGAAAAAAGGGAAGATAAAAAGCATCAGAGTCTGAACAGAATAAAGCGAATCCCCACAGGTAAACAGGAAAAGGCAGGTAGGTTCAGACTGAGGTTCAGCAGAAGGTTACAGAGGCTAGAGAGCAAAGGTGTGAAGCTGCACTTCATAGTCTGGCAGGGAATGAGTTAAAATGGGCCAGTACACTTTATATGCTGCAGCTGAGGGCTGATGAGGGAAAGTGGAAACAGGTGAGCAGGTGAGTCAGGTGACCGTAGACAGGTAGGAGGGTCTGAGGACATCTGGTGGACGGATGGAGAACGACAGGGCTGGAGGGACTGAAGGACAGAGAGGCAGACTGAGCCACATCCATCCATCTGCGACCACTTACATCGTTCAGGGTCACGGGAGGCTGGAGCTGATCCCAGCTGACGTTGGGCGAAGGCGGGGTTCACCTTGGACAGGTCGTCAGTCTGACACAGGAAGCTGGAGAACCTGGAGAAAACGTGAACATGCAAACTCCATACAGAGGCCGGACTCGAACCCGCGACCCCGTTGCCAACCACTGCACCAGTGTGCTGCCCACAGACGTTAGAACGTAACCGTAGTGGTGAGAACATGCCCACCAGTCAGTGTCCAGTTATTCATTTCCACATTATAACTCGTACCTAAAGTTTCATTTCTTCTCCAGTGATTGATTTTATCCCAGTACTTAAATTTTTCTGAAATAAAATGTAGTTTCATTCTAATTTGTCAGAATACAAAATATACGTACATAGCATATAAAAATATAGTTTATATAATACAGAAACAACTGCACACAGACAACAAAGAACACAGACTGGGTTATTTCTATGCGTGAAACAAGAAGTACTTTTAGTGCATGCAGTGTACGCTGTATTTCTACTACACTACATTTATTTTACATTTTTAGTTACTTTGATTTTACGCACAAAACATCCGATCAGCTTGTTAAATATGACGCAGGGTTGTAGATTTAAGGCCCTTCAGACCTTCACAGGTCAGGCTCAGTTATTATTTTTATCTTGTTGCACACAATAATAAATCAATACATTATTGTAACTTAACTAGATCAGCTTATTATCTTTTATACATAAGATTAAATCATCTGTCAGCTGCATAACTGAACTCTCTGAATGAGGTAATATTTGCATATTGAGTACTTTCACTTTTGATTTAGCTGTTAATAATTTGTACTTTTACTTTTTCGAATGCAGGACTTTTACTTATAACTTTGATTTGTACTTTTATACATTAAGTTACACTATAGTTAGTTACTATAATACTGTACTGGATATGAGTACTTCTTCCACCTCTGTCTGCTTTATTACAACTTATTCTCATAGTTTTATTCATCATTGTTATAGTGAGATGATATTTTACTCACCATGTCAACATCTAAACACAATCAGACAGTTTGTAAATGAACCAGCAGTTTATCCAGATTATATAAAGCTTTTTATTTGGAGGTCAAACTGACAGCGAGCCACCTGAAACATGGTAATAATCCTGCCTGTACTACAGTGAGTACAGCAGGTCAGAGCTGGATGCTCATCTCTGTGTTTTCTCTACGGTCTCAGCCAGAACAGCCTTATCATTTCTGGTGGTTTCCCTCTTTTCCACTTTAAAGTGCTGAAGTTATTTAATGCTTGAGTTCGTTAAACGGGTGCAGTCAGCTCCTCCTCTGTCGGTGGTGTCGTACGGTGTTTATAACGCTCTGATGAAGCTGCTGCCTGTCTGACACGTGGCTGCAGGGCTTCTTTCTAACTGAATGCAGATCTGTAAAACTTTGCAGAAGTCATGACGGTTTGATGTGTTATTGTGCTGACTTCAGCGTTTTTGGAGGAAGTGAAGCTGCAGAGCCCATCTGAATCTCTAGCTTCTCATAGTGAGCGTTAGCTGCAGAGATATATTGTTCGGTTCTGTCATGTTTTCGGTGTCCTAAGGAGATGGATCCTTTTATCTTCGTACTGTTGGTCTCAACAGCTAAATCTGCTTCCATCCCATCATTTCACTGAGCTGAATCCATCTGCTGCTGCACAGGTTTCCTCCACAGAGCCGCACTATTCAGCTGTCCTTTTGTGATTCTGCTGTTGCAAATTAATTTTAGCTTGTTCATTACATTTCAGAGAAAGAATCCTGTTTTGTGTTCATCCAAACAGAGTATGCTCAGTTGGCTAGAAAAGGCAATGATGGCTAAATGAACTAATTTGGATCTTTGAGAGCATCTTATTTTAGTATTGGTGGAACTGTACTGTACCTCACTAAGGCCCTGATCAGACAGTCTTTTTATTATTGTTGCTAAAGCAACCACCGAATGAGTGCTAACATTAGCTTAACATAAACTAAGAACCTTTGACTTCATAGTACAGTTTAAATTCATGAAAACAATTCGCCTGAAATCTCAAGTATGACACTAATCTTCCTCCTGCTGTTTTCTGTGCAGATTTTACCAGCTACGGCTGGTAAAGTCATAAAGATCTGACTATCCAGAAAAAGGCACGCATCCATCTGCAGCCGTTATCCCGGGTGCTGCAGCCGATCCCAGCTGGCTGGGCGAAGGCGGGGTCACCCTGGACAGGTCGCCAGTCCATCACAGGGCTCCTAGAGACATTCACACCTACATTTAGAGTCGACAATCGATTAACCTGTATGTCTTTGGACTGTGGGAGGAAACTGGAGAACCTGGAGAAAACTCACGCTAACATGCAAACTCCACACAGAAGAGCCCCAAGCCGGAATCGAACCTGCGACCCTCTTGCTGTGAGGTGACAGTGCTAATCACTGCACCAACGTACAGCTTGTTTTTCATTTCTTTTTTAATTTCTGACTTTATTATCCATATACGTTTGCTCAAGGTTTACTAGATATTTTCAACATTTTCAAATTAAACAATGTGGACGATGTGACAGCTCCCGAAAAGTGAAGCCAAACCACCTGGATCGCCCTCTGGTGGCGGGCTGCGGTACAGGTCTTAAACCCTGCCCCCCCTTCCTGTTAGAGGCCAAACTAAAGAGTCAAAGTACACATCAAATACGTTTTTACCAAAGATGGTTTCTGTTGGTTCAGGTGGTTTTATCGCACTGATGTTTCTTCATTTCTCTGATCAGTTTAGCTCGATTAGTTATTTGATTCTATAAAAAGGGGAGAGACATCATGATTGACAGCTGTGAGTCTCTCTAGCCGTCTGCATCCATACGTGGCTCATGATTGGTTCAAGCGGCTGACCTCGGCTCCACCCTTCGATCACTACTGCACAGACTGGCTTTAAACGCCGCTCCTGTATGGAGGAGACGCGTCGTCCATCTTTACAGAGTCTGTTTCATTAATATAATCATCACGTGACTGAAGTCCTGTATGCTGAGAGAGTATAATCAATCTCTCTAGAAAACCTGCCGCCCAATCAGTGATGCCGCAGCGGCGTTTAGCCCCAGACAGCCCGCTGTGACATCACTGATGTGGGAGTGTCCAGGAGTGGAAGCGTTATCGTTTAGAAGCAGTTGCAGCAGCTCCAGTCAGTGTCTGAGGACCTTTAAAGCACAAAGAAAAGTACTTAGATACCTCTGCTGCTCCGAGAGCTCCTCTACTCTCCTTCTCACTTGTAGATTTTTCAGGATTCGCACAGCTTCTGTTTCCTCTCCTGCTCCTCCAATTAGAGAACTCTCCCAGGATGCATTGCAACATTTGTCTCCATTAGTAATGTAGGTTATGAGGAGAGAGCCGTGCATTGTGGGTAAAGCCCCGGTGAAAACTTCTTGGAAGCCTCATACAGGGATCCAATTACAACAGTGAGAGAGAGGGGGAAGCCGCGAGGAGAATCCCCTCGCTGCTCTCAAACACCTCCTCCTGCTGATTTCAGCAAACGCTATAAATCACACCGTCTGAGCATCGATTAGCTCGGCCGCGATTATTCCGACTCCACGAGGCGGGCGGGGTTACGTAATCGGCTCAGAGCCGACACAAAGCTGGTGTTTGAGAGGGAAGGTATAAATACACAGACAGACGGAGGTGTGTTACCTCTTCACTGCAGCAGGAAACAGCTGAATCACTATGGAGGCCGACACGCCGTTACGTGTCGAGCTACCTCAAAGCCAGCAGCTACGGGCCGTTCGAGCTGAGCGCTGACAGTCTGCAGATAACATCGCAGTGTGTCGGGTTTAATGTGTGTGTAATTAACACATCCCCCGAATGAACGAAAGAGGGAAATTTGACCCACCAAAACTGTCATCCATCGATACAGGTTCAAGCTCGTGAATCTTCTCATTCATCCAGGTCATATTCATTCTGGCAATAATTGAATCGAAGGCAACTGGACTCCCCACTAGTCCCCACTAGTCCCCACTAGTATGACCGTCAGACCAGTGGCCTTCGATTCAATTATTGCCAGAAAGGTTCAAGCTCATACTCACATCATTGCCAGCCTCTTATCCGGGTCGGGTCTCGGAGCAACAGCTCGACACAATGGGGCAGCAGCTCTACTCTGAGTCCCTCACTGATGGCTGAGCTTCTTACCTTACTTCTAAGGGAGACGCCAGCCTCCCTCCTGAGAAAACCCATTTCAGCCACTTGTACCTGCAATCTAGTTCTTTCAGTCATGACTCAAGCACATACTTTACTGTTTAATTACACTCAGCAGCATTCGTCAGGGCCAGCTAAGGCACAGGCCATATAGGCGGACAGTTATGGTGCCACCTTCTGGGGGCCTGTCCATCACAGGGCTGACACATCGCTGACAGTCAACCATTCACGCTCACATTCACACCTATAGGCAATTTAGAGTCATCAATTAATCTGCATGTCTTTGGACTGTAGGAGGAAGCTGGAGAACCCGGAGAAAACCCACGCTGACATGGGGAGGACATGCAAACTCCACACAGAAGAGCCTCAAGGATTTGAACCTGTGACCCTCTCGCTGTGAGGTGAGTCCTAACAACTGCACCACCGTGAAGCCCTGAGGCAACAAATAAACAAAAAATAAAGAAAGACAGTTTTCCCAAATCCAAATTTTGCCTGGGGCACCAAGAGGGCTACTGCTGGCCCTGGCTCACCACAGTGGTGTACCACAAAAGAAGAAGATAATCTGTGTGAGTGTGAACACCTTCCTGTAAAAAGAGACAATGGAGAGGAGGCAACGTAGGCAAAAAGAAACCAAGACTTTGTTCTCAACAGTCACAACTATACTGTTGGCAGCGCGTCTCCTGTTGTCTTGAAATTGAGCTTTTGTTGCTTTCTGTCTTTCTTTTCCAACAAACATTGTTTTGTGTGCTCCACACCAGTGGCAACTTGACACATCAGCATGACGCTACTGTCGTATTTCACAGTGCTGCATGTAAAAAATCACATCAGATGAGCTCTTCAGCTACTGCACGCTGCTGCTCCTGTCCAAGGTGCGTCCAACGTTAGATTCAGAGTGAATGCAAAGTTAATTTCATCTCTCTTTACACACATAAATGTGACTACAGCTGAGCGGTAAATGCTAATGAACCAACAGGATCTCCAGTTTGTGTTTTTTCCTCTCATCTCTACACTTTCTTGAATTTGAGTCAGACAGATTCAGGATTAAGAAACATTTAAAATCCAGCAGACACGTCTTTGCCTCACTTTTTGCCACCTGCAGTGAATCCACGCCTGCTCGTCTCCACTGATTGTGATTAATGTCACGCTCTCTATCACAGTTTCTTCTGTCTCGACACACTTTTAGTGTAACTTTGCTCCTAAAGCAACATAAACAACAGAGGAGGACTGATGACGCCGTCACTTCTCCAACAGAGTAACGTGAATGTTCTGCTGTGACCGTAAAGGTGTGTGTGTGTGTGTGTGTGTGTGTGTGTGTGTGTGTGGACCCCCTCCCTGCCCCGACAGACCGTTGTGGCGCTCCACCAGCTGACAGGTTCAGCTTCCCGCTCAAAGACGAACCCCGGAACAAGGACGAAGAGTCGTCCCGCTCTAATCTTCCCGTGTGTTATCGGCGCTCGCAGATGAGCAGATCTGCAGCGACGGCGTCACGGCGAGCTGCAGCCATGCGTGGACAATCCTCTCTGAAACATACTGTATGTTAGCACGCCAGTCGCTGGGATTACTGGGTCACCCTCTTTGTTTGTCAAATATTTGTTCCTGCTGGGTTGGACGCACAGTTACCATCCATCAAAAAAAAAAACTCATACAAAGAACATAAAAGTTCATATAAAACACAGTTGTTTTGGGGGAATCTTATTTTAATAGCTGCTTATGTCATTATATTATACAGTATATTATATGCATGGACAATAATAAATGAAAACTACCACAAAATCAAGAAACTAAAGCAAAATACAGAAAAAGTAAGTCCATATTCAACATACTTTTAATGGTACTACTTCTCTACCGTTTCTAATTATTTTCCTTGATGCTTATTTTGTTGATTTTAAAGACAAAAAAATAAACATATTAATAACAGAATCATTATTGCTTTATTTTGTATGCTGCATATAAATTAATATTCAACTAGTATCTGCAACGGCATTGTTTTGAACAAATTACTGATAATGTTATAATTAAAACATGAAATAAATTGCAGCAACATTCAGTTATTCTTATTAGTAGAGCAGCAGGTCAACAGCTGTCAGTAAACCCACTTCAGTGTTTGCTGGGTCGTCCCCGGCTCTCTAAGACGATGTGAGGAAGTGGTTCAATCACTTATAAAGCTGGCGAGGAAGGCCGTTATGGTGACGTGGGTCGGCGACGACCCTCCTTCTGTTTCCACATGGAAATCTCTGATCGCCGAGGTCGTGACTCGTCTTTCATGGTTCCTCACGAACCAAAGACTTTACAGTTGTAGCTACGATCACCGTCTGCATCGACCCGACTGAAGCAGAACCACACTTCGGACTGTTGTCTTGGCCATCGTTGGTTCAGAAACATTTTCCCAACATAATGTGAGACCATTAAAAAGTCCAGTTCATCCACATCTGTCCACTTCTGTGCACGTTTGTCACCAGTGTTAGATCTCAACAGCAGCAGGATCTTCAGCTGGTCAACTTCAAACATCTGTTCCTGTTTTTGGAGGGAAACACTGTGATTGTTCAGCAGCTGTAAACCCTCCTCAGGATGTGTGTGTGTGTGTGTGTGTGTGTGTGTGTGTGTATACACTGTACCATGGCTGTAACGCTATTAGACCTCTGAGGGGGAAACAGTATGTATCAATCAGCAGAAACAGAGCAGAGTCGAGGCCGGCCGTCGCCGCCGAGTGATGGGACCGGTGGCGTGAACCCGTTGACAGGTCAATTATTCCCCCGGCTGAATTACAGCATGTAATATCTAACCCAGTAGTGGGAGCAGAGATGGAAACACCCCACGGGTAAAATATGCCACTTCCTATATATTGAATCCCTCCCCCATCCTCCTCCTCCTCCCCTCCTGCTGCTGTTTCCCCCTGAAACTAAAGTTCACTCCTGGATATACCATCCGACAGCGTGTCCCTCTCCATGAAGAACGACCGGCCGACTCTCATCGGTCAGCGTGTTGGTGCTTTTCTTCTTGTATGTCGGGGTGTCGAGTCGCAGCGGAGGGCTGAGCGACGTGGAAGGCTGCTGCTGGTCATGGCGGCTGCAGGTGGAGAGGTCAAAGGTCAGCAGGGAGAAAACAAAGCAAAAGGGAAACAGGGATGTTGGCGATTCGTCCGGTGATGGAAACGCAAAATAAAAAAAAATACCAAAAACTAAACTAAAATATAGCAAAGTGTGAAAACACAACATGGTAAATTAAATATGACAAAAAAGAAATATTTAAATATAAATAAATAAATATAAAAATATATAAAACAGAGACAATGACCCTTGCGATGTCATAATGATGTTATCAGGCTTTGACGACAGATTAATTAACTGGAGGCTCTAATTAAAGACGGCATCCAGTTGCATTATGGGAAATGTAGGAGCCAGTGTTTTCAGTGCTTGACCCATACACAGATGTGGACCACTGTCTTTTAATATGTCTCTGGGAAAAAAAAAAAAAAAAGAAAAATTTGCCTCTCAGACAAAAAAAAAAAAAAAAAAAAAGAAGAAAAAAAAAAAAACACCCACTAAAAATCGTATTAAAATACAGCATTTCAAAAATGAAACCAGAAACCGGGTAGAAAGCTGCCGTCAGCTCCAACACTCCACTTGAACTCTAAAACTCCTGAAAGTCGGCGTCCGTCCTCCAGCGTGGCGGCGAGGCCTCTTTGACCGCGGACAGTTTGAGGGGTTCGGCTTCGTTTCCCAGGTAGGACAGGGTGAAGCCGGGTGGAGGCGGCCATGTTGGGGTCAATCTGGCCAGCTGGGAGGAGGAGGAGCTGCTGGCTCAGATGGTCACATTATTATTTATATATTTAACCCATCCGAGGGGAAAATGACTCTGATGGTCTGTAAAGTAGGTTTATACAGAAATAATTACACCAAACATCACCTGAGTACCAAGAGTATGTTTTTATATTATATAAAAAATCTTAATATAAACATGTTTCTTGAAGAAAATAATACTAAAATGATTTTTGACTATTAATGTCACCAGTGGCTGTGCAAGAAATAAATCCTAAATAAAAAGATTCAAGAATCAGGATGATCAAATAATGAGTAAATATAAATATGTTTAGAGGACTGATAATTTTACATATATCTGTTACACATTACACATATCTGTTGATACAACACAGTTTGTGAAATACAGAAGGTACACCTAATATCGAAGCCCCTGAAAGCCTTTCATTATCTTCTGTTCATCGATATTTTAAGGTAAATTACGTGTTGAAATAACGAGCCGTAAACCATAAATAATCATCTGCATATTTGAAAGAAGTTTATTCATGTGTGCTATTAGTTTACTTCCTTTAAACTTAAAACAAGAGGGTATACTTTCAGTTTCATTTTAAAGTACTTATCAGAGATAAACTTAACGAGGTGAACTTTGTGAAGACGTGAGGCGAACAGTCGCCGTTCGTCGCCGCGTGGTCTTCGACGTCGGTTCGGAGCGTCTGGGCCTTAAAGAGTCAGCAGCAGCTCCCGGTTAAATCCTGCTGTCATGATGCAGGAGTTTAGGATGTCTTCATGTTGGATACGCAGCAGCACGAATGTAAATGATAATATTACTGTTATTATAAGGTTGATATTATGAGCCAGGCGGCCGTGTGATGGCGACGTGAAGAGGGAGGACGACGTCTGCGTTGCTTACAGCCAGCAGCAGCAGCTCCGTCCGGTCTCTCTCTGCTGTAATGACAGTATTTATCAGGAGCTGCTCGCTCTGAATCGCTCCTCAGCGACTTCTGCGACTTGTAACAACCACAATGTGTCGTTTTATCATTGCTGGGTCTTCATCCCCGACAGGCAAACAAAGTGATTTTCCCATTAACAGGAAACACACACACACACACACACACACACACTCCTCCAGGCCACCGTACATGTCGGTGGGAACAGAGCGAGCTGATTGGTTGTCCTCTGTGTTGGTGGCCTCAGCTGCTGCCAGCTGATTGTCTTCTGTGCTGAAACCGTCACGCTCACATCGGCGGTGAGTTGACTTCTGCATCTGTAACCGGAGGACGCGTGGCGGTGTCTGCGAGGGCGAACACGGAGACGGTAAAGGCCGAGTCTGAGCATCAGTCACGCTCAGACCTGAACACACGGGTGTCTCATCAGATCCAGTTTGGAGGAAAGTCCCCACAGATCGACCTCTGTACTGTTCATTAATGCAATAATAAGCACAGCTGCTAATATTACACTCGGGTTTTATCCTGTCAGCCATTTTCTTCAGAAAAATAAGAACAATGTGTTTTTTCTCCTCGTCATTGTGCAGATTCATCATCATCATCATCAGCAAAAAGTCCTGTTGGTTTCAATCATTTTGCTAAAAACGTGTAAAAAGAAGTGTATTTAATAATGTATTGTTCTCCACAAGTGTTTGTCATGGACAGTAAACGAGTGTTTCTCGTCATGTCTCAGACTGGACTCTGATAGATTACAGCTTGAGTTGATTCTGCAGCTCCGCTTGTGAAGATCTCCTCAATCATCACCGTTTCAGACTGCAGTTTAGACTGTTTCACACATTTGTGTGAAAACTTAAAAAAAGCATCATTTGAGCATTGCAGGTCTTTCAGATTAAAACTGCATCGATGGATTTCTTTTTGTTTTGATGAGATGAGATGTTAGCAGCTCACAGAGCAACACTTATCACAGTCTTCCTCAGCAAATGCAGTTTGCTCACTTGTCATCATGTAACCCAAACTTATATAATATTACATTATTCAGTATTAACAAGGTTGAGAATAAACTTTTACACTCAAACTTTCCAACTTTTTAGCTGCAAAACAGTTGCTAACTAACATCTGGCCTTTTCCACCCAAATTAGTGTGTATATGCAGGTATATAAGGTTTTTAAAATGCAGGACAACCCACTAAAATACCCATTACTGGTAGACAAGTAGCTCAGTCAACAGGCAGTTTAGTAAACAGTGAAAACCTGTTTTTATATCTGTTATTCAGTCTCTCATTAGACTGAATAATTCAGAACAATGTCTGAGCGCTGCTTCGACCGAGGTGGATGAAATTTGTGATTGAGATGACAAAAACAGGGTTTGGGCATTATGGTGTTAGACTGGACAGGACTTGCATTCATACAGCGCTTTTCTAGTCTTCTGACTAATCACAGCGCTTAACTACATATCAGCATTCACCCATTCACACTCATTTACTGATGATTCACTGATGGCAGAGGCTATGAAAGGTCGTCAGGATCTGATCTAAATACTCATTCATCTCATTCACACGCACATTCGGTGTCTCCCCCGTTATGTTTCTGTCTCTGCAGATCGGAGCGATGAAAGCTGCAGACTCATTTGTTGTGGGAATGAAAGCTGATTGCAACGCTTCACAAAAAGAGAAAGAAAATAATCCCAAAACACAAAATGTGTATCAACAATAATCTAAAGGGCCATCGGGTCATTCACACATCCAGATCAGTTTATTGCTTAGGTTTAGTCCTCCTCATCCTGTGAAAACAGCTGTATAACAGCTGTATAACAGCTGTATTACATCTGACGTCTGTGACTCTGGAGGACAAAATGACCCTGTGATGTCATAGTGATGTCATCTGGCTTTGACGTCAGATTGGCTGCGTCGCAAACTGGAGGCGTGGAGGTTGAAAGACTAGGCACATCCAGTTGCATTGTGGGAAATGTTGGATTCAGTGTTGTCTGTGTCTCTGGGAATAAATAATAAACAAATATAAATTTTGCCTCCCAGAAATGAAAAACTAACGACAATACACAACTCAAAAGCAAAATAAAATCAAAAACTTTGTTATAAAAAATCCCGCTATAGCAGGGCAAGACTACCCTGGAGGCCCATGATGTCCCCCTGACGCCTGAACAAGAAGTCATGGGTGCCATCAGCCAGGCCAACCTGGCCAGAACCATGTCCTCCTCCACCACCACAGTCATCTTTGCTGACAGCTTTTCCACCAGCCTGGAGCTAGTCCGGTACCCCCGGTACCTCCGAGACCAGAATTGCAGGTACAATAGAATCAGAAAGCCTCGTCTCGAGTCCATCGAGGAGATGGAGAAAAAGTCTGTGGTACTTGTGACTACGTTACCAGTGATGATGGGATAATGGCCGTCAGGTGGAAGGACAACGAAACGGTCCGTCTGTCAGCAGATGTGGGGGTGGACCCGATGTCCTCAGTCACCAGGCGCTGCAGTGAGACCAAGAAGAAGGAGCCTGTGAGCCGTCCAGCTTTATCAGGAGTTGTAATGCCGACATGGGGGGACTTGATAGGAGTGACATGCTGGTACATCTCTACCGCACCCCCATGAAGTCCAAGAGGTGGTATCTGCCTCTGTTTGCATACGTCATTGACGTCAGGCTCTCAAACGCCTGGGTTGTGTACAGGCGGGGCTGTAAGGGCCTTGGAGTGAATGGCCAGAATCCAGGTGTCCAGGGGTGCCAGCGGCCAGACGCCTGCCACAGCTAGCTCCGGAAGAAGCTCGTCTTCATCTGTCGACAGCCGGACCACCTGTGCTGATGTCCCTAAGCCTGCCCGGGGACAAATGAGGCAGTGCGCTCTGATCTGCCCCTGTACAGGCCAAACGCCAGACCTGCATGTACTGCAGCAACGAAGGCAACATTCTCAGGTCAGATGGGCTCTGCAGGGTCTGCAAGGCCCACCGCTGCATCAACAGTGAGCGTAACTGCTTTATTAGGCACCATGACGACATTAGACATGGCCTACCTAACCTAAAGGTTCATCTTATCTTATCTTATCTTAATAGCGTCTGAACTGCATATGTTGACAGGTGTCTGTATCAGCACAAAATGATCCTCTAATGTTGAAACATACATGTTCCTTTCACCTTATTTGTGTTTTTCTTGTATTTTTTATACATACACATCTTTTTCACATTCTTTTACCGCTTACGGACAAGGAACCAAACATGGTAACTTCATTCACTTTGATTTTCTACATGTCGCTGAAAAATTTTGAAAAAGGTTACAACAGAAATAAAGTTTTGTTATGTCCTCCAGTAACCCTCTAAGGCTGAATTTTTGACTTTCAAAGTGTTTCAATAAGTGTCCTATAAAGGGTTAAACATGTCAACAACAACAAAAATTAGAAATATCAAGTACAAAGCTGACGTCAGCTCCAGCAACTTTCATTTGCTGAAAGTCCGTCCTTCAGCGTGGCGGCGAGGCCTCTCCGACCGCGGACAGTTTGAGGGGTTCGGCTTCGTTTCTCAGGTAGGACAGGGTGAAGCCGGGTGGAGGACGGGCTACCGGGTGGAGACAGGGTGCTACCGGTTGGAGGAAAGGGTGCTACTGGGTGGAGGACAGGGTGCTACCGGGTGGAGGACAGGGTGCTACCGGGTGGAGGCCAGGGTGCTACCGGTTGGAGGAAAGGGTGCTACTGGGTGGAGGACAGGGTGCTACCGGGTGGAGGACAGGGTGCTACCGGGTGGAGGCCAGGGTGCTACCGGGTGGAGGCCAGGGTGCTACCGGGTGGAGGACAGGGTGCTACCGGGTGGAGGACAGGGTGCTACCGGGTGGAGGCCAGGGTGCTACCGGGTGGAGGACAGGCTGCTACCGGGTGGAGGCCAGGGTGCTACCGGGTGGAGGCCACGGTGCTACCGGGTGGAGGAAAGGGTGCTACTGGGTGGAGGACAGGGTGCTGCCGGGTGGAGGACAGGGTGCTACCGGGTGGAGGCCACGGTGCTACCGGGTTGGAGGAAAGGGTGCTACTGGGTGGAGGACAGGGTGCTACCGGGTGGAGGACAGGGTGCTACCGGGTGGAGGCCAAGGTGCTACCCGGGTGGAGGACAGGGTGCTACCGGGTGGAGGACAGGGTGCTACCGGATGGAGGACAGGCTGCTACCGGGTGGAGGCCAGGGTGCTACCGGGTGGAGGACACGGTGCTACCCGGGTGGAGGACAGGGTGCTACCGGGTGGAGGACAGGGTGCTACCGGGTGGAGGACAGGGTGCTACCCGGGTGGAGGCCAGAAAGAAGCCAGACAGAGTGATTTTGTTGCTTAAACGTCACAGCGACCACCACAGTAACAACGTGGCAACCTGACATGCAAACAGCTTGAATGCATTACGATGGCGCGGAGTCCTGTGGCTATTGATACGCCGTCCCATGAGATCTGATCAGTTTTTATTTCCTGCCGATTGTCATCAGTGTGTTCCTGGGACCTGTGTGGTAAAATCCTGCCTGCAGAACAAATTTCCTTCTTGATACCAACGTTTGGCGTAAAGGCCTCAGTCTGCTTCCAACAGCATCTGAAAGAGGCGGTCAAACGATGACCACCAACTTTACGTTATGTTGGTCACACTAATGGACGTTCAGTGAGGAAGACTCTGGATACCCTCATTCATCCACATTTATCTCTGGACCTCTCTCATTGGCTCCCACGATGTCAGCTGACTGTGGGCGCTTTAGTTTTTGCAACCAATCAGATCTTTACCTACCTAAACCAATCACATCGTTGCTGTCAAAAGTTTAAAACTGTTCTCCTCTCTGCTGCTGTCAGTTGTCATTGCAGCACAAACCGATGCGACCCTCCACCTCCCCGTCACCTCCAGCTCATCAGATCAAGCCTGCTCCTCCTTCCTCATCGGATCTTCACCAGATCCCGTCACTACCACCATCACCAGAGTCTAGACCCGGAGGGGATACTCCTAATCCCACTACGGCATCACTTCCCCCTTCCCCCTTTGTAGACTTAAATTATCATTCAATCAATACGAGGCTCTCTTGATTGAACTGCTGCTTTTTCACTTTTCATGCAGGACCACAGTCTGAACACGTGCTCCGTTATCCTCTGTACGACCACAAAAACGCCAAAACACACATTTCCTTGTTCTTGGAGCGAGTTCGTGGAGGATGCTCAGGTAGAACAGGTGCTTCAGGTGCTTCAGGTGCTTCAGGTGTTCAGGTAGAACAGGTGCTTCAGGTGGTTCAGGTGTTCAGGTAGAACAGGTGCTTCAGGTGGTTCAGGTGGTTCAGGTGCTTGTTTTTTTTCAGGTAGAACAGGTGCTTCAGGTGCTTCAGGTGGTTCAGGTAGAACAGGTGGTTCAGGTGCTTCAGGTACTTCAGGTGGTTCAGGTGGTTCAGGCCTCAGGGCAGCAGGAAGGAGCTGGACCGAAGTGGAACGTGATGGACAGATGATGAAAAGCTACATAATAAAACCCCCTCTCTCTCCAAAGAGGTTGACTATTTCCTGCTCTTCATTTGTGCCTTTTGGAGTGTCTTTCAGCTCTGACTTCTAATCTGATCCAATCTGTTGAAGCTTTCAGTGAGTGTTAGACATCCATCTGCCTCACATTCACACTGTCAGCACACTGATTTTAATTATTTTATTTTTCTACCTGAGTCGCATCACCAAGGCCGGTCGAGGAGAGAGAGAGAGAGAGAGAGAGAGAGGGAGAGAGAGAGAGAGAGAGAGAGAGAGAGAGAGGGAGAGAGAGAGAGAGAGAGAGAGAGAGAGAGAGAGAGAGAGAGAGACGTCTCCCTGCAGTCAATTCATTCAACTCTGGTCATGTTTTAATCCTCCTTTAGAAAAGCTGTATGAACAGGCGGCGGTGAAAGCCTCAGACACTCTGCCAGTCATTTCAATGCACCCACATATTAACGTGTGAATAACGAGCAGTGGCAGATGAAGTGGCTCCTCTTGTGCTCCTCTTTTCACTGCAAACAGACCGACTGAATCCACCTCAGTGACTCATTCTGTGAAGTTCATCTTAAGGTTACCGAGGTTTTAAACTTCTGTGCTGCTGTTCTGGCTGATGTCAGTGCTCACAGACACTGTCGGTAAAGTTCAGATCAGACGATCAAATCACTAATTTCAGTCTCTGATGAAAACATACAGGTATGTTTAGAGATCTCCCTCCAGATGTAGGTCTGTCAGGTAAAAAGCATGTGAGTGGAGCATATTTTCATTTGTGGTCCAGTATGTGTTCACATGCATGACACCTTTTTCATATATGTTCACATTATCATTTCCATCATATGGTTGTAATTATGTTGTTTATTCTGTACACACACAGCTGGGATCTGGGAGGGATTCCTCCTCATTTCCTCCATTAATTAAAAGGTTTTCTCTCAAGCTGCCAGCGTCAGAAACGACAGAGAGGTGCTGTACAGACTGTGAAGCCCCCTGATTTTGTATTGATTTGTGTACATAGATTTGATTTTAACTTTGTCATTGCAGTTTTGCATCTAACCAGAGTGCAAACTGGTAAAGTGCTGATTGAGACAATATATACAATGAGGACAAACAGTATTTGGTGTATATAAATAGACATATACACATATACAGACATATAGACAGACAGTTAAGGTGCAAAGGATCTACGTGTTATATTGTGATGAACAAGAGCGTAACTATAAGTTGTGTACTGACGAAATGTTGTGTAAGAGTATTATAAGGAATAAACAATAGCTATAGATAAAAATTATTTTATTTATTAATTTATTATTGATTATTTATATCAATACACAGAGGTTATGTACATAGAGCTCTATGCGTATGAGAATAAGTGAATTTTATATATACAGGCTGAGTCATAAGTTATTTAGTTAAGGAACTAAATGGATATTACACAGGATGAGCATTACATATGAGAAAGAGTTGTGTGTATATATAAGTAAAGACAAATTTCACATTTTTTTGTAATGGTCAGCACATCAGTTTGTATATAATTCACGTAGTAACGAACCAGAATGTATAGAAACGGAGGAGGTTGGGTGGATGGAGGGGTCTGAAAACACGTTCACCAAGAGTTAAACTACTAACACGATGTTATTCTAACCCAAACCACCATCTTTTCCTAAACCTAACCAACGCACTATAAGGCGCACTAATGAACGTGTCTGTTTTCATACATAAAGCGCTCTGGTCTCATGACAGTGGAGGAACTGGCCCGGCGTTGCCTCCCTGTCTTGGTGAATGTGTGTTGGCCTTCTGTCATCCAACGCTCCCACGCAGCTCTCAGTTTAACTCTGAACGACCTGTCGACACCGATATCTAGCGGTTGGAGTTCTTTCGTTAATCCACCCGGAATGACGGCGAGCTCCTAAGTAGTTTTCCTCACTTTGTTAAAGTTGTATTAAAACATTTTGACAGATTTTTGACGCCCTGCACCACATAAAACTGGTTCGAGGTCAGTAAGCACAACCAGAATTGATACATAAGGTGCGCTGGATTAAAGAAAGAAAGAAAGAAAGATATTGCTTTATTAGTCCCACAGTGGGGAAATTCAGTTTTACACTCTGTTGTTCACACAGTAAAAATACATGATCAAAGGAGAGAAGTAGAGAGAGGGGGCTGCCCCCGAGAAGAGCCCGGAGAGGGGGGGGGGGTGGGGCCCGGCGCGGGGCCCCCGGCAGGGCCCAAGGGGGAAACTGGCCCCCCCCCAGCAAGCAGGTGGTCGTGGGCGGGGGGGGGGTGCCCCCCGGTCCCCCCCCCCCTCCCCCAACCCCGGACGGAGGGGCCGCCGGATTATAAGACACACTGTTGATTTTTGAGAAAATTGAAGGATTTTAAGTGCGCCTCATAGCATGAAAAATACGGCAGTTTGATTTTGTCAAGACTGGAGCAGAACAGAACAAAAAATATACTGTTGAAATTCGTGCTCAGTGTGAATACAATAGATTCAATTTCACGACTGTTTCACAAATTGCAGCGTGGCTGAACCAGGTATTGGGCTAAATAAAACGGATTTGACTTTTATTGAGGATATTCAACTAT
Source organism: Pterois miles (assembly GCA_947000775.1). Classification (NCBI taxonomy): domain Eukaryota; kingdom Metazoa; phylum Chordata; class Actinopteri; order Perciformes; family Scorpaenidae; genus Pterois; species Pterois miles. The sequence goes on from CAMQGK010000193.1 coordinate 2,204,165, forward strand.
TATCGATGCATGTTCTATATTTCTATTTGAAACTTGTGCAGGGATAACTTTGCAGGAGATTAAACAATATGATCCATATGAGGCTCAGCTGCTGACTCATCAGAACCGAAGAGCTTAAACATCCAGACAAGCTGGGGCTGCTCACCACTGCCCGGTGTTCAATTCAATGCTGCTCCACATACTGACTGAACATCCTGTCACTTGTTTCTCTCTGTACAGCGTCTATTTGATTTCCTCCACCAGATGGTGAGTTTGTTTCTGCTAAATACTAAAACTGGATTTCCAGGTAAAAACCCTCTCAGACACACATAATGGGCCTACTTGTTCGTAGATGTGCAGATTCATTGTTATTTTTTTGGGTGGATTTGTTGGTGATAAGAAAAATACAGACCATCACCTGACTCATATACAAATAATGTCTTCAATGCCAAAGTAATGTAAGTGTTTCCGAGCACCAGAGTCCCTTTAGAAAACCTCTAATTTTAGCCAGCAGGGTCTAACAGTCCTGTGCTGTCCTGCTCAGTCCTGGTTCTGGTCCTTCCGTGTCAGTGTTGGCTCCCAGTGAAGCCAAACGCTGCTCCTGGGAGCTGCTGCTGCTGCTGAGTACAGACCTCTCCACCTCCCACCGGAGATCCAGCTGCAGGTCGAAGGCTGCAGCAAAGCCGGATCTGGGTCCGTGGTGGGCTGGGTGCTGCCGGAGGCCCAGCTGGAGTCTGAGCTGAAGGGTGAACCTGTATGATTTTGTCTGATTTCACACAGAATCCGACCCGGCGATGCCGATGACAACCGTTAACAATAACTTTATCGAAACACTGCTGGTCTTGTGCTGTAGGCCACATAGAGGCGTCAGGATTCAGTGAGGCTGATCCTTCACCAGTTTAACATTCCTCACAGTAACTTTAACTGCAGCTGGTGTAGTTTTAATCCATAATTTTACTCATTCTAACAAATAGAAACACATTATTTAGGCTCTATGATTGTTCTACCACACTCTTATAGCTTTTATTATATTACAGAAACATATTACTGCACCGAAACTAATAGTCTTTTTTTTAATTAATTAAATTTTGTTGCATTTCTTTGCCTCACATAGATCCGTTTTAATTGCCTGTGTATGAAGGCCACCGTGTTTCATACAGTAAAACCTATAAAAAAACCCTAAAATAAAACCATCATTATGACGTTGAGGTGAGCGTAAAGAACCAGGCTCCTCTGTCGTATCGGTATCGACCCTCCTGTTCAATCACTGTGCATGTAAACATGCTCATAATCCGTGGCCGCACACATGCAGCACACCATGCAGATATGTGCAGTAAAGGGACCCCACAGTGACAGTGTGATGAGTAAAATAATCATATTTCATGCATCTCCATCCTCTTGACATCCTGAGTCCATTTAAACACAGCGAGGAGGGAAAAAAGTGAATCACAGTGATGCTGCACTGACCCATTTATGTATTAAAGTATTTATTTCCCTGCCATTGCTGTCACAAATAAGGATTAATGCCACAAAAATAGAGGAGAAAAAAATATCATGTTACAGAGCAAACCTCCATCATTACAGTGTGTGTGTGTGTGTGTGTGTGTGTGTGTGTGTGTGTGTGTAGGCTGCCTCTTTAGCTGCAAACAGAAAACCAACAGTAGATCATCTCCAAAACTATTAGCTATGTCAGCTCAGACAGGGACTGGATGAGCATCAGTGGTGCAAAAAGTAGTTCAAATGTACAGTTAAAGTCACACTGAAGGAGTTTAGAAATCTTACCAGATGTATAAAATGGGAGCGAGCCCAACTATAACGACATGTTCTGTTAAATATAGGAGTGTGTGGAGAACAGCGATTTGACCAAAACAGCCACCACACACTGACAAATTCATTCATCAACAAGAGTCCCAACTATAAAACAGAAATATCACAAAATCTCTCGTGATCAAACATGACTTTAGTGTAAACTATGTCAAAACTGGCTCAAAGGCTGCAACAAAAACGGAGATCAGATGAGTTTTACCAAAGTAAAAGGCATTAATTCAACACATAAACATGGAGAGTCAGTAATCAGTAACGTGGACATGTGGCTGTGTGGAAGGAGGAGCCGTCTGTGGGAGGGGAGGAGGCTTTTATATCCACCACACCGAGCACAGGTGTAGCTCGTCAGCCTGACGAACCCTCCACCCTGCCCACCGACGACGAACCAGCAGAGGGACACCTGGTGGAGTGGAGGGGTCATCACAACAAACATGGTGGGCGACATGCAGGGGGATGAGCAATGTTAGCTTTTTTTTTTTTCATACTTTATATCAAAAACTCAGTACAGTCGATTCATAAACAAGCTCAGATTTTTCATTATACAAATAATATAAAAATAAAATAAATTATATAACACAAATTATACTGTATGCAAGGAAAGGAAAAGATGAATAAAATTGAAAAACAATTTTAAAAAAATAATCTGGGTTTTTATTTTGATTTTTTTTAATGCTTAAAGATTTCAATCAGTCAAATATGTTTTAAAATCCTTAAAAACACGGAGGTATTCTTTTAAGCCATATCATTTTATGCATATAATATTTTGCTGATCTTTTATTAAAAAGAATTGTGTAACTCTCATCAGCCAAAAAAAGCTGGGATTGTTAAAAGTGAGTAAAACTATTTTCAGTAGTTCTTCTGTAAATCAAACCAAACAGATGTAGCATGAACACAATCTACATGTTCACTAGTTTGTTGTTAACAGTTAAGTCGATAATCAGCATGTTGTTCCTCCATCGCTGAGCTTCACGTTTAGCTTTAGCTCACATGTTAGCCTCCATGATGGAGGTCGTCCTTCCTTCTTCAGTCAGCCTCCTTCTCTATTGGCTGTCGCTCTTTCCCACGAGACGACGTCATCGTCTGTCCTCGAATGACTTCAGCACCCATCATGGGATGTAAAACACACTCTTAACATACCTCACATTACAAGAATAACTTGAAAAAAAAAATCAGATTTAGAGCCATCAATCAATCAGGGATTTGCTGACGATCATCAGGAGGAATCAGGTCCAAAATCAGCTTAATGTTCATGTGGTGTGTACTTGGTATAAACAGTTCAATAAACCCGTGGTCTGCTTTAAATGCTCCATCTCTTGGTGTCAAATATGTCCTAAAAAAATAAAGTTTCTCTTTTCAGACGTGATAAAATATTCTTGATGATATTTATCATATCAAGTTCAGCAAAGTCATGGGTCTGAGTTTCCTAAAGAGTGGGTTGTATTGTAATTTATTTGTTTTTTTGACTACATAAACATTGGATTTATTAAAACGTACCATATTTATGTGAGATGAGGCTTAGAGAAGGACAGAGACCTGGACAGAGCTGCTGATGTTTCAGGACAGGCTCCCACACACTGTGAATAAATGAATAAATGCTGTGAATGCAGATTTTTCTAACATAACCTTTAACCCCACAAAATAAGAGCAGTTTGCTAATGCTATGCTAACCCTTGGCTTTGGACGTAATGCTAGGTTACAAAAACAGTTCATCAAAATGTGTTTCTGGGAACATTTGAGGCAGAAATATGTGTCTTCATGTTAGGGATTTTATGGGATGAGTAGTTCCTTCACTCTGAGAATAATTATGTATGCATCCATCCATTTTCTTCCGCTTCTCCGGGACCAGGTCTCAGAGGCAGCAGGCTAGGCAGGGACGTCCAGACGTCCCCCTCTCTCCAGCAGCTCTGGGGGACCCTGAGGTGTTCCCAGGCCAGACCAGATATATAATCTCTCCAGTGTGTTCTGGGTCTACCCCCAGGCCTCTTACCAGTTGGACATGCCCGGAAAACTCCAAAGGGAGGCATCCAGAAGGATCCTGTTCAGATGTTTGAACCACCTCAGCTGGCCCCTTTCGACGTGAAGGAGAAACGTCTTTACTCCGAGCTCCCTCCGGATGTCTGAGCTCCTCACCCCTATCTCTAAGGCTGAGCACAGCCGCTCTACGAAGGAAGCTCATATCAGTCGCTTATATCTGCGACCTCATTTGGTCACTACCTAAAGCTCAAAACCACAACAATGCATAACTGCAGATGCTGCACCGAACCACCTGTCCATCTCCTGCTTTTACCCTCACTAGAGCCTGAGATACTGAAACTCCTTCACTTGGGGCAAATACTCACTCCGCACCCTGAGGGTCAATCCACCGGTTTGCGGCAGAGCACCAAGACCTCAGACTTGGACTCTCATCCCGACTGCTTCATACTCGGCTACAGACCTCCCCAGTGCACGCTGTAGGTCACGATCTGATGAAGCCAACAGAACCACATCATCTGCAAAGAGCAAAAACACAATTCTGAGAGGGCCCCAAACCGGACCGTCCTCCCTCGGCTGCACCTTGACTCTCAGGTCTCAGCCACAACTCACTTTAGCTGCAAGACGGATTACTGGAGGGTTTCAGCATATCACTCCGGTTTTAGCTGCATTTCTCTGGCTCAAATTTAGTATTGAGATTTTATTGTTAACTTTTAAAACTCTGCATGGTTTAGCACCGAGCTACCTCACTGAGCTCCTTAATCCCTACGTGCCTCCTTCTAACCTGAGGTCCTCTGACAAGGCCTTACTGGTTGTACCAGGTCTAGCCTGATGACTCGAGGAGACACGGCCTTTGCCATCAGTGCCTCTAGACTCTGGAACAGCCTCCCTGAGGACCTCAGGTTAGCTAGCTCATTAACCAACTTTTAATCTCTTTAAAAAAAAAACATTTTATAAAAAGTTGGGCAACAGCTTGGTGCACCTTTTTCCACTCCCCAAGTGGGATTATGTGTTGTCTCCTTAACACATTGTTTGATTCTACTGATTATGGTTTTATTACACTGATTGTTTTGTGTTTTGTTGTTTTATTGTTTTCATTTTGTCTGTTTTGTATTATATCTGTGCAAACAGATAAACTCCCATGAAACTCTCCAACAGCCCTGCAAAGGTTAAATGTTTTATGGCTATGATCTATAACTGGTTTGATTTCATGCTTAAAACTCTTTATATGAGGATTTTCTGAAATTGAATGGAGTGAAAACACAGGCGGTCATTCCCATCAGCCTCAGCTTGTAGCATGCTAACATGCTGAACAAAGACTTTTGACATCATAAACATTACACCTGCTAAACATCATCATCATGTTAGCATACTGATGTTAGCGTTCAGCTCAAACCATCTCTGTGCATGGTCATAGAGCCGCTATATATGTAATAATTATAACATATAACACCATAATATACAATAACATGTAGAGGTAACTGTGTGTTTATATGTGCAGGGTAAAGAGGTCGTCTTGTTAAACAGTGAATGTCTGTTAATAGGAGATGTAATTTTTTACAGTGTAAAAATAATAAGGGTCTATAAATAGAAGACATTTGGCTCCTACACTGGTAAAACACCTCCTTTAAGCATCATCAGGGAGGCTGTTTTCTGCAGCAGCACACATGAAGAACAAAAGAGATTCATGACGAGCAATCAGGGACCTCCAGGAGCCGTGGCCTGCTGGGATTGATCCCAGAATGCACTTGGGGGTGGGGTGGGGGTGGGGGGGAGTTATGGGAGGAAATGTTCCTTTTGCTTCTGCAGCACAGCGACGGCCAGCTGCTGACTGCAGGACGGCCAACGGAGGCTTCTCTGGGAAAGAAGCAGGAGGAGGAGGAGAGGACTCTCCTGCCTTTCCAGGGTCTGAGTGGAGAGGCCCACTGTGTCTATGTGGGAGAATATAAATGAGCTTCTTCCCACGGGACGGCGAGCTGGGCCAATTATTTCTGCTCGGGAAAACACTCGTGGAAAGATAGAGAGATGGAAGAGGAAGAAGAAGGAGGGAGAGATGAAAGAAGATCAGATTTTGCCATTTTGTTCCCACTGATTCATCAGCTTTGTGTCGCAGCGGTTTGTTGGGAAACAGCAGCAGAACTCTTTGATTGTATTACTCTGATTGGAAGAGATGATGTACCAACACACACCGCCCACTGAAGTGTCCTTGAGCAATACAGCGACCTGAGCTCCATATAGGGAAACCACTGAGGACCTTCCCCCAGGGAGCCGGCAGTAGACCCAGTAACAGTAGTAGTAGAATAATTATAATGATGAGTACTATGGGTGTATTAATAGAGCTGCAGTATGGCCAGTCTGCTTTGCTTTCAGTTGTTCCCAGTGGCCAACTGTTTCCCTGTAGACCTCCATTATATAAAAAAGATGTCTCCAAAACAGTTGGCAGGAACCCTCCACCTGCAAACAGCTTGGTTATTACTCTGTATACAGTATAATTCATTCATCATGATCAGAGAGGTTCAAACTTTCTAATAGCGGTTCTCAGACTGTAGAGAAGCTGCTGGTATGTGTTTGGTGTCATCCCGGGGTACATCCATCCCGCCAGTATAGTTAACGTAGTGGACCCTCCTGTACTATCACGTCTGCCCGGGTCAAATTGATCACTAGAAGCAGAAGATTATTATTATAACAGAATTTCTGTTGCTGTGCATCATTTCTCATGCAGATTACCATCTAACTGATATGTGTTATATGTTTGTTACATCAATACAAAACAATTAAGCAGACCGCTTCACTATTTCCAGGCTTGATTCTGTATCCATAGCGTGCATGCAGAGTGGCGGCCATTTACCGGGGCTCCTTCATGGAGAGTGACGGGCGCCGGTCTGCCGCTGCTGCAGAGCCGGCCGAGGATGTCAGCAAATTTTCACTGTGTCAATTGTCAATCCACTTGATGAGGGTGGCCTCAACCACAGGTGCTTTCTCCGTGCACACTCACTTTTCATTAAATTTCCCGTCATGATATCGATGTGCACAGGTATATAGCCAGAAAACAGACAGACCGTGAGGCAAAGAATCATGGGAGTAAAGTAAAAAACAAAACAATTCGACTAATGATAGCCTAATGTAGTTTTAAAATGTTTTTCCAGATGTTGACATGAATGAAAAGACCTAAAATGAACACTGTAAGCAGACTACTTGATTACTAGAAGATAATAATTAGCATTTGTTGAGGAATGATTCTGTCCCAGTTTTTTAGATTCCTATAAGTCACGCGTCAAACTCAAGGCCTGCGGGCCAAATTAGGACATGAGGGCTTGCAAAGAATATATTATACTTATTATACAAATCTATGTCACTTTACAGAAGTTCAATGTCCTTAAACTACACGTCCCACAACGCATCTCTATTTCCTTACATGCACACTGAAGCGTCTCAGTATCAGCGGTTTCCAGCAGCGGCGCTCTAGCTGAGCGATGGGGTCGTAAAATAATCTGAACAGAACCAAAATGTCCAAGAAAAGCAAAGTTGGAGCAGAGGGAAGGACAGAAAGAGGATCCATGTTAGTGGTTGATGGAGAGCAGCCGGTATGTCTTCTTTACTACGAGGCAGTAAAACACTGTCACACCACTGTCATCTACCACATGATCTCAGCTGATCAGCTGCTGATCACTAACAGTTTATACGCCACAGACTGAACGTTAGATCAGAGCTCATTGATCTGTTGGACTAGAGCTCTGCCCCTCTCAACTCCTACCACAAAGTTAAACTAAGCTAATGGAATAAATTGAGTTTGATAATATTTGTGTGATGGTAAAAAAGACCTTTTATTATTCACTTTATTATTTTATTTTTTTAGTATTTTGATCGTTGATGGATGAGTAATGATGAGGTGTTTCTGAATCTTGGCATATACCACTTACTTACTGGCTCCTTTCAACACAAAGGAGTCCGAGTCCTCACGGATGGCTGAGCTTCTCACCTTATCTCTAAGGGAGATGCCAGCCACCCTCCTGAGAAGACCCATCTCGGCCACTTGTATCAGCAGTCTAGTTATTTGGGTCCTGACCCAGCCCTCATGACCATCGGTGGGAGTAGTGACGAAGACTGACCGGTAGATCCTGAGCTTCTGACCATCCGACTCAGCTCTCTCTTTGTCACAATGGGGTAGTAAAGTGACTGCAATACCGTCCCCGCTGCTCCGATTCTCTGGCCAATCTCATGTTCCATTAAGATAAGATAAGATAAGATGAACCTTTTATTGATCCGCAGGGGGAAATTCAGGAATTTGTTCCCTCACTCACGAACAACACCCCGAGGTACTTGAACTCCTTCACTTGGGGTAAAGACTCATTCCTTACCCGGAGCAGATAATCCATCGGTTTCCTGCTGAGAGCCATGGCCTCAGATTTAGAGGTGCCGATCATCATCTCAGCTGCTTCACATTTGACTTGCTGCGAAGCGATCCACTGAGTGCTGGAGGTCACAGACCGATGATGCCAACAGGACCACATCATCTGCAAAAAGCAGCGTCGAGCTCTTCAACACTGACCTACAAACCTCCACCGAGCCGAACAGTTGAATTATTTTAATCAAATCTAAAACTGTCAGATTATTTTGAGAGTAGAATCTAACCTGTAAAATAACTAGTATCTGTAGTTTGTACCTTTATACTAGTATTCTGGTATTTTATAGTAGTATCTGTAGATCATTTTCGTGAGTAAAAAGTGAAATAATTTTGTATTGTTGTGGAGCATCCAAAGCTGCAGTAACTGGTTTTGGATCCCGAGGGGCTGGAAGATGACGTCATATAAACTACGGTCTGACGTTTCCTGACTAACCATCTCCTCTGTCACCTGGAAACAACGTGAAACAGTGACAGCGAACGAAACCTTAATGTTCATGTGATTTCCTTGAAGACATGCAGTGTTTTACTAAAGCCAATGTAAATGTGATTTATGTGCAGCAGCACTGGGAATTTGATCCCTCATCATTTATCTTTAAGTGTGACTATTTTCCAACCATTAATTCTGCAGGAATAAGAAAACAGTAAAAGAGCCGCAGCAGTGGGGGGTTATGGGAAATAATAGAGGAGCTAAAACGGTTCAATTAGATTGTCAGTTTATATCTTAAATCAGGATAGATTTTTCATCATGCGCATAGATGATGGGGGTTAATGCCTCTCTGGATGCAGCGTAACACGGAGGAGAAGTTGCAGCATAAAGCAGAGCGGCTGCACACAGCGCTGCTGCTGCAGGACCGCAGGCAGTCCGATCCACCGAGGATTACCAAACACTCCTCTGCTGTACTTGAGAGAAGAATCGAGCATCCTCGCTCTCTATCCAGCCCTCAAAATCCAGGTGTAACAAATGTTCTCTATCTCTACAGAGCGATGAAGTCTGCGTAGGGAGGAGGTTGTGGTCGATGGGTGGGTCAGAAAACAGCAGATTTTCACCCACCACAGCTCTGTACTTCAAGGTGCAGCTTTCCAAGACTGTGGTAACGTCCGCTGGCACGTACATGAGGCCGTCCATACCATAAACACACCACTTTAGGAGCAACAGGTAAAAACGTGAAAGGCTCTCTCTAGAGCCAGCGTTTGGTTTGTCCGCTCTGGGCTCCTGTAGAAAACAACCCGGCCTCACAGGAAGGCGTATAAATACCACAACATTACACGGACATTCTGCGGGTCATGAGTATGCATCTTAATGTTTTTACATGTTATTTACAGACCATGCAAACATCTGCAGTTAAGTTCAGACAAGAAAACTGCTTAGTTATGGTAAGGGAAAAGGGCTTAAAACACATACAGAAACAGAAAACACGCCACAATCGTCATGCGACACTTTACTAACGAATCTTACAAAACAAAACACCAGTCAACAACGGTGTCCTGGTTAAAAGTCTAGTGTTTGTTGGACCTGTCCACGTCAGCAACCACCCACCAAGTATCTTTAAGTACAGGTACATTAAGACCTTTTCAAATGGGGGGGGGGGACTGCACTCCACGAGTAAACGCCAGCTATGACATCTGTGCACTACTGTAGGCTGTATATGTCCAGTTGTGTGGTGAGTCAAATATCCCTCATCACAGCTCCATTTGTTAACCGATGTAGCAGCGCTGTTTCACTTTAACACTAGATGTAGAGCATCTGTGCTGAATTCACGTGGTGTCGGAATAATTGGGAATAGGACTTTCCGACTGGTAAATCCTTTAAATCGGAACTCAAAACTTGAGAAGTTTTGTTGACATTTACAAACAATTCTGCAGAACTTTCAATAATATTTCCATAAATAATTTGCTATATGTTGGATCGTTAGCACTGTCGCCTCACAACAAGAGGATCAAATCCAGCTTGGCGTCCGTCTGTGTGGAGTTTGCATGCATGCTAACATTCCCTGTGTTAGTGTGGGTTTTCTCCAGGTCCTCCAGTTTCCTCCCACAGTCCAAAGACATGCAGGTTAACTGATGACTCTAAATGTCACGTAGGTGTGAATGAGTGTGAATGGTTGTCTGTCTCATGTCTCCATGTGTCCCCCCGAGACCCCTACCAGGATAAACAGCTTGATGGATGAAATCGTGTGTTCAGGGACGATGAAGCTGGAGGTGGGTTGAAAACAACACTTTCACCCCTGGGTGTGGCAACAGGTAATGAAAACACGATTCTTAGTTTATGTGACTACACAGTAATGTAAACATAGTTTAGTGAATGTTATATTGCAGTTCTGCCAACATGTTACACTGGACCTTTAACAAGGCAAACAACATGGAAGACACTGCACGTCAAAAGCTGTATTAATAGTGTTTGCTCTAGATTTTATCCAGACTTATATTCTGTGTCAACCTTGTCAGAGAAATATTTAGTTCGTCATAAATCAGAATGTAAATTAGAACAAAGAGGTTGACGTGCGTGTTTTTTCCTTCTCAGCTGCTCATAATCACAGACTGTACCGTACGACATGAGCGCAGCGTTACCCTCCGATGTGACCTTCCTGTTCTGGTGAGCACTTTAATCTGCACTCTGCAGCCCAGCTGTCCTTGCCCACACACTCTCTGAGCACAGGGGGAATTATTATATCACATTGCTAATTTATTGTCCGGGCTTTTAAAAGTTTGAGAAGCTTTTTATACTCACAAGTGGTACACAGTGTTAGCAAACAGCCTCCACACACACACACAGTGAACATTACCACATATTACTAATTCATCAGTGTTTGAGCTGCTGCTTTTAAAAGTTTGAAAAGCTGCTGTTTTTGAAGGTATTGTGTGTTTTGTGAGCAGCAGCAGCCTCGGGCTTCACTTTGTAAAACAAGCTGCTCCCTCTGCGACCTTAACCTGCAATATTTACCCAGAATGCATTGAGTTTGCCACAATAATAAAAGTAATCTCAATCCAAATGTCAGAGGCGGCAGGCGGAGGGGAGGTTTTTTTAAACGGCGGGAAATGGCTGTCTGAGCCTGAGGCGAGTGTTTGTGGCGTTGAGGATTGGCGCGAAGGGAGCAGGAAGTGAAACGCGTGTCACCTTTAATGAAATGATGCTTTCTCATTATCTCGCCATCTGAAAGGTAACGGGAGCCTCTTTCTGCAGGTAACACCACTTCAAACTAACGGGAGGCTGTTTGCACCCCGAGCAGCAGAGAAGAATCAGCTCCGAGTGTGATTTTAAAGCTTCTCAACACACTGACGCTGCAGGTTAAAGAGACTCACGTCTGTTTGTTCAGCAGCAGCGAGATCAGCGAGGCGGCTGTTTTCGTCTCTGATTTGGACCTCTTCACACGCCTCACGCTGTTTTCTGCTGCAGCGTAGGTCTGCTCTGTGCTGTTTGTCAAGTAAAGTACATGAAGGGGAGAGATTTAGATTATATATGGCCTCATGTTGGTGCATCAACCAGATCAGATACCATTCCAGACAGAGGACTTCTACTCATAGCCAATCTAAACAGTGACTTTAAACTGTAATTACATAAAACAGTGACAACCTTCTGTCAATGCTGATGATGCATCCTGTGCTGCAGCCACCAGGTGATATTCTCCTGATGGTACCGACTCCTGGTCTGAGCTCCAGGTGCAGCCAATCAGGCGCCTGACTCATTTTGAAACTAAATTTTGGAAAAGTTTTTAATTTGTTTTCATGGAGCTTGTGAGCTACACGTCGGCAGAACAAGTTGGTGAACGTGCCAATCGAGTACACGTACAGTATGTAACAGAGTTGATGCACAGTATACTGTTATTCCACTTGCAAGACATCTGTGTTTCTGTTTACAGTTAAAGGCTGAACGGCGCCTCCTCTCAAGTACATAAATGCTCCTGGAAAACTTTTACAGTTCATGAGAGGACGTGCCCGAGGTGAGCTGTGGAGCAGCACAGCGTATAAATATGATAAATTTATGTCATGTACTGTATGTTATATATGACTATTGGTGATTAATAATCAGCGTATGGGTGGTTTACTGCACCTTTTTAGAAGAGGAATACACACTTTATTGATCCCTGAAATACATACAGTACATACATTAATGGAGATGGCGCCCGGAGTCGTTGCTCAAGGGCACCTCGGCAGTGCTGAAGAGGAAACCCGGCACCTCTTCTGCTACCACTTCACACTCAGTACTTGGTCCATGTGGGACTTGAACCGGCAACCGTCCTGTTCCCATGCCAAGTCCCTATGGTCTGAGCTGCTGCCGCCCAGTGGCGGTAAAATGTTTAAATCCCAGCATAATAATAAGTTAGCTAGCTCTCTCAGATAAGAGGTTCTGCTGAGTGCTGTGAGCCCACGTATGAGCCGACTGTATGACTGACCGGTACATAATCTGCTCCTGTCCAGATAATACACAGCAGCAAGAAACAAGCCTCTCCATCTTCGTTCTACACACAAGCGCAGCGTCGTTGGGTTACCTGAGCCAACCAGGTACACTGAACCGTAACTGAGCACCGTTACATGAACCAACACAGCAACAGTCTAATGGAGCATTTCTACTTTACATAATTACACACCCCAGCTCACTGTTGAGATATGATTCAGTTGTCTGTTCACATTGTATTTCACGTCACGTGCAGCCTGCTGCTTTATGTCTGTTACGGTAATGACGTTGATACACTTGATGATGGAGGAGCTCCGTGCTCCTGCAGAATAACATCATCTGATAGTGTTTCTTCACTGGAGCTGTTCTCACCATCATCACAGAGGATGGAGCCGTTTATGCCTTTAAAACTAACGGACTAATTAAAAACAAGCCACTCAGGGTTCAATATTTAAACTCAATGAATATTTCAGGACGGGGGGAAGGAAATTACATCCTTAGTGATGTTTTGACTTGAACTCTGAGTCTCAGTGGTGAGTTATCACTTCTTTGGCTGGTGGCACCTTTTTCTGTTCACTCTTCATTTGTCGGTTTTATCTCGTTAACAGACGAAAGTCCCACAGAGACCGAGTCAGTGTCGGCTGAAGGAAGAGTTTTAGAAAATGAAAAACTTTGGTGAAGTTGGAACTTTTAGGAGACTACGAGTCTGTTCAGTCTTAATCTGTTAAAGGTCGCTTTTGTTCTCTCGCTCACACACTTCGTCCTCTCGCTATGAGTCTTCTGTAGACACAAGAAAAAATATCAGACAGAACAAACATTATACATTTTCTTTTTTCCATGTACGCAAAACATTACCACTGAGCTGAAAGCCTGAGCTGAATCTCATTTTGTCTGTCGAATCATTGTATATTATTTCTTGCTGCATTCACACTATAACTTATATATAACTATAAAAAAATGCACGACTGTTTCACAAACTGCTGTGAGACTCTGATGATGTAGCCTCATCTGAAGAAGCCCCTCCCCTCGCCGTGATGTCATGAGAGGGAAAACTAATTTAAATTCATGCCATCTGGTGAAACTGAACCGTTTTTTTGGTAGAAAAATGTCAGCCATGTTCCTCACGAACAAACAGTACGAACACCAGCTCTAAAAATCAGCAGTCACACACACGGAGGCCGGTAATCCCTGGGCTCAGCTCTGAGCGCTCGGTCTAATCGTGGACGAAGCCTCGCTGTGTGTCCACACCTCCACGCCTGGTTGAATCCTATTGGCTCAGGCAGCCAGAGCAAATAACCGTTTAACACACTCACTCTGCCGCTTGGTGTGTGTGTGTGTGTGTGTGTGTGTGTGTGTGTGAGACCAAACAATTGTCTCAATTGTCTCTGTTTATTTACCAGGAGGATGTGTTGATGTTAAAAGGCCAGTCGCCAGCTGCCATGCTGCTTTTTGTTTGACTCGCTCTTTGTACAGCGACTCCCGCCGCCTCCGACTCTCTGCCTCCTCACAGTCGGCGGGTGGTTTGATTGAGTTTTACAGGAGATACGGAGAGGACGGCGCTCTGCTTCCCCTCTCGATTGTGACAGCGGTGCAAAGCGTCTCCGTACGCTCGCTGCTCATACGGCGCTGAAAGAGACCTGATGCTGTCAAACGCTCGGCCGGCGCTGGCAGGATGACATTTCTGAGGGCAGCGAGCAGCCATGAGGGTCAGAGAGGAAGAGGAGGCCCCGAGGAAGGAGAGAGGAAGGAAGGAAGGCAGAGAGAGGAAATGTCAGGCTGAGCAGGACTGCAGGAGGAGGAGGAGGAGGAGGAGCTCCTGAGGGATCCAGGGGAATGTGTTAGCAGAGGATGCTGGGAAATTTCCTTTATGTGACATTTAAAGAAGTGTTTTTTTTTTTCTGTCTTAATCTGTTTTTCCATCTTCAGCCTCATTCATACGGGACTAGTATCACCTGGGGGCTGCAGGTAATTTACAATTGTGGAGGTCACACCGCAAATTAGCGACCATATTTTGCCAAATACGGAGGTCATGTGATAATATCAAATCCCTGCGAATCTGCATCACATGATTCGGGGACATTTTTTTATTTTTTTATTAAACTCCTTTATTGATAATTATGGAGGCTGCATTGGCAAATCTAATGGAAAGTTTTGAGAAGTTTTTATTGACATGCTTACATGTTTATTGTTGGTTTAGCGAGCTGATCGAAGGAGTCACCAGCCGTCCACCCTGCAGCTGCTAGAGCTGAGCTGCTTCATGCTGTTATCAGCAATGCTGTTATCAGCAATAAAAATGTAATTTTATAATTAATCTATTTAAATGTCCAGACAACTGTGTGATATGTAGGTAACGGTTATTTTTTGTTGTTGTCTAAATCATTAATACCATAACAAATAGAGAACCCACAATTCAGGCACATTGATCAAATAAAAACTAAATAATGAGCCAGAGTTTCAAATAATGATATCATATAAAAACTAAATGGCTGTGCTGCAGAGTTGCTTTGATAGATAGATGAAAACAAGTCGTAACAGGTTCCTCTAATGATTACAACACAGCTTGTCTAGCGGCTGCAGCATCCAGTATAATTAAGTTTATTTAAGGAAGTCCAGAACAACTCTGATGAAGGCTAGATGAGCCAAAACACTGAGGTGAGGTTAATAAATGACAGTGTTCAGAGAGCTGAAATAACATGCTGATGTTTAGATACAATATTTACCATGTTCATCATCTTAGCATTGCTTAGTTTAGCATGACAGCAGTAAACTCTGATCACTTCTGCAGGTCTTAAACCAACATGAAAAGTTCAGAGATCATAAGAAGTGATTTTAATTCATCTTCTGGGAATATTAATATTTGAACTAAACTTCCATAACACATTAATCAACAGTTGTCCAGATATTTGACTCACAACACGACACAATAAACAAAGAGTTCAGCTCCGGACGGTCGGTCTGGAACTACTTCCTGTCAGCTAAAAGGCCAAAGCCCTTTAAAAAAAACCAAACAGGTAAAAATAAGCACCAGAAACACACAGATGGACAATCAGTGGTGAATTTATTTCCCATAATGCACTTTGACAGCCTTTAATCGCTGGCCAAAAAGTCTTTTCTCTTCATCCTGCTTGATCTGATGTCAGATTGAAACCCTCGGCGGGACGAGGAGGGGGAAGAGGAGGAGGCGCTCCATGTTAAATGACATGGTCCTCAAACCCCCGGCGCCTTCTGTCAGCCGGGAGAACGCTGTGTACAGCAGTCAGCGCTTGTTCGTGTCATGGCGCCGGCTCACGGTAACACTCCGGGCCGGCGTGGACGGGGTGGAGGCTGACTGCGCCGCAAATACCAGCTGCCAATCGTCCGACTCGTGACCTTTTCTGTGATTCTTCTGCCTCTGAGGGGAGAGACTCAGAGCTGCTGGCAGGCGGTGAAACAACACAGCCGCTGTTAGGAAACACTCCTCACTGCTACGCCGAGTCAAGTTCAGTATCGTACAGGAGAGCGCTGAGAGTACTGATCGTACCCACTCAGAAGGAGGTAGACTCCAAGATCTGCAACCCTGATGACAAAGGTTTTCTGAAGTTAAGCCCACAAATGTTTAAATACACATTAAATAATATCATTCTAGCTCTTCAAGAAGTACTTTAATGAACCTTTAAAGTGTTTCCAAGTTGATGGAAACTAATGAAATGCAGCAACCTCCGGCTCATGAAGGACCACGGCTTGGTCAGAGCCCCTCGGTATAAGGCATGTTTTAACACTGGTGTGAGACCAGGGTTTCCATTAACTACAACACAACACTATCCATGTCAGTATTAAACGTACAGGCAGGAACTGTGGTGATCTAGTTTTGAGAGTTAAAAGGACTCATGAGGCGGGTGGGAGTGGAGGTGGACGGGTGGACACCGCATGGTTAATGCTCAGTCATTTAACACCATGATGATACCATGAAATGGTCATGTTTAATTAGGTTTAGGAAAAACATCATGGTTAGATTTAAAAATAAGTATGTAAACAATATAACATAAGTTCAGAAAACATCACAAACGTCACTAACTTCAGAATAACTCAACAACACTTTGGGACATGAACATTGGTCTCCTGGTTCAAAGTCCTGTGTTTGTTAGACCCGTCCAGCGAGCGAGTTAGAGCGACTGACTGGGTATCTAGAGCGCCACGGTTTGAAGCGTAGGGCCACTGACTCAGTAGCGTCAGTATGTGATGAGCGGGGAGTGGGAACATGTTGAATGTGGGGTTATGTGATGTGCAAAGTGGAACATCTGCAGCCTGATCTGACAGATTCAGACTGACTTTGTTTTATCTTATCGTGCTGTAACCAGGAGTTTAATGAGCATTCAGTCAGTTCAACACCTGACACAGAGGGGAGAAATTTGACTCTTTGAGCTCTTGATAGCTGCTCATTATAAATATATATAAGGGGGACGAATTTCAATAATGTATATATTGGCGGGATGTGAGCCCTCACCCCCTGTGAGGATGATGCACTTGGTAGGGGGTCAGGCCGATGTTCCCTCAGCATCATCCCTGGCTGTCTATAAAGTCTGTCTATAATGGGATATGGCACTAGAAATGTGCAACAACAGATAGTTTGGCTAGTGCTGGGGAACGTCTGATGACGTCAGTCTGCACAATAATTAGCCATGTGCATGTCTGGTTGGTGAATTTTCTGGGCAATGGGCCTTGGGAACAATGGCTGTGGGTGGTGTGATCAATGGGCTTTCAGAGTAACGGGCCGTCGGACCAATGGCACGACCCTGGAGGAGGTACTGATCTGAGGAAACACCTTCCCCTTAGCAGCAAATACAGGTCACAATGTGAAATGCAAAGATGCTGATTAGTCTAAAATGATTTAAAGTAAAGAAAAAAACATTGAACATGTAGCCAAGGACAAGTTGATATGGACAAGAGTTGAATTACTGGCTCTATGAAGACATCAGATCTGATTAAATCCGGCTCACCTGCTGCAGTCTGTTTGCGTTAGTTTTACTTTTACATTCCTCTGGTTTGTTTCCCCTCACATTTTCTCTTTAACCTTGTTAGTTTGCCCCGCAGCACAGAGCTTCTTATCCTCAGTTTCTTTATTTATTTTCCTTCTTTCTGGTGTTTTCTAGAACAGAAAGCTCTGATTGCAGAAGCAGAACAATACAGCAGCCAGCTGCAGAGACAAATGATCAGCTCCATTGTTTCTGTCAGAGCCCCTGAACACCTCACGGCGGAGGACGCCTCCTTCATGAACTGTGAGCGGGAAGCCCAGGTGGCGGGCGGCTTGAGCCTCTCACAGTGATATCAGTCTTCCTCCCTCCCACCTCCTCCTCTTCCTCCTCGATCACTCTTCCTCCTGCTGAGGAAAAATAAAACCAACTGTGACTAACGAAGTAAACTTCTCACCCGAGTCGACGGGCCTCCTGAGCGCCGAGCTCCATCCATCCAGAGACGGACGTCAGCGGGACAAACAAGACGGAGAGCGATGCTTCAGCTGCTGTGTGACAGGCATGACCGATGACGGACGAGTGGACGCTCAGAGGATCCACTCTCATTCCTACCGCTCACAAACACACCGTGTTTTTCTTCTACTCCAGCGATGAATGGATGTAATTTGTTAGAAAACATTAGAAAAGTTGCTGAGAAGAGAAAAGTTGTCAGAGTGTGAAGCACCGGAGGGATTTCTCTTCCACCTTTACCGGCTGTTTTGTCTTTTAGCTGTCAATCAAAGCAGAGCTGGAGGTGAAGGAGGGGTGGGGAGAATCTTCTTCTTCTTTGGTTTGTATCCGACACAAACAAGCGCACCTCTCCGTACATCTGAGAGCGTCTCACGGGAATAAGAAACAAACAGAGAGCTGGACGCCGTCGCCCTTCGTCCCCGTGAAGAAGCAGTCGCTGAATCAACATTCACAGGACAGTGGGATGAAGTGACAGCCTGACTCCCCTCCAGGTGTTTACATCCTGGATCACAGGCTGCAGGTTGGAGGGAACAAAGCAGCATGGAGCTGCTTATCCATCACCAGCCACTGATGGAAACAAGTTGCTCTGGTTATATTTTCATGTGTTGCTGCTGTGTCATGCTGCGTTCACACTCTGGCAAACAACAAAATACATCAGCTGCATCACAGAATTTCATAAACAGCATGTTTTGTTGTTGCTGAGGTCGACAACAGGTTTGTTCACGTACCAATGAGATCTCACAGAAGTAGAGGTAGTCTGTAACATATTCTACAGATATCTAGGTGTTATATATCTATATACTGTATTAAAATCTCTTTTCCCAGAGTGACCTGGCCAAGGCGGCAGCACAGACAGTAAAAACACACAATACAAGCAGACAAATACAACCGTCACACACCACGAGTGAACCAGCAGGATATGCAGTTTGTATGTAACACAAAACAGCTGTAACACACAAACAGGCCAATGTCAGAACTATCGACCTATAGAGACACTTTCTACATCCTTTAAAATGGACTTAGATCCCCGTACAGTAGTAATCAGCTCTGACAGTCTCAGGTCCTTCTGTTCATTCGACGAAGAAGGAGCAGCATGTTTAAAAGCTTTTTTAACTCTGTTCTAACCTTTGGGACCAACATCTGTAGAACATTTTGAGAGCTCAGGCCATACTGATTGTGGTTGGTGCACATGCATGTATACAGGTATGAAGGAACCAGTCCAAGGTGAGATTTATATATAAGAGCCGACCAAGGTGAAAGTCTGCGGACATACAATGATGGTCATTTCGCAGCAGCATAGAGGGTACAGTGGTGTACCAGACTTCTACAGCCAGTAATAAAACGCACAGTGGTAACCATGAACTGGTCAGGTGCATTGATACAAAGCAGATCACCATAATCCAATTAAAGTAAAAACTTGGCTGAAATCAAATGTTTCCTCACCTGGAGGGAGAAACAGGATTTGTTTCTAAGAAAGAACCCCATTTAATTTTCAGTTTGGAAACCAGGTTTTCAATGTGGGATTTAAAAGACAATTTCTGATCAATAAGGATACCCAAATGCTGTAAAACTACTAAGCGTTAGTCATGTAGCTGCTGTTCAATGAATGATCAGCTTCTGTTGCTGCTGTGAGCCGTGTGGTAAAATAGGTGAGACCTTGAATCTCTCTGACACAGCTGAGCGCCAGTGTCTCATGTCTGCTGCTCTAACCTGTTAACATGGACGTGGTTATTATTATTAATGTACAATATCCAGTCAGGTTCGTGCTGTGGGAATATTGGCCGAAATTTAAACTGTTCACAAGCCGACATAAACCGGTAGAAAAGCCTCACGTGCATCTGTAAGTGTGCATAAAAGTGTACGTGTGACGCACATTCCCACCAGCGGTTTCGTATTATTCCACCGATCCACAGATGGAGGTAACACGACAAGAAATGCAGAGAAGAAGAATGCTAGCAGGTAAACATGGATGCAACAATGCAGGATATTAAATGTTTTTAAACAGCTCTGGAAATTATGTGAAATGTGCAGATTTGACTGAAACACAAGTTTGTCCCCGTCAACCTTTTTCCCACCGCAGCGTAAAAACTGAATGATCTGTTGTTTGAAGCTGCAGTTTGAGAACACATTTATTTTCACAGATGAGGCCATAACAATACACACACACACACACACACACACACACACACACACACAGGTATCGCTGCCATTGTTCCACCTTCAGCTTGTCACAGTCTCATCACAGCTCATTGTGTGGAAGACAAAACCATCGAGCCCATTGATCTGTAAATCAGATTTCTGTACAGCACGCTGCAAACACAGATCCATTGTTTGTTGAAACAATATGGCAGTGAATGATGAGCTGTGTTACTGATAGCAGCAGCACTGATAAACAACAGCCTGCATAACAATGGCCTCGCAGTCAGCGGAGTGAATGAACAAAAAAAAAAAACAACTCACAATGAAAAAATGCAGGAAAGTTTCGGAGGAGAAATTAGCAGTCAGAGTGCAACATTATAATTAACTAAATACTCGGAGGCCATAAAAATCCCATTCTCAACCTCTGAAAAAATAATTGCAGTATTATTTTCAGCCTTAATTAAGTGGCTAAGGCTTCTTACAAGTGTAAAAAATTAATCCCTTTTCTAAATCCTATATAATTTAATGTGAGAGAAATCAAATAAATAAGAGGCTGTGGCTCTGCTGTGAGAGGGTTTGATATGGGTGATTAGGTGAGCGCGGCGTGAAGAAGCCCATTAGGATTGTATGGTGTCGTTGCAGCAGCTCCGGGCGGCGGCCCTAATCCACTCCTCAGCCCGCCGCCGCCGTTCGCCATTTTCTCTCTGACTCCAGCAGCAGCAGCGCTGCAAAGATGAGCAGCCATTGATTGATTTTTATCCCGTTAAGGAGATGGGAGGCAGATAAATGCTGAGGTAATGAGAGGCAATTACCAGCCATGATAAGCTTTATCATGGAGTGAAAGTGTCCTCATGTCAGCGCGGCGACAGGGGGGCTGAGCGTTTTCAGGATAATGACTGATCACAGGGTTACTGCGCAGGTTACAGCTCATACAAACTCAGTGAACCGTCGCACTAAAAATATATTTCCTTTAAAGATTCACAAGATGCTGCTGAGCTCACGGGAAGTCATTACATTTTCATTTTTATGACCCACAGTTGTTTAAGAAGGTTAATGATTAAATAAATGACAAACTGTTTTAGCTGCAGAGCAAATGTTGGTGTTGGTCACAGGTCAGGTGCGGAGCAGGTGAAAGCAGGATTAAAACATTTTTAAAATATTCTCCAGATGTGTCCAAGAAATCAGAAACACTGAAATAAATCAGTGACTATGTAAACCTTGATATGTTTCAGTGTTTCTGCCGAGGATCCGCGACGGTTCAACAACCTGTGGTTGGACAGTATGCGCGTTATGAGTACACATTTTAGCCTTTTCATGTGTCATTTGTACGCCTGATTGGACGAAAAGGTGTATAACTACCATGATAATGCACAAGCCATTTGATGTGCAATAAGTACGCCTTTCTTCATTTTCTACACCAACTGCAAAATAAACACATCCATGTGTAAATGCAACAGTTAGAGCGACGTAGTATAAAAAGAGAGAAAGACCAATTATTGTGGGTGGGAGGTGAGGTGGACGGACCCAACAAACACCAGACTTTACGTACATAAAAAACAGGCGATGATTGTCAAGTTGTTTCTGTACATTTTTTTTACTTAGTTCGCTTTCTTATTTTAAGCCCAACCATACATTTTCCCTTATCCTAAAGTGGTTTTCTTGCCTGAACCTAACTGCGGATGTTTGTGTGGTGTACAAACACACAAAAAGGCTGAAATGCATCCTCATGACGTGGATGCCCAGGTAATGTCACGGTATTTATATACCTTCCTGTGAGAGCGGGTTGATAACAACCAGGTTGCTTTGAGCAAATTGTGCTTTAAGAGGTTTAATGTTTGCTTCACTTTAGTTGCCCTGATGACCGAGGAGGCTGAAATATGAAGAGATGTATCTGTGTTTGGCGAGGAGCTCCCATGTCCCTTAGTGGTGCAACAGTTCAACAACCTGTGGTTCGGTTTTTATTGTGGTTTTTGGGTCACAGCTTCCAATGGGAAGGTGTATAAAGACCACAACATTACTCACACATTCTGCGTGTCGTTTGTACGCCCGTTTGCACAAAAAGGTGTTTTACCGCCACAATAATGTACAAGATGTTTGGCAGGATGTAACCAGCCAAGATATAACCAGTCCTACAATATCTGTCAACATCATCTACAACCTTTTCAGCTTGTGGCCCTTTAAACCACCTAAAGCTTTGGTTACGGTTCGTGCAGGGACGGCGGCACAGACATGAGCTGACGAGGAAACATTTGGATCTTTTATACTGTGCAAGTTTCTCCTCACAGCAAACCTCCATTCTCAAAGTTCATCATCAAGTTCTCCATTTTCTCTGGACGTCCGTGTAGTTGGAGAAATCTGGATGTGCATAGACAGGCCGTGAAGGTGGTGGATGTGGCATAAATCACACCTAACGCCCACTCGAGATCCATCATCACATGTCCTATATGTCTTTTGAATTATTTCATTTGATGTTTTTCAAGCAAAGGAGGCAAAATTCAGTGTAGCTGGGATGTTTTTTCTATGTCTCTGATTTTTCGGGGCGGCAGTAGCTCAGTCTGTAGGGAGTTGGCTTGGGAACCGGAGAGTCACCCGTTCAAGTCCCGACATGGACCAAGAACTGAGTGTGAACTGGTAGCGGGAGAGGTGCCAGTTTACCTCTTGGGCACTGCCGAGGTGCCCCTGAGCAAGGCACCAAACCCCCAACTGCTCGGGGCGCTTGTCAGGAGCAGCCCCCTCACTCTGACATCTCTCCATTGTTGCAGGTCTGTGGGTCCTGGTTGTGCATGTGTGTGTTTCAGGTGCATGTGTGTGTTTCAGGTGCATGTACTGTGTGAAGTGTGAGTGTAAAAATTGAATTTCCCCTCGTTGGACTAATAAAGGAATATCTTCTTCTTCTTCTTCTTCTTCTTCTTCTTTCATGATCTGGTGACCCCTGAGGCTGATCTAGCGACCCTTCAAAAGGACTCAAACCCCAGGTTAGGACCCGCCGTCTACCACAGCTCTCCCGTCTGTAACTGCTCTGTTAGAAGCTCGCTGGGTCGACCGCCTGCAGCTGTGCATACAGAGGGAAATGAGTGTAGCTGCTGGGATGTACATACTGTTGTTACTGTTGTTATGTGGTTCCCTCAGGAGATGAAACCAGCAAGTGATTTAAAAGAATTCTTAACATGCGCTCATCAAAACGGTGCACGAAGCCTCAAAGGCACTTTTGATCAGACGGTTAAAAGTTTGATCAGAAGTCTGCGTCGCCTGATGAGCCGAGAAAGAGAGAATAACAGAACATTTTGATCTGGCAAATGAAATAAAAAGGTGGGTAATAAATAAAGACAGTGTTTCTTGATTCAGTATGAAAGAGGAATCAAATCCATCTCTGAAGTTTAGGATGTTTTTTTAATCCATCTGCTCTGGTTCCAGGTGTTACACTGAAATGTGAATAAATGAATAAATCAGGTTTCTCTTTGAGGTAGAACACATCTTTGACTAGACAGGAGGACTGGAAATGGCAGCTTTAATTGGCACATCCGACTGTTTTTGTTCTGGATTTGCAGTCGAGGCTGATGAAGTAGAAACTGACATGATGATCGGTTGACGTGAAGCCGGCAGCAGTCAGACGGGGAGCTCGGCCCATTACTGGCGGTCCATTACAGCTGCAGTCCGGAGACAAACTGCCGCTGTCAGGTGAACACAAACCTGCTGTGAGTCTCTGGTTCGGAGTCCTGGTTCCAGCTCTCTGTGAGCGGGCTGGTCTGTGATCGGCTGTGGCGTTTGGTCACCTCAGAACCGAAACAGCATTTAGCATCTACCAGACATTTGGCCGGACATGCACTCACATTTAACCCCTTAAAATCTTCCACTTTAAGATGGAAAACAACAGTTTCTCCCACTGACAGTATCAGTAGCTCTGCGCTGAGGCCGTTTGCTCTCACTGAATGCATCGATTAATATGTCTTCCCTTGAATTAAAGAGCAGTTGTACAACCTCAGCTTAACAACCATGACAAAGTCTGGCAAGCTTTGAGTTTCTCCACATGAAGGTAAGAGAGACACCTCAGACTACACTAGTACGTACTGATTAGGACTGAATGCTGTATGCGAATAAAAGCTAAATCTTACAGTTTGGCAAAAATACTTGGATGTCGCACTAATTTGTAAAAAAAATCTCCAGTCTGCATCGGACCAGTCTACCTCACCTACTGTATCCCACAATGCAACACACTCAAAGGGTACAAGCTACAGTTACAACAACAATGTAGATTTATAATATTGTCAGTTTTATGATATTAGATTGCGAATCGAACATTTGCTTCAATGTTTTCAGAGAAACTCCACAAACTACCATGAGCGCTAGCTAACGCCTGCCGGGGTCGCTACCTCACCAGTAGGGTGGTCACGCTCACGGACCGCCATGAGCTGGATGGAGCTCTCAAATATCACAACACAAATGTCCAGTATAAATTAACAGGAACCTGTGATTATCTGCATTTTGGGAGTTGAAAAGCTCCACAATGTAGATGGTGTAGATCGCTCGCCAGCCGGCCAGCGATGCTCACAGAGAGGGAAAGAGAGACCCCTGCTGAGACAGCATGACCCTTTTTAACATTAATATCTGAAAGGAGATCAGTCCACCGGTTAGATAAGATAAGATAAGATAAGATAAGATATTCCTTTATTGGTCCCACAGTGGGGAAATTCACACATTACAGCAGCAAAGTGGATAGTGCAATAAAGACAAGAAGCATAGATTTAAAAACAGTATTAATACAATAAAATAAATAGATTAGTATATACATAATAGAAAAAGTAAGTAAAGCCAGAAGTATGTCCTTTATATCAATAAATAAGTTTGTTGTGAATGTGACTGTGATTGTGGTCTACTGGGAGCAGTGCTGGTTGTGGAGTCTAAAAAAAGTAATCTTGGCCCGTACGGGGAGTTGATGGAACTGAAAAACTCTGAGTAGACGAGTCTGAGTAAATTTTGTGGAGTAATGTTTTCCCGTCATTGATGATCTGTTAATCTGACTTCACTAGGAGCTGTTAGAATCAATAGTTTGAAGGACAGTGAAGCTAAACCTGCTGTATCTTACAGAGTAAACAAACACTGGTCACAACAGAAAGAAATCAAAGTTGTATTGTTGAGTAATATTTCAAAAGTGGTACGAGACAGACAAGACTGGGTAACATCACTGTAACAATGATGCCATGAACAGATGAACTGAGTTCATTCAGCAGCTTCTCAACTACAACTGAGCCACAGCAGACAGAAATAACACAAAGCTCATAGATCCTACAGTCAGGACAGGACCAGGAGGACTCTCCATTTGGACACGTGGACACCCAAAGTGAGCCAGATGGGTTTTCTCCCTCCAGAAAGTGAATCTGTCTATAAAATCCTCCTGATATCCACTACAGGAGACTATGTGCACACAGAGGAGTCTTTGGCCGTGACGCTGACCCTGTGGATCATCACAGTCTACCACTGTGCTCAGTAGAAAATCAACAAAAAACAACTAAATTGTATAATTTTGACATGTTTTATTATAATAATGAAATATGATCAAGTAAAACTTGTATTATAATGATAAATAAGATCAATGTAAATAAGTTAAAAAAAAAAAAAGAATCCAAAGTATTAACATTCAATATAAAAACGGTCAAAACACAACAAACATTGTTTGGACTGAATCCACTCGGAGTGTTGTTTTAGGAGCATTAAGGCCTCGAATACTGGGCCACAGAGGGTTAACAGCTCTGTCCTGCTCTGTCAGGGTGCAAGTGGACAGAAACATGAAGACGTCAACAGGAGACAGAGCTCCAGCTTTGTCTCTTTATATCGTGTGGACTCCAGTCAGCTGTGGAGAGAAAAACGGCGACACCAGATCGTCACAGCATGTGAGACATGAACATGTCAATGTCACATTTAGGTTCTTTAAATGTAATAAATACAGTCCTGTTTTCACTCTGTCATGGGATACTGATGGAGAAGGTTCATCTGAATGATGTTAGGATGAGACTGCTGGAGTCTTTATGCTGTGAAACTGGCCGGATACTCCGGATAGCTCATTGTATCGCTGCCCGTCCAGCGTCTCTATCTCTACGAATAAAGTTTTGAACACACGTCTGCGGCAGATTAAATAAAAGTTGATAAAGTTTCGGGCTGATGTTTTTACCTGTTACACCTGAACACACTCTGCTTGGTGAGTTTTATCTCCTCTTCTTTTGTGTCAGGCTATTTCAAAATTGCATTTGTGCAAAATTGAGCTTTATAAATAAAGTTAAAATTGAACATGAACACCTCATATCTGCCAAAAAAACAAGACTTTTTGTTTGGTTGTTTTGCTGGAAGGAAGAACACAGCAGCTATTTTCTCTCATGTATTTTGGAGGCGATACAGGAAAAAATGATCTGGTGTCAGAAAACTGATTCAACAGCGAAACAACAACTGAGCTTTTCACTTCATGGAGGAAAAAATAAAAGATGGAGAGCTGGAGGTGTGTGTGTGTGTGTGTGTGTGTTCACTCTGTTTTTGTTTAGTTTTTCTGTTCTGATGCTTTATATGTTTTCATTCACCGCTGATCCTGACTCAAGGTGATAAACATGGAAATAAAAACCTGCCTTTGTATGTTTTCATTTCCTGTTTAGAAGCACAGGCAGCTTTCCGCGAGCACTCACTCAGCTGAAAACCAAGGGCACGTCACACAATAATCCTGCCGCTCAAAGTGTGTCTGACATTTCACTAATGGCTAGAAAGCATTTATTATCCACAACTAGAATTTTAATAAACTTCTAATGGGAGGAGTTTGAAATCAAAAGGTGATTCATGCACGGTGAGATCTTTTCAAGGTTTTTCTCGTTTCAAAGTGCCTCGATCAGCACTCAGAATTAAAAAGGTGTCATTAAAAGCAGCAGCAGATAAAAAGTTTTGATGTCGTGAAACACGAACAACACAAACACACAAACGCCTTGTGAATACTTTTCACCCGTCGTATCCTTGACTGATGCCTGCCATCTCACTTGAGCGTCGCACAAACTTTCAGTACGACGGCGAACAGACAAGAAACGCAAATTAAACTTGGTACTCGATGCCTGCGGCAGACGGAGCGCTGCTTGCATTCATGCATCTTTAACCTCACTGCATGTTGTCACAGGGTGACGCCGGGTCGTCTCAGGTCCGGCTCCAGTGGCCGTTCCGGTTCATCCCAAACATGACGGAAGAGGTTAGTGTCAAGTTCAACTTCTTTCACCAAACTGGGAAAAAACGTTTCTGTTGAAACAAATAGTTAAAGATGCTTTTCACATAACTGCATAAAGTCCAATGTCACACCCCGCTCTCTCAGTGTCATTTTTCATTTTCATGTTTCATTTTTTAGAAATGTTTGGACATTTTAAAAATATTTTTCAAACAATTTTCTGACATTTTTGGGTCTTTTTTTTTCCACACATTTTGTGATTATGTTTCACACATTTCTTGGACCTGTCACACATTTTTGATGACCTGTGTCAGTGTTATACTGTACTGTACTGTAGGTCAATAGTGTGTCACAGTTTTAATATTAAATGACTGCAGACAGACTTTGAGTAAGTTTAGCTTTTCTGAGTCTCTTTGATCAAACGCACAAAAACAAGTAAAGACCAGCATGGTGTTATTTTGTCATTAATTATTTTATTCTAACACAATGAAAACGTAAAAACTGTCTTCCATTAGTTTTCATGATTATTTAGGAGTGATCACACAAACTGAGTGTGTCATGAGGATTCAGTTAAAAACATGGCATTAAATACATATACAGTCATGGTTTGTCTCGCCAGCAGTCTACAAAAGCTCGACTCAAGGGATATTTTTACCCTTCAAGTCCATTTGATTGTGTGTTGGGCTCTGAGTGCTGCCAAAAAGCACTCAATACTGTACCTGGATGCATCCTGTGTGGATGGAGCTGCTCTTGCAGTGTGGGCTGTGTGGACTTTGAGTGAGTCAAGTCTTTCTGATCCTCTTACATGAACAACATAATGGAAAAAAAAAAATGCTTGCACACAACTATTTCACTCCCAGCTCCTCTTTTACTTTACAAGGACATGATTGTACATAATATGCTACTTAGACGTTCCTAAATCCAAAGTCCTCACAATCTAACCGATTGGTCGAGACAGATGGACGCCCCACCCAGAGTCTGGTTCCACACAAGGTTTCTTCTCATTAAAGAGGAGTTTTTAAAATGTTTGCTCATGTCTGCTCAAATTCAAGATGGTCTAAAGCTGACGCCAGATGCAAAATGTCTACAAAGAGATGCAAAACAAGTACAAAGACATGCAAAATGTCCAAAAATAGATGCAAAATGACCACAACAAGATGCAAAACGACCAAAAATAGATGCAAAACATCTACAAAGAGATGCAAAACTTCCAAAAAGAAATGCAAAACATCTACAGAGAGGCAAAACTACCAAAAAAAAGCAAAACGTCTAAGACGAAGACAAATGCAAAATTTACACAGAGACACAAATAAATCACAAAGACGATGCAAAACATTTATAGAAAGTCATAAAAAACTTCTGTTGTGATTTGCAGCCATATACATTAAATGAACTTGACTTAACAACAGAAGTCCCGCAGGGTGCTGCAACCTGCCACCAAAATGGGACCTCTTCCTAAAATACCAATCTGCATCGCAGTCACAGTCCACGTTATGAAAACTCAACTCCCAGAGAGACAGACAGTTGATTCCAGCGTCCAGCTGAGCAGCAGCCGCTCTGTCTTCACATTATTTTATGGCGCTCGGCTCAGCGGGGAGCAGAAAGCCTCAGAGCCAAACTGTACCTACTGCTGGATGAATTTCCAGTCCTGAAAATATTACATTTCCTGTGTGCAGAGATGGAAATCAGTATTCTAACCCAAAGCAAAAATATGATTAATTGCTCCCTGCCTGAATCCAGGCATGAGGGTAATAAGCCTGACTGGAGGAGTTTCTCTATTCAAGCTATTCAGCTCTGCTCGCGTATGTGCAAATACATTTTTTAATGCATGCACTACATTAGAAATATCCACAGAAAATTGAATTTGGATAGTTACATGTGTAAGTACCAAGCTCGTTTCAGATGAGGCTAAATGAGAGAGGAAAGAAAAAGAAAAGGGAGACTGTCAGCAGCTCTTTGATACGCTGAACAAATAGCAGCGTTGAAAGCTCCCATTTTTCTCTCTCCTCCTTGGCTTTTAACGCACAGTCTCAAATGCCAAAGTCAGGGAATCTTTTCATTAGTTTTGGGCTCAGACACATGCTGAAATAAATGCAGCTTTTTTACATTGTGATTTTTGTTAAATATTTCAAAGATTTCCGGCCTCCTTTCACAGAGAAAGCGGGAGACAGAGGGCAGGGAGAATGGGACGGCGGCGTCAGAAAGAAAAGAAAATGCTGAGGCGAGAGGTTGATCTGCGCTGCTGAATATTTCTCTCTTTGTGCTATCAGAAAGCAGATAATGTGTCGGTGTGTTTGCCTGTCAGCGGAGCTGCAGAGCTGCATGTTCGCTGCTGCTGATGAACTTCAGGCCTCCTGGAGGCAGATAAGTCTGGAGGGAACCGTGCTGCCTGCTGGGATGTTTGGTCTCGTTTCCCTCTGAGCATCTAAAACACGAGCTGGTTTAAAGCCTGAGTTCGCTGACGGTCAGCTGATAACTGCTTATTATGAGCTGTGAGTTGAGAGCTAAAGAATGATGCTACTGCTTGTATCGGCTCATCTCAGGATTGAATCTTTAAAGGGAAACTCCACCAATTTTACACCCCAGTATGGTTCCAGGTTCACAGGTGCATAAAGCCTTTAGTGTCTCCAGAAGGATCTGAGTGGTCTGATTGATGTCCTCCAGTGATGCCATGTAGGCATGGATGGATTACTGAATGCCAACAGGGGCCCTGTTTTAAGTTACTGCTAGCATTTCTTGTCACAAAGAGATGAAAAACAACCAAAACGAGAAACAAACCAATCACAAAGAGATAAAAAAACATTTACAAAGAAATGTAAAATGACCAAGAAGACTAAAAGGAGACACAAAACATCTATAAAACGATGCAAAATGTCTACAAAGAGATGCAAAACAACCACATACAGATGCAAAATGTACAAAAACAGATGCAAACCAACCAAAAAGACAAACATAAGAACTACAAAGAGATGCAAAGTATAAAAAAATTAGATGAGATGCAAAATGACCAAAAAAGAGCATAATGATGTCGATATACTGTAGTAGGTTAGATGAGTACAGTAGGTATAATGGAGAAGCTGTAAAGTGTTGGTAGCCCCAGTAGAAGCATCTTATTTTTGTATTTTAGAGTAGAACTACATATTTCAGGCTGTGTACATATTTATAAAAGTGGAAGGTCTTTTTGTGTGTGAGCTGGAGGCGTCTGGATATCAGCCATCGGGCCAGTCACTCGGTGCAGCGCTGGATTATTCACACATTCGACCTCCAACCCAGAACAACAACAAACAGCTCAGCGCTCGCCGCTCGCTCCGCCCGTCGCTCTGCAAATTGGACGATTACGGGTCGTGACACCGACGGTTCGGCGCTAACGTTCATCTCTCACTTCCTCCGAGGTCAGAAATACTCTCCACCGTCTCGGTGATTCTTCCCATATCGACAATATTTGACATTTCCATCTCACTTTCACTCTCTGTCATTTTTAAGATGTTTTTTTATTAGAGAGTGACAGGTGAGAGAGGAGAGTGATGAGACCACATGGAAAGGAAGAAAGGTAACAGCTAGTGAGATCAAACTGGAGTCTCTTTGTTTACTGTGGAGGATTATCTGCCTCCTTTCACACTGGATAAGAATGAAGAGGAGGCCTCGTTGATGTGAGGAAGCAGCATCGGCAGTGACCGTCCATCCGTCCACCCCGACCTCCCGACAATATTTTTATGCAATATTTCATCAGTATGCACCTTATACTCTTATTCATCAGAATACAACTGTGTTTACAGGTCTATTTATATACATCATATACTGTATATCCTCATTTGTATATATTGTCTGAATCAGCGTGTTACTGGTTACTAGCACTCTGGTTAGACACAAAACTGCACTTCGTTGTACTATGACAATGTGCAATGACAAAGTTGAATCTAATCTAAAACACGGACTTATGCAGACTTTAACTAAACATATTTGTGATACGTTAAATACAAAGGTGACCCTAATTAGCTGAATGGGAATGTCATCTTTAGGAGACTAGGCTGTGAAATGAGTACTTACTTTTGGTAATTTATGTATACAGTATATTTAATGCTAATACTTCTGTACTTTTACTTCAATAAAAGATCTGAGTACTTTTTCCACTATTGGTAAGTAACAGTGTTCCCGAGCTCAGCAGTCCTCCCTCTCCTGCTGCTGTGTGTTCATGCTGAAGACGTTGGCGGCGGCGGCGGCGGCAGCTCGCTGTCTGAAAGCACCGTTAGTCTTGTTTCTAACTGTCAAAGCTCATTCATACAGTAAGAGAATGGATGGTACATGAGTGTGAGAAGCAAAGGTTAAGTAGAGTTTTTACAGCGTCTGTAAACTCAAACTCTTCCAGCACAAACTCAAACTTCATCAGTACGATACGATGGCGGCGAAGGCGGCGATCAAAGCGTTTCCCTGACATCGACCTGAAAGTGCTCCGAAAAACATCGACATCAAATGAAGAGCAAGAAGACATCAGAGAGGGAAACACCTCAACACACACACACACACACACACACTCACACACACACACACACACACATACACACACACACACACACTCTTTCTGTTTGGATGTACCAGTTTAACCCGTCAGGAGTTCACATCAGCTTTCAGCAGAGATTCACTGTAAAATGAGAAATATCAGCGCTTCAGTCCATCGTAACTCTCATCAATTTACTTTTTGTGTACATAAAAAAGGATTTTCTTCGAGGTAATGGTGTTTAACTTGCAGTAGTTGAAATAATCTCTAGTGTTGGACAAAAGATCTACTTGTACTCTTCAAGACACTTGAAAATAAAGTGGAAACTTTGTAATTTCTCTCTATCCATTAAACTCCACGTATCTCGTACGTTTCATGAGATAAGGAAAGAGCTGCTTTAAGCTTCATGACTCTTTCTATACAGCTGGAGGCTAAAGAAACCCTCCAAAAACTCATTACAGGGTGTCTTTTCCTCTGTTATACGTAGAAGGATTTTCCTTCAGTTCATCTGGTTTAAAAATCCCCCAGAATGTTGATCCCTGATGATCACTGGACTGTGATTCGTTTAGTTTGATGTAACTTTGACCTCCCATTACAACCATTGTGAATTTCTCCACTGTGGGACTAATAAAGGAATATCTTATCTTATCTTATCTTAAGAAATGAACTGGACTTCGGTCCTGCTGAATGATGGAGGATGAGAGTCAGCGTGTCCTAAAACTTAAATCCAGGAGAAGCTTTCTGCAGGGCTACAGGTCAGATGTCCATGGAAAACTATGGTGGCACTCGTGGTTGGTTCCCAGAGGATGGTTCCTAATTATTTTGTAGTGTTGACCTCTGACCTTTCCTCTTGCACAATCATCAGACCAAAATTTCCATTTTCATGGTTCAGAGACAGAAAATCTAACTCATTGTCACGCCCCTTGGCGTCACTTTAGGTTCAGGCAAAAAAAAAAAAAAATGGCGGCACGGTGGTGCAGTGGTTCAAGCAAGAGGGTCACAAGTTTGAATCTGACTCGGCGTATCTGCTTCACTCTTTAGACTACGCCACCACACTGCTCTCTCTCTCTGAGTGTGAACTGTTGCCACAGATGAGTTCACATTATAGTTGATGGTTACACTAAAGGGGGCCACGTGCGACCGAACGCCAACGGCCAAGACAAAACTTCACTATTTAATGGGAATGAGAGCGAACTAGAATATATGATGTATTTACCTTTTTTTTGTGTGTATCTTTTAAAATACACTTAATGATTTCCTATTATTTTAATATGAATTAAACAAAAGGGCATCTGTGCACTACTGTAGGCTTTATATGTACAACCCTAATCACAGCTCCATTCGATGCCAGTGGAGGGCTTTGTGCTGAGTTCACATGTTGTCGGAATAATCGGAAATATGACTTTCCGACTGGTAAAGCCCACAAATCGGAACTCAAAACTTGAAAAGTTTTGTGGACATTCATTCTGCAGCACTTTCAATAATATTTCAATAAATAATTTGCTATATGTTGAATCGTGTGTTCGATGGTTTCAACAGGGTTGCAGGTTCAAATCCGGCTTGGCGTCCTTCTGTGTGGAGTATGCATGTTCTCCCCATGTTAGTGTGGGTTTTCTCCAGGTTCTCCAGCTTCCTCCCACAGTCCAAAGACATGCAGGCTTATTGATGACTCTAAATGTCCAGTAGGTGTGAATGTGAGGGTGGATGGTTGTCTGTCTCAGAACTGGACACCTGTCCAGGTGAACCCTGCCTTCGCTCAGTGTCAGCTGGGATCAGCTCCAGCCCCCCGCGACCCTGAATGGGATAAGGGGTTGCAGAATGATGGATCATCTTGAAATCTTTCTTACTTTTGTTTTACTCAAACAGCAGTAAAGGGTCAAAACCAGGTAATCAGTTAGAAAAGGTAGACTCATCCAGACAGGTGGGGCAGGAACTCATGGTGGATTAGGAAAACAGTGGAGGAGGCAGAAACAAAGGCTGAAAAACCAGGGCAAATGAGACAATCTGCAGAGGAGAGGAGATGGACTGCTACATATACTGCAGGGTTGATGAGGGAAATAGGAAACAGGTGAGCAGGTGAGCGTGGGCGGGGGAAGTTAGGGGTTACTGCAGGGCAAAGGGGGAGTGGCTGGATGTGCAATGACAGCAAGAGTAAAGGTAAGTTCACTCTACACACCTTTAAAGTCTCCATATCTCAGGACTGTTCACTCTACACACCTTTAAAGTCACCAGATCTCAGGACTGTTCACTCTACACACCTTTAAAGTCTCCAGATCTCAGGACTGTTCACTCTACACAACTTTAAAGTCACCATATCTTCACAACTTTAAAGTCACCATATCTCAGGACTGTTCACTCTACACACCTTTAAAGTCTCCATATCTCAGGACTGTTCACTCTACACACCTTTAAAGTCTCCAGATCTCAGGACTGTTCACTCTACACAACTTTAAAGTCTCCAGATCTAATAAAGGAATATCTTATCTTATCTTATCTCAGGACTGTTCACTCTACACAACTTTAAAGTCACCATATCTCAGGACTGTTCACTCTACACAACTTTAAAGTCTCCATATCTCAGGACTGTTCACTCTACACAACTTTAAAGTCTCCATATCTTCACACCTTTAAAGTCTCCATATCTCAGGACTGTTCACTCTACACAACTTTAAAGTCTCCAGATCTAATAAAGGAATATCTTATCTTATCTTATCTCAGGACTGTTCACTCTACACAACTTTAAAGTCACCAGATCTCAGGACTGTTCACTCTACACAACTTTAAAGTCTCCAGATCTCAGGACTGTTCACTCTACACAACTTTAAAAGTCACCAGATCTAATAAAGGAATATCTTATCTTATCTTATCTCAGGACTGTTCACTCTACAACCTGCTGTTCTGTTATCAGGAGTCTTGAAGTTGTTTTCACACCACATGACTGACCAGAGAAGGAGGTCAAACTACAAGATCCTTCACCAGGAGGAATCCCCAACAACGTCTCCACAGACACAAATACTCATAGTAACAATACTCATATCTACTGTAACAATACTCATACTCACAGTAACAATACTCATATCTACTGTAACAATACTCATACTCACAGTAACAATACTCATATCTACTGTAACAATACTCACAGTAACAATACTCATACTCACAGTAACAATACTCATACTCACAGTAACAATACTCATATCTACTGTAACAATACTTATACTCACAGTAACAATACTCATACTCACAGTAACAATACACATATCTACTGTAACAATACTCATACTCACAGTAACAATACTCATATCTACTGTAACAATACTTATACTCACAGTAACAATACTCGTAGCTACTGTAACAATACTCACAGTAACAATACTCATACTCACAGTAACAATACTCATACTCACAGTAACAATACACATATCTACTGTAACAATACTCATACTCACAGTAACAATACTCGTAGCTACTGTAACAATTTTCACAGTAACAATACTCATACTCACAGTAACAATACTTGTGCCTCCCCCCACCCTCTCTCTCTCTCTCTCTCTCTCTCTCTCTCTCTGTTCACGGCCTTATCGGCCGTCCACCAGGTTATTAGTTCCTTTGCCATCGCCATGGCAACAAAGCACTGTGCCTGCCTTACTGCCGTCCATTATGTTTCAGAACAGAGAGAGTGAGAGAGGGAGAGAGAGAGAGAGATGGAGAGAGAGGGAGGGAGAGAGAGAGATGGAGAGAGAGGGAGAGAGAGAGAGAGAGAGATGGAGAGAGAGGGAGAGAGATGGAGAGAGGTGGGGAGAGAGGGAGAGAGAGGGAGAGAGGTGGGGAGAGAGGGAGACAGAGAGATGGAGGGAGAGAGAGAGAGAGAGATGGAGAGAGAGGGAGAGAGAGATGGAGAGAGAGGGGAGAGAGATGGAGAGAGGTGGGGGGAGAGGGAGACAGAGAGACGGAGGGAGTGAGAGAGAGAGAGATGGAGGGAGAGGGAGAGATGGAGGGAGAGATGGAGAGAGAAATGGAGGGAGAGAGATGGAGGGAGAGAGAGAGAAAGAGATGGAGAGAGAGGGAGAGTGAGAGATGGAAAGAGAGGGAGGGTGGCAGAGAGAGGGAGAGAGAGAGGTAGAGAGAGAGATGGAAAGAGAGGGAGGGTGGGAGAGAGAGGGAGAGAGAGATGGAAAGAGAGGGAGGGTGGCAGAGAGAGGGAGAGAGAGAGGTAGAGAGAGAGATGGAAAGAGAGGGAGGGTGGGAGAGAGAGGGAGAGAGAGAGGTAGAGAGAGGGAGAAAGATGGAAAGTGAGAGGGGGAGAGAAGAAGAGAGAGAGAACAAGGGAGTGGGGGGAGAGATGTAGTGGAGAGGAGGATCAAAACAGTTCGGTCACTACGGCGACAAACGAGGATGAAACCATCAGTGAGTCTGTCTACTCCAAACCATAGTGGACCCCCCCTGAGTGTGTGTGTGTGAGGGTGTGTGTGAGGGTGTGTGTTTGTGTGTGTGTGTCTGTGTGAGTGTGAGGGTGTGTGAGGGTGTGTGAGTGTGTGTGTGTGTGTGTGTTTGAGTGTGTCTGTGTGTGTTTGAGTGTGTCTGTGTGTGTATGTGTGTGTGAGTGTGTGCGTCTGTGTGTGTGTAAGGGTGTGTGTGAGGGTGTGTGAGTGTGTGTGAGTGTGTGTGTGTGTGTGTGTGTGTGTGTGAGTGTGTGTGTGTGTGTGTGTGTGTGTATGTGTGTGTGAGTGTGTGCGTCTGTGTGTGTTTGATGGAATGAAGCCAGCTTTAAATTTAGAGTGTGTGATAATGTGTGTGACAGGAAGTGTGTAACATGGAGTTATAAATGTTGCTGTGTGTGTTAGTGTCTAAACTCTGCAGCAGTCAGGACTCATTAAGGCCTAAATTTACACCCCAAGTGTCAACTGAATTACAGAGAGACACAGCGTGGCCGAGGACACCCCGTCCACATCCGTCACAGTGTCTCCTGGTTTGGTCCTCTCAGTTTCAGTAAAGGCAAATCTTTATGCTCCACCATACAGTGATACTAATCCAAGAGATGCTTTTCCCAGATTGACATGGACGAACTAGACTGGTCAGCACCTCATCATTTTACCCAGGTAGCCGAATACTCGCTGCTCTGGTACTTCTTTTGAGAAAGACTCTTTGGGGTCAATAAAAGATCAAATTTACAGTGTCGCGAGTCAAGTCCAAACCATGACATCGTTCCGTTATGTCTATTTCGTACTGTGTAATTTATCCGATGTAAATCTCTACAATACCCGACTTAAGAATAAAGATAAAGTAACCCTGATGTTCAAACCTTGTGTTAACTCAAACACTACGTCATACAACAGCTAAGGCTGAGGGGCCTTTCACACTGCGCTCCATTACTTCCAGTGGTTTGAACGGCGAAACAGCTGGAGTGGATCGCCCAGAGTTCAGACTGGTTCAGACTGTGTGAACACGGTTTAAAGGATCCATAGTGTGTAATCTAAAGTTCGCCTGAACCTGGAGCTTAAAAGTGCTTCTGTTTCTGTGGTGAAAATGTATTTTGTTGTCTGTTTAGTGTCAATACTGTATATATTCTTCCTGTTTGTAATATTTCATCTTGTTTGTATTGTTCCTATTTTTTATATTCCCTTCTATTTAAATTGTCATATCTTATGTCTGTCCACTTTTGTTTAGTGTCTGTTTTTGCACTTTGCTGTTGTACACTGCAGATTTCCCCACTGTGGGACTAATAGAGGAATATGTTAACTTATCTTTTTGAAAGGCTAAACGCCAACAAATACATTTTAAGTAGAATATTTAGTTTGATAAAAATGTGAATTTTTGAATTGGCAACACTGATTGGACTAAAAAAAAGTATATTACAGTATTAGTGGAGGCTGACTTTTATGTGCATCTGTGCAGAAATACTGTCTTTTTTAATGGCAAAAAGAAAAAAAGCCTCAAACGTTCGGCACAGCCCTGGTATGTGCTGGTGCTGAGTTAGTGTTGCCGTGACATATTGTGAAGGGAGGGGAGGGTATGTGGTGCTCGGCCGGTGGACTCGGAGAGAGAAATAAAAGTGAAGACAGAGTCCCTGTGATATGAAACAATACAATCGCCTTTACAAAATACAGTTAGGCTATAATATAAAGGTATGGATCACCCCACAGATCCATATGCAGCAACAGAAACGATCAGTGCTTTGCTGCTGACTGGCAGACTCTTAATGTCGTGTCCTTATTCAGAGTCTGGTCTCAGGTCATTGAAAGACGAGTCGTTCAGAAGCCCGTCCCTGTCTGACTCCAGTAATGTACTCCTGCTGTGTATCTTTGATACAGATTGTGCTGCTGATGATCCTGCGCTGTATGTTTGGTAGTAATGTGCTCTCACTGTGGTTCATATAGATTTTATGATTATGTGTGTGGGCTTCAAACATCCTGTGAACTGCATGTCTTTAATGCATCAGCCAAGTGCTGCCTCTTCCTCTCCAGGCTGCCCAACGTCCTGCAGAGCTCCGTGACTCGTCTTCCTCGGGTCCACAGCTATCACAGAGTTATTATTTACAGAGGGAGGAAATGAAGCTCCCATCAACAATAATGACAGGAATTTTCAGAGCTAGAAAACAGCATGAAGATTCATCGGATTTGACCTGATGGTCTCCCAGTAAACAGTGAAACCAGGTGCAGCTTCTTCTCAGCATGCAGCTGAATCTACGGCACACGCCGTGGAGCTGATTTCATGGAGCAAAGCACGAGGAAACAGACCGTTACACTTCAGCCTCTGTACAACACTCCGTTATTATTTAGTGAACTTTAGAGGCTTTGTCGACACTTTTATACCTTTGGACTGTTTCCAGTCTTTGTGCTTAGCTAAGCTAACTGTGTCTTGGTTCTATCTCAACATTCATTGTGCAGACAACCACAGAGTGGTTTAAATGATCTAATGATCTAATACTCTGCTAAAATAATAATAATAATAATAATAATAATAATAATAATAATAATAATAATAATAATAATGTATCTCCACATTGTTTTAACTATTACTTTGAGTTAGCTTGAATGCTAATTTGTCTTACTGATAACTTTTATGTATAATAATAATAATAAATAATAATAATAATAATAATAATAATAATATACATTCACAGAGCTTTTAGAAAGGTGATGGATAAAAGTTGCTTTTAGTAAAAAAAAATATAAATATGAAATAATCATTTTAAAAAATTGGCTTCAAAATAATGTTTTGCTTCTCTCATTTTCATTCCCACATCTAACAAGGTGTCACAGCTCGAAGAAGAAGAAGAAACTTATTCAGTGGCTGAGAGACTGAAGAAATTATAACTCACAGGTCAAACTTATATACTATCCATCCATCCATCGTCAACCGCTTGTCCCGTTAGGGGTCGCGGGGGGGCTGGAGCCGATCCCAGCTGGCATTGGGCGAAGGCGGGGTTCACCCTGGACAGGTCGCCAGTCCATCGCAGGGCACATAGAGACAG
Organism: Pterois miles; assembly: GCA_947000775.1. Taxonomy (NCBI): domain Eukaryota; kingdom Metazoa; phylum Chordata; class Actinopteri; order Perciformes; family Scorpaenidae; genus Pterois; species Pterois miles. Next base: position 2,243,490 of record CAMQGK010000193.1, read on the forward strand.
ACAACATAGAGACAGACAACCATTCACACTCACATCCACACCCACGGGCAATCCAGAGTAATCAATTAACCTAAACAGCATGTCTTTGGACTGTGGGAGGAAGCCGGAGTACCCGGAGAAAACCCACGCTTACACGGGGAGAACATGCAAACTCCACACAGAAGAGCCGCAAGCTGGAATCGAACCTGCGACCCTCTTGCTGTGAGGCGACAGCGCTAACCACTGCACCACCGTGCAGCCCCAACTTATATACTATATTACTATATATATATCTGTGTTATTTGAAAATAAATTAATTATCGGCTCAGACCATCAACATAAAGAGCATCAGGGCAGCCAGCACTAGAGCTTTTAAACAGCAGTAACAGATGTCTCTATATTCCCTGATATTTAAATAATAATAAAACACACAGAGGCTCAGACCATCAACATAAAGAGCATCATAAACCAAACACACACTGATTCAGATCAACACTCCTCTGTTCATCCTGTCTTCATGTCCTTCTGCTAGAAGACGAGTTTGTCCACATTCAGCCTGGACGTCCGTCCGTCTGCAGTCAGAGCTACGTGGTCTGTTGGACTCTTCTTTCACAGTTCATCGTCGTGTCTGTTCGTACAGTTCAGGAGTTACTGTGTCGCTGATGTGTCTGTCAGACGGCAGATTATAGCGCTGCTCAAGTACCCGAATCATCGCTCTTTCCTCCCCGACTCTCTCCTCCTATCAACGGACACACCGGAGTGACGTCTCCGTTAATCATTGATCATATTGGAAGTATCGCCGCTAGCATTAGCCACACGTGTTGCTCAGCGTTGACACACAGCTGACGTTTTATCCGCCACTTTTTCCCGCCGCTGTCATACGTAACACCTAATCTGTAACGCTCCAACACAGCAGAGCGAAACGACGCCAGTGGATCCTCTAGCTGTCGCCACTCGCCATTTCCTTAACCAATCACAGCCGGACTCTGCTTTTCATCGACGTCTCTGCCAACTGAGAGGTTTGAGAGGGAAGGAGGCGGAGTCTCCTATCAGCAACACCTCGTACCTTTGGCGGAAAAATATGCGCCGTAAAATCTGGTCGAAATTGAGCCAATCACAACTCACGACCTCAGCTTTAGTGACACTGCGCCGGTGTGATACCTCATACTCCTGTCCACCGTGTCCCAGCCTCTTTCCATAGGCCTTGATTTCTAGTGTGACAATAAACAGGATGAAAAAATACACAATTGGCCTCATAACCTATTTGAAATGAACCGAACGGTTCATACGCGACCCGAACCGGGACCAGCGAACCGAACGGTTCGTTTTTTTTACCCGAACCGTTCCCACCCCTAGTATCAACAATATGTACTTATAGGATTTACTGCTCCGTTTTTTTAGGCAAAATCTGTAAGTGTAGTAAATCCAAAGCATAAGCTCTGTTAATAGAGGGAATAACATTATAGCAACTATAATTAATATGTTTTTCTGATGCAGCTAAAGTCATCTACATGCAGCCTTACACACTCCTCTGTGAATCAGGAGGCTCTCTGACACGCAAGAAGGTTCAGCGCAGTTCAACGAGAGGAAGAAGCAGATTAGTAAGCAACATTAAGAAAACATATCAAGCATATGAAACGTGTCAGTTAGAGAGGGAAAAATCTGGAAAGCTACTTAGAGTGGAGCTGCGGCACTTAGGCCCAATTAGAATGCATATTTTAAGTGGAGTTAAACCTGGTGAAATATTCATGATGTGCCCCACTGCTGCAGGAGGAGGAAGAGGTGGTGGTGGTGACTGGGTGGAAGGATCGGCCTCCGGGGGGCGCCATGCTCCCATCGAGTGGCGTGAAGAGGCGAGCAACTCTGCTGCTGCTGCCCACTCAGCCTGCTGCAGAGAGGATGAAAGGATGGAGAGCAGGGAAGGCAGGTAGACGGACAGACGGATGCTTTACATGGGTCTGCTCCGCTGACGCTCCATCCTCAGTGGTTTACTGTACAGACGCAGCTTCAGCTCCTCCACCATCACACAGAAACACAGTCACTGCTCAGAACCACCGTGGCCTCCAGCGACCACGACCACTTTCATAAAAAAGACCACGACTACGACCATGACCACGACTATGACCACGACCACGACCACGACTACGACCACGACCACGACCACGACTATGACCACGACCACGACTACGACCACGACTATGACCACGACCACGACTATGACCATGACTACGACCACGACCACGACTACGACCATGACCACGACTATGACCACGACTGCGACCACGACTACGACTACGACCACGACCACGACTACGACCACGACTACCACCACGACCACGACTACGACCACGACCACGACTACGACCACGACTACGACCACGACCACGACTATGACCACGACCACGACTACGACCACGACTACGACCACGACTATGACCACGACTACGACCACGACCACGACTATGACCATGACCACGACTACCACCACGACCACGACTACGACCACGACTACGACCACGACTATGACCACGACCACGACTACGACCACGACCACGACTACCACCACGACCACGACTACGACCACGACTATGACCACGACTACGACCACGACCACGACTATGACCACGACCACGACTACGACCACGACTACGACCACGACTAAAATAAAAAACACAGAAAACGACTACGACCACGACTACGACCATGACTACGACCACGACTACGACCACATCGCTCGTCTCGTTCCATCTGATCAGTTTCTACACGCGTTCAATGATAACACACCGTCACATCTGTCAAAACTTCAGTCTGTAGCTACAGACTAAAGTAAAACTAGGAAGCGCTTGGTGATGTGCTGTGCAGGAAGGAAATATTGTATATAAATGTTTGTGTTGGTGATGACAGTGTGTTTGAACTGAATGCATATTTTTATAGAAAATAATTGCACTGTTGATATAAATACACAGGTGCGTACAGGTACAGATGTATAAAGGTGTGTAATCACACTTCACTGTGAACTTGTGAACATGGCTGCAGCAACACTTCTCTGCAGGATAGTTGAAGCTGCTGTGGAGGTGTCTCACAAACTTGTGAAGGTGTCTTACATCCAGTGTTACCTGGATCAGTGGGCTGACGTGTGGTTTTACTTCAAGTTTAAGTGAAGTTTAAGTTTCCATGTTTTACATTTCTTTGTTCAAGTTTTTAAGTTTTTACTGTACTGTATTTATCTGTACTGTTGCTGCTGCTAAGACACCCGAATTTCCCTCCGGGGATTAATAAAGGTTCATCTTATCTTATCTTATCTTATCTTTACATTTTTTAAGTTTAAGTTTGTGAAGTTTTTCAAGTTACGTTTTACATTTTTAAGTTTAACTTATGTTCTTTAAGTTTAAGTTTTTGAAGTTTAAGCTTCTAAAATTAGTTTTTTTTAAGTTTAAGTGACGTTTTTAAAGTTTACGGTTTGAATTGAAGTCCTGTCTTTTCTTTGGTTTCTTACCTGAAGATGTGGATGCTTCCATGATGCTTCTCGTTAGGCTGATGTTGATGGTGAAGGAGGTTTGACATCAGGGATCCTCCACATGAGACAACATGACGTGTGATTGGTCAGGTTGGGCCACGTGATTCGTCCTGAAAGGTTGTGATGGTGGAGACTGTTGAGAGTGAGGACTCGTCTAAGAGGCGTTCCTCCACTCACCACCACCAGCTACCCATCTCACAGCGTCTCCCTCGGCCTTCCCATCATCCCTCTAAATGAAATGCTGTAAACAGTTCCTGTAGAGGAACAAAATTAGAGCATGACTCGGTGTAGTCACGCACAGTAAGTCATTTACAATAGTTGAGTGGAAATCCATTATTAGATTATATATAACCTTCACTGTAGGTGTCTGCGGCGCGACTGCTGTAACCACCAATTATGAATCCGGTGGTAGCTTTTAGCATCGACTTTAGAAACATGTTTTCATCTCGTTAGTTCGTTCAGATATGAGACGCAGTCGGGATCAGATGTACCATTAGGAGGGTCACACAGCGGCCTGGAGCGCTCGGTGCTGGAACCGCTATACATGTACTGCTGCTAGGAGGTATTACTGTGCTACGTATGGAGTCACGGTCCTGGTCCAGAAGCTATAGAGACTGATGGAGGAGTTATGACACGGTTCATAGAACCTGTACTGAGCTGGTCCTCTGACCCTGTACTGAACCGGTTCTCTGACCCTGTACTGAACCAGTTCTCTGACCCTGTACTGAACCGGTTCTCTCTCTGACCCTGTACTGAACCAGTTTTCTGACCCTGTACTGAACCGGTTCTCTCTCTGACCCTGTACTGAACCGGTTCTCTGACCCTGTACTGAACCGGTTCTCTGACCCTGTACTGAACCGGTTCTCTGACCCTGTACTGAGCTGGTTCTCTCTCTGACCCTGTACTGAACCGGTTCTCTCTCTGACCCTGTGCTGAACCGGTTCTCTGACCCTGTACTGAACCGGTTCTCTCTCTGACCCTGTACTGAACCGGTTCTCTCTCTGACCCTGTACTGAACCGGTTCTCTGACCCTGTACTGAGCTGGTTCTCTCTCTGACCCTGTACTGAACTGGTTCTCTGACCCTGTACTGAACCGGTTCTCTCTCTGACCCTGTACTGAGCTGGTTCTCTGACCCTGTACTGAACCGGTTCTCTCTCTGACCCTGTACTGAACCGGTTCTCTGACCCTGTACTGAGCCGGTTCTCTCTCTGACCCTGTACTGAGCCGGTTCTCTGACCCTGTACTGAACCGGTTCTCTGACCCTGTACTGAGCCGGTTCTCTGACCCTGTACTGAGCCGGTTCTCTGACCCTGTACTGAGCTGGTTCTCTCAGAAGCCTCTTTGAGTTTCTTCGTGGGGGTCTTGATGGCGTGGAGGCTGCTGGGGGTTTGACTGCAGGTTTCTTGGTGTGGAGATCAGAAAAGGTTGAGCTCCTAAAATGTTTAAAAACCCTGCATGCTTTCTGAGAACTTTTCAAGGTTCCCTGTTGGAGTATTTCAGCGTTACAGTGAGTCCAGATGGTTCCTACATTAAGACCACTACCCAGCGTGTCCTGGGTCCGTCAGTGGAGAAGTCAGCTCTGTCTGAGCACCGAGAGTTCGAGTTGGACGCCACTTTGCTCTGATCCTTCACCAGACAGAGAAATAAAGGAGCACCTTTGTTTTTCTTGTACTCTTTCATTAAAAGGTTTCTCTTCAAAGCACAGTGACAGTAAAATCTACTTCAGGGACAATGAGAGAGGAGCAAACAGTCAAATCCAGTTCACGTCCATCGTCTCTGTGCTGGAGAACATCAGACTGGATTACTGACTTCAGCTGCATGTGTGAGGTGAGAAACGTCTGCTGCTGCTAACACAGAGCGGGAACATTAACCCTTCAGCTGCTGCGCTTACATATATGCTGTACACATACATTTTCATTCAGTTCCTGCCAATAATTGTGTGTTATTGCAAAGATTTCTTTGACAAATATGTTTATTGATTTTTTTTTTTTACATAACAAAAAACACTTTGCACAAAAAAGGCAAACCCAACACATCAAGGCACCTTGAATATAATGTCAGTAAACCACATTCTGCTGTTATACTTGCTGATATGTGTGCTCATTCGTAAATAATAGTAATAATCCACATTTAAAATCCTGTACTATATTGGTTCATGGAGCCCTGCAAGACCCTGCATGTTCTACTACACTGTCCTGCACATATTTCAGAATAAAAGCCTTGTGTTAACAAAAGAAGGCATACTGTCTACAGAAAAAAGGCTTGAGGGGTTTTATTTTGAAATGAAAGCAGGAAGTGTTGATTTAAAAATAAATCTTGACTTTCTTTCATGTCTGTAACATTTCCTACAGATACAGACATCGAAAGTGTAGTTATGTTGCTGATATGATGTCAATGTACAGTCAGAAGATCATCTTCACTGTCTGTTGCTGCTGTGAACCGCGTACCTCCCGTCAAAAATAGGCGAAACCTCAAATCTCTAGAAGAGACACAGCTGAGACGTGCGACGTGCGGTGTGGCAGCTCTAACCTGTTAACATGGACGCCAACATGAAAAACAACAGGTAACGCAGCCGCCATGCGCTCACCACACGGCGGAACTGGCTGTACAGTAAGTTTGCGACGGCACGACCCGCCTACTCTGCCTCTGATTGGCTTACTAATATTCTTACCCTAAACCTAACTAATCTCACTCCTCATGCATAAACCCAACCAACAGAGGCATGCAAGGCAAATTGTCTTTCAGTCCAATGGGACATTTTTCAGACTAACTGGGGTTTCAGAGAAATGGGCCATGGGACCAATGGGCAGGTGGGACAGATCTGCAGGTGAAGAGTTCTAGTATATTCTAGAGATGCACCGATCCAACATGTTAAGTCCTGATACTGATACCTGGGCTTTGGGTATCAGCCGATAACGACACCAGCGTTTGAATTGATCAGCTGTAGGCCTCACTGTGTGGAAGTGACTGGGATCGTTCTGTTATGTGTAAGACAACATCAGGTTCGACTCACACATTGTTTGCATACACTTGTGAAACAAATATATTTGTAAAATATTTGTTTTAATTTTATTTATAAAAATAAAAGTCTTTTTCATACACCAGCAGCTTTGTCAAAAACTTCAAAATCAATAGGAATTACAATTCAAGGGTAAAGTTTTTCATATAAGGCAACAAAATGGTCAAAGTTTAAACAAGGATTAAAATTCTTTATTATATAATGTATAAGGTATATAAACATTGTCCATTGTCACCGATACCTTATCCATCTATATCACTTAGTATTGGCTCTATCTATCTGATCCGGTATCAGTTCGCCCCCAGTATAGCCCCAATATAGTCCTGATGTCAGAAAGAGTCTTTTATGAAGCAACGTGTGGATGGACCGCATATGATGTTTATGGGGGAGAAATGTTGATGTTATCGAGTTTTTAACCAGAAACAATCATCCTGTAGCTGCCATGTACAGATATTGTTTATATTATTCTATGGTTATAATATGTACTGTCATCACATTGTCATTTTGCTTCTCTGGAGGGCATCCTGACTGGCGACCCTGAACCCTGCCTTCACCCGATGCCCAATGCCAGCTGGGATCGGCTCCAGGAGGACATTTTGTACAGTTGAGATTGCTAAAAGCTTATATCATTATAACGTATTTTGAAAGTACAATAATTTATGTTTTCATCGATAGTATTCAGACGCCTTTGGAAACAGTCATTATACAGACCTCATTATGTCAATAACAAAAACACATGATAAGGTTATCTTAGAGTAAATATAGTCTGAGTGACAATGTGCTAAAACTCATCTCACGGTGCCATCAGGTGAGTTAACATCAGGACAGATGTGTTCTCGCCTCGTATGGCGGTGACTCCGTTAGCTCCTCGCGGGCTCCGAGTGCCGTCGGCTGCCAAGAACAGAAAGACTCTCTGCAGGTGAACCAGCAGACAGTTTAGAGCTGCAGAGAGCAGAAACAGGCCGGTTACAACAAATGGAGACATGTTGTGTTCTGAGGATGACCGAGACCTTTAGACTCAAACACCGGGAGCTGCTGCAGGCTGAGGGAGGGACGGGAGGGGGGACGATCAGGGACGAGGGAGGGACGGGAGGGGGACGATCAGGGCTGAGGGAGGGACGGGAGGGGGGACGATCAGGGCTGAGGGAGGGACGGGGAGGGGGACTATCAGGGCCGAGGTAGGGACGGGGAGGGGGACGATCAGGGCCGAGGGAGGGATGGGGAGGGGGGACGATCAGGGCCGAAGGAGGGACGGGGAGGGGGACGATCAGGGCCGAAGGAGGGACGGGGAGGGGAACGATCAGGGCCGAGGGAGGGACGGGGAGGGGGACGATCAGGGCCGAGGGAGGGACGGGGAGGGGGGACGATCAGGGCTGAAGGAGGGACGACGATCAGGGCTGAAGGAGGGACGACGATCAGGGCTGAAGGAGGGACGGGGAGGGGGGACGATCAGGGCCGAAGGAGGGACGGGGAGGGGGGACGATCAGGGCCGAGGGAGGGACGGGGAGGGGGGACGATCAGGGCTGAAGGAGGGACGAGGAGGGGGGACGATCAGGGCCGAGGGAGGGACGGGGAGGGGGACGATCAGGGCTGAAGGAGGGACGGGGAGGGGGACGATCAGGGCCGAGGGAGGGACGGGGAGGGGGGACGATCAGGGCTGGAAGGAGGGACGGGGAGGGGGACGATCAGGGCCGAGGGAGGGACGGGGAGGGGGGACGATCAGGGCTGAAGGAGGGACGGGGAGGGGGGACGATCAGGGCCGAGGGAGGGACGGGGAGGGGGACGATCTGGGCCGAGGGAGGGACGGGGAGGGGGGACGATCAGGGCTGAAGGAGGGACTGGGAGGGGGACGATCAGGGCTGAAGGAGGGACGAGGAGGGGGACGATCAGGGCCGAGGGAGGGATGGGGAGGGGGGACGATCAGGGCTGAAGGAGGGACGGGGAGGGGGGACGATCAGGGCCGAGGGAGGGACGGGGAGGGGGACGATCAGGGCCGAGGGAGGGACGGGGAGGGGGACGATCAGGGCTGATACATAGAGATACATAGAGACAGAGACTGGCAGGCAGTGAGACAGGTAGGAAACAAGGGAGACAGACAGGAAGCTGTGTGGACATGGACAGATTCAGGAGGTTCCACTGTGTAGATTTCATCAGCGTCTCATATCCACCAGCAACCTGGTCTCCACAAATAGCACATTACAAAGACTTTACGTGTGTCCTGAGTATATGTATTATACATATTTAAGACTTTTTGATTTGTACACCACGCAAATGACCACAGTTTCAGGTTTAGGCGAGAAAACCACTTAATTAGGTTGAGGGAAACCGTCACGAATGGGCTTAAAGTAAGTAAATAAATTAAAGAAACAACTACTGAGTGCACGCCACTAAGCATTTACATCAGTCAGTTCAGGAAGCATGGCGTGTTCAAGGTGCTCTTATAGCCTGTGAATTATCGTGGCATTCATACATTATGCTGCCACAAGCCTCCACTCTCAACATATATGGTTTTACTAGGCTTTAAGCACTTGGGCTCTTCTTCATGCTGTTCACCGGTTTGATTGATAGCGCACAAGTATAGAACGTCTGCTCAGAAACTCAGTGAACTGCAGCATTTAAAGAGCCGCTGAAAGTCAGTTTTGGAGAACATCAGGGCTCTAAAACCAGCTGGCAGGCAGGCAGACAGGTGGCCAGACTGGATGATAAACAGAGAGAGAAGCAGGCATTAACGAACAAAGCAGGCAGACATGTAGAGAGGAAGAAGAGAACAGTAGCAGCAGTGAAAGCAGCATGTTAGCAGCATCTTCGGTCTTCTGTTGGTGTTCGCCGGATACCAGAGCTGTCGGCCTGAGTTCCATCGCGCACCATGTATGTACACAGTCAGCTGTTTCAGGGGAAGCATTTTCTGTTTCAGAAGCTCTGGAGACAGTCGACTGAAATGCATATTGTGTAAACAGCCTATGAGAAAGCAGACAATCTAGGTGGGATGTTTGGAGTTGGACAGTAGACAGACGGTCAGCCACAGAGTCAGACAGGTGGGAGACAGACAGGTCGCTTCGACCAAATGACTGATTTCACTCTGAAACAACAGGAGCTGCTGCAGGGCTGAGAGACAGTAAGATGGACAGTAACACCTTCTCATTCCCAACTCCTTACATATGGACGCTTGGGAAGGTTTAGTAAAGGTTTGTTATTCGGGTTAAAATATGTATAATTTTGTAAGTAACATAACGTATGTTGCGCATATGACATAAGTTAAGTATTTTACGTAACATTAAATAAGTTAATATCTGCGATCAAAGAGTCACTTTTCCTTGACCACAACGTAAAACATCAAGATGTCAAGAAGGACATGAAGGAGAATTCAGAGTGTTAGTGTTTGGTGGATTATTTCTCAGCTGCTCCAATGCTAACTGTCACTGTATTTCACATGGTTGGAAAGCCTGTTACTTTACCGTCACAATGGTGTCCAACTTGTAAGGATCAGCACGGCTGATTATGTGGGTAGCGCCCAAGGAAAATGTCTGGAGGTCAAGGAACGATGTGAAGGTTTCTCTGAGCATCTATAAGGCGAAGGGTGCCTTGTGCAGTGGTATCAAACACTGATATCGGTATTTGATGCCGTGAGAACGGGCTGGTATTCTTGTCCAAACAGCTCTGTCTCCGAAAAATTACGTTCCCTTCCATCAAAACCTCATTGTGGGGGCGCTGTTGTAGCCCACTTGGTAGAGCAGGCGCCCCATGTACCAAGTCTGAGGCCTTGCTGCAGCGGCTGCAGGTTCGAATCCAGCCTGGAGGCCTTAGCTGCTTGTCATCCCCTCTGTCTCATGCTTTCAACACTGTCGCTCTAAATGAACAACGGGGAAAAAGCAATATTAAAAACAACAACAAAAAAAAGAAAACTGTGAATTACGTTTTGAAGGAAACATATCCTGTCTCAGATTACGTTTGTTTTGACGTATCACAAATCCAGCAGCACGCGGCTTTCATCCAGGTGATCGCTGTTTGTTTCCCGTTCATTAAGTTTCACTTTCACGTTTGTTCGTGTCCCGTAATCACAACGTCAAGTCACATATTCACTGTATAAACATGGTAATATTAAGCCCAACATGTTCTTTCCTAAACCTGTCCACAGTGGTTTTGTTTAATTCACAACATTAAGTATCATGTGTTTACTGTGACTGAATAGTGTCACTGAGGCGTCTGAGTTGGGATGACAACGTGTTATTTGTTTTGTTGTGTTTCCATTTACATTAACCACATATTTAAAACTGACTGTAATACAGGAGGAAACTGTGAATGCAGTTAAGTCGTAGGAGAAGGTGTTTTTATAGGAGACAGGGTCGGTCCACAACAGGTTTACACCTCCTGTAAAAGGACGTTTTCAATTTATCCACAATATACAATTAAACAGCAATGAGATATGTTAGTAAAAGGCCGTATGGTGCGTCACTGTAAATTTTGCGGCCGCAAAGAATTATGGGGCAGCATTACACTCCTTTCTTGTGGTAAAGGATGCTCCAGTGTATCCTCTGATAAAGGAGATAATAAAGGAAGCACTGAAGCGCCTTTCCTCAACATTTAGAGAATTCAACTAGCTCATTATAGCTGCTACTGAGACACTTCAGGGTCAGTTCACTCAGTTAGAAACCTTCCTAAGAGAAAACGACTGCAGCCAACACCGACTTCTGGTTTCACACGGGGCACAACAGCAGGCTCCTGGGTGAAAGTCCTGTTTGTGGGACCCATCCATCCACCCCGTCCTCCTCCCTACGCAGACTTTGTTGCTCTTTATACTACATCGTCTGACCTGACGTTGCTCTGAGCAAGGAGACAAGGAGACAAGGAGAAATCCAGACATGTGCTTCAACAAAGTTAAAGTGAGAAAGACAAAAGGACAGTAAGACAGTTATTAAAGCAGTGACAGAGAGAGACAGCCAGTCAGACAGACAGGCAGGCAGCCATGGCGGCTCCACATGTTAGCTGGAAGAAGCCATTTAATCATGTTTCAGCAGCAGTTGGTGGCGAGTGAGCAGCAGATGCCTCGCCATCCGACGGCGATTAATCCTCCCACCGGTCGTCAGCCGGCGGCCCCGAGCATCCGCCATCACCACGGCGACGGGAACACACGGGCGAGGTGAAGGTGGGACGGAGGCGCGGCGATGGCCGCTCCACCGGAGGGTGTCTCCCCCCGTTTCCCCCGCTGCTCGCCGGCCGTCTGTTTTCCCGCTCGGACCAGCTGGGTTCCTCTGTCTCCATAATGTCTCCACTCTGTGTGTGACGCCCTGTGGGGCTGCTGTTATGTTGGGATCTGATGTATAATTTATTTCTTTTGTAGGTCTGTTTCTTCAAGGCAGGAGGAAGACAGGATGGCAAAAGAAGAGAGAAAAAGGACAGAATAATTAAATTCAACATTTTGATCATCATAATCAACTTTCTCAGCTTCTTCAGTGTGGAGATATGCTGCTTCTGTCTGTTTTTCATTATCCTTTGGACTCCAGCTCGGCTGAATAACCAATATGAATGAGGACTATGAGTAATCATAATCATTGTCTACTAGTTCGCACTAAACACCACAGTAAGAGTCAGCCGTCTCACATCTCACCGTGGCTGTTTCTGGTCGAACCAAACCTCGCTGCAGTATTTAAAACCACCATGATCTCATCCAAACTCATGTCACGCATCTTAGTGACACTTACGGTTTAGACAAAAAAACATTACAGTTAGAAAATACACTTAATTTGGTTAAAACAACACGGTTGGGCATAAAACTGTGTTTGAACAACAACAGACAGTGAACGCTGTGAACACAGGACATGAACGAACAGCTGACTGTACCAGGACATGATCAGCAGCCTCATGGATGAAAGCCTTGTGCTTGTTAGTAGTAGGTGAAAACTTTTAATGTGATATTAAACTTAGAAATAAGTCGGCTGCAGTCAAACACTCAAAAAATTGTCTTTTCTGAACCACTTTTCTTTGACCTCAGTGGAAAATGTCAAGAGTGCGGTGCACTTATATATAAACATATATAAACTAAAAACAAAGTTAGTATATTAGTGTTTGGTGGATTATTTCTCTGTTGTTCCAGTGCTAATTGTGTTTCACATGGTTAGAAAGCCTGTTAATTTCGGAAGATCGTTGATCCCGATGGTCGTAGTTACCAAACGGTGGTACTACAACTTCGCATCCATCATGTGACACCATTGGGCCCAAACAGACTTTTTCCCATTGACTTAAATTGAGAAAGAGACGTCTGTCACTCAGAAGATCATTTTGTGGGTAAACTAACGCCCCAGTACCAACACTCTAATAGTTTAAATCATTAGGTCCAATAGCCCAATAAGACCCAGAACATCTGGGTACTTTTCCACTCAAAGTCGAGCCATTTTGGCTCCATGCGCCACTGGACAACTTTCACGGGAATGAACGGGGTCCAGCCATCAACGCTGGATCCAGTTCTCTTCATACATCCGTGGTTGAGCCAGTCAGAGCAGCCACGTGGCTTTGGTTTGTGGGAGGAGACCGAGCTGCCGAGCTGTGGAGACATGGGGTCACTCTTGGCACCATACAGGAAAAGGGAAAACTTGCATCCCTTTGAGAACTGGACAAAAAGTCCTCAATGGACAAAACTGTCCTCATTTCTACAATGTGTCCAAAAAATATCCCTCACAAACGTAGCTTTTTGAAAACTGTCTCCACTTTTAAAATATGTCCCTATAAGCCAAATATGTTCTTACTTTCCAACAATGACCACATATCCAAAAATATCCTCATGGCTCTGTGGTTCTGGATCATCTCTGTAGCTGTGGAAGTTTGATGCAGCTCGGCTAACAGTTTCCCCCTGCTCCCAGTGTTTGTGCTAAGCTAGGCTAAACTGGATGCAGAGAAAAAATATTTTTTGTGCACAGACAAACAGATGGCATTAGTGTAATAGTATGTATGGAATTCCTCCTTCAGTGAATCAATCTGACAGCGTTGTGTTTCAGAGACCAAGTCTTCCTCCTCCTGCTCCTCCTCCTCCTCAGTGATCTCTGTGTAAGGGCATACAGTATTTGTGTTGGAGCCAGCAGTTAGCATCCTGTGGCTCAGCTGGATGCTAATTGTGTCCTGGCAGCAGCGGGGCTCCTGGATGCAGAGGCTCCTCACATACAGCACTGTCAGTCAGGTGATGCATGCTCTGCACCGCAGCCATGTAATGGGATGCAGAACAAGCCTGCGTACGGAGGCCCGATGCGCACGCAAAGACAAATATACATAGCCAATCATGTTGCATGTCATTACAGCGGCAGCATCTGGAAGGTTGCAGAGGTGGTAATCTGTCGGCATACATATGTATGGATGGGTATTCATAACGTTTCAGTGGTGGAAAGAAGCAGCTGCTGGCTGACTGTTGCTGTTAATTCTCTTCATGGATGCCAGAGAACAGACACCTCGTCAGCGTCCAGGAGGTCAGGATGGAGCATGCTGGGACATTTTGTATTGAGTTTTAGGCGGCGTTCACACCTCACCTGTACGGTGGCGTTTAATGAACTCTAGTGTGTTCGTCCATTCAGTGCAGTTCATTTAGAGCAGGATAAGTTCACCTGGGTTAGGAAAAACAGAGCCCTGATAATGTGAGGGATATGACAGAGCTTAATGTTACAGTGATGTCTGTGTGTCTGGGCTGCTGACATTTTCATTATTCATTACTTTTATTGATGAATCCCAGAAAATAATGACTACTATCCCAGCAGGTACTGCAATGCAAAGTGTTATCTATAAGCCTCTTGGACCCTATTTTTTTAGGAGGTCTTTCGGGAGGTCCAGGAGGTCTTTCGGGAGGTCCAGGAGGTCTTTAGGGAGAGATAGCAGGTCAACAGTAGAGGTCTCATAGAGGTGGTGAACATCATCTGAAAGCTGAAACCTGGAGATTAATCTGAGATGCTGCTCAGCTCTGTCTAGCTGTTCTAGTAATAAATCAGAAATAAACATGAATTCATTAATTCCCATGCTCATGCATGTCTCAAGTTGTTGCAGCAATTTTTGGATTGACACCATTTGTTTGTTTACCACTGGTGAATTGATAAAAATGATCAGTAATCCTCCAAAATACCACATTAAGACACCAAGACCTTGAGGAACACCACAGAAAAAGACGTGCTGGGATTTGGGATCAAAAACTTTTCACTTTTGGAGATTTCTGCAAGAATGACATTTTTCAGCGATTGGATTGCGAACACTTCTGTTCAGCCAACCATCGGCAAACTTTGGCCGAACTTTGGAGCGTTATTTAGTCACCTTCTTGACACGCATGATAAGGTTGGAACCTTAGCCCACCACAGCCTCTAGAAGACAGTCATGTCAGTCAGGATCGCTGGTGATCCTGCAGGTTTCATTTGATCTTTTCCTGGAGAAATGACTTTAAATGATTAATCCTTGACTTGTCTAACAGTGTCTGAAACAGCTGCTCTGACAGCAGAATCGGGCTGAAAGTCTGTTCTACTGAGCAGATAGACTGTGACTTTATCAGAGCTGCTTTTATGAAAACAGCCGCTGCTGGAAACAATTACAAGCATAAAATATTCCAATTTTTGTCCTAAGACACCTAAGACACCTGTGATCGACACCTAACCAGTGGCAAACACAGCCTC
This sequence comes from Pterois miles, assembly GCA_947000775.1. Taxonomy (NCBI): domain Eukaryota; kingdom Metazoa; phylum Chordata; class Actinopteri; order Perciformes; family Scorpaenidae; genus Pterois; species Pterois miles. The sequence continues at coordinate 2,258,639 of CAMQGK010000193.1, forward strand.
TTTCTTTGATTCCTCAACCTGGTCTCACAGGAAGGTGTATTAATACCACAACATTATGTGGACATTCGGTGTGTCATAAGCATATAAGCACATTCTGTGTGTCATTTATACATCTGCAGTGAGGATTTAGGCAAGAAAACCACTTAGGGTCATGTTTGGGCTTGAAGTAAGTAACTAAACTTCAAATGTAAATGTACAGAAACAAGAAACTACAGAGAGCACATGACAGACGTCACTAACTTAACTTAAACAAACACTAGTCAACAACGGTCTCGAACTACAGTCTCCTGGTTAGAAGTCTGGTGTTTACTGGGCCCACCTCCCCTCTGGACGCCCCATGATTATTAAGAAAATGACATTATACACAGGAGTCTTTGAACCGTGCAGGACTGACTGTTTAGGGTAGTAGTGTTTCCATGAACAACACTTAACATTTAACTCAACATTAACACTTACATTTATCATTTTACTTAACATTAACCCTTCCATCTCCTCCTGTGGTTCCTGCATCTTTGTAAAAAGTCCTGTCTGCTTTAGTATCTCAGCCAGCAGCCCCTCGGCTGTCCTCTCCTTCTCATCTCCAGACAGATTTCTGGATTTTTCTGCAGGTTTTGTCTCAAAGTGACGTTCTAGTTGTTTTCTTTGAATACCGACACGTTTGTTGCAAACTAAGCTCACAGCTTTACCACCAACCTCTGCAAATAAAATACTTATCAGTCCATGACTTGTTGTAGATGTGCTGCTGGAGGGCCTGCTGACGAGGACTGGGCCGTCGCTGAGTGCTCTGGGACGGAGAGGGTCCACGGCAGCACCCGCTGCTGGTTGGAAAGAGTCTCCAATAACACCAGAAAAAGTTGCTAGATTTGTCTCTAGTTGCTTTTTTGAGAGTCGCTAAAAGGGTCTGAAAACCCACTAAGTTGGCAACACCGCCGCCTCAGCAGGTGACGCTACTTCATGTCAAATTCAATATTATGTATAACCTTACAGAAAGAAGAAGAATGTATAACCTTACAGAAAGAAGAAAGAAACCAATATCAATGTCAGGTTGGCGTCGCGATATTTGTGCATATCCAGAAACCTGCTGACATCCACGTCTTTCATAATGCTTAAAGTAAGTGTGTTTCTTCTGGGCAGTATCTCTGCAAACTGTTGGCCAGTTGGTTTGTGTCCAACGCACAGAATTGACTGTAAACAGGCAAGAGGCCGTGGGTTGCAAACTGTCATAATGTGCTGTATACATCTCCAAAGAACGCTCCTAAAACCTGAATAATATAAAAGATCACAGGTCTGACTATGAAATGCTCCATTTGGAGTTAGACTTAATTCAGAAAATCCAAACATGTTTACATGACCCGCATCAAATCCACTATATTGTCATATTCAGAGTAATAGTGGAATGTCTGTGTGCATGTAAATGTATTCACTGACACTGAATCAGACAGGAAATATGCAGGAAAACTAAGAGCTAAAGGAAGTCATCTGAACAGGCTGACCAATGAGACGTCTCAATCACAAACAACTTCTCCATAATTGAACACTTTTGTATGACCACACACACTCTGAAATGGTGTAATTTGGCAGCAGCTCGACGGTCTGAAAGTGATTTCACCTCAGGGGTCTTCATGTATTTTTTTAAAGACTCAATTACCCAGCAATCCCATTGGCTGTTAATCCCTGAAGCTCCATTCATTCAGTTTAGGATGAGAGAGCCGAGGATCAATACTGAACTATAGAGGCTCGTCCCGCTGCCATTCGGCTCTGAGCACAATGAGCACTTATCTCACTGTGTGTGTGTTCATGCCTAAATCTTTATACCGCACATACAGTCCCAAGCATTACTTAAATATTCATTGTGTGCTTTAAACACCACGATTCTGGAGATGAACTGTAAGAAAATCATCCCATAAGACTTTTCAGAAAAACTATGTGAGCTAAATTGTGTGAAATTGTATTTGCTTCGCTGGTTTTGATCAAAGCAACCCAAAAAGGTCTGCAGCCTAAAGGACAACTCAGGCCATTAGTCATCGGCGTCCAAAGTCATCCACACAAGCATTATCTGATATGGTTATGAAATGATTAATACAAACAGTTTAAGAGGAAGACGACAGTGACTGCTGGTTGGAGATCGGATACAATCTGCAGTGTCAAACATCAAAAGTCCACCCGAACCCCAACCACACTGTAACAACGTCACGCAACCTCAGAGAGGACAGACAATACTGCAGCCTGATCTCCAAAAAACTACATTCCCATACAACTGGATTACATCTGTGTTTACCACATTACAGGTATAGGTCTCTAACCATAGTCTGTTGCCAGAAAAAAAAAACATTGTCACTCTGTGTTTCTGCGAACCACCAAATATGCTGAATGTGTCTGACTACATTTCAGATCAACCTTATATCACACTTGAGGAAATGCATAATGACATGTGGTTAACCTCTCCAGTCCAGCCTCAGTGAATCCGTCATTACACAATACTGGAAACAGTTTTAAATCCTAGTGGAGGTCACTAAGTCTCCAAATACTGTATGTCAAGCTGAATTAGTGATCAATGAAAAATGAAATTATGCACAAGATGTCTATTACACAATAAACATGATGGATTTGAGTATTTCACGCAATGTAAACATCATATAGGGTCAACAAAGAGCTGCAATGAGTAAGTACAGAGTTTGTATGACAATGAGTGAAAACACTACATACAGAGGGCAGATTTTATGTGAAAACGTCCACAACAGGAAATAATAGGTTAGGGTTGGATTAAAAAATGACTTTGTTAAGGTTAGAAAAACGATTACTGTTTCTGTGATAACGTAACTACATATAGCATAAATGAATAGAAACCGCCCTCAGCGAACTTTCTTCTTTCTGTAAGGTTATGCAACAAGCGTAAAGTTTACTTTTGGTTTCACATGGGACACGGACAGCGACGTCCTGGTCAACGGATCCTCAAACAACGGTTTGTATGATTTCTTATAAAAAGGTTATTCCTCCTTTTTTGTGTTTTCCTACAAATGTCCAGCAACACGTGTCAATTTACACTCACTACATGCATACAGTCTTTTCAAAATAAACTTCTGTTTTCACAGGAAACAAATTAGTTAGGTTTAGGCAACAGAACTACTTAGTGAGGTTTAGGAGAAGATCATGGATTGGGTTAAAATAACACATGAATCATCTCTACTCGGAGTAGAGCCGCTGCTCCTTTGCATTAAAAGGAACCAGCTGAGGTGGTTCGGTCATCTGGTAAAGATGCCCCCCGCTGGACGCCTCCCTAGGGAGGTGATGTAGACATGACCAGCTGGGAGGAGGCCCCGGGGAGACCCAGGACTAGGTGGAGAGATTATATCTCCACACTGGCCTGGGAACGCCCCAGAATCCCCCAGTCAGAGCTGTTAATGTGGCCCAGGAAAGGGAAGTTTGGGGTTCCCTTCTGGAGCTGTTGCCCCCGAGACCCGACCCCGGGTAAGAGGATGACGAGTGATGAATCATCTGGTCACAGATGGGACACAAGTGGTCTCCTGGTGAAAGTCTAGTGTTTCTGGTGACCCATCCATCCACCCCGACCTCCTCCCTGCAGCCTTTGCTTGCCACTTTTTATTTTTCCTGGTTGACAGTCATGGGATATACACAGATTCGAGTGTATTAGTTGTTGTCGGTATAGCTGAGTGGTGTTTGAGACCAGCCTGCCTCGGTGAAAGTCTTGTGTTTGTTGTGCTGTCAAACAGACTGGAATAAAATGTTCTTCGGCGGCGTTCTGGGAGAACGTGTATCTCACAGAGTTAAAACCTCCCTTAACATTAATCATCTCCACAGATATTAAAGCCATTTCAACAGTAAAAGCAGGACTGTGTTGTGTGCGTTTGTGTTGTGCGGTGAGTGCCGGCTGGATGTGTTTGAGCTGAGCAGGCGGTCTGCTGCAGCCTCCTCCTCCTCCTCCTCCTCCTCCTGCACATTCAGCAGCTAACCAGGTTACACCTGAATCGGATTATCAATTTCTGGGCTAAGTTGAAATCTACAGATTGCAGGCCGGAGCGGGAGTGACGGGCTAAGGAGCGCGCTGTCAGGACAGATTGATGGAGCTGCTCATTCGCAGCGACACTGGGCCCATTTATAAAGCAGTAATTGCTGCTGTGATATCGACACTCTTCCTGCTTCGACCTTAACCCCTGCCACCCTCCTCCACGCATTCACACACTCATCCAGCTCACATAATGGCTTCATCTTGTCCTACAGCAGCATTTTGTAAATCAAACTGTTGATTTTCTTTCTCTTTCTCAGTATTCCCTGAGCTGCTTGTTAGCTCTGAGCTGCTAAAAATGTCCATCTTAACAGCTCATTTTGTCCATTATTGAGCCCTTAAAGACTTATTTTCTTTCAAAGAAGCGATGAAGTAATTCCTCTGGTGCCCAGTTTAGTTCTCTCAGGCATGAAACATGCTGAAATCGAATGTGCGTGATTCAATGTGTGATGAAGAGCTTGAATTATATTATTGTTATCTAATGTGACACTTCACTGTGATTCACTATTGCACTTCTATTTGCCTTTATTACTTAAATTTGGGACAGCATACTACTGCACTGTACCTGCACTAAAACTGTATTTGTGGTCCATTATTATTTTGTCTGTTTGTATTTTATTTGATCATGTTTTATCCATCTAATTTTATTTGATTTTATTTTCCTTTTTATTGTTTTTTAAGCGTTCCGATGGTTTGCAGCCTGCCTGAACGGTGCTGTATCAATAACCTAAAGCTGCAGAATGAAGTGAAAACTTACGGGCCGTTCACATGACGCCGTTTAATCGTTGAAATGTTGGAAAGCATGCGTTGCATGTTGTGATGAGGAACGACCAATCACAGCTGGCAGATATCTTTTCTTTCCTCTGTAAATATCAGTCACTTTTACGCCACCATGCGAACATCTGCAGTTAGACAGGCAAGAAAACCACTTCAGCCGGCGGCGTAACGGCGCGTGGCGGCTGCGTTTCCGTCACGCTGCGTGATTCATGCGTCCGTTGTTCACACCAGCTGTGTTTCTGCTGCTGCTGCTCTTTCTACACAGAGTTTGACTTTCATAATGGCCATTTCATTTCATTATAACTGTCATTTATATATAGTTTAGACAGAGAAAGGTAGGTCATTTGAAAATAATATCAATAATCTACAATTGAAACCGTGTGCTATGTTCATTCATGGAGCCCTACATGTTCTACAACACTGTCCTGCACAGACTTCAGAATAAAAGCCTTGTGTTAACAAATGAAGTTTGGATGTCGAAATATAAAACAACACATAACACAGCGGCCATGCACTTTTCACACAGCTGTTCTGGCCCAGGCTTTAGTCAGGGTAAGAGAAAACGTCAGCGCTGGACTTAAACTACCAGCAACAGAAACATTAAAACTTTACGGAAAACACGTCACAAACAATCATCATGTGACCAACGTCACTAACGTGGCTCACAAACACTGGTAACAACTGTCTCCTGGTTAAAAGTATGATGTTTGTTGGACCCATCCACCTCTCCACCCATCCTCCATAAGTAGCCATCAGCACCAATATTAAATACTCACCACTGGGCTGGCGGTAGAGTAGATGGATGGGTCCAACAAACACAGGGCTTTTATCCAGAAGGCTGTTTGTGTCCTGCATGTCATGTAACAATCAGCTGTTTGTTTGTGTCCCATGTTCACAACGTTCAGTGTCATTTTCATTGTACAAATGTAGTAATTTTAAGCTCAAACATGTAGTTTTTCCGAAACCTAACTAAGTGCTTTTGTTGCCTGAACCTAAGCACAGGAAGTTGTTTAAGTCACAACATTAAGCGTACGTTTACTGCGTCGAGTTGGGATGAGAAGGTTTTCCATGTGTTTCTATACGTGAACGGCCTCTTAAGCTGCTGATGTTTAGTGAAAAACAAAATAATAAATAAAGGTCGAGACAGTAACTGTAAAGATCCACTTTTTTGCTTCTCAAGACTAACACATTGCTTGTTTTTGACTTGATATATTTTTGGTATCAGCTAATATGATGTAACTTTTACAATGACATAGCATTTAGATAATGAGCCTCTCTTCCCTTCACCAGAAAGAAAGAAAAACAAGCCTCCCTCCTGTCTGACTAATGCAATATTCCCCACACAGTCTGCATTAGAAAATCTGGGTTTTATGACTCAATAAGAGCCTGGATGGTTAAAATGGCCACATTTTTGCAGTGTGTTTGATGAAGCAGCCGAGGAGATGGGAGTCAGAGGCGGAGGGAGGGAGGGAGGGATGGGGGTGAGAGATTACCTAGTATGGGTTGGCAGCGCTCTGCTGTTCCTCAGAGCGACACACCGACTCACACATTTAGTATTCTGACTCCACGCCGGCTTAGATCAGATGTGTTATCACACGCTGGAGTGCAGGAGATGGGATGCTAATTTAAACCTGCAGAGGGAGGAGGAGGAGGAGGAGGAGGAGGAGGAAGGGGGAGCTGAGCTGCTATTAGAAAGAGCCAACATGAATAAAAAGGTGAATTATATCCTGATTAAAAACACAAACAAACAGCTGTTTGCAGCTCTGACTGTAGAGCTGTGATGCGTTTAATTTTAAAGGAAATATTACCAAATGAACAGCATGATGGGATTTGGCGACGGTGAAAAACAAACTGAGTGTGAGTGTTCAGATTATTTCAATCAATACACATTATGAGAAGGGGCTTAATGTGATTAAATAACCTTTTTATTAAAATTAGAAAAAAAGCTCTCAGGAGTCAAAATGTGTGTCGACAAAATGTTTACTGTTTTGGTGAGAGAACAAAACCCTCCCTGGTTGGATTCATTGGAGAAAAATCTGCAGACAACAAATCAAGACAACAACAATGTCATAACAACGTGATGACATAAACCACGATGACAAAATCTGTTTAAAATACGCAGGAAGCAGGAGGATGCACCAACACGTAGTGGCCTGGCTAGTTAGCGCTTGCTAACTGGATATTCATTTTAAAAGGTCAAAAGATCTGCAGCAGAGCCTCCTGACTGACGACTGACTGCAGAAACTGCTGCATCTCTTTGGTGGAGAAAGGTTAACAGAGGAGATGCAGCCAAATGATCCAATCTGTGCCGGTCAGATTCACACGTATGCACCGCAGGGTGGCTCACGTCATGCACAGTGGTACGTAATCACGTCATCATGAGCCAGGAAGCATAAAGGGCGACAAACGCAGCATAGGCAGGAGGTCAGGGTGGATGGGTGGGTCTAAAAACACCAGACTGACGTTCATGTCCTGTGTTTGTTTGCCATGTAACTTACCTACCTCACCTCTGTGCTTATTTTAACCCAAACCACAACCTTTTCCTAAACCTAACCATATAGTATCCTGTGAAAACGGAAGTTTATTTTGAAAATACTGGTGCAAGAATTAACAAGTGCTGTTGGACGTGCAAATGAAAACAAACAAAAAACGAGGAAGACATTTTCATTCGATATCATACGATAACTGTTATGTGAGGGTATGTTGCACACAGTGCTGCCAACTTGGTGACTTTCTCACTAGATTTAGTGACTTTTCAGACCCTCGTGTGACTTTATTCCCAAAAAGCGGCTAGCAGCATTTAGCGACTCATTCAGACCATCAGGGAAAAAGTAAGAAATTTATTTAAATTTACACGGCTTTGTCGAATATTCATCCTGATTTGATCACAGACCATTTCTGTGTATAGCAGACTGTTGCTATGTATAGCAGACCGTTGTTATGTATAGCAGACTGTTGCTATGTATAGCAGACCGTTGCTGTGTATAGCAGACTGTTGCTATGTATAGCAGACCGTTGCTGTGTATAGCAGACTGTTGCTATGTATAGCAGACCGTTGTTATGTATAGCAGACTGTTGCTATGTATAGCAGACCGTTGCTGTGTATAGCAGACCGTTGCTATGTATAGCAGACCGTTGCTGTGTATAGCAGACCGTTGCTATGTATAGCAGACCGTTGCTGTGTATAGCAGACTGTTGCTATGTATAGCAGACCGTTGCTGTGTATAGCAGACTGTTGCTGTGTATAGCAGACCGTTGCTGTGTATAGCAGACTGTTGCTGTGTATAGCAGACCGTTGCTATGTATAGCAGACCGTTGCTATGTATAGCAGACCGTTTTGTATAAAGACTTAGCTATGTATAGCAGACCGTTACTATGTATAACAGACCGTTGCTATGTATAGCAGACCGTTGCTATGTATAACAGACCGTTGCTATGTATAGCAGACCGTTGCTATGTATAGCAGACCGTTGCTATGTATAACAGACCAAAAGTTGCTATGTATAGCAGACCGTTCTATGTATAACAGACCGCTGCTATGTATAGCAGACCGTTGCTATGTATAGCAGACCGTTGCTATGTGCACAGTTCTGATGTTGGACTGTTTTTATGCTAAATTTTCAGTTTCTTCGGTAAGTAGCCGTGTAGTAATCAGGATAATGTACAGCTAGCAGCTACTTGTTGGGAAATAAACGCCCTCAGAGTGATGCAGACCCCTTGACTTCACTATTGAATTTTCCATAAAAGAAAAGGTTTTAAAATGAAAGTTGTCCAAGAAAACTGCATGAGTGAATCTACTGAGACGCAGCTTCTAACATGAAGCTTTCTGCACACTGGTTGGTCAAAGATCACTGAAGCTGAACTCTGCAGATTATTTGACCTCGGTATGAATCTCCTCTCTGGGGACATTCCTCTAAACTGTATTAATTGTTAATGTTGTCGTTATGAATGCCGACGTAAAGAGGCCTTCAGACAGAAAACACCTCAGCTTCCTCCAGTCACACTCCACTGGGACAAAGAGCGGGACGCTGGGATAAATGTTTGAAAAACTGGACCACATCTGTTCCCCTGCTGTGGTTCTCTGTCTCTGCTTCTTCCTTTTTCTTTCAGCGATGCCTGTTGAGCTGAGCTGCCAGTTTTCATCCTCTTTCATTACTCCCTCCCATTATGCCCTAATTTCCTTCCCCTCGCTCTTCGGGCACCTTTTGCACAAAGCAATCAGCCAGCGGTTAATGGCTGGGACTATCCCGCTCCGAGTGCCTGTTTTTTTCTTTTTTTGGGTTTTTCTGAGGAAATGAGAGGAGACAAAAGCAGAAGTCGCTCTCGCCTCCTTGGCCCTTGGTCCTCTCCGCGATGGACGGATCAGAAATGAGTGTGTCGAGTGGACGCTCTGCTCGGAGTTTGTGGAGCTCACAGCGTAATGAGCGTGTTTGTCTTCCTGGAGCGCCGCTCGCTTTCTCCTCCTCCCTCACTGTTTGATTCACTCCCTCCGCCGCATGCAGGAAGCAGCAGGCGGTCAGCATCATGAACCAGCGATGAGTGCAGGATAAAAACACTGAGTTCAGCATATGAATATGAGACAGCATTTATGGAGGCTGCTGATTGGCCAGCAGGTTTCTGGTTCACCTCCAACAGTTGCAGCTGAAAGTTTAACCGCGATATTCAAACTGGCATCAGGCTGTAAGAGACACAATAAATGAAACTAATGAGGAGAATGCAAAGGCTGATAACCCCTCTGCCTCCATGGACTGTTTTATCTTTAAATGAATACTTCACCCACAAACTTACTCACCTGTGTTTGAATTCATGTTTTTCTTTCATGCCTCCACAGCAAAACTATATCAAATCATCTGTTTACGAACTCTCGTGCAGCATAATCCAAGTAACTGACAGAAACACCAGAAGACGGAGACCTTTTGTACTTCAGCAGTTTGGTTTACAGGGATAACAGATTAGCAGCAGCAGCACACGGATGAATCGTATTTAAGTTTTACTGCCTTTGTGTTGCGTCCTCACCCACACATGCAGCCATCTTGTCTACCTCCTTGCTCCACAGGCGTTTTTAGCAAAGATAATTTCGGTCTTAAATCTTTTTAATGTTTAATGTTTATTTATTGTTTTTTTTTTTTTTTTTTGGTGTACTTGCCGGACTTGAGACCTGGAGAGACCGTGAGACCATGTGTGCTGGTAAATCCTTGGTTTGGGGCGAGTAAACTAAATAATTATAAATCCTCCAGTAAACAGAGAAGTAGAGGCTGGAAGCAAAACGAGTCACCTTGGTCATCTCTAACCAGCCCGTTCTCTGTCCAGCGTTGGACCGCGTTGGAGAGGCAGATGCATTTACACCTTTTCAACGTCTGGCCAGAATCTGACTTGGATTCATTTAAATTTAGCTCAGAAAACGATCTGAGTGCCTCGGTGTAAATGTGGTGCCATTACTGAGAGAACCTAACTTTTCATTCTCCTCTCCTTCTACTCTGCTTCCTGCGTTTCATGTCATCATGTGAGCGTTGACGTTTCCAGCTCAGCTGGTTTGGATTTCACACAGTGGTTATTAATAACACCATTAGTCCTCGGCAGAAGCCTGTCACTTTTGACCTAATGATCCGGGCCGAGGCGCTAAATCGTTGACCCCCTGCTCTGTCTTCGCCATCGCCTGCAGCACCTGAGGAGGAATTCGATCTGCGAAGCTGCTGCTCATCATTCCTCTGCATTAACCTGCGAGGAATCTTCCACATCATACAAGATCTAATTGCCACAAGCATTTGTCATTATTATCTTCTTCTTTTCACCTTCTTCTTCCTCTGAACCCCCCCCCCCCACCAACACTCCTCCTCTCGCACAGCCCCATTCTAATCCTCAGTGTTATTGTCGGCACATTTTCATTATCTTGGAGAGGCTTGGCGCTCACTGTGCTTTGATGAGTTTATGAACAGTGGCACCTCTAATCCGAAGGAAGATGCTCTTGAGAACGCAGTGATCAGCGCACATCACAGCGCCGGCAGCCAGGGGACGAGCTGATGTAATTTTACATTTGTAATAATAATCTGGGAAGTCTTTAACGCGATTCAAAGACAGGCTTGTCAAAAATAATATTGTGGAGTTTATATGAGGTGAGGGGCTGTTGGGGGGGCTGCTGCTGGAGAAATGTACATTCGGTTGATTGGGAGTGTGCTGGCAGTAATTGAGGGCTTTGTGGTTGCCTTGTCCACAAATTTCTCATTACAGTGAATGCAGCAGCATGTTCTCTGCAGTAAATTGTTGCCATAGGAGCTGTAATAACACGTAATGCTGCATGACCCGCCGCTGGTCGCTCGCACTTTTGAACGCTGAAAGAGCATGCGTGAAATTACACCAGCACTAACAAAACAGATATTAATACATATAATTCTGCACACAAAGAATAAACACTGCTACGTTTGTACTTTTTGTTTTCTGACATGAGGAGTAAAGACTCAAAGGCTGCTGTGTTGTTGTTGTTTTTTTGTGCAGCGCCGCACTTTTAAATGCCATAAATAGCCAAATCAAAACACTTGTCAACAAACCCGACGACACAAGCCCTCTCCTTTGACTCACCGCTTTCATCAATTCTTTCACTTTCCTGCCAAATAAACACTTTACCCACAAATTGCCCTGCATAATCAAATATGTCTGAGTGCAGTAATCAGCGAGGGCGAGGAGGAAAAAAAGGAGAGCGAAGGCGTCCTTGTTGGCGGTCTGCAGGTCTTATCTGTGGCTGCTCAGGGCCGCTCTAATCTCTTATTGTATGGATGTACAGTGGAAATGCTGAGGTCTCTCCCTCCTGGTTGCCATGTGCTGTTTTCGTTGCCATCTGTCCTCTTAACATTTCACGAGTGATGCTGTTTCCGAAGGCTGAGAGCAGAGAGAAGGAAAGAGATCGAGAGAGCTTGTTGAAATCTATAATTCACGTCTTCACAATTTGTCCCAGCGAGCTGCCGTAGCGTGTTCGCCCTCCTCCTGCTTCCTCTCACAATTACTGAACAAACGCTCTTTGAATGGCTCACCGTCTCTGGTTGCTAATTCATCCCTCCGTTTTTGTTTCGACGCTGGGTGCAGCTGTTCGCGCTGACTGTTGGTGGGCCGACTACAGTAATTAAGCACCAATTAGCCCACCTTCAGAGCTGTATTAATGAGGCTCGACAGCCCGTGGCTGGGGCAACAGGCTATAATCATCCTGCGGCCCCTCGGCACGATAATGGTACGGCCGTGAACCGCTACTTACCCACTCGAGCCAGTAACACATCTGATGACTTTCAGCACACCGTTGATCTCCTTACCTCCAGTCAGCCTGCTGAAGCACGCTGACTCCTCAGTAAATAACTTCTCTGATCCTCTCCGTTGTGCGCTTGCTCTCTTTTTGTTGCTCTGGCAGCCCATAATTAGCGCTGTAAAAGTGTTCGCTGGATGCCAACACTATTGTGACGATGCAAAAGCAGCTTCAGCTTCCTGGAGTCCAGTCTGCAGCTCCTCAGTCTGAGCAAACACATTTTAACTCTAATAATAATTATTAATGGGTACAAGCTCAACACATTTTGGCAACACAAACTGACTGAAAGGGTTTTAATTATTCTACCAACACAGTGCCTCATCACGGCGCCCAGAACAGGTAGAAACAAGATGGCTGAATCCAGATAGAACCAAACATACAGGATGCTGCACCTCAAACACACATTTCAGATTAAAAGTACCTTATAAATTGTTAATAACATTACACTAAATGATAAAATCTACCACCCAAAATCACAAAATACAATTTTAGAAATTAGTCTAAGTCAGCACCGTGTCCGCCAAAGCATTTTCTCCTGAGGTTAGTGTATTTTTTGAATTGTTTGAATTGGGAGGACTACATATGTACCGTATATTAAAAACACCAGCAGCGTGACGAGGCGCTGACCATCTACTCTGTGCTGAGCGTTGCATGTGTGGAGTTGAAAAGTGTTCAACTCTGGGTGAAATTGGTCACTTTTCACCCAGCCATCCAATCACAGCGGAGGAGGGGCGGGACAAATAGTCTATGATCAAATGTGTTTTATTATGAGTATGTTGGGGTCTTGGACAGCACGGCGGTGCAGTGGTGAGCACTGTCGCCTCATAACAAGAGGGTCACTGTTTGAATGTTCTTCCCGTGTTAGCGTGGGTTTTCTCCGGGTTCTCCGGCTTCCTCCCACAGTCCAAAGACATCCAGGTTAATTGATGACTGTATTTGTCTATTAATATGAATGCGACCTGTCCAGGGTGAACTCGCCTTCGCCCAAATGCCAGCTGGGATCGGCTCCAGCCCCCCCGCGACCCCTAACGGGACAAGTGGTTGCAGATGGCTGGTTGGATGTTGTGGTCTTATTGTGTATGTTATGCTACTGTTTTTTTTTATTATTTTTACTGTGGACATTATATTTCCATTAAACCTGTGGGTCATCCTCTTGAGAGGATGTGACCTCCGGACCGGTACAACGCAGGTCAACACTTCTGCTTGTATATAAGAAGTATTAAAATGTAGTGGGCAGATTAGCTTTAATGAGCATGTTCATTCTCTCGATGGGATGAACCCTATTGATTTTAATGACCCCTGTGACATTTTTTTCTGGTTTTATGAATTGGACATAAGAAGGGAAAAGGAAGATTTCCTTTGAATCTGCTGTGGATATTCACAGTCCAAGAGGATGAAATGTTCTCACACATTTTGCAACAGAAAAATCTAAAATTTGTGCCAGAAAATCTGGTGAAATTAAATATTTTGGGGCCATTTGTTCTGATAGTGGTGACTCCATTACCTTTCCCAGATAGTTTAGAGGAGGCCACACAGTAAATCATCTGTATATTTGATCCTCTGTGTGGTGTCTTGTGTTGTAAACTGTATCCTCTGGAAACTGCCTGGAGGGCTTCACACTGTTGTTTTGCAAGTTCCTCAACATGTAATTTAAAGGATCATTTATCATCTCACCCAGAGGGTCGAGGTATTTGTGGATGAAACCTGTTCGGTCTGTGAGCCTCCTCGGGCGTTGTGACAGACACAGATTTGCTCCTGGTGAAAAGTGGAGGAGGTCGATCCTGCGGCGGTAGCGGCGGCGCTCGAATGCCGAGCTGCTCCACCTGCTCCCGTCAGCGAGCAGAAAACAACAGCTCCACTGAGAGGAAGCAAAGCGGCTTTCGTCCGCTCTGCGGCGCAGGTGACCGAGGTCCGCCCCTGACAGCCAGGTGGCGTCTGTTTATGGAAGCTCCGACCTCCGACCCCGCAGATTGCATGCTTTCTGGGAGAGATTATTTGTCGACGGAGACATGCTTTTACATCCCTACCCCCACGTCAGCCGGGAGGACAGACAGCGGCTGACGGACAGGGTCGACCCTGGACGCTGACATGATGCAGTCCTGGAGAGATAATTGGCGAGCAACGGGGTCATGTTTGATGGAAACACACTTTGCAAATTTATCTGGGGGCAGCAGCAGTGTCGCAGTCAAACACTGTGTTTAGAGCTTTCTTCCCTTTCTCTTCCTCTCTGCTGACACCTGATACGCCCAAGCAGAACAAATCCCCCCCGCTTTGATTATGACAGAAAATCCTCCACCACGCCGGCTCAAGATATTATAAAGAGCATACAGTCAGTGCTCCTATGCACACAACATAAATACATCTGTCACTTTGTTCTCTCTTTTCTTTAGTGATTTTGTTTCCAGTGCAGCATGTTAACAAGACCAGGCTGGTCTCGCAAGAAAAGTAATGCACTGTAATTCATATCCCAATAATCAGTGCCTTTTTAATCCTGAAAAACGCTGCACAGGGGTGACACGTGGAGGCACTGTTTACCGTATGAAACCGGAAGTCAACAGTGACTTTAAGCGAAGTTCACACTACACAACTTGCTGTCTTGTAATGAGGAGTCTTGAAGTCGTTGTGGTTTTCACACTATATGGCTGACCGGAGACAGGAGGTCACACTACACGATCTGTCACTGGGAGGAATCACCGCCAACGTCTCCAAACTCACGAAAACATGAGAGAAATACACAGTAAATGATGTGATACCACTCACATGACACATTGCTGGTGTTGTTGGCACATGTTCACTCAATAGCCTGTTTCCACCAGTTTCCACGTGCTGATACTATTTATTCCTCTAGGTGCAACAACAGCGTTGCTCTGTGTTGTGGATGCAGCTCATACACTCAGGTCCTGTTGTTACAGGCGTGTTTCACGCTGTCATAGGCTGCAGCTCGTAGCCAGAGTCCCTGACAGGTCCAGATACATAGCAAGCAAATGTCTGCACATACATTTACGTTAACAAGAGGCAAAAGAATTACCTGATAAAGGCAAAAATAAATGTTCAAATGTGATTGTTATGGTGGATTTATTCGATCATGTTGCTGGAACCTCTTAGCTGCATAAACAGTTATTTTGTCACATTAGAACATGACATTGGTCTGGTGATTATTGTCTTACAGTGGAAGAAAACAAGTTTATTTACCAGAAAACGTCGGCTACTAGTGACGGTAGGATTTTACATTGCAGCTCAGCTGAAATTTTGGATTTTGTGAGTGTGAAGGTACGGAAGACAACCTGTAAATAAATCAGCATAAATTTAGGGGTCGAAGGAAACGTATGTAACCTGTTGAGTGTTTCAGTGATTGTCAGCAAGCAGTTCACATGACACCAACATGGATTTCTGTCTGGTCCGGGGCTTCTGTCGGGGTGCTCCAAAAACTAGGGGAGTGGAAAATCAGGGCTGAGGTAGTGTAGGCATTATCTGCCCCGTATTAACGCCACTTTTTTTTTTAGTTCAACCCAAACCACAGCCTTTCCTACAGAGTTGTGACATTCACAAATGGCCGGATCTGTCGATCGGATCTTTACGGCAAACGATGGGAACGGAGTCGCAGTCGCGAGCCGTTCTTTTGTTTTTTTTGCTGTGTTTCACACAGATGCACACACGAGCTCGTCCTTTGCTTCTCCTCTGAGTGAGACTGAGAACGAGGGGAGTACAGGTGTAGTGCTTATTTGATATGCAAATACTGCATGACGTTATTTGAGTTGTCCACACTGCCTTCACGTGAGTGCCTCAGTACGCAGCGGTCTCAAGAGGACACGCTGGCAACTCATAAAGAAAACCCAGCAGCATCTGGATGCACTTTTCTGACAATACAACCGGTAAATCAAAGTCGTAGTTTCCAGGAAAGTATCTCATTCATGAGAAATAATTTGCGTTGCCACTTAAAAATGACATGGATATGTGAAATGTTTACAATGAAGGCAGAGCAGACGTGGTTGCATTGTGTGCATTTTAAGATATTTTGATTCAGATTATTTGGATCCCTGAGAGAAACGCTGTCTCATTGAGCCTGCACTACTGTTGTATGTACAGCTAGTGACAATAAAGTTGATTTGATTTGATAATTATAAAAATGAGCCAGTCTTTTTAAGGTCTCTTTAAAAGGAAACAGATCCACTAGTTAGGTCTCCCTTCAACCAACAAAGTGCAGTTTTGTTTGAAGTCACAACGTTAGCCTTGTGTTTAATGTTTCCTATGAAGACACAAATATATCTTTAAATGAGTGAATACATCTAACATTCAGGAAATTGACGTACTGCTGGACGTACACACGGATACGGAGAGATAACGCTGTAAGACATCATATGAGCAGTTGACTGTCAGAAATATCACACATAACCTCTTATAATAATGTAACATATGTTATTGATTGTGTTATAAGAATGGGGAATAATGTGATTTTTTTATTCTGGCTGCAGCTTGTTGGTGTTTTTGGAGCTTTTCCAGAGAGCATGTGAACGTGAGCGTAGAGCCTGGACGTCTAACAGATCCCGTCCTATAGCGGGCTGAAGTCAGAGCGTGGACGTCCAACAGATCCCGTCCTGCAGCTGGCTGAAGTCAGGGCGTGGACGTCCAACAGATCCCGTCCTGCAGCGGGCTGAAGTCAGGACGGGACGTCCAACAGTCTCGTCCTGCAGCGGGCTGAAGTCAGGGCGTGGACGTCCAACAGATCCCGTCCTGCAGCGGGCTGAAGTCAGGACGTGGACGTCCAACAGATCTCGTCCTGCAGCGGGCTGAAGTCAGGGCGTGGACGTCCAACAGATCCCGTCCTGCAGCGGGCTGAAGTCAGGGCGTGGACGTCCAACAGATCCCGTCCTGCAGCGGGCTGAAGTCAGGGCGTGGACGTCCAACAGATCCCGTCCTGCAGCGGGCTGAAGTCAGGACGTGGACGTCCAACAGATCTCGTCCTGCAGCGGGCTGAAGTCAGGGCGTGGACGTCCAACAGATCCAGTCCTGCAGCGGGCTGAAGTCAGGGCGTGGACGTCCAACAGATCCCGTCCTGCAGCGGGCTGAAGTCAGGGCGTGGACGTCCAACAGATCCCGTCCTGCAGCGGGCTGAAGTCAGGGCGTGGACGTCTAACAGATCCCGTCCTGCAGCGGGCTGAAGTCAGGGCGTGGACGTCCAACAGATCCCGTCCTGCAGCGGGCTGAAGTCAGGGCGTGGACGTCTAACAGATCCCGTCCTGCAGCGGGCTGAAGTCAGGGCGTGGACGTCCAACAGATCCCGTCCTGCAGCGGGCTAAAGTCAGGGCGTGGACGTCCAACAGATCCCGTCCTGCAGCGGGCTGAAGTCAGGGCGTGGACGTCCAACAGATCTCGTCCTGCAGCGGGCTGAAGTCAGGGCGTGGACGTCCAACAGATCTCGTCCTGCAGCGGGCTGAAGTCAGGGCGTGGACGTCTAACAGATCCCGTCCTGCAGCAGGCTGAAGTCAGCGAGGTCGTTAACCTGACGTGGTGACACCTGTTCGGCCTCAGCCGAGCTAATCGCAGCCAGCCCTCTGTCATTACCTCAGTACTGGTGCAACTGGTCTCCACACCCCCACACTCACCTTCTACAGTAAATACTATTAGTGTTTGTCTATTTATAAAAAAATACTAAATAAATCATGTCAGTTATGAAAATGCCTGCAGACCCTCCCTTTTTTCATCGCCCCCCTTTCCTCCCAGTGTCACAATCCTCCTACAATTCTACCAATTTATGGCACATATTCAGACCATTATCTCAACCTGTTTCTGGCTCTGTACAGAGTATAAAAGCTATACTGTTTCCACCCAGACAACAATACAGCGACATGTCATGTTGTTTAATGGCAGGAGAAAGCTGCTCATGACCCACATCACAGCCCACAGTGTCCGAAGTCGGGTTTCAGGGTGCAGTGGTGCTGTTGTCAGGTTGTCTGAGTGACTGAGAGACGGAGAGAGACATGGAGAGCACTAAAAGAAAGAAATACTCATGCAGAGGCAAAAAATGAATGAATGAATGAGATTCACACAAGTTGATGTGAGAGGGCAAATTATTCAGTGTTTTTTTCCTGAGAATTAAAAGTCAAATTTAAGGTATTAAAGATTAAAAATGCTGTTCCATTGTACTTGTCGTACCATTGTACTGTTTTGCCATTTTTATTCATGAAGAGTCACTAGAATGCAGGAATCAGTGTGTCAAACTCATATTTTTCTGCGTTTGAAATCCTCCCTATTGTTCAAGTCTGAAGGTTGTATGGTTCTAAACATCTATCACAGTTTACAGACACTCTCACTTTCATTGCTTTTGCACAGAATTATGGGATATCACCTATTTCCAGCTGACTTCACATCAAACCAGTGAGCAGAGACAAAAACACAAAGCTTCCATGTAAATTGAGCTAAACATTGTGTGGGTTATATTCCTGCTACAATGCTCTTCAGTGGTATTTGGTATTTTTCCTTTAATACTTCTAATTTGTAGTCTTAAAACCAGCGTTATGCACACAGGTTGGATGGATTGCGGTTCTCCGATGGCGCTCTTTGATTCCTCCGATGCTTTTAACGCCACACATGGAGCTCAGGGCCGTGCAGCTGAAGGCTGGATAACAGATTACCCTCCCCCACTTCCTGTTTAGGTCAACTACCACTGAGTTCGTCTGTGGGGATAAATAATAAAGTGTCTGTTTGTCCAACACCAGAGCTTCTGTATGAATTCATTAATAACCCTGTTATCATAGAGGTTTATTCAAGTGTGTTATTAGTACAGCTAAGAAGCACCTATATTAAAATAAAATTAAGAGAGTGTACTTTTTATGTACTTATCAGGGATATACTTAAGTGTACTTTGCTTATACAGACAAGTATACAGTAAAGTCTAAGTATACTTGGCTCATACTTGTATTTAATCTTTTGATTGAGAGGTACTGAAGTAGAATGAAGTATTCTTGCCTTACAGGCCTACAGAAAGGTGTACTTGGCTTGTAGTTGAGCTTTCTGTTTGATAGAGCTGCCTGTTAAAGTGTGTGAGAGTTTGTAAATGGTTGTTTTGACATGAATTTACTTCAATTCCTCAATAATTTTCGACATTTTTAGACTCTCTTCAACGTATTCATAATTACAAGTCAAACAGCCAAAGGAGCAAATCTCTTTATGTAATAAATAATTCACTGACTAAGTACTACAAGTTAAAGTATACAAAGTTTACTTTCATCAGTTAAAAAGTGGGCTACACGTTTATATAATAATAATATAAAACTGATGTACTTTCATAAAGTATATACCTATTAAACTAACAGTATACCTATTCACTTGCAGTATACTGTAGTTCATTCTGTATAGCGGCAGCACAAAATGCAACTTACATGTAAACTAGTTGTGTACTCAAAGTGTACTGTTCTTGCATGTGAAGTACATTTAAAAGTTTACTTTTATAAACTACAAATTGGATTAGTACACTACATGTATCCTTCTAGTACACTGATATTAGTATACTCACTACATAAAGTATAGTTTAGGGAATATACTGTAGGTGAACTTTACTTAAGTATACTTCATAAAATAAACATGAAGTATACTACTACTACTCCTACTCCTACTACTTTGGATGTTCAGCTCAGGGCTGAGCTCTTTAAAACTATCTCGTGATAATGAATCCGACCCAGATGAATCTCCATTATATCTTTGTTTGCTGTGTTTCCCTCCCTGAGATATTCCTCCCCTTCACCTTGCTGGTAGCTATGAGGTGTGTCTGCGCTCAGGGTGCTATTGTCTGATAATCCGCCCATGCTCACACTGTTTACAGTTTTGTGGTAATTTAATGCAGTCGCTGCCTTGAAACTTTCACATTTTTGTTGTGTATCATAAATCACATCTGTTATCATTTCATCCCTAACATCCCTGTTAAAGTGTTTCTAATTGTGCAGGTGCTCGAAACGCAGTAAATTGTGAAGAAATAAATGAGATGAGGAAAAGCCCCACGCTGGATTTGTCCTTAAACCTTTAAATCTTCAGCTCCTGTCCTCTGCTCCTGTTGTAGCTGCTGCTGCCTGTTAAATATCTTATCTCACCATTTCCATTCACACTCAGTGGTTTCCATTGAAGTAGGGAATCCATTCCCATACTGTGGTATTGTGTCATTGTGCTAGATGAATATAAATTGCATCAATTTCCAGTGATAAATGCAGAGACATTGTGCTGTGGATGCAGCATTAGTGAATAATTGGGAGGAAATGTCAGGGACACATTACAATATGCAGCAGTATACTAATGTGTTTATGTCTTGGTATTCTGTCGGAGGCTGGCTGCTGTTTCATACTGACGCTGTGATACAGGGAAGCAGCCTGGGCTCCAAATATCCTGACATGAACACTTTTTCATAGGGCTGCAGTTTGGGAAGGTTTTCTGCTGCAGACAGACATCATTAGGCTGAACCGGAGATGATTGACAGCTCTCTTCTTCACTCGCACATCTACATAAACTCCTCCACCTGATCGGACAAACACTCCACACTGTAATTGTGGCTGCTGTAAAAAAATAAAACCAGAATTGGTTTCTGAATCACTTGAGCTGCAGCGTCGTCTTCCACATTAAACAGCTCGTTCTTCAGGAGCTTCTGGAGTCAAAAAGCAGCTAATTGTTGAGTGTGTATTTTCAGTAGCTAATTTAAGACTTGATAAAGGCCTTTACACACTGGCAGCGATGCAAAGTTGAGACAGTTGCGGCACTCGTTCAATAAAAGGTGCAGATGGATTCCTGCAGGCAGAGACCACCTCCCAGGATCCTGTTGGCCCAGACCAGCGTCTGGCAGTCCGAGCTAAACTGGTTTATTTAGCTCTGAGATGATGAGAGGTTGCTCCAGCAAAGACAGGACTTTCAGCCAGGTGACCAGTGTTCGTGTCCCAGTGTGTTGTTGAGTTTATTGTTACGTTAGTTGTGTTTTCCATTCTGCTGTTGCCATGTTTATGCACATATCTCACTTAGTTTTAACCCAACCATGACGCTGATCCTAAACCTAACTGGTTTTGTTACCTAAACATAACTGCAGCCGTTACCATAGTGTTGTTGTGTGCTGTAAAACTGACGCACAAAAAGGCTGAAACGTGTTCTCATGACACACAAATTGTCCTTGTAATGTCTTTGGTGATTACTGTTCAACATTTTTCTAATTTTCAATACGTTCAGAGCCAAACCAACATGTACATGTTTTAGTCCGTCTCAAAACATTTTCTGACTTCCCTGCACCGAATAACAGGACAAAATCGTCAAATCAAATTTCTTCTGGTTTACAAAGCATAAAAAGGTTTAGGGCCTAAATACATTTCAGATCTTCTGCTATGTTATGCTTTCACTGTTGCTTTGCTCTCTGCACATGAGATTTAATCTTTAATCAGAAATCCTGCTTCTCTGTATGAACATACTAAATGTAGTTTCATGTGTTACTCTAAGCCCAACCTGCATTGTTTTTCTCACATCTGTGTGGGAGTAAAAGGTGATAACCCTTAATCATGGCATCGCAATTAACGCAGTGAGGATCGGGGAGATGTCCCTGCTGGGAGGCTTTACATTCAGACTGGTTACTCTACCAGCCTGTATTTACTATGGGAGTGTGTGACTTCGCCTTCAAATGGAGATCCTCTGGAAATGTCTTACATGTATTTTTATACATCGATGTTGAGCCTGTTTAAGTCTGTTCAAATGCATTAAACAATGTACCTGGTAAAGACGTCACTGATGTCAGTGAAGAGCAAAAGAGGAAGATTTGAGTCTTCAGGTTGGGTTGTCGGTTTAACAAACCGTTAAACATTTATTGAAAAATTGACTACAACTGTGCATGTTTTCCTTCCTCTCTCTCTCTCTCTCTCTCTCTCTCTCTCTCTCTCTCTCTCTCTCTCTACATATATATAGTTCCTGTTGTTTGTCTTTTGTTTGGCCATTTTGGAGAGAGGTGGCTTCAATGTTCTTGCGGTGACCAGTAATATGAGGTTGCTAATGAATGTCAACAGATGTGGGAGGGGATTTGTAGTATTAACGGTTCTTGCGCTATATACCGGCGGGCCAGCTCTAATAAGACATTTGATATTGTCTCACGGATTAAATATGATTACACCTGAGTTTGACACCTATGAGATAGGAGGATCTCGCCCAGCATGTTTGGTCTCCACTGGAATTTAAATTAAAGTTCTTTGTGTTTGAATGAAAATCAGAACGTCGTTGGCAGGATGAAAACGATATCATCATCCGATGCCAGATCCAGGAAAATGGCCTCAAACGTGTAGGACTGTCCTGAATACCATTTTTTGGGCAGTGGAGCTTCGATAGCAATCAGTAGTGAGTATTGTAAGCTTTGGCCTGGGAGTGATGAGCGGTTTGGACCTGTGTGACCGGAGTACTTTAATCCTCTGACTTGTCAGTAAAACAGCACAGATCCTCTGTCACACACTCGTCCCTCACACTTGTTTTTTACAACAAAACTGTGTGATTGTGAGTCCACGAGTGCTGATTTCACGCCTCATGTGGACGATGAGAACAAGCCTTTGTCCGTCTTTGTCTCTCCCTAAACGGCGGCATTTTGAGCCTGAAGTCTCAGTGTATTGCGCACCGCTGAACCCGGCGGTGCCCGGCTGCAGGCCCGAGTCTAGTGCAGCCGGCGGCGGCTTCCTTTCAGCCCGAGCCCTGCATGGGTTGTGCTCCGACATAAGCTCGGGCCATGAGGGATGCTGGCTCATCTCCATGACTCAGGAAGGACTCAGCCACACATTTCTGAGCTCTCGACTCATATGGACGGCATAAACTTTAAAACCAAATACCAACCCAACAAATGAATAACCAGTCTGATGCAACTCTGCAGGTGACAATTCAGCCAAACTTTGCTGTTGGATCATGACATTCTACCTGATATACGAATCTCCATGTTGATGGAGGAATATAGTCATAAAGGTGTTAAACTAGGACCCCTCCCTGCAGGACAGAGCCCCAGCATTAGGTCATAATGCAGGAGGCGCTTTAGTCGATATTGTTCTTTAGTATTGCACTACAGCAACATCAGCCAGACATGATCATCATCGTTGAGGCTTGAAAACAGATGATCATGTCGGAGCTCGCAGTGCACTGGGAGGAGCGTACTGAAGAACGAAACCAACGAAAACGAGTGAGTGCAGGTGCAGAGGATGGAGGGTGTTCTCTGAGCCCATAGAAGGGCATGAGTGGCCAAGAAGAGGGACGATCAATCCGTGAGCGAACCCACCAGGTGGCTTTGGATTAAGAGGGCTGATCCGTGGGTTGCTGCTGGGACGCAGGTTGGGGCCTGATCAACCCCGGCTGGGACACCTGGACGTATGATGTTACGAGACCCGAAACACCCGAGGACCCCAGGATACATCACTGAAGATGTGTCCAGGAGATGTTTATTATTGCATAGTTTAGTGATGCAGAACTCCTACCAATTTAACCTGGCAATTACCAAAACTGTGTTACACTGTGGACCTGGGGGTGTTTGGGACTGGTAGTCAAGCTTTGGGTTGTACCAGTATTTAGTGGTTGTAGTAGTATTTAACAGCAACACTATGGCAGACACTTGAAAATGGCCAGCAAACTGTAATGTGCAATCCAGCAGTGCTCAAAGTCCAGACAGCATTTTGGTGCCGTCTCTTTTAGTAGCTAGTTGTCGTGGACTGACTGAAGATGATGACCAGGCAGCTGGACTTCCTGTCCTCCACGCTCCAGGTCCATCTGTATCGATAACCAGGCCGAGGTTCGGCCGGCAGAAAGCCGAGGTCTCTGCTCCAGCTGACTTCTGCTGCCGACTCCACGCTGTCCATGCTGCACTCAGAGGGATTAAAACCATTAACACAATTTATATCAAACATCCACCACTGGACCAATCATCTCCCTTATTCTACCACCACTCTCCCCCCTTCGCCTCCATCCTCTCCATCCCTCCATCCCTCCCCGCGTCCACAGATAATCTAATTGAAGCTGTGGCTGTGGGCTGAGGATCGTTACCGCTCGGATGCTCCTGAATGCAGAGAAATCAGAGCTTCATTAGAATAAGATGGATTGACATTCCCGAGGAAAAAAATTAAATAAATTATAAAAATTAAAGAAAGAGGAGGTAGCCACAGGGATGGTGGTGGTGGTGGTTTGTGTGGAACAAATCAGCATTGATTGGGTGGAAGGTCAGTGTTGGGGAGTGTTAGCCAACAGTCTATCTGTCTGAGTGGAACAGACAGGCCTCCATGTGAAGGGTGGAGGTGGAGCTGGTCGTCTGTTGATCCCAGGGTTGGTGGTTCGATCCCCAGCTCCTCCTGCCCATGTGTTAAAGTGTCCTTGAGCACGACTCCGCATGCAAAGCGGCTCCAGATGGACTATAATTAAATGCTATATAAATGCAGTCATTTACCGTGGGTGGGGTGGGGTGGAGTTTTGGGGGGTCACGCATGAAATGAACCAAATGGAAGAGAAGAGATCTGCAAGCTTCTCATTAAAATTAAAGTGCTCATTAAAGCTAATTGCCAATTTATGAAATCTGGAAAATATCGGCTCCCTTCCTCCTCTCCAAGTCGCTGCCTGTCAATCATCAGAAGGGGAACCCCCCCCCCCCCAATGAACCGGGCTGAGTCGGACCTGAGCCACACTTCCTCTTCTTGTCAGAAACACCTACATTTTTTCTAATTTATTAAGGAAGTCAAGGCATAATCAACTTCTCAACATCACAGATGACCGACGGCTGACAAAATCAGTCAGCGTTATTTTTGGTTTCACACGGGACACGAGCAGCGGCGTCCTGGTTGGAAGTCTTGTTTTTGTATCACTATTAATGCATCACTAGCTTGCCTGACATTGGACCTAGCTGAAAGTTGGGTTCATCACGTTCTCTCGCTAAAGGCTGCCTCCATGTGTCGCTATTTGAGGGTTGTGGGTGAGAACAGGTTGAAAAAACTCACCTCAAGTTACATTTATTGGTTGTTCTTGAGTTCAAATATCCATTTTTCTGCCTCTGCTGCTGATGATCGTGTGATATGATCAAAAGCTCCAGAACTGCTAATAAATGAACT
The DNA here is from genome assembly GCA_947000775.1 of Pterois miles. Classification (NCBI taxonomy): domain Eukaryota; kingdom Metazoa; phylum Chordata; class Actinopteri; order Perciformes; family Scorpaenidae; genus Pterois; species Pterois miles. Next base: position 2,283,798 of record CAMQGK010000193.1, read on the forward strand.
TTGAGGTGATTATTTGTTTTATGTCAACTGTTTTTTTTTCTACAACAAATTGATTTGTTGTAGAAATGTGAAAAATAAAGGTAGTATTTTATATCTGTGTGGTTGCTCGCGGCGCTCACATCGCCCCAATTACCAGAGCTGGATCGAAGCCACCTCCCATTATTTCTGCTGGACTTGGGTCGCCCCCCCCCCCCCCTCCTCCTGGTGGGAGGAGATCAGCTCGGCCATCACTCCAGGAGTGGTGTCACCAGCCGGTATCCGAACCATCAGGACGAGGAGGAGGAGGAGGAGGAGGAGGAGGAGGAGAGCCTCCAGCATCCGCAGGAGAGTCATTAATTTTAGCAGTTGCTTCAGGCAAATGATTTGCTTACAAACACACACAGGACGCACATACAGTACATACCACATGCACACCCACACACACACACACACACACATGCCACACACACACACACACACACACACACACACCTGAGGCAGAAGCAGAATATCAATAGCGTGTGAAACACACCTTGGATCGGTTTAGCTTTCAGCGAAAAACAAGCCGCCGGCTGGTTGTGAACAAGCATTCAAGCTGGTGTCAGCGAGGTCGACCTGCAGGAACAATCCGGCGTACACATCTCCGCCGGCGCCGCCACCGCACATCGATCCATAACGCATCATCAACGGGCTGATGGCTCGCCGGAGGTCAAACCTGCAGTCGATTCACAGTCAGATTTTCTTTTTTTTTTAACTTTACCCCGAGCAGAACAGAACACCTGCAGACATCACTGGTGTTTTCTGATTTATTTTACTGGATGGACGGATGTGTATGATGGATATGAATATTAATGACCCCTGACCTTCCCTCCAGCACCAACATAAGTTCAGAATTTACTTCTGACCAACACTTTCATCATAAACAACATATTAAACAAAACACTGGCTGGATTCTGCTAAAACTTTGTTATGGAAGTTCTTGGAAGTTGAGCTACTTACCGAAAATATTAATCCGTTTGTCTAATAAACTCCCAGATTGCAGCCGAGTGTGAAGCGGTCAGGATGAGAGGCAGCACCTTCAAGTCTGACGCCGTGGTGCTCTGCCGGAAACCGCTGGACTGCACCCTCCAGGTTCACGAGTGACAGTAAAATGCAGCAGGAGGTGGACGGACGGTGCAGTTCGGTGACAGCAATTACGTGGGCGCTGTACCGGACTGAGCTGAGCCGGAAGGCAAAACTCTCAATTTACCAGTCCATCTACGTCCCAACCCTCACCTATGGTCACTTCACTGTTCCTACTGGTGGTGTGAATGCAGACAGAATAAAAGCCCTTGAGGTATGTTAAAGTGGCTCAAAAACATCTACAGAAAAGGGAAAATCAAGTAAGTAGTAAGAAAAGCTCATTCAGAATAGAGAAGAAAACACTGGACATTGTCGACAACAGCTCCTGAAAACTTCACAAATATTGGGTTGCCATAAAGTATGTAGTTTATCTTTTCGCTTTCTATTTCACACTTGGCAGACAGGAAGGTTTCTGGTTCAACCCCTGGATCAGCATCTAGATACCATCCTCCCTATAGTGACCTGCCAACACAGTACACTGTTGAACTCTATAGTGTTAATATTAAAATCTACACCTGGTCTTTAGTCGTGTTTATTGTGACATCGCGGATTCAAAGATGGCGTCAGTCTCCAGTGAGAGATGTACTTTATTGGAGCTCTTGTGTTGGAAATCTGAACAACATTCTGGGAAACAAGTCAGCAAAATCTCATTCAGTGCACACACATGCACAAACACACACAGGCGTGCGTGCAGGCCCTGCAGGCCTAATAGGCTTGGAGCGATATTAAAATGTGTGTTTTGGGATCTTAATTACTCGTCGGTGTGTGTGAAGGTGCGATTTATAACGAGCTCCCGGCAGCTCCGCTTACCTTGGTGAGCTCTCACTAAATTGGACCATTACTCACTCAGGCGGGTAAACATGACACACAATAATTGGCGCTTGCAGATTTTACTTATTAGTATGATGTATCGATCCGTCTGGCCCCGCGCACACCGGCCACGACTCCAATCCATAACCTCCGTTTCCTGTTTGTTATCTGTGGCGAAAGGTCATCAGAGCGAGAGGAGGGAGGCTGGAAGTTGCAGGTCAATGTCACATTTATGTTCGTTCCATCTCACACAAAGGTAAAATCAGCAGCTCCTGATACAACAGCTGCCCTACAGGACTGTCTGGCCCACCTCACCGACAGCTTCAGGAACGTCCTCTCCTCTGAAACAGGACAACAGTCCGTCTTGAGTTTGAGTTTTCTGTTAATCTTGTGAACCTGAGTCTTCTAGACTTTCTACACAGCAAACATTCAGATTTCCAGTGACACAAACAGTGGCAACGTGCAGCAGATCGTACCTGGTTACACCTGTTTGACGGGTCAGGATGTGTAGTCAGGTAGTGAACGCCAGTTTCAGAGCCACTGCTCTTCATTAAAGCCAGCCCATTACAAGGCAGTCCACATGAAAATTATTAAGTTACTTTGCATTAATGTGATATGTTTGTCAGGATTACTTTATTAGATTAAATAATCAGACATGTCTGACTAGTTTGGGTTTATCCAGCAGCAACAAACTACTGAACTATTCATAAAAATGGCATCTATTATGAGAGAGGACTTTATCAATACTGCCTCCCAGAATAAAGCTGCCCACGTCACATACTGGGACTGTGAGGCCCTCCAGTTTTCTTCTGTATTTAATCTGAGATATTTCAGCTTGGTTACTCCATATGTCCATGAAATAACTGACAGTTTTCTTTTAATTTGAGATATGCGAGTTATATTTAAGGTGTTCATTGATCATTGGTTTGTACATCTCTCTCACATTCTTCTAGAAATGTCCAGTAACACAGGTGATCAGTGCACCTGTGTTCATACTGGAACAAAACTAATGGCCGGAGATGGAAAAGATTGTGGTTTGGGTTACAATAAGTATGTTTGTGTAACTTGTAAAGTAAGGTAGGTGGCCAGCGGTGAAGCTTGGTGGTGGCAGCATCAGGCTTTGGGGGTGTTTCCAGCAGCAGGGAGGGCGACTGGTCAGGGTTGAGGGAAAGTTGAGCAGAGCAAAATACAGAGGCACCCTTAATGAAAACCTGGTCCAGAGCACTCAGGACCTCAGACTGGGCCAAAGAGCCACGACTTGAACCCAATCAGACATCTCTGGAGAGACCTGAAAGTGTCTGTGCACCGACGGACCTGCAGACAGGAACGGCAGAAAATCCAAACTCAGGTGTGTAAAGCTCATCTCGTCATATCCAGGAAGACTCGATGCTGTAATCGCTGTCACAGGTGCTTCAACCTCGTACTAAGTAAAGGGTCTGAACACTTCACTCAATGTGATATTTCAGTTTTTCCTTTTTAATGAATTTCCACTTTGTCGTCAGGGTGTATTGAAAAGGTGAAGGGGTCTGAAGACTTTCTGAATGCGCTGTATATGAATGTTGATTCTGATTTCAGCTCCCTAGTGGTGTTTCTTTCATTTCAGTATGTAGCTGCTTGCATGGTGTTAGCCAGCATTAGCAAAGAGTCCAGGTGAGATGTGATCATCACGTGAACTTCAGATATGAACTCTGGTTGTCTGGTGTTGTCAGAGGTCGGAGAGGCAGGACGATGTCCTGACGGATGGGACTTCCTGCTCTTTGTTTTGACAGGTAGACTGATATTCCTGTTACACCTGATCACCACAGACCATCAGAGAGGAGGAAGCTGTGTTTTTTCTCCTCCTCTGCTCTTCTTCAGCTGTGAGAGATGGATGAAGAGGAGGGGAGCAGCGGTGGTGAGAGTCGGGACAGGTGGCAGCTTCGATTAAATGTTAAATGATGAAGAGGGGGGCCACGCTTGAGCAGCAGGGACAGCTCACCTGTCACGGCCCCGCAGACGTCCCCAGAAAACGCCAGAAGGGCCGCCGGACAGGCTGATTCATGACCCGGCTGGCAGGAGGCTCTCAAAACAATTTAAGGATAAAGTATCGTCATTTTTAAAGCCCCTGTCCCTCTGCTCTGCCCGTTTAAGGCCTGACACCACATTCCTTTCTCCTCTCCCCTCAGCTCCGCTCTTCTTCTGTGGTTAAGGACTTCCTACGCTCGGCGGCAACTCTTGACCGGATCATTTTGTCACAGCCGAAGGTGGATCTGGCAGCATCGCCCTGACACAGGGCTCAGGCTGCAAGCCTTGTTAACTGAGTGCTGATGACTGACATTTATTATGTAGTAGCAGGAAAATTATGCACCAGGTTTCTGTTGGTTAATGGTTTAACCGCTTCGGTGACTGCTTCTCCTTAACTCACAGAAAGGCGTCCTCACATACATAAAGCTAATAGATGCTACAGCTGGAGGATCAGTTGTATGAAAGTGCTGCTTCATTTTGCTTCAGATGAGGACAGAGTAGAAATATTTCAGTTTCTTCATTAGTAAAGTTCAAATGGAAGAATTTTAATTAGATAATTTGATGACATGAGGGATCTTCATTAGCTCACATTTTGTTTAGTGAAGCCCATTAGTCTGCTCAGAGAGGAATGTGTCTGAGTGTTTCAGAGACACACAACAAAGGATGTGGATGTGGCCTGTTCAGCAAGTAAAGGGCCGCGCCAGCTTTCATTTTAATGAGAAACAAGCAAAATAGCCATTCAAGTGTCAGGCAGTGATGAAGCAGTGATTCTTTTTGTCATGTAAATGTGGTTGTAACAGAGACGAGAGCATTTGTTGCACAAACACGGACGTTTACTCGAGGTTACAGTATAAACCAGAGCAGGAGCTGAAGGCTGAATCTGGATCAGGTCTGGATGAAAGCTGCATACTTTGATGCTGGATTTGGTTCAGGTGAAGTAAAACTGGAGGTGTTTAATGAGGATATACGCATGGACAGTATGGAGGATCATCACAATAGAAACATTACTGATTAAAAAAGAAAACTAAAACTCAAATTAAAATATTTTTTTGACGTCCCTGAGCTGTATGATGACATGTTTTAACCTGCCTCAGTTTTTGGATATATTAAGAGCTGGATCCAGTGTTGGAGGCGGGGCCCTGTTCATTCCTATGAACGTTGTTCAGTGGAGCTTGAGGTCAATGGGTAGACTTCCGGGTCTGGAAAAGTACCTGGATCTTCTGGGTCATCCAGGTCTTACTGGGCCCTATTACACATGTCCAGTATATGCAGTAGCATCCACTCAGTCACATGACTCGGTCAGCGGGTCCCAACGTCACCGCTTGTGCTGTCGTCACGGTCTGGGTCTCCATAGACATAAACGGAGGAGGGAAATTATCTGGATCCAGCTTTTAGTGAGTTTTAGGACCTAATGATTTAAATAAGGACTATTCGAGTGTTCGTACTGGGGAGTTGATTCACCTCAAAAAAAAAAAAAATGATCCTCTGAGTTACAGATGTCTCTTTCTCAATATAAGTCTATGGGGAAAAGTCTGTATGGCCCCAACGGCATCACATGACAGACACAGTACCACCGTTGGCCGCTACGATCATGTTCAAACATCAGCGACCGGCGCTCTTCCTGGGGGCTTGTTTTGTTGCCTCACTATATTTGCATTTATTTGGTCATCACATGCAGAGGGCAGCGTCTCTGCAGTTACAAACACCACCACACACTTCTGTTGGTCAGAATGATGACTGGGAGGGTTATTATTAGTCTATACATTGTCATAAAATCCTTCAAAGTCTACCTTTTAGGTTTAGTTACAAAAACAACTTGGTTAAAGTCAAGAAACATCGTGTAACTACATCATGAAGGTCAGGGTACCTTTTTTTGTTATGAATAGGGAGGAAATAAGAAATGTCTCCCATGTTAAAGTCAAGTAACATCATCCATGAACTCTGACTCCCTTCCTCTGTGGACTTTGTGTCTATACCAATGTCACTCTCTTTCCTCCTTTGCTGAAACAAAGGATGCCGTCTCCAAAATGTCCTGACTGTTCAAAACACAAAAACTAAAGCTAATTACTGCCGACACAGACAGAGAAGCAGGTCCTCCTCTGGATCACAGCGCCTTGGCCTGCCGTCAAACACCTCTACAGTTAAAGGAGAAAGCGAGTGATGCCCCCGTTCACAGCTGTCTATAACGTAACCTCATTACCTGACAGGGCAGCTGGCACCTCACCTGAGAAACAGCCACCGAGTCTGATTACTGTGCGCGTCGCTTTCTAGCACTTGATGTGGTGACAGTAAACTAAATGTGCTCGTAACAGACTTTTTGAAATGAATAGCAGCATCATACTGAGGAATTCTGGGGAGAGATCCTGTGAAACTGTATGACAGCCAGGCTAATTAACTGTTTTTATTTAGACCACACACACACACACACACACACACACAGGAAACAGGCTAATTACAGTGATTATTCGCTGTGTGTAACATATTCACTTTTCTTCATTTTGTTCAATCATAAAAACACAGTTTTTACGCTGCTGCCTCCACATGATAAACCATCTGAGAGCTCAGTTTAAACACCATCATGTCATTTTTCTGCTGTGTGCACCGAACCTGTTAAAGAAGAACATGCTCATGTTAATCAAATACAAGGGCTGATATTTCCTGTTGAAAACCAAACAAGCGTCCTCTGTGCTTAAAGAGCAACTTCTCACTTAGCACCATACAACTTAACTTCCCTCCTCGCCGCTGTGACGTAGATGTGTACTTTAGGGTGTGTCAGTACTCTGTGACATGACTGTGGGATGTGGCTACAGGTGTACCAGAAACAGACCGAAACCTGAAGGTGTGTTTGTTTTGATGGGGTGTATTCAGTGTTGGTGCTACAGAGGAGACGTTTTGTCTCAGCAGACATTTGGACTTGTTACAGCAGGGGTGGGCAATTATTGTTACGTATTGTTATCGCTGTTGTGGGGGAAATTGTGTGGTTTGTCTGAGACCTCCCGGGCCAGACAGAACCATCACGACGGCCGGATCAGACCCGCGGGCCGTATAATGCCCAGGTCTGTGTTATAACATGTTAATAATGGCTCAGTTCTCTTCTAGTGTCCCAGAACTTCGATCACCATCAGACTAAACTAGAAAATGCATTTCCTGCTGAAAATGTTTGGAAATGCAAACTGGAAGAGTTGAAAGCTGATCTGCAAGACTCAGAAAAAGAGCTGAAGTACATTAATAGAAAAACAGGAAGCTAAACTGTAAAACTTTGAACGGTGGAAGGTGAAATTAATTAACCTGTTAGGCAGAAAGCAGTTTTTAGGTGGAATGAACCTTTAAATCTGTATGTTGTTAGAAAGTAATATTTGCCTGGAATAAGCTTTTAGAATTATAAGTACTTGGACAGAAAAGTGGTATTTGGGTGGAATTGTCCTTAAAAGCTGAATCTTTTGATAGCTGAACAGTTTCTGTATCAGAAAGTATGCAGAAGTAGTTAAAGTCCAAAAACCGTACGGAGGAAGTTGAAGAAACCTTTGAAGAAACAGTAGTTTGATCTGAATCAGCATTCGCACATATAACTACGTCTTTATAGTCGAGCCTCAGGCTGGAATAACCAATCAGAAAAGGGTGGCAATGGCAGCCCGGGAGGTTGTTGGTTCAATCCCCAGACCAGATGGATAAATCTGGGAGGGTAAAATGAAGGTGCTCCTGAGCAAGTCCCTGAACCCCGTCGGCTCGGTGGAGCTGTTCGGTGGAGCTGTTCGGTGGAGCTGCTCGGTGGAGCTGTTCGGTGGAGCTGCTCGGTGGAGCTGTTCGGTGGAGCTGCTCGGTGGAGCTGCTCGGTGGAGCTGTTCGGTGGAGCTGCTCGGTGGAGCTGTTCGGTGGAGCTGTTCGGTGGAGCTGCTCGGTGGAGCTGTTCGGTGGAGCTGTTCGGTGGAGCTGCTCGGTGGCCAGCAGGTCACACTGGTTGCACTGGGAAGCTTCCAGGTGTGACGGTCTATAACTGTGTGAACGTCATCTGGGCTGTCCTGCAGAAGAAATGCTTCCTCTTTGTCAATTTTCACTGAATAAATAAGGGTACAAAATAAATAAATAAATAAATAAATAACATCCCATCAGAAAATGCTCAGAAGGAGTCCAACAGTGTATCTGTCACACTGACACTGAGCTGATCCTGCTACCCAGAGTGCTCTGGTTTCCCCTCGCCCACAGCAGTGGCCACTTCCTGCTTTAATCCCTGGTTTCACCTGTTTGAATGTCCTCTCCTCTCATGTGTGGGTCCAGTTTGTTTTTTTCTGCTCCATTAACTGTCAGTCACAGAGTGACTTAGGGAGAAAGCCTTGTTGGCTGTAAAAGTCCTTAAACAGTGTTTTAAGCCTTAAACTCTGACTGCATTCTTACAGCATCTTAAGATGCAGAAAATCAATAAAAATCACAAAATCAGCATAGACTGCACATAAGCAGTGAGTGTAATCATCGTGACTTCACCCATCGGTTCACGGACTGCGGTTTTGAAACCTCTAGTTTGGCATCTTGGTTTTTGGCTGCCACCATGTTGTTTTTTTTGCAACCAGAAGTGACATAAAAGGGTGGAGCTAAGTCCAACCAAACGCTGAATAAGACATTTTTAGGCAACCAAAAATGTGATAATTAACTTTGATGAAGTGAAAACACTGTGAGAGGGTTTAAATTATTTGACAAAAACACGAGCAACTCCCAGACTGGACAACACCGTGGTAGCGACCTGTCAATCACAAGGTAGCCCCGCCCTAAAGCATCCCGTCTATCTGACTCTAAATGGACCATAATTCACTGAATGAACATCCTGCTGTACTGAAGAAGATGAAAGACTGAGTCCATAAACTGATGTTCACAATGTTTACTGAGGTAATCAATCAGAGAGGAGGATCATTTTCTCATAGACTTCTGTAGAACCAGAGGAGTCGCCCCCTGCTGGCTGCTTGGCCTCACTGTTCGACTCTGCACAATGAGTTCAAATAGAGGAAGGGGACAACAACCAGTCCAAGCGTCAAAGCCAAACTGGAAATGATTGTCATAATCTTCATACACGTGATCACAGACAAGAACAGTGGAGTCATTCATACACAGTATATATCACCAATATATCAAAAAAAGGGAATAAATTGGTTTCAATTTGTGTTTGCAGTGAAAGTGCCATTTTAGGTAAATTTGTAACTGAAGATGCGTCATGTGTTTGATCGGCCACCGCTGCCGAGGCGAAGGTCTGAGCAGCCACATGAAGCCTTGACCACCTGCCCACCCATCGTCCATGCTCCAGCCTCCACTGCTGAGAGGCCGAAGGAGGAGATAGCTCTCAAAAACCCTCCTTCATGTCAGCAAGCTCACATCAGAGCGGCTGAAAGGCATGCTGGGAAAGCGAGAGGCACACACCCTATGTACAGGCATGTGTCAGTACATCCTGTAGGTTAGAGTGTCACGTTGTACAGTAGTGGCAGCTGTAGCACACACACACACACACACACACACACACACACACACACACAGTGCTACCTGCAGTGGTGTCATGGTCATTCTGGTTCATTGCCCCCCCCTCCTGCTGGGGAGGCTCATTATACCGGATCGTGCAGCGTTCAATCTGTCCATCACCAGACTCTGACAGGCTTAGTGGGCAGATCCCAGGTCTGTCAGCACCACTGCTCTCAGCCAGACCGCTTACACCACAGCTACAGGATACATAGATAATAGATAGATAGATAGATAGATAGATAATAGATAGATAGATAGATAGATAATAGATAGATAGATAGATAGATAGATAGATAGATAGATAGATAGATAATAGATAGATAATAGATAGATAGATAGATGGATAGATAGATAGATAATAGATAGATAGATAGATAGATAGATAGATAGATAGAAGATAGATAGATAGATAGATAGATAGATAGATAGATAATAATAGATAGATAGATAGATAATAATAGATAGATAGATAGATAAAAAGAAAAAAAAAAAAAAAAAAAAAAAAAAAAAAAAAAAATAGATAGATAGATAGATAGATAGATAGATAGATAGATAGATAGATACATAGATCGATAGATAGATAGATAGATAGATAGATAGGTACTTTATTCATCCCTGAGGGGAAATTCACACATTCCAGCAGTGTACAGACACACACGATTAAGGGCATGCGATAAATATTAAAAAGAGTTTAATAAAGTCCAGTGCAACAGCAGAGCTGGATTAATGTGCATGTGCAGTGTGTATAAAAGTACAGAGCAGAAGCGGTAGGGCGTTACATTCACATCCCCCCTCCCTTCACATTGACGTTCACCCTCGACCCCCCTGGGTGGAGATGAAGAGCTTGGATGCGTAGGGGAGGATCGCCGTCCTCTGTCTGTCCGTGGAGACGGTGCTGTGCAGCGGATGCAGAGGGTTGACCCTGATCGACAGGAGCCTGCTCAACGCCCGTCATCTGCCACAGATGTCAGGCTGTCCAGCTCCATGTCTACCACAGAGCCCGCCTTCCTCACCAGTTCGTCCAGACGTGAGGCGTCCCTCCTCTTGATGCTGCTCCCCCAGCACACCGCTGCCTAGAAGAGGGCGTTCGCCACAACAGCCTGATAGAACATCTGCACAACATACAACATCTGCCCTCTCCAACACAGAGCGTCTGTATTAGCAGTCCAGTCCAATCTGTCATCCCGCTGCTCTCCCAGGTATTTGTAGGTCTGTACTAGCTGATAGTGACAGGCTCTGGGTGCAGCCTGGGCCGTCTGAAGTCCACCACCATCTCCCTGGTCTTGGTGGTGTTGAGCTGCTGGTGGTTGGGGTCACACCGTGTGATGAAGTCCTGGACCAGGACCTGGGTGGTGTGCCACAGATATTGAGAATTAAAATATCTGTAGTATACATTTTCTGTAGTAGTGATATTCTGCGTCCTGGTGATGGACCCACTGTGAACCCTCACTGAAACCGGGCGACACTGAACGCTTTAGAAATGTTGTGTAATTCCTGCTCCTACTGTAAGAGTAGATCGAGGAGGCGAGGAAGACGAGGACCGTGTGGTTTGTCCATTTGTAGACAGAGTTGAAGGTAAGCTACGTTTTACTAATCCAGACCTGGAAAATACTAAAATCAAATTACATACCTCTCATACTGCATCAGAACCCAGTTAACTTCTAGAATATTCAAGTTCCCTCAAGTATACTTTATGTAGTAAATATACTCATATCAATGTACTACTAGTATACTTAGAAGACTACTAATTTAACACTTTTTGGGAGTATATTGCCTTTTAGTATATAAAACAACATTTTAAAGTACTCTCATTAAATAATAGTTTAATAGTTTTTATACTGCAAGTATACCTGTATATACCTGTAGCCCTCTTTTAGTTTATAAAAGTGCATTTTATATACTTTAACTTGTAGTACTTATGCAGGGAGTTATGTATTAAATAAAGAGACTTTTGCTCCTTTTGCTATTTGGCTTTTTTGTGTCTGTGATGATAAATAATAATAATAATAATAATAATAATGTTTTTCTTGCATTCCTCCAGAGTGAATGCATAATTCACCATGAAAATTATTCATGAATTGATGTAAATTTATTACACAACATCTGTTTACAAACTATATTTGTATCAAAAAGTAAACACGACTACAAGCCAAGTAAACCTTCTGCAGGCCTATAAGGCAAGAATACTTCATTATAATGTTATTAAGATAAGATAAAATATCCCTTTATTAGTCCCACAGTGGGGGAATTTGCAGTGTACAGCATCAAAGTGGAAAACGTGCAAGACAGAAGCTATCAGACATAAAATATGACAATTGGAAAATGGTTTAGGTATATACGAGGTGAAATATTACAAATAGGGACAATATATACAGTATTGACACTAAACAGACGATTAACACAATTGTACAAGTGGAAAAATGTACACAATTATACCTCTATCAAAAGATTAGTACAAGTATAAATCAAGTACTGTATAATTGTCAGTATAAGCATATAATACTTATGTAGGTATACTTTTGTTAAGTATACTGTCTGTCTGACACGTATAAACCAGTATAAAAGGTAAACTGAAAGTGTACTCTCTTATTTTAAGTTAAGTAGTACTTAAATAAACTTCGTGCAGCCATTTACTCATTATGCAAAAAGTTAACATTTATTGAATCCATGGCTAAACTTCTAGCGCCACGCTTCGCTCAGACTATACATTGTGTGCATCGCTTTGCAGCCAAGAATAGCAAAAAATAGCAAACAATTTATGATCCATCTATTGATTTTTGTTTTCTGGTGTAATGAGGCTCACTCGGTGTGGTTGAATACTTCATAGTCTTGTTAAAAACTGCAGAATCGGTTCAGCAGGATTCCAGGAGTCAAAGTTCATGACGATTTCTCAGAAAACAGAGAATAAAAGTTGAGTTGAATAAAAGTCTAAACTCCAGCGATGCATCGGTTGTTATTTTCCCGCAGCAGCAGCAGCAGATCTGACTGACTGTGTGTGTAATTATGAAAGGAAGTCAGTCAGTACTAACAGAGATTTAAAGCTAATGAGAAGACAAATGGAGCGGAGGTGATTTTTTTTCCCCCCCAAGCATAATCAAAACATGCAGGAATGTCGACTCATTACCCACATATAATTACCAAGTCATACTTATGTGTAATGGGAAACTTTGCTTAGTCTTTTTTTTTCATTCAACATTCATTTGATTTCACTTTCAGAATGATTGCCTTTTTTCTTTCCCTGCTCTGAATTGTATTCTGCCATTAGTCTAATAATACATAATTGCATTTTAAAGAGGTGATAGATTATAAATTCGCATAATGAGGACTGCCACCTCATTTATGGCATAAATCTCTGTCAGCATAATGTGTGTCCTTAATAATGCTTGTTCACAGCCTGCTGCATTAATTAAAATCAATTGAACCTGATGCATAAATCAAGGTAATAAATTATTAAATTACACTGTGTCACTTCATGTTGACAAAAGCGGCTATTTATCAAGTGTTTGTGAGCTCGGCGGCAGAGGTGGAGGAAGCGGTGCGATCGATGGACGCCGGAGGAAGGAAGAAAGGTGAGAGACGCTAAAGCTCTTAGCTGTTACATCACACGTCTGGGCGTCTGATGAAACTCTCCTGGTTTAATCAGCAGTTCACAAGACGCGTTCAAAACACAGCCGACTCCGTCGCCTTCAGAACATCTTTATATGCAGCTAATTTAGAGCATGTTTAAAATAAGATAATGTTGTTAATTAACTTATCTGGCCGAGGTGGGACCAATTAATTGTTAAGTCAGGACTGAGTCCCAGGTCCAAAACAAGTCATACTGTGTTCGTTATCATTAAAATTAACACTTACATTTAACATTTAACTCAACATTAACACTTACATTATTACATTCACGAGGGCCCGTTGTGGCCCGCGGGCCGTCTAATGCCCCGGTCTGATTTATACTGTATATTTCAGGAAATGCTATTTATTTCTTATTTAGAGGAGGCTGTTTCCCTTCTTTGACAGTAGATAGACTGTATTGACGGGGGCGACATGCATTAAGGACTCAGCCTTGGTATGTGGGGCATCACTCTACCCAGCGAGCTACAACAGTGCCCATTTATAATAATTTACATAATATGTATTCATTTTTTATTTCCTTTTCTTTCTTACCTGGTATGTCTTTATCTCTTTTGATGCAGCAATGAAAGAGAGTTGAATCTGACTTATGTTTCCTTACATATATTGTGTTTACACTGTAGCATTCTGTACATGATTTACGTTACATACTCCTTTATTTCTATTTTCTGACATTTATTCCCTCTCAAGAGCAACTGTTAATGCCCCAATTTCCCCCTAGTGATCAATAAAGCATTTCTGTTCTGATAATCAAATGCAAATCCCAACCAAAAATAAAGAGTCCAGAGTTAGAGAAAAATTCAGCAATAAACAAAAGATAGAAAATCACTTCAGGTGAGGTTTCCCCCCACGAGTAAATCCTCCTTCCCCAAACAAATCAATATGGAATCTTTAAAAAGTAAATAAACTCCACACCTGCAACGCTGTCGGAGTTACCTCCAGTCGTCTTCAAGCACACACTTTTTAAAATAACATACTTTTTAATCTTTGGGCTTAGCAGGGAGGTATCAGGTATTATCAAGTCAAAAGTTTTAAGTCCAAGTGAAGTAATGAGTCACTGGTGTTAAAGTCCAAGTTGCATGTAAAGTCATCAAAGTAAAATGTTGATATTGAACATTTTGAACATTGAGCATTTCATTTCTTTTCAACCAGAATATAATGTAGTGGGTGCAGCATTAACATTTCATGGTTATGTTTAGGCAGCACTGAGTGAAAGTAATAGTCGTGGTGTTTTGAGGTGTGGTTGTACTGTATGAGGTACTACTGTGGATGCAGGCAGCAGCAACACGGATTATAGACAGGAAAGACAGTTTATGTTAGTTTGGAATCACTAAAGTCACTCAATGGCAAAAACAAACTGATCAAGGCAGCGGTAGACTCGCTACTCCCTCTGCATGAAAATTATACGTTTTCAATGGAGTCTGGTGGCTTTGAAGAGAGCAGCGATAACAGCTTCGGTATCAGTCCCTATCAGAAAAGGCTGTCTGATGTCAAGGTAAAGTGGTGAAAATATTGTAAATATAGCGTATACACATACACTGATATGTATATGTATATAAATGCGTGCTGCTGCTAAGCCCGTCCACGGTAGTACGTTACTTTGCTCCACGCTCCATCTACTGAAGGTAATACGCTGACTATGCAGAAGTAGCTCATACAGCCACATTGAGAAACATTTGAACTATCCCTTTAAGGTTCGTAAAGGATCCCGGTTTGGTTTGTCTGCTGAAGTCCTTTTTTATTTCTTTTCTGATGCAGCAGTCAAGGAGAGTGGAGTCGGCCTCTGTCAGCTTCTCCTCAACCATCAGCGGACCAAACAGCTCTTTCATCCTTTTTCTGGATCAAATCGCCGTGCTGGTAATAAAGTCAGTATAATGCGTGTCAATGTGATGCATTAAGGCCAGTGAGCCACCTCTGGCTGTGACAAGCCACCAGGTATGATCACAGGTGGCATCCCAGAAGTCCCCGCAGGCACAATGTGAACCGATGCGGCTGTAATCTGGTTTTCGCTGCATTACTGGATATTGAAAACTCAATATCTGGTACACAGTGTGCTTCCTGTTAAGTGGCAAAGATCACACCTCGGAGGTAGCCATTGACCTGCGTTAAAGTAGAGGAAGTGGATTTATCAAAAGCAGGTGGTAAAAAAAAACAGGGCGAGGAGCCCGTCGGCCGGGGATAAGTTGATTTGTGAAGCAGGATTGATTACAGCATAATGTCTGTTTCTGTGCTCAACGCATTAATGTCCTGAGCTCCTCAAGTGGCTCAGCTTCCAGACGAGCACTTGTGTATTGATTTATTACGTTGTCTTGGTCTAATTACTGGGGAGGGAGGGCAGTGAATGAAGGGAAGGAGGAGCTGCTCTGAGAACAGAGCTCTTTATTCTCAACAGGTGAAACCACAAGCTGGAAAATGTTGTTTTTCTGGGAAAAGTTTTCAGTTTTTCTGTCAATTACATTTATGGCGAGAAAATGGATATTAGTTTCAGCTTTGTGTTAACAGCCAGCTTGTTCTCACTCCCAGCTCGTCAAATGCCACAGCTACACCTCCAACCATTAATTACACTTAGAGGGAAACACATTTGGTCTTTGACGTATCACAAATATGTTAGTCATGATAATCCACTGAAGCTGCAGCAAGTGTCACAATACAACGTGCAACGTGCAGAGCAGGTGACGTAGTAAACTACGAGCTATAATAATGAGTATAACAGGAGAGGACGTCCACTGTGGGTGTAGGAGGTGGATGGGTCAAACAGGCAGGACTCCCCCAGGAGACCATCATTCATGTCCTGTGGGAAGCTTCATGTGTTGTCTTCCTGTTTTGTGTCAACACAGTCGGCATTTTAAGGACACAGGTATCGAGGTATATATCGTTTTTTCTAATTCACTCATCAGATTTGTTGTCTAAACTAAACAAAGTAATGTTTAAATGTTAATCATGTGTTTAAAACTATCTAAACTGTTACTGTAAACCCAACACAGTCTCACAGCAGTTTGTGAAATAGTCATGATATTTAATCTATTTGATTCATGCACATAGACACACAATTTTTTTTTTTTGTGATGCTCAGCACGACTTCGAAGAACACGATTTCTGCTCCAGTCTTTTCAGAATAAAACTACTTAGGTTTAGGAAAAGATCAACTTGGTTAGGCATTTGGCATTAAACTACTTAGTTAGGTTTAGAAGAAGATTTGGCTGCCACACGTCCGTTGTTCACACCAGCTGCGTGTTAGCAGCGTTTCTGCTGCTGCTGCTCTTTCTGCACAGATTTGTCATTTATATTTATTTTAGATAGAGAAAGGTCAAGAAACGTGCTCATTTGTTAATAAAAGTAATAATTCAAAATTATAATCCCGTACTATATTGATTCATGCAGCCCTGCATGTCCTACAACACTGTCCTGAACATATTTCAGAATAAAAGCCTTGTGTTAACAAATGAAGGAGTTCTGCCCACAGAAAAAAATGCTTGAGGAGTTTTATTTTCAAATGAAACCAGGAAGTGTTGATTTAACATTAGATCTTTACTTTTTTCATGTCTGTGAGATTTTCTACAGATTCAGACATCTAAAGCTGATACGATGTCAATATACAGTCAGATCACCTTCACTGTCGCGGTGTGGCAGCTAAAAAAACCCAAATAAATCAAGTCCGACTTGTGGTTTCACACGGGACCTGACCTCGACCTCCTCCTTAACTGGCGTTCGCCGTTCCTCATGCTTCCTGGTTCACATTTACTTGGATTACATACAAACTGATTTCATGCTGACTATCACACAAAAAAGCTGAAATTCATATCATGTATACGAGTCAAGACGTTACAATTTCATGACTATTTTCCGAACTGCTGTACGACTGGGCTGGTAATCCTGGAGAAACCTTTCCCTTCAATCCTGATTGAGAATGCAGTTTTGTAGTACGTGAACGTAAGTTTAACGAGGAAAAGGGTTGACACTCTCGGCTCCCCTCTAATGTAAACAGCATGTCAGTTTTCTGCTTGTTACATGCCAAGAGTCTCTTTTCAAAATAAACTTCCAACATTGATTTATTTGGTTTTCAGGTTTATTTATGCAACAACTTAGTTAGGTTAAGTTTAAGAAAAGATGGTGGTTTGGGTTAAAATAAGTAAGTTTGTTACAACAGAAAATGCCGGTAAAACACTGACAACACGGGACGCAAACAGCTGTGTCCTCGGTGGAAGACCTGTGTTTGTTTGACCTTTCTATCTTATCCTCCGTCTCGCTCTATGCAGATTTCTGTGTATTTATATGACATCAGTTGCTCTGACTGTCTAATAATGATGTGGACAGGTTTACTTTGGAGTTAACGGAGCCTCGGTGTGCTGGTATTAGACCCGGAGGGCAGCCGACCAGGCGCTGAACAGTTTGTTACATCACGTTTAGCCTAGCTTAGCTCAAACAACAGAAACTGCTAGCCTAATTCCATCAAAAGTAATTTAAAAACTTGAGAAAAGGACCTGCTTCAAAAGTAGTTATGCATGTAAAATCAATGATTTGCATTCACCACTTTTTTCTGTTTCATGTATTCAGTCTGAGTTTGAACCAGCGAGTTTTCCCGACTCATTTCATTAAGATTTGTCTTTTATAAATCTGTTTTATGTTGGCTTTACTTTAAGGGAAAAGAAATAACACTAAACGCACTGGACAGCTTGAATTTTGGGCTCATCATTATTTAACATAATCCTTTAACATCTCTGGTTCAAATAAGTAACGTCGGCTTATTTTAGTTAGTCGTGGATGAATCTGCTGCACACGCTGGCAGCGCCTTGACATTCATAATCGCAGGTTGGTGTCTTATTTCCCTGCGTCGACACCTGTCAAGTCTCCAGAAAAGCAGGACATTCATTCCTGGGACTGGCTTCGGTACCCTCACTACTTCTGTCTGCATAATGTGTCTCTTATCACGGGGCTCTTAAATTGATGCACTTACTAACTTCACGTCACCATATTTGACAGATTTGGCAAAGGAGGAGGACGGAGCTGAGGTGGAAAAAAGGAAGCAAAGCATTTAAAAGCATGTAAAAGCACCATAGATACAGTATATAATATTGTTATGATTTCACTGCAGTTATTCTCCTCTATAAGTAACCCAAGTAATATCATTAATCTCCTCATTGATCATCATTACTGCAAAAAACCAAAACCAATAATGAATACTGGTCGGAGAGCCTAAAACCCACTGCTACTTTCTGTCTCTCCAGGAGATGTCTCATATGTACTGTATATATCCATCCTACTGTATATAGTAAGAGATGTGTTGGTGGGTGAAAGTCATATTTTTCTGTCTCTCAGGAGTCCGGAGAGAAAGACAGCAACAAGCAGCTAATTAAACGCTGATGCTAATGCGATTTAGCACAGTTCAGGATTAGCTGCCCAGAGCTTTGCTCACAGATGCACCGTCATGGATGAGCTGCTGTGATGGATGTGTAGAGCAAGAACTGCAGACTCTGTACATGCATGTTCATGTACAACACACACACTCGTGCACACACTCGTACATAAGGGCCTTCAGTTTCCTCATTAATCCGCTTCCAGCCAGCTGTGACTCAAACACTGAAAAACATGTAATCACTACTCGATCATCCCTCCATACTGGATTATGATCTTCACTCACAGCAACTCATTATTATTCCAACTCCAAACAATCAATAAAACATCTAGTCTATAATACAGAAAGAAATGCAGAAAATCTGTACATCAGAAAAGGGGGAACCGGAAAAGGCTATTGTTTTTTCAAAATTAAAGAAGTTAGAATAGTAGGAAGTTATTTCTAAAGTGGTTGGCTAGTTGGTTGGAAACCCTCTCTGTTTCCAACAGTCTCAATTAAAAATGTGATGAAAAGTCTAATGCTAAAAGCTAAAAATATAATATAATATATATAATATAAAAGACAAGAGGTCAGCATTCAGCAACAGAGGTTATATTTATGTTTTCTGCATTTTTAAAGGGTATATTTCACAATTACAACAGAGAGAGTTTGAGGATCAGGACTAACCTACAGGTTCAGTCCAGTAAGCAGCATTTTACTTCTCTTCAAACCAGGGATACATCGAATGGAGACGTTTTTATATTCTGAGTAACGTCATCGTCAAACAACAGGACGTGGACTTAATGGTTGGAATGTAATATTGTTATATCCTTGCTACATAACGTTATGTAAAAAAAAGTCTGCTAACGGTTGTTGTTTATTTATAGTTATGTTACATTGATACTTTATGATGTATGTTATGTTGTTAAGTTTTGTTGTCACGTTACATTATGTTGTTAAGTTGTTACGTTACATTATGATATGTTGTTACATTATGTTGTTAAGTTATGTTCTGAAGTTACATTGTAACATTACGTTAAGTTCCACTGTTACGTTACATTTATACTTAACGTACATTATGTTGTTAAAGTTACATTGTGATGTTATGTTGTTACGTTACGTTGTTACATTACGTTGTTACATTATGTTGTTATGTTACGTTGTTACGTTATGTTGTTACATTATGTTGTCACATTACATTGACAAACCATGATGTTTTTTCTGACCTTAACCAAGTAGTTCACAGTGTAAACCATGAGGCATTATGCATTTCTACAAGCGTGATACAAGGCTGATATGAAACTTACTTTGGTTCAGAAACATCGACATCGAACGTATCTATTCTGGCGACTAATGTGTTTGGTTCACAGTGTAGCTGTGGCAGCTGAAGGATAAACTTTAGAGTAGCGCTGCTAACGTCTAACTCTGATATGGTCTCAGATGGTCAGCTTGTACACAGTGAATGCTTTCTACTGTGGCCTGTAGCCCCAGTGAGGATGTACTAGCTAATAACACCAGGCTGCTGTCGTAGACAATAGGCTAGCTGGCCAGACATGCTGATATTATGTATACCAATCAGCTCTCCACCTATAGAGCTCCACACACACGGTTTCAACATTTTGAGAAATCAAAAGCGTGACAGACCTGATGTGCCTAGTTACGGTTGCTAAGCTATGATTGAACGGCCGCTGTTCATTTTGTCTTTTAATGGGATTTATTGACAATAAGAAAAATCTAAAACATCATCTGCCTAATCCTTTCAGAGGAAATCACTTGTTTCATAAAATGCATATTCTGAGACAAATTAGCTTTCAATGAACTGATCCCAAACCCAGCGACATATGCTGAACATGAGGTCTTCAGGGCCTCCGGGGGTCCTGAGCTAGCACACTAATCCAGCTTTGAAGAAAGCACACCTCATCCTGAGAGGGATTCCTGACTCAGGGAGCTGGACTGGAACCTCTGCAGGAATTCACTCTTACCTTCTTCTGCTCGGCTGACATGATGTTTGCTATATTGTCATCTTAAATTGGGATTTGAACCTTAAAACTCCGCACAGCTGCGGCTGCCTTTGTCTGTTTGTTGCTGTATCCACTTTAAAACCTCAGCCTGTAGTCTTTACATGCAGCGTGCAGGCGGAATGCGATAATCTCTTTTTAGCATGAGGATAATCTCCTCCAATTCAACTATAATCAGGCAGACATCATGTCCTCTGCTGACCCAGAAGCATTCTTCTTCTTTAGCTAAGTACTTACAAGAAATAAAAAAGTGAGGTGGAGGAGCGGCAGCGGAGGAGACACACATCTGATCAAGAGAGCTGAGCCTCGGGCGTATCATTCGCTAAATCCCTCTGAAAGGGAGTAAAAGAAGAAAACATGGGATATTTCTTTAGGAGAGAATATCATCTGAAAAGAGGTGTGAAAACAGAAAGAGGGAAAAAAAAGTCAGGAATCTGAGCTGGCCGTGAGAAACAATGGCACTTTAATTGTTTCCTGAGGGATTTAGCGTTAGCCGTGGATTTTCGCCCGGCCCCCGCCTTCATTATGATGCATTTTCCCCCCCAAAACAATTCCTGGCACTTGTTGACGTGGGCACTGTGCCTCCATCTCCTCCTCCTTTCTTTTCTCTTCGCCCACCACCTCTCAATCTCCCTCTCTCCTCCTCCTCTCACAGCGGGCCTCGCTCGCTCCGCTTGGCACAGATGGGCGAATCCAGCAGATGTTTTATCAGACCGTTATTTTTTTTCCTTCCCCCTTCCTGTCTTTTCTCTTCTCTTCTCACATTCGCTCGTCTCTCCTGCTGCAGAATGGATTTAGGTTAGGGAGTTAATGAGGTGATTTGCATCTGTCCAAAGCTGTTTGCTGTTGATTGTTTTGAGGGAAGAACAACAGGCAGAGAGAAGGAAACTACTTTTTCCTGCCTGAAATCCACAAAACACTGCGAGAAGAAAAAATTAATTCTGAAGTAATTTAGTTTCTGGTTGAGTCATCAAAACCTTGCTTTCTGAAGACTACTTAAATGCTCCTTAATTCAACTTACTGGAAATTATGGAAATCTAAATTCTTGGAAAATACAAGAACATTTTATTGAACTTGTGGGTAACACACACCAGCAGCGTCCCAGCACACGCCGCCACCTGATTTGCCAGCATCAACACACACTCAGAGAAGCAGCAGCTTTATCACATTCCTCTCCAGATAGACACGTATAGCAGCTTCACTACTTCGTCTGTATGTATGAGACGTCTGCTGTGTGCGACGGGCCTCAGATGATGCAACGATCGCAAAGACTTTTTTGAAAGCCAAGGTCAATTTTGAACAGGGAGGAGTTTTGGAAATAGTTATAGATAGTACAATGTCTCGAGAACAAAGAGTAAAAACCTTCATTGTTTTAATGGACATCTGCTATGAATCTGTCCCACAAGTCCGATTAGCCAACGCAGTCTCATAGTCACAAAATGTCATTTATTTGAAATGTGTACAAAGACACAAATTTCTCTTTTTTCGTGACACTTGGAGCCTTCAGCTATTCTGTGCACGTGTAAACTTCCACTTCCTCCAAAATAACACTGGAGGTGCTGTAATTTAGGTGACAAATCAACTACAGATAAATCAATGCTGACTTCTGGTTTCAGTCTCCTGGGCAAATTTCTGGTGTAAACGTTGTATGTTCATGCTGTTAGGGGAAAAGGTGGAATAGGTGAACTAATCTTCAACAGGTTTGGAGTAGCTGACATGCTGGATGCAGGATTTCTGTCAAACCAGAGCTCAAAGTGGGCCAGTACTGAAAATGATCAGCTCCTCATAACTTTTGTCTTTTTTTTTTTTTTTTTTTATTTGAGAGCAAATATAAGTTTTCTGAATTTGTTCTTTTTTTTTTCTACAGAAAATGATTTGACAAGGTAAACATTTCCAAAAGAATCAAATGTTCAGATGAAGGCTGTAATGTAAATTATACAATAATCATTCAATATGGAAAGTTTAGTGGTTAAAGCCTCTGAACATCCAGTTCTTCTGGCTGATTAGACCTGATTAGATAGGTGGCGCTGTGATGAGATGAGGTCACAAACCTTCATCCACCAATAAGAATGATAAAGTTGTAACTTGTCCCGCCCTAACGGTCAACAAAGCTAACGGGAGATGCAGGAAGATGTCAGTCAGTTACAGTCTAAACAGTCCTGAGCGGAGGTCTAATCAGCCAGATGAACTGGAAACGTCTTCACAGGCTTTAAGCTTTTTGGTTGGTATCTGTAGTAATCTGTAGTATCTGTAGTAATGGTCTAAAATTACGTGAAACTGCATATTTTTCAGGCAGAAACCTTCAAATGTTCTTGTATGTTTTATTCTGTGTAGAGAATAACACACACCAACATGTGAATAAAAGGAGGATCGGCACTTATTATTTTCCACATCAAGCACCGTATGAAAAACAGTGGACAGTGACATTTTCTGGGTTTAAGATGTGAAACTCCAGCTGTCAAATGAAGTAAAAGGCTAAAGCTATATATTAAAGCTCAGCTCTACATAATGCCATCTTGTCTGGCTGGGTAGCTGACTGTTAAGGCCGTGGAGATTAACAGGTTGGAACCCAAAAGCAAAGATACAGGAAACAGGTTGAGTCTTTAATTCTGTCCAAGGTCGGTACACAGATAATCAATTTGCTAGAACAGACAGGTCCAAATCGGCGGGCTAAAACGTGGTCAAAAAGTACAGGCAGGTTTTCAAAACATGAGGAGTCAAACAGGGAATGATCGCGAGGACGCTTGTGCATAATGAGCAAGACGAACTGGACAGGAGGAAGGGGAGACGCACATTAAATACTAGTGGAGGGAGTGATTAACTCTGTACCAGGTGGACACAATCAGGGCGGAGGGAAAGACGATTGGACTCAGGTGAGTGGTGCTGGAAACTGGGTCAGAGGGAGGTGCTCAAACGTGCAGGCAGGGAGACATACAGGCAGGAAGTGAAGCGCTCTGAAACGAGAGGGGATGTTAGAATACAAAATAAAACAGGAAGTGCAAAAACAAAAGCATGCAACACAAAACACACAGACTAAGACCTAACATTTACAACAGCTGACTACCTACGACAGTACAACAGATCCTCAGTTCATGTGATGCCTTACAAAAACGTTATTCCTCCTTATGTTTTCCTACAAATGTCCAGCAACACGTGCCAATTTCCAGTTCTTACATGCATACAGTCTTTTCAAAATAAACTTCAACCCAGAGATGGTGTATCACAGCAGCTGTTCTCAATCAATCACTTGAATTGTTGCCATGGTTGGACATAAAGGAAATAAAGGTGACAATCACTAATGTTAACGACACTTAAAAAACAAAAAAACAAGGGCTTTGGGTGGCGGGAAATCGTCAGACAAAGAGAGCAGAAGCACACCTCTAACCCTGTAGATTTCTTAACAAACAAATCTCTACCCAAAAGAAAAGCACAAAACTGTCTTACAAGTTAGAACTAGACAACAAACCAGTTACACAATTTACAGAGTTAACAGTAGGAGACACAGAGGGGACAGCTCTCATGAAATCACTGCCCGCCGTGGCCTTGTCACAACGCACTTTATTTCTTGGCAGTGTAGATCCGGCAGCCTGCCAACGAGCTGGTTGACATAGTGGAGGGAGGACGGGCCTCCACCGGTGGGCAGTCTGGAGATGTCGAATCCAACCTGAATGAGACGTCATCAACTGAGAGTTGAGGGATGACAACAAACGCCAAAAGGGGAGATGGCAGCACAGCAGAATGAGCGGTCAACCCACAGCTGGTGATTTCTGATTTCTGACCCATCCATCCACCCCGACCTGCTCTACATGTCCTGGTTCACGATTACGTGAATTACACACTTACTTACTTATCATAGGTACAGCTACGAACAGTGTATGGGAACAACCTGACTGATGTTTTGGCTGCTTGAGGGACTCCAAAACAATCTGGAAACAAAAAAAAATGACATATTAACCCCTTCTAACTTTGTTATGGCAAACAGCTGCCTGCTTCCACACCAGCACACACAGCTCCATGACCATCCCGTCCACATGATGCTAAAAAGATGCAGAGTTGTTAGTAGATGTGGTCGGGTCTGAGGATATCTGTGGGCCCATTCTGTTTATAGCCACACTCAAATTACCAGGATGCATCTGCTCGCTTGGGTTTCGTTCACATTTTTACATCTTGGACCGAGAATCTGCTGGACGCTGGAAGCATTTCTCGCATGTTTCACCATTTTTGCATCTACAACGGTGTAATTAATCCAGCTGACAGGTGTCTGCTGTGCAGGTACAAACAGCCAAATAATAGGGTCTGTTCAGGATGTGACGGCTCCCGCTGCGCTGTGCAGAAAAAAACAACAAAAAAAGAAGACCAGCAGGTGTTTACTAAAAATGAAACGGTGTGGAATCAGCAGTTTACAGGAGTTCATTCAGCAGCAGCAGCAGATAGACGGAGGCTTCACTGATTATTCTTATCCTGCCTGTTTTATTCAGCAGCACAGCTGAGGCCTGATTCACATTACAGAGCCCACGATGCCACAGCTTCAACACCTGAAAGTTCAGCTGTGTGAAGAGGGATGTTCGGAAACATCTACGGTACACCTGGAAGACGCCTGGAGTTTACAGGTACCACATCAGATTAAGATAAGATAAGACAGTACTTTATTGATCCCCAGGGGGGAAATTTGGGCATTACAGCAGCACTGATATGAAATAGCAAGTAGTACAGTGTAAACAGTAAGATTAGATGAAATAAAGTAAAAAAAAAATAGAAATAAATAAGAATAAAGTAAATACAAGGTATATACAGCTGTTATAGAAGTCACAATAAAGTGGGAAGTTAAAGTAACAGTTAAAATATGATGCATGTGGATATAAAGTAAAGTCAAAAAGTGGCAAATACTATGCAGTGTGTATAACAGTGTAATATAATATAATAATATGATGATGTTATATGGTTTGGTGTAGTATAATATAGCAGTTATATTAATATAATATAGCAATGACAGTGCAGTGTAAATTTCTCCACTGTGGGACTAATAAAGGAATATCTTCTTATCTTATCTTAATATAATGAATATGCTGAGTTCAGCCTCATGGCTGGCCGTGGTTCCCATGCTGTTGCTGGCGCTCAGTTCTGCAGCTCGGTGGCCGACTGAACGAGCTGCCCATCTGCCTCAGCTCATCGTGGAGAGGGGGCGAGAGGGGTTGTCCAAGACGGCTTTACTCTTGTCCTTCATCCTCCAGAGTGTCCAGCTCAAGCCCAACCACAGAGCGGGCCTTCCTATTAGAGCGACACTTTCATATTCATTCAGGATCTTCAACTTCAGAGCTCTGAACAGGCACCTGTCCCCTCACATCTCACCTGAGCAAGTCTTCAGGTCGTTTGACCTGCAGGACGAGCTCTGCTGTTTCTGTGGTCTTGTTGTCCCTGAATCAACCGCCAGCCGACTACCGCTGGGAAGTAGATCTGTGAAACCGAGTTACAGTGTCTGTGTACACTGTCAGTCTGTCTAAACTGACGATTTAGAAGCGTCATGATCGGTAGAAGTTAGTATTAGATGGTATTAAGGCTGACCTTGACCAGAGAAGAGTTTCTCCACTAAAGCACCAAATTAAAGCTGGTGTTCACTGGAGATGTGCTCCGAAGTTTCGTGGATATAAGCTTGAAAAAGGCATTAAAAATTTTTAAAAAAGTCTTACAAAACTGACGAGCTGACTTATCGATTAATAGGGGACATATTTCACACATTTGCTCATTAATATATGTTAAATTATACATTCTCTTCACCTTTACTTAAGTTAAAGACAAAACACTTTATAGATTGATTACAGCACCATTCAGAAAGGTTGAAGACTTGCATATCAGCTGAAAAAGTGAATATATTCTATTTTGCTTTTTTTTCCAATAAATAGTTACTGACAGACAATACTTCCTGCAGACATTTCACATTAAAAGCATGGCTTTCAATGTGAAAAATTGGTGCGAGAAGTATTATTGTTGAACGGAGAGAGCATGACTTGGTTGTACTGATGGAATTAATGTTATACTGTATTTAAGACATCTTACTAAGATATGATAAACATATACTTAAAGAATGTAATTTCCCCAGTAAAGAGGAAATGAAGTCGTGTCTCTTTAGGAGCTTTATGATCTCAGACATAATTAGTAGGTAAGAGTCAATAAATGTAATGTCAACAAATGTATTGTGGTAGCAACTGTCCAATAGATCTTTGGTCTCTGACTGATGTAAAGCTCTTATTTTGAAGGGGAAAAGAAAGCGAAAGAGTGGCTTTGAGAATCAGTATGTTTTGGAGCACGATGTCAAACTGGTTTAACCTGCTGACCTCAGTGATTCGCTGAGGACATGAACATCTACAGCTGCTGTGAGAAACTGCTGCTTGATAACAACAGAGACATGAAGAAGCGAACACAGAACTGATGTATAACTCCTCTATGGACTGATGGGGAACTCCATCAACAGTTTATGGAGGGAATTAAGATGAGTGTGTGTGTGTGTGTGTGTGTAAGCTGCTAACTCAGGTCAGGGGGAGTCAGCAGAGACCAGAGCAGCAGCTGTAAAAATAGTTTATAGGAGGAATTAGAGCTGATCATCATTAACCCCGAGCCCAACAGCAAGTGATAAAAGACCACCGGCGAACCTGCACGGAGGCTGTTTAACGGCGGTGAAGGCCGGCCGCCGAGCTCCTGGGATTCCTGACGGAGGGGGGAGGACTACAAACCAACAGGAGTGTGTGAAGTTAACGAACACCACCTGATATAGACAACCTTGGAGGTAGAGGTTCACCTCTGCAGCTCAGTGCGTTAATCACTGCTTTTATGTCTTGTTAAAATTAGCGCATAGGAATATACTGAAAAATCATCTTAAAATTGCACTAATCAATATTTCTTCATTAACGAAGGATTGCGTAAAGTCAATGGGATTGCTTGCAGTGATGAACCATTTCCATCTCTGCAGCTTTCCAGAGACTTTTTGGCTCTTTTAGCTCCTAGTTTTGCCTTTGTTGTGTTTTGTAATTGTAATTTTAGTCATATATTGTTTGTCTTGGTAATTTTCTAATATGTTTCAGGAAAATGTTGATATTCTCAACGACCTCATCTTTCTCCTCTGTCATTATGTCTTTACATTTTCTTCATTGTGTTACCCTCCAGCTAGCTCACTAAATTGTTAGCCTCTGTGGCTTCTAGACTCAGACAGTAACATTAATATTGCCATTCTTCATAACTTAACCACCTGAACACCATGCATGTGGTGTTCACGACTTCCCAGCTCATAAACATGGCAGCATTTGAAGGCACCGGATGTAGCGTGCGTATTGGAATGCAGAGTATAGCTGATACTATAAACCATCTGCCCTGTACAGTGAAAACCGGGATTCATCCGTGAAGAGAGCACCTCTCCAAAGTGCCAGACGCCACTGAAGCTGAGCATTTGCCAACTCAAGTCGGTTACGATGACAAACTGCAGTCAGGTCAAGACCCCGGTGAGGACGACGAGCATGCAGCTGAGCTTCCCTGACATGGTTTCTGACAGTTTCTGCAGAAACCGATTGTTGCATCAGCTGTCTGGGTGGCTGGTCTCAGACTGTCTAACAGGTGAAGATGCTGGATGTGGAGGTCCTGGGCTGGTGTGGTTACAGGTGGTCTGCGGTTGTGAGGCCGGTCGGATGTACTGCAAAATTCTCAGAAACGCCTTTGGAGACGGCTTATGGTAGAGAAATGACCATTCAGTTCACAGGCAGCAGCTCTGGTGGACATTCCTGCAGTCAGCAGGCCAACTGAACGCTCCCTCAAAACTAGAGACATCTGTGGCATCAGGCTGTGATAAAACTGCACACTTTAGAGTGGACTTTTATTGTGACAGTCTAAGGCTCACCTGTCAATAATCCTGCTGTCTAATCAGCATCTTGATCTGCCACCTGAGAGCTGGAAGGATTATTTCAGCAAAGGAGAAGTGCTCACTGACAGATTTAGACAAATTTTGTCTTTATTTGAGAGAAATAGGCCTTTAGTGGACATAGAAACAGTCTGAGATCTTTGACTTCAGCACATAAAAATGGGAACAAAAACAGAGAGCATGCTGGGTGTTTTGTTTATATTTTTGTTCAGTATAGATGCGAGAGGTGGAGGAGGAGGACAGTGGAATAAAAACGGACAATATATAGAAAGGTAATATCGATTCAGATCCTTTTCTGTTTTACATTTGTCATGTTGTGTTTTCAGCTTGTTTTATGGCAAATAGACATAAATGCATGCAGCTTTATATTATATTTATTATGTGGATCCCAGGATGATTAGCAGTCACCAAGGTGTCAAAATAAGTCGGGAGCTTTTATTACATTTAATATTCTGGATATCTTGTGCATCTTTGTACATACATCCCCCCCAGACGTCAGCCAGTGGAAGTCCAAGCAGGGTGAAATGACTGCTGTTTTTATACGGTGTAGGCTGAACAGTGTAATTATTTCCCTCAGGCAGGGAGTGTTCTGTGTTTCTGTTGCTGCAGAAGAAGAAAGAAAGCTTAATGTCTGTAAAAGCACATATACAGCTGCTGATTAGCTGCCTGGCTGTTAATTCCCGCTGACAGTGTAGAGGGGGTATTTGCAGCAGCCGCTCAGGCCTGCAATGACCGTGCCTCACACAATGAGGAAGTGACACTTTAATGCAGCGGATAGATCAAAATGGCTAATGTTTTACTAGTGGCCTGCCACCGGCTGCAGGTGAAAAGCTGCTTTTATTGGAGCCCTTCCCTCCTCTCTGTGCAGAAATAAATGAAGGTATTAACATTAAGCACCTCTCCCATCGAGGCGCCGGGTCCCTTTGCGCCTGCCGTTATGTCCTCCAGTCAGAATTCAGCCACACGGCCAGGTGAATCCAATCAGTCCTCAGTTACAGTTACAGCTGTTGTGTGTTCACATTTGTGGTTGTTAAAATGAATCTTAGGTGATGTTCAGGACGCTGATATCGCCCGTATGTGTGTTCAGGGGAGAGTGAAGAGAACAAAACACTCACACAGCTGCTTTTTGACGTTATTATGTTTCATACACACTTTCAGTAGCACTGACTATGAATGTTTTCAAATCAGACTTTGAGTTTACACATGTAAATATCAAATTACATATGTAAATATCTCATCACATACTGTCAGACCCCTAGGTGTGACTTTTTCACGCTAAATATGATTAGTGACCCCTTAAGTCAAGCTTTGCAGTAAAAACATGCTTCATGTTGTGAATTCAACAAAATCATTGTAGTTAGGTTTCAGGAAGACCTACCTGGTAGGTATACGGAAGTGTAAAGCTGCTGTCGTAGCTCACCTGGTAGCTCAGGGTGGAGTCATTGCTGCAGTGGCCCTACGTTCAAATCTGGCCTGGGGTCCTTAGATGTATGTCGTCCGTCTGTCTCCTGCTTTCAAATGCTTTCGCTGTTAATGAAATAAGGAAAAAGGCTCCAAAAGGGAGGGAGGCGGCCGGGATGGATGGTTGGGTCAAAATACAAGACTGCTGGAGATGGTGCTGGTTTGGTTTGAGTCACCATAGTCACTCCTGGTGCACATTCTCTGAGTGGGTTTACGTGGTGGTGTCTGGTGTTTCATACCAGTGCTAAAGGGAACCTTTTGCACTGAAAGCTGACACAGCGTCTGTATTTAACGCCCTGGGAATGACAACGAGCTGAAATATCATATTCTGGTTGTCCTCTCCTGCTCGTCACCTTCCCGCCTTTTATTGTTAAATAGTTAGGAGGAAACTGCAGGATGGATGTCGAAAAATCACAAAGCCCATGTACTTGCAGAGTATTTTCCTTCTCATGAGTATTTCTGATAATAATGTGGATATGATGCTGTCATATCCAGGTGATATCCATAACAGGTGATGTCTCCTTCATCCATGTCCAGGTGATGGAGTGTCACCAGCTGACATTAATGAGTCCTCTGCTCCACCTGAACATACAACTGAGATGCTATAGACCTATAGACTATAGATCAGAAACGGGCTGAGGTGGAGATCGGAGATCTAAGGTCTTTAAACTAAACTTCCCTGATGAAGTCTGCTCACACAACAGTGTGAAAACCAGCTGCTCCATCGGGCTGAACTCCAGCCGGGTTTCCTGAAGCCTCCACAGCTTCCACAATGAGAGGAGCCTCAGGTTGCCCAGACAGCCTGTACGCCTCCTATTGTCTCAGCTTCTGGGGCTTGTAAACACAGTCAAAGCTGCAGCTAGGTCCCAGCAGGGGTGGACCGCGAGCTGAGTCCCAGCGCTCCACCTCGAAACGGTTCACCACCCGCCCAGCTGTGAGAACACATGGAAATATGTAACGAGCAGAACGAGAGTCTGCTTATCGGCAAACTAATGATACATGTGTACATAAAGCACACTGTACATCTTCTTCACTCTGTCCATAAAACATCTACACTGAAGAAAATACTTCAGTTTGTTTCTCAAGCTTCAAACTTCAGCTGTTATTTTTAACGTAAATGTAAAGTTTTATTTTGTGCCCTGCTCTTCAGCATTATGTGTTGTAAGATAAACACTGGTAAAGAAGTTGGCTTCTACTGGAGAGAGTGTTCTTGATGCAATGGCAGGATTTTAAGACTGAAATCTACACAGAAAAACTTCACCCTTAACATTTGTGTGGTGTCTTCTTGTTTTCTGGGTAATTTAACTGTTACCTGTCTGTGTTTAGGTGATCGTTGGCAGCCTGGGCTCTTTTTTTTCAGTCTCTTCTGTTTGTCCAGAATTATGAAAAAAATTGACGCCATATTGGCAGTAATTCAGTTCAGATGGATAAATTCATCCGGTAATGCTTCCATCCAACTACATTATGGTTCTACTTAAATTTGTATAGTTTGGTGTTCACCATGTCAGTTGCAGCCGCTGCAGCTTCTTCCGCTTCGTCCACCGTTTACAGGAGTTTGAAATAGGTTGGTTGGTTCCACTACGTAGCAAAGATGGCGACATTTGGTGGTGTGAAGCGTCCAGCGTTCCACACTCAATGTTTTGACTGATGTACAACATCCAGGTACTTTGAGTTGATCTGCAGAGTGAACACATGTATGCACTCACAATAGCAAGTGTAAGCAGGGAGGTCTTGAGACACGGCATTGGTCTGGGTTAGAGGTAAGATCTTTAGCCCGAGTCTGAACCCGACCCCGCCCCAGCCCAAAATGTCAATTATTACATTCGGTCGGGCCGGGCTTCTCTCTCACTAACTTTTTTTAATAAATATATATTTATATATTATGTATCCTAAAACGATGTATGGATATTAAACTAAGGAATACTTGTTATAAAATAAATAATTTGGATAAAACAGAGAAGGCGCTGTATGGTAAGATATAAATGTTTATTGAATATGC
Source organism: Pterois miles (assembly GCA_947000775.1). Classification (NCBI taxonomy): domain Eukaryota; kingdom Metazoa; phylum Chordata; class Actinopteri; order Perciformes; family Scorpaenidae; genus Pterois; species Pterois miles. Next base: position 2,315,549 of record CAMQGK010000193.1, read on the forward strand.
ATCTTACAGTCTTGTTTAACTGGGAGAATTCGTTACAAAGACAGGCTTTAATTTGTTATCATGATGCTCAGGCATCGTCACAAATGTGATCACACAAATCACAACCAGTCCCTTTTCCCGGAGCAGAGCTCTGTCCGGGTCTGACTGACGCATCCCCTCCCTTTCCTCCTCCTCCTGAGTCCTCACTAATAAAATATAAAATTTCGGGTTTGTTTCGGACTCGGGCCTGCAAATCAAGTTAATTGATCGGGCTCGGGCCGGGTCGGGCTTTAATACCTGCGGGCCTGGGTCGGGTCGGGCTGGATTTTTTAGGCCCGATCTTACCTCTAGTCTGGGTGTCCTCCCCCAGAAGGATCTGAGGTTTTTGTTTCCTGCATTCTGGTGACTTTAATAGAGTGAAAATGAGTAAATCCACTGCAATAGCATTTTAATGTTGAACTTTTGATTTTACCTTTAACTGTCAGGAGAGAAAACTGATGAACTCACCACTCACCCTGGTGTGTGAATCTCTGGCATAAACTGATATCCATCCATCTGCAACCGCGTATAGCGTTAAGGGTTGTGGGGGGGCTGGAGCCGATCCCAGCTGACACTGGGTGAAGGTGGGGTTCACCCTGGACAGGGCACATAGAGACAGACAACCGTTCAGCCCCTACGGGCACTTTAGTCATAAATAAACCTGCCTGTCACAGGAGAATCCAGAGAAAACCCACGCTAACACGGAGAACATCCAAACTCCACGACCCTCTCGCTGTGAGGTGACAGTGCAAACCACTGCACCACTAAACTAATCAGTTTTTATTCATTCTTTCTCTTAGTTCTCTCAGTTTCTCTCCTTCTGTCACTCAACACAACAGCACAACTGCGCTCTGAAACACAAATCACATTATTTCCGATGACTTGAGTCGCGCCACGACGGCTTTTCGCTGTATCAAGGAAAGCCTGACTTTGAGAGCTGCACGCTGTGGTGAGCGCAGCTTAAACACGAGCTTAAACACAAGCTTAAACACAAGCTTAAACACAAGCTTAAACATGAGCTTAAAAACGAGTTTAAACTGCGCTGTGTTGCGAGCATAGAGAAACGTTTGGCGTAGCTCTATTGTTGTCCAGTTGGAAACAGGTGGGATTAGACACACTGTTTAGTTCCAGAAACAGGCAAAAAGGGTCAAAACTCGTCACTAATCGGGAGACGTGCAGGAGAATTGTGACCCTGGGAAGAAACAGGGCGATGAAAAACGGGCGTCTCATGGGAAAACATGGAGGGTTACAAGTATGCCAAGTGGCGGTACTTCATGAGTAAAGAGTGATCACATTAACCCTCGATAGTAAAGTATTAGTCTTTAAAAGTCCTCTTTGTAACTTTTCAGCAGGCACCTTGGTGGAGTTAAATAAAGGGCTGAGTGAGCGCGAGCGTCCAGATGTGAGCAGCTTCGGACTCCGGCTGCTGACGGCGGCCTTCTTGTGTTGTGAATCTCACGCTGGCACTGCAGATGCCTTTTGTTGTCGCTTCTTAACTTGGCCCACCAGGAGCCTGACACTTAACAATGTGGAGCTCATAATGTGCGGCGAGGAGGAGCACTCCTCTCCCAGCATGCTCTCTGTGTCGTTTCCTTTCCGGTCCGTGCCCTGGAGGGACGGGATAACGATTCATAAAAAGAGTCGTGTCAAAGCTCTGTTTTTTTCAGCGCTCCTCTACAGTACTGAACTCCAGCTCCTGATAACGCGTCGGTTAGGTTTCTCTTCGCTTCGTTGCATGTTTCTTTCACACTTGTAAAGGCGTCAAGGAAGTTTGATGGCAGGAAGAAGAAAAACACGTCCAGAGTTGCAGCTGAATTGCTGAATCAGTGAGAAATGTTGATTACGGCTTGCTGTATTGTGCAGTCTGACGGAAACGATGTTTTTGGTGTCTCCACATTTCACCATTTTTTCTCTGGGAAACATGAAACAGCACATTTCATCTGCCAAAAAGCAAAACAAAAGCCTGAAAAGAAAAGTGTCCCGCTTCTGAAAAGTTGATGACATGTTCAGCTTCGCTTGTCTGGGAGAATGGCAGCCATGAATTTGAAGCTGTCAAGTTGTTCTTTGACAGCGAGTCAAAACTGTTGGAGAGGCTCGGTTTGATTTCCTGAGAGTTTAGATCACATCCCGTCACCTCGTCACTTACCGGTGTCGTCTCCTGTTGGCTGCAGATAAAAAATACACTAGAACGCTGCAGCGGTGGCTCCTCCTGAGCTGAAAGCACCGAGGATGACAACGTGGCGTACATATCCATCATCTGTAGCTCTGTTAATGCAAATATAATGTGACATGCTGCACTTACAGTATATATACTGTATACTGTACATGTATACTATACATTCCCTCACCAAAATAACTTTATTCAAGTATATTAGTATACTTCTTTTAATCTCAAGATAAGACAGTATACTTTCAGTTCACTTTTGATGTACTTATCAGAGATATACTGAACAAAAGTACAAGTATACACAAAAGTCTAAGTATACCTGACTTATACTTGTACTTAATCTTTTGATCGCGATATACTCAAGTATTCTTGAATCGCGGACTTAAGTCTTCTCTTCTAAAAAGTGAGTTACTTGCAGCAAACTATTAAACTAGTAGTTTTCTGAGAGTATACTTTAAAGAAATAAACTCAAACATGGGTCACAAGTATAAAACTGGAAAACTATTAGTAATAGTATTGGTTATAGTTTAGTTGCAGTACAAAATAAAAATTAGACATAAACTAGTTGTGTACTCACAATTTATATTCTTACACTTAAAGTATACTTAAAAGTATATTTTTTTTAACTAAAAAGTGGGCCACTTTAGTCCCAAGAAGTATTAATGTAGTACTTACAAGTATACTACTAGTGCATTGATATTAGTATACTTATATGGCGTATTAGGGTCATTATAGGTTAAAAAAAATAAAAATAAATGATTGATTGAGAATAAAAAGGAAACTTCTCTGAGATTAAAGTGATACATTTAAGAGAAAAAAAACTTTACCAGGAAAAAACTGAATATTTTCTGAGATTATAAAGTCACAAACATACACAAAAAAAACCTCTGAAATAGTGATTTTTAAAAAAAAAATGTTCAAGGAACCATATCGCCTCACTTTTAAAGGTTGGATCAAGCTCATCACACTGATGCTGCCGTTAAACATCGTGGTAACGTGAGCCGCTGGCTGCTCACGATACTGCTCAAAAAAAAAAAAAAAAAAAAACTGTAATTTATGAGTAATTAACGTAAATCATGAACCAGGAAGTATAAAGAGCGACAGACGCCACGGAGGAAGGAGATCAGGGTGGATGGGTGTAAACACCAGACTTTCACACTGTTTGTGTCACATGTGAAACCAGACGACACCATTGATTTATTTCGTTTTGTTGCCTAAACCTGAGGAAGTTGTTTCCTGTGAAAATGGAATTTTATTTTGAAAAAACTGTTTGCATGTAAGGAGCAGAAACTGGTACGTGTTGCTGGACATTCGTAGGAAAATGAACGAAAAAGGAGAGTAACGTTGTTATATGGGGACACGCTGCTCAGAGGCCGTGTGACGTCTAACATGAGGACAAAGTACAATACGTCACAAAAAACAGCGTGAACGATAATGTGCACATTTATTTGTTGTTGTAAATTTTCCACTTTAATCTCAGAAATCTTCAGAGGCCTTTCATAATAACACTATTTCAGGAGCAGTGGAATTCAGACAGTGGCTGCTGTTTCTACAGTTTTGCAGTTTTTTTCATGCAAATTTATGACTTTATAATCTTAGAGTATTGTTTTCTTGTAAATTTTGAAATATTTTTCACCAAATATGACCCTAATACACCACCGCAAGTGTAGGTCAAACCAACAATATCCTGCAATATTCAGTAGTGTCTAATATCCCAATATATAGACAGTATGACCATGATATGACAACTATAATACACTGTATCCTGATATCGGCAGCACAGGACTGAGCGAAGGAAGCAGACTTCAGGCCGTGGTTGTTTGTGTTGTGTATTCACTCTTCCGTTTCTTGTGAGGTTTTATTGCTTAACAGTGAATTTTTCACCAAGCGGCGCTCTGCTGGAGCAGTCTTTTCTTCTGTTTAATGGTTCCAGCAGCGTTTTAGTTTTGCTGTTTATTTAAATAAAGAAAAAGAGCTGAGAACGCTGAGACCTTCTCCAGTAAACGCAGCAGCTGCATAAAGAGAAGTAATGCCGTCTGAGACGCTGCAGAGCCGCCTCACTTCTGACATTAATTCACTTCTATACAGAAAGCTGTTTAATGGGCTCTTATAGACGCAGCCGGTCACGTCCACGGCAGACATTAATCCATAAACTTGTACAGTATGTAATTTTACGCTCCAGCGTCATTTCATGTCCCTGTGACTTTAACGGTTGGAACAGATAAACAGAAGTGAGCGCTGCTTTTCTCAGAGCTTATGGAGGTTTGAGTCAAAGCTGTTTGCGGATCCAAATTTAAATCCTAGACGTTATTTCTGACATAGAGACAGATAAGAGAGGAGGGATGATTAGGGATTTTCCTTTTGCTAATTAAACCATCTCATTACTCTTAGGATCAGATTAAGCCAAGGACTTTTCACACCACTTCTGGGAATCTTCTACATCCTGCTACTGTCAAACTCTGATGCAAACAGCAATCGATCACTGCTCAGATCGACTGCGTGAAGAATATGACGAGCAGAAGTTTTCAAACTTCTTCTTGTTTTAATGAAAAGTTACCGATCCCAAGACGGAGATGTTTTTCCCGCCACCGTAGAGCCTCATGTTAGTTTGTTGGTTAAAGCTGCGCTCCACAGGGTTAAAGACACTCCATTGATTTACTGTTGGACTTCCACAAAGTGTTGGACTTGTCAGAGCAAATGGTCAAAAGTGAAGCAGCAGAAATCACCTGCTTCAAATGTTATCAGCCTCACAGAGAGAAAGGGCCTGCTACTAGTAGAGGTGGGCGGATCGACCTGAATATATCCATACCACCAACGTCTCGATTCTGCCGTCAATAGGATCGATCAGTTTCTCTCTTCTACACCCATTTGTCCTTCATCATAGAGTAAACAAACTCAGGTCTGCTGTAGCGTTTGCTTTACTGCTGTTGTGATGTTGTGTGCATTCAAACAACCTGACGAGTTACTCCGACAGACACATGATGCCGAAGACAGACGAGCTTGTCTGGAGCTGGTTCACCGCTGTGTGATGGTTGAGGATAGTTTCTGTAGTTATTTGCACTAAAAAGTTTGAAAGCATTTATTATTCTCAGCAAATTAATATTTGCACAAAATTTGTTCATGTTTGCAAATTCAATTTACAATAACAAAAACATGTTTGTTATTTTCCTTTAAAAAGTGTCCTTTTTTTAACATGCTTGTGATCAGTGACAGTGGAATACAATGTGAAAGTACATAAACAGCTTTTAATTATAAAAGTAACGACATCAATATCGCCGATTTTGGCCCTGTATTACTGGGTCCTGGACTGGAAGCCACCCCGCCTGCTATAACTGCGTGGTTCAGATCATGGATGCATAAAGAGCATTACAGCGCTGGAATCGGGATCCAAGTGCCACTCAGTGGCTCATGAAGACAAAATGGCTCGACTAGCGAGTGATAAAGTACCCAGGTCTTCCACAGGAGCGTTTCCTTTAACTCCTTCGATCCAGCCTCCATCTGGGTCTCCCAGACATAAACGGAGGAAGGAAAATTACTCTGGATTCAGCTGTTAGTGAGTTTTACAACTTTTAGGACCTAGTGAGTTAAATAAGGTCTATTAGAGTGTTAATAGTGGGATGTTGGTTCAGAAAGCCACTGAAGGAAAGAAGGAAGCCAGGTGACGTAGTATAAAGAGCAGCACAGTCTGGGGAGGAGGCTGCGGTGGATGGATGAGTCAAACAAACAGGACTTTCACCCAGGAGACCTGAGGAGACGTCAACATGCTGACTTATTCATTCTACAAGTGTACTTCACCTTTTCACTGTGCAGGTAGCTGCAGTTTGGACCATCGTAAACATTATAATGGCAGAGACTGTTAACAGCCTTATTTACTGGGCTAATAACACTGACGTCTTTCAAACTCAACACCTCCCGTCTGGAATAAACACTTTCTCGTCTATTTGTCGTTGAATTGTCACCAGGGTTATTTTCTCAGACCCGTCCAGAGGCAGACCAGCCTTTTCTCATTCTCCAGGTGTCAGATTAGTTAAATTTAGTGTAAGTAGATAAATAAATAAATAAGTAGTGGATCACCCCTTTAACTAGCCTGACATAAGTGCAACCATACAAAGATGTAACTGTGATCACAGAATAAATTGTAGGATGATGAAAATTTTTATAGTTTATTAGACTTTTGTTTGTTTGGTTCTCAGCTGATTGAGGAAACAAACACTAACACATTGTTGGTTTGGGTCTGCTCATGGGTACATTTAACAACAATCCTCTTAACTCGGTGATATATTCATTAATCTCATCAAACAGCAGACTTAACTGGGTTTTATTGGTTTTTCTAAGATCTTGTGAATCAGTACAGTAAGTGGCTTCTTCCTCTGCTGCCAACATCCTCATTCAGGAGGAGATGACAGCTGGACTTTTACATAAAAACCTGATGGCTGCAGCTTTACCAAACTGATGAAGCTCAAAAATAAAGTTGGAGCTGCTGGGCCAGCCTGCACATTCGCTGTGAACACAGGTTGGACCAAACAGCTGCCAAGCCGGTGTGCCGCGGCGTCGGAAGCCAGCTTTTCCATTAGCGCTGGATGCTAGCGAGGCGAAGCCGGCGGTGACGGCTGCTGCTGGCAGCGGTACGTGTACGCTCGCTGTTTCTCCCGCACTCAGGAAAACAGGAAATGCAACAGGGAGTAATGTGGAACAGATTTGACTGGTCTGCAGCCAGTCACCTCGCCGTGCCAACAAACGGAAGACAAATTAACAGACAAGACGAGATGATAAAAAACAAAATGGATGAGAAAACATGTGATCAAGCAGACATGCAGTATAGAGATAGTTAAATGACAAATGACATGTACCTTCATCTACACATCTCTGCCGTACGAATGCAGGCGCTATTTAAAGCTGGGCTGTTACACGCCGGCACTGCAGATCAATAGCATCCTCCCGCCCTGCAGAGGAAGAGGAGGGCCAAGCGTCTGCCTTCCTTTATTGAATTTCCACTTGCTTTACAACATGGTGCTAAGCAGAGCAGGAACCTGCAGCTGCTAACAGCTTAGCAGCAACACAGCGGAGCCCACACCCGTTCAGGTTTATTGACTCCAGACCACACTAGTGAGGGCGTATTCAATTACATTCATGTAATGCTGCTGCATCTTTAATTAATAACCTTTTTATAATTATGACCTCAAACACAAACCAGCAAAGGTTATTTTAGGAGGTATACTCATGTAAAATATATTCAAGTTGCCCAAGTGTACTGTACATAGTAAATATCCTAATATTAATGTACTGGTAGTATAGTGTTCTACTCTTCTCTACTTCTCGTGTATGAACAGTAAACTTTGAGAGCACAGCTAATTTACATCTAAGCAGTCGGTCGGTTTAAAAACTTTCCAGGAGGACGACAGGTTGTGTGAAGTATGCGGATGAGGAGAAGCTGAAAATGACTCATATTTTCTTTTGTTTTGTCCAAGCGATGATGAGTTACCAGCTTCTATTAAAGTGAAATGTCTGTTCAAAATCCAGAAATGTTTGGGTGCTCAGATGATGACAAGTTGAAATGGCTGTTTAATTTTAATGCTTAGCAGTCGACTACTTTTGTTTCTCAAGCCTGGAAAAAACGTCAGGATGGTTTATTTGTCTAGTTTTATTTGTAATTTATACTGCTACTCTGGTTTCTGCCTTTGTCTCTTTTTTAATTTGTATTTTTTCTAAATAAAAATGTATTGTAAGCCTGTTTGGGTTGAGCATATTATTTATGCATGACAATAATAAATCAAATCAAGTCTAAGTTACATTCTGGACTGTAACTCTACTGTGAACTATAGTAAGTAAGGAAGTGAGTAGGTATACTGTTAGTTTACTGGTTATATAGACACTTTTTAGTGACTTTAAAGTGATCTCATGGGTTTCATACGGCAAGTATACCTGTATATACTTGTAGCCCAGTACTTAGCCAGTAATGAATGTAATACATAAAGAAACTTGCTGCTCTTGCTATTTGACTTGATATTTTGTGATAATAAAAGAAATACAAAATAAAAATTTTTTTCTTGTATGCCTCTACGGTAAACAGAGAATCTAAAAACATCAAAAATTCTTCTGAATTGAAGTAAATTTGACACAACATCCGTTTCTCCGTTTCTCCGTTACATCCATTTCATCGTTGTATTTGTGTAAAAAGTAAGAAAACTACGAGTTTTGGTTTCATACGGACGTGAACGCTGGCCTTCTGGGAGAAAGTGTTTAGACTCAGTGGCTCCGGTTTGTCGCTCTTCCTGGTTCACAGTTATGTGGATTATATGGATGATTTTGTGATGACAATCATGACAAAAATATGTGAAAGTCATGTCTGTGTACACAAATCAATATGTTAAATTTTGACTACTTACAAACTGCTGTGTGACTGGGCTGTATCATACCAGCTCTGCTGCATGCATAGCCTCAATTAATGAGGATGGCAAAAATGCTCCTTTCCAAAAATAGTCCTCACTATCCAGAGAGACCTGCTTCCATAAAAACTCTCCGTGCACTTCAAAACTAAAATAAGTGTATTTTGAAGATCTAAAACACAAAACAAAAAACTTAAAAATTTTAGCTATGTTTAAAAAATGTCTAATCGGGGAATGGGGAATATTGTTTCTGATTTCATCCTTATAATGAGAGCAGAAGATTTCAGTGAAGCCTTTTTAAAATTGTTTCCTGGGAGGAGGAGGAAGAGCCCGACGGGCCGATCGATGGTGATGGCAGCGGTGAAGATGGCTGACCAATTGGCTGCCTGATCTGCAGGCTGCTCCCACCACCTTTCTGCACTGAGGCTCGGCCGCTGACGGCCGCTGACGGCCGCGTCCATCAGCGCTGATGCGAGGCTGCGTGCTCGTGGCTCGGATGCTTTGATTACCCCGAGGCCTCACAGCTGCTGCTCTGTCCAATTAGCCTTATGTATGAGCTCCGTCTCATCAGCGAGGCTGCCTCCTCTCTCTCCCTCTCTGCTGGTCTCTGGCCGGCTGGCCCCTGAGCCGGAGGAGGAGGAGGAGGAGGAGGAGGAGGACGCCACCAGACCTCTGGGACCTCACTGTACAATTCAACCAGCCATGTTGAATGTTTGAAGTCTGCTGTTTGTGACACCTCAGAGGCATGCTGGCGTCAGATTGTAGACATGTTGTTCTGACTCCGCCGGGGAAAGAGAGGAATTGACGAGCTCCATGGTTGATCTTATTAACTCAGTAATCCATCTGCTCTAAGGATCATTACAAGCAGAAAACCAACAGGTCCAAGTTTCAGGTGGAAGATACACACAGATACAGTAGATACACAAAGACACAAGTGGGCCACCAGGGACTTTTTTTAGGGCACCGGAACTGAATCGTCTTTGGAAGCAAACAATATCAGCATATTTACAGCAGAATAAGTCAAGTTAAAGGTTTTTATTTTTATGAGTTATTGTATCATGAGTTGCATTTTCCCCCTTTTGAATAAGTTTTAATAAGACATCTGTTGTTTTACTTATTTTTATTCAATCACAAAAAAAAACAATCTCAATGAGTTGTCACCTGATTAAATAACGAATATTTGTACTGGAGCTCTCTGTCCACATTGAAGCTGTTAAATGTGAATGTCAGTTATGTCTCATAAACAAACCACATACCTGTCAGAGACGTAATCATGTAAAAGATGGGTGACCAAATCTTCCTCCATCTGTTGCTTACTTTTTAAACAGAAAACACATAAAATGAAATGACACAAACCTCCTGGTGATCTCCCTCCAACCAGCTGCCTCTTACCAAGGTTTCTGTCCTGAAATGAGGAGGTATCAAATAGATAACTCAACTTCACAAATCAGACGTTTTTTGGCCACTGCAGGACTTTCAACCAAACGACAGAAACGGCATCCGACAAAAGTTCAGCTTCAAAATTTGCAGCATCCCTCACATCCAGTTAGCACATCCCAACAGAAAACAATGCAAACTGATGTTGTTGCTAATGCTCACTGACCGCCGCATCGGAGTTACATGTACACACAGCATCCTAATAGACCTGGCATGCTGTTAGACACCATGCGTAGCCAACTGTTGGCCTATCAATGAGCCTCCAAGGCTCATCTCTGGTTTACTGTCGGGTTTGGCGGTTTGTGAGTTTTCTATTGTAATTCCTGCAGTATTCCATCACTCATCACGTACACTAGTGGGGATATAAAAATGCACCTGCTGGTGCCTGATTATTACCACTCACACCTTCTGCCTCACCAGACAGCTCCACCCTGCCCTACATCTGCAACCTTGGAGTCATTTTCGACAGCAACCTCTCCTTCAAACACCACATCAGTTTTCCACCTCTAAAACATAGCTCGTATCCGTTCATCAGTCCGCTGCTGAGTCTCTGATCCACACTTTCATCACGTCCAGAGTCGACTACTGCAACAGCATTCTTTATGGTCCTGAATAAACTCCTGTACATCCACAGTTCTGCTGCCCGTCTACTCACCCATTGCCGGTCCTGTCCTCCAGAACCTCCACTGGCTCCCTGTCCCACAACGCCTTCAGTTCAAAGTCCTGGTCCCCCATAATCGGACCCCTCCCACCTCACCGACCTGCTCCGCCACCACACTCCCCCCGGTCCTCTGAAGCCAACTTCCTGTCCACACCGCTCCGAACCAAACACTGGACCTGAGGCGTCAGAGCGTTCGCTATAGCTGCCCCCTCCCTCTGGACCTCAGTACCAGAACCCATCAGAGACTGAACCAACCTGTTCACATTCACAACACAACAAAACTCACTGCTTTTAATGTGACTGATGCTGTGTGTTTTATACTGTATTTTTGTTTTATGATGATTTTATTAGTGTAAAGTGTCTGAGTCTCTGAAAAGCTATATCAATGAAATGTATTGTTATTATCATTTACTAATTTTTTGTAAAAGCCTCCTTTGTGGGCCACACATTTTATTTCCTCTAATTTTCCTTGTGGACCTTAAGTTCAAACTGTGCCTATGATTTTAAACATGATGTTTTTCCTAAACATAACTAAGTGGTTTTCTTGCCTGAACCTAACTGTACGCTGTTTGTGTGGCATTCAAATGAGACGTGAAAAGGCTAAAAAGTGAGCTCATGAAAGGCAGACTGTCTGTGTAATGCTGTGGTATTTATTCGCCTTCATGTGCGACCGGGTTGAGCGGATTCATGTTCCTTTGCTGTCTTCATAAATCTTCACGAACTGATCTTAATGCTTTCATTGCCGGCATCATTAAACTTTAATTCCACAGTTTGAGAACCACTGCGTCAGGGTCCTGCTTCTGATAATCAGGATTTCTTCCGGGCAACAAAACTTTCAAAAACTTATTCAGTTTTAGAAAATGTAACTAACTGGATGTATAATGTTCTGATGGCACAACAGGAGAGACAAATATGTAGAATGAAGAGGCGGATTCTGTCACAACAGGTAAAAATAACGATGCAGTGTTAAGAGAAACACAAACAGTGAACCACATCTTTTCGCCACTTCGTCACTGTTTTATTATCAGCTGTAGGTTTCTGCATATTGCTCATCGGCGCTGCGTCTCCCCTGGGATCAGAGCACATTTAACAGCCACCTCACAGATACTTTACACTGATTTACTGATCTACAGAAAACAAAGGCAGCAGTGTGGTACAGCGATGCAGACGCTGATCAGTGTCGCCAACATTAGCCTAGTTAGCGTGTGACAGCCGGAGTCGTCCCTCTATCTGCCCCAGTACAATCCACCTGTCATACAAATACCCCCATGTTTTATTTATGAGCGTTTCATGAATAGATGTCCTCTGTGTTTCTGACACTCATAAATCGCAGGGTATTCTGGGAGGCTGAGCGTCGTCAGAGTTGGATCTGTGGTCAGGTACAGAGGAGGAGGTCAGCCCCGCGGTGTTGCCATAGAGGGAAACAGTAGCGACATGAGGCAATAAATAGGTTGCATAAAGCGAAAGTAAGAACATGAGAAAAGGCTTCTCTTTTGGATATTTTGTCACCCTGACAGGTGTGACAGAGAAGAAATAGTCCTCGGCAGAAATGTGCAAAGTAAGCACCATCTCACCGGAGAGGAAAAGGGCAAAAAAACAAGAAGTGTGAACAGGAAAACAACCTCTGGAGTTTAATGTATGTCCCGTCCTGAGATGAAGTGTAATTTCTTTTAACAGTCAAATACTGTATAGCTGCAGAGAAAAACAACATGCGGAGGATTCATAAAGGAGAGCTTGACTGAGTCTCTCAAATCAGTTACACTGAAAAAAATGTACCAGTTATTCAGTCATAAAATTGAGTTTGTTTTCTAAAGAAAGCGACCAAAACCACAAACACCCAAGATGCTGACAGGATTCTTTATTATGTCTTATAAACTATGGAAACCTGCAGTGGCAGCCCGGGCGCCGGGAAAAAATGTTGGCATTGTACATTTATGGAAAGCACAGATACGTTGAATGTTGACGGTTTATCAGCAAGTTACATAGTACAACTAGTAATATGCAGAGCAGGTTATTGAAAGTCACGTCATATTAATAACTAGTATAACAAGTGAGAAAGTCCAGTGAGGATGGTGCTCATGTGAAACCAGAAGTAAATGTTGACTTCATGGCCGCTGAGGGTGGCTGTTATTTTTCAGGTAATTACATTGTTACAGATGTTATGTTGTTGTCACATAACGTTATTTTATTGTTGTTACATTATGTTGTCATGTTGTGTTAGCTTGTTTAGTTACATTTTTTTATTACGTTACATTATTTAGTTGCGTCGCTCCGTTGCGTGATGTTATGTAACATTAGTTATGTTAGTTGTAGCAGTAGTTAGTTAGTAGTTAGGTGTTACATTATTTTTATGTTGTGTTGTTTCGTTGTGTTATGTTGTTGCATAACGTTGTTTAGTTACATTGTTTTGTTATGTTACGTTATTTTGTTGCATTGTTCCGTTGCGTTGTGTTATGTTGTTACATAATATTGTGTTGTTACATTGTTACACAATGTTTTTATGTTGTGTTGTTTCATTGTGTTGTTTCGTTGTGTTGTTTCATTGTGTTGTTTTTTGTGTTTGTTTCTTTTTTTGTTTTTTTGTGTTGTTTCGTTGTGTTGTTTCATTGTGTTGTGTCGTGTTGTTCCGTTGTGTTGTTTCGTTGTGTTGTTTCGTTGTGTTGTTTCGTTGTGTTGTTTCATTGTTGTGTTGTGTTGTTCCGTTGTGTTGTTTCGTTGTGTTGTTCCGTTGTGTTGTTTCGTTGTGTTGTTTCGTTGTGTTGTTTCATTGTGTTGTTTCGTTGTGTTGTTCCGTTGTGTTGTTTCGTTGTGTTGTTTCGTTGTGTTGTGTCGTGTTGTTTCGTTGTGTTGTTTCATTGTGTTGTTTCGTTGTGTTGTTTCATTGTGTTGTTTCATTGTGTTGTTTCGTTGTGTTGTTTCATTGTGTTGTTGTTGCGTTGTTTCATTGTGTTGTGTCGTGTTGTTTCGTTGTGTTGTTTCATTGTGTTGTTTCGTTGTGTTGTTTCATTGTGTTGTGTCGTGTTGTTTTGTTGTGTTGTTTCGTTGTGTTGTTTCTTGTGTTGTGTTTGTTTTTGTTTTGTTGTTGTGTTGTGTTGTGTTGTTTCGTTGTGTTGTGTTGTTTCGTTGTGTTGTTTCGTTGTGTTGTTTCGTTTGTTGTGTTGTTTCGTTGTGTTGTGTCGTGTTGTTTCGTTGTTTTGTCTCGTTGTGTTGTTTCGTTGTGTTGTTTCGTTGTGTTGTTTCGTTGTGTTGTTTCGTTGTGTTGTGTCGTGTTGTTCCGTTGTGTTGTTTCGTTGTGTTGTTTCGTTGTGTTGTTTCATTGTGTTGTTTCATTGTGTTGGGTCGTGTTGTTTCGTTGTGTTGTTTCGTGTGTTGTTTCGTTGTGTGTGTTGTGTTGTTTCGTTGTGTTGTGGGGGTGTTGTGTGGGTGTGTGTGTGTGTTGTTGTGTGGTGTGTTGTTTGTGTGTTGTTTGTTGTGTTGTTGTTGTGTGTTGGGGGGGTGTGTGTGTTGTGTTGTGTTGTGTTGTGTTGTTGTGTGTTGTTTGTGTTGGGGTTTGTTGTGTTGTTCCGTTGTGTTGTTTCATTGTGTTGTTTCATTGTGTTGTGTCGTGTTGTTCCGTTGTGTTGTTTCGTTGTGTTGTTTCGTTGGTTGTGTTGTTTCATTGTGTTGTTTCATTGTGTTGGGTCGTGTTGTTTCGTTGTGTTGTTTCGTTGTGTTGTTTCGTTGTGTTGTTTCGGGTTGTGTTGTTTCGTTGTGTTGTTTCGTTGTGTTGTGTTGTGTTGTTTCGTTGTGTTGTTTCGTTGTGTTGTTTTGTTGTGTTGTGTTGTTTCGTTGTGTTGTTTCGTTGTGTTGTGTTGTGTTGTTTCGTTGTGTTGTTTCGTTGTGTTGTTCCGTTGTGTTGTTTCGTTGTGTTGTTTCGTTGTGTTGTTTCATTGTGTTGTGTTGTTTCGTTGTGTTGTTTCGTTGTGTTGTTTCGTTGTGTTGTTTCATTGTGTTGTGTTGTGTTGTTTCGTTGTGTTGTTTCGTTGTGTTGTTTCGTTGTGTTGTTCCGTTGTGTTGTTTCATTGTGTTGTTTGTTGTGTTGTTTCGTTGTGTTGTTTCGTTGTGTTGTTTCGTTGTGTTGTTTCGTTGTGTTGTTTCATTGTGTTGCGTTGTGTTGTTTCGTTGTGTTTTTTTTTTTTTTTTTTTTTTGTTTCGTTGTGTTGTTTCGTTGTGTTGTTTCGTTGTGTTGTTTCATTGTGTTGAGTTGTGTTGTTTCGTTGTGTTGTTTCATTGTGTTGTGTTGTGTTGTTTCGTTGTGTTGTTTCGTTGTGTTGTTCCGTTGTGTTGTTTCGTTGTGTTGTTTCATTGTGTTGTGTTGTGTTGTTTCGTTGTGTTGTTTCGTTGTGTTGTTTCGTTGTGTTGTTTCGTTGTGTTGTTTCATTGTGTTGTGTTGTGTTGTTTCGTTGTGTTGTTTCATTGTGTTGTTGTTGTGTTGTTTCGTTGTGTTGTTTCGTTGTGTTGTTCCGTTGTGTTGTTCCGTTGTGTTGTTTCGTTGTGTTGTTTCATTGTGTTGTGTTGTGTTGTTTCATTGTGTTGTGTTGTGTTGTTTCGTTGTGTTGTTTCATTGTGTTGTGTTGTGTTGTTTCGTTGTGTTGTTTCATTGTGTTGTTCGTTGTGTTGTTTCGTTGTGTTGTTTCGTTGTGTTGT
The DNA here is from genome assembly GCA_947000775.1 of Pterois miles. NCBI lineage: Eukaryota > Metazoa > Chordata > Actinopteri > Perciformes > Scorpaenidae > Pterois > Pterois miles. The sequence continues at coordinate 2,330,904 of CAMQGK010000193.1, forward strand.
TCCGTTGTGTTGTTTCGTTGTGTTGTTTCATTGTGTTGAGTTGTGTTGTTTCGTTGTGTTGTTTCGTTGTGTTGTTTCGTTGTGTTGTTTCATTGTGTTGTGTTGTGTTGTTTCGTTGTGTTGTTCCGTTGTGTTGTTCCGTTGTGTTGTTTCGTTGTGTTGTTTCGTTGTGTTGTTTCGTTGTGTTGTTTCGTTGTGTTGTTTCGTTGTGTTGTTTCGTTGTGTTGTGTTGTGTTGTTTCGTTGTGTTGTTTCGTTGTGTTGTTTCGTTGTGTTGTTCCGTTGTGTTGTTCCGTTGTGTTGTTTCGTTGTGTTGTTTCGTTGTGTTGTGTTGTTTCGTTGTGTTGTTTCGTTGTGTTGTTTCATTGTGTTGTTTCATTGTGTTGTGTTGTGTTGTTTCGTTGTGTTGTTTCGTTGTGTTGTTTCGTTTGTTGTTGTTTTGTTTCGTTGTGTTGTTTCATTGTGTTGCGTTGTGTTGTTTCGTTGTGTTGTTTCGTTGTGTTGTTTCATTGTGTTGTTTCATTGTGTTGTGTTGTGTTGTTTCGTTGTGTTGTTTCGTTGTGTTGTTTCGTTGTTTTGTTTCGTTGTGTTGTTTCATTGTGTTGTGTTGTGTTGTTTCGTTGTGTTGTTTCGGGGGGGGGGGGGGTGGGTCGTGTGTTGTTCTTGTGTTGGTTGTGTTGTTCTGTTGTGTTGTTTCGTTGTGTTGTTGTTGTGTTGTTTTTGTGTTGTCTTGTGTTGTGTTGTGTTGTTTCGTTGTGTTGTTTCGTTGTGTTGTTTCATTGTGTTGTTTCATTGTGTTGTTTCATTGTGTTGTGTTGTGTTGTTTCGTTGTGTTGTTCCGTTGTGTTGTTTCGTTGTGTTGTTTCGTTGTGTTGTGTTGTGTTGTTTCGTTGTGTTGTTTCGTTGTGTTGTTTCGTTGTGTTGTTTCGTTGTGTTGGGTTGTGTTGTTTCATTGTGTTGTGTTGTTCCGTTGTGTTGTTTCGTTGTGTTGTTTCGTTGTGTTGTTTCGTTGTGTTGTTTCGTTGTGTTGTTTCGTTGTGTTGTTTCGTTGTGTTGTTTCGTTGTGTTGTTTCATTGTGTTGTTTCGTTGTGTTGTTCCGTTGTGTTGTTTCGTTGTGTTGGGTTGTGTTGTTTCTTGTGTTGCCTGTTTTCCGTTGTGTTGTTTCGTTGTGTTGTTTCACGTTGTGTTGTTCCGTTGTGTTGTTCCGTTGTGTTGTTCCGTTGTGTTGTTTCGTTGGTTGGGGTGTTGTTTCGTTGTGTTGGGTTGTGTTGTTTCGTTGTGTTGTTCCGTTGTGTTGTTTCGTTGTGTTGTTTCGTTGTGTTGTTTCGTTGTGTTGTTTCGTTGTGTTGTTATATTATCATCTGAACACAAACCATGATGTTTTTTTCTGACCTTTACTGGGTAGTTTTGTTGACTAAACCTTTTTTTTTTTGTTCTTGTTTCACGTTAATATAAATTGAAAATAAAAACGGTGTGAGACACAGCTAAAATGAAATGTATTTATGAATCAACAGTCAACATATCGGTGGTTTGTAGAAACGACTGGGTTGTCAGTGAATGCACTGAGCGAACTAGAGCATAAAAAAATGACTTTTTAAGATAGAAAGCAAAGCAACATTAAAGTGTTGAACACTGATGGTCTCAGCACAAAGACTGGGAGCAGGGAGAAACATTCAAAGACAAAATTCAGATTGAAACCAAATAATTTCAAAAGAATTGCTGCAACTGGTGGATTTACTTTTGTGAGGAATTGATTTTTAGTGAACTCGGCACTTCCATCGTCCGATGGCGTATCATCTGGACTGTGCCGAACCGCTGAGGGAGTGAAAGAAACCAAAATTAAAAGAAAACAGCTCATCGTAAGAGCTGTCTCAACATCCAGTTTGTTAGCTAATAAGATGAAACATGTAAATCACAGGAGTAGCTGAAAGGTGTGTTTCTTCCTTTTTGATGGTGTATTTCCTCCTGCTTTCAGTCTTTGTGCTAAGCTAGGCTAAACTAGGCCTATCTCCACGAGCCAAATGTTGATCTTTCCATCAAACTCTGGGGAAGATTCCTCTTCCTCTGAACAACATATGGACCCTTGCATCCATTATAAGAGCCAATTCTTTCGGGGTTACCCAGACCGAAAGAAATATGAATAATTCAAATCCTCGGTAGTAAATAACTGTCCTAGCAGCAGAATACTGTTGTAGGATAAAGTGTAATTATAGGAACTGCCAAGGTGTGTCTGAGGCATATGGCTATGTTTCTCGCTGGGTGACTGTTGTTTTTCCGCTGGGCTTCAGGGAAGAAGGACGCCCGTCTTTGTTCTGGGATTTGTGACAACAATATGTGATTACTGCTGTTTTATTTATGTCCGCCTGTTTTCTTATTTTCCAGCTTCCTTGTTGTTTCTCTCCCCCACAGAGGATTTCAGCTGCTGCCAAAGGCTCTGTCCCGGTCATTCATCATTTAAAGGTGCCAGTCAATAAATTATATGAGTGAATGATTCATTCAGGCACTAAGTGCAAGCAAATACTGTGTAAGCTGCTGTCCGTGTTCATGTTCAAAAGAGGAGCTTCCTCTTTAATTCATCAGCCCGTTTCTCACTGAAAACTCACCATGAATACTCCTCAGACACTGTACAACAAAACCCCTGGTTGGCTATTTTTGTGAAATAAGAGAAGAAAGTTTTCAAACGAGCCGCCACGTTGGGCCTAGTATGAAAGCTGGGAGCAGCAGCCCACGAGGGGAAAGCTTTCGTCCAATCAGGAGCCTTGTGTCCATCATGCTAAGCGAAGCGTTCCATCGGGATAAAAAATGCTCCTGTGGACACAAACCTTCAGCTCTGTAGAGGAGCTGAACAGAGGAAAGGCACTCGCGAGCGGCCCTGACGTCACATCTGTTGGGTTTTCCCAGAAAAACGAGGCCCTTCACATTAAAAGCAGTCGACAGGCTGATAGAGAAAACTCAGGTCTCATTTTTTTAGGTTAGGGTTATGGCCCCTCAGGTTTATCTGGTGACCATTTGGAGGGGCCCGACCCTTTGGTTTGGAACCACTGTACTTAGTAGTTCAATACTGTATCAGAATTAACAGTCATGTAATAATATATCAGGCACAGGAGACATTTTACTGCAGAACAAGTACTTTTCATTTTTAAATACATTCTGCTGGTGACATTTCTGTACTGGGATTTCTACTGCAGGACTTTCACTTGTAATTGTGTCTTTTTTTACATGGTTGTATTGATAATTTTACTGAAGTAAACAGATCTGAGAACTTCTTCCACCACTGCAGGTTTCTCTGATTGGACTCAGTTTGAGAGATGCTGACGTCTCATTCAGGAAACACTGTTTGTTCGTATTCTTGCTTTATAACTGCACAGACACAGCTTGGCTGAGTCAAAGGACAGTATGACAGCAATATATTTGATAAGAAACTGTATAATTCACAACTTTTTTGGACCGCTGTATTTTTCAAACCCTCCCCAGGCTATTTGGTTTTTCTCACAGTAGAATTTGAAAAAACAAAGATAACGCCACGTGTTCCCTGACTAGTGTCTCTCGTTTTAAAGATTCATGCAGAAATGTTGGTATCTCTGAAATTGTGTCATCTATCTCTTACTCAAAACGCAAATCTTTGAGAGGAGAACAAAGTAATGACCATTACTGTTGACAGTTGCCCAGCAACAATGTTCTCCTGACTTTACCCACTTGAATCCCAACCATGTTGTGTTTTTGACATCTCAGGTCAATAATAAGAACAAAATCAACTCACTGACGTTGAGTGTTTTTGTTTTTAAGATTTTAGGACTTGAGCTCTCTGTGTCAATACGTCCTGCGCCAGTACTTCATGAAGTACAATTAAAAATAGCAGCATGAAGACAAAAAGCTCTGTTTTTTGTGGGAAAGCTTAAAAAGCTCACTGAACAAACGTGGGAGAGCTGCTTCCAACTGGAACAAATGTGAACAAATATTCAACAGCAATAAAAATGGTTCTGTAGAAAATGCAAACACATTTTTCCTTCCTTATTTGTGAAATTTTCACATCAGAAATTGGCTATGTGACTATCATTTGCTGTAAATGAGGAGAGTAGTAGATTAATTTCTTGTGTAGCTGTCGAGCGGTAGAGCGCTGTCAGCATTAGTTCATGGTATATACTTTACAGATAATGTTATATGTTGTGAGTATAATGTATGGAAGTGGGACACAGTAAAAACCAGACAACAATATTCATTAAAATGTAGATTTTGAGCAGTGTAGTGATGCCTCCTCCTCCTCTGCTCTGTTTGCTTGATGGTTTTAAGCCCGTTACATAATGCGCAACCCTCCGTTGTCTCACTTCTTTTTTTCAAGATTCATTCTCATCTGTCACGGTCTTAATATCTGCAGCTGAAGGCTCTGCGTGGCGGCTTGGAGGCGTCGCTCAGCGACAAGAGGCGACTCTTTCGGTTCAGTGTTTGTGGAATAAAAAGCAACAGGAAGACAGACAGGCGGCCGGCACCCGAGGCCATAATTATCCTGTTTGTTTCAAGGCCGCCGTTTTGTTTTATTCAAATCTCCGCAGGGTTGACGAGGCTCGGGAAAGGCTCATTTTACTGTCATGTCAGGTTTGTCAGCACGGAGAAGCAGCTTTGCATTAAACATCTTGACTATTTTGTTACAGTGAATGAACTACAGGAGACAACAGCCATGTTGAATCTCATGAAATGCGATGCACATTGATCATTTTGAGGCCATCAAACACTAGACATTACTGGAATAACACCAGATCTCAAAGACACCCGAGGAGGTGCGATTTAAGCTGGCCATACACTGTACGATTTCAGAAATGCAGTGTAATTCCTACTCCTAGTACATCGTTTGTGATGTAAAGCCATAGTATAGTCTGATCGTCAGCCGCGAGCTGAGTGATCACTCCGTACGGTCCGATCAGCTGAGCGATCAGTAGACTAGCTCTCAGCCTCAGTAACGTGTCCCTCGTGTAACGCCAGGGATCAGAAATGCCTTCTCACCTCCACCCGTCACCACCCCCAACTAAACCTCACTGGATTTTCATGTCTGCTGCTGATTCTGCCTCTGAAGAGACGCCACCGACCAGAGACCAGAGACGAGCACAGAGACAGCTTATCAAACATCATCACATCTTATATATTATATTGTTGCAGTGATTTCTTTTCTTTCTTTAAAATAAACCCATTTTCTTACGTACACTCTGAACTATTACACTCAGTGGTACACTGTAAGAAAAAATTGTAAAATAAGGATAATGTCGAGAAAATTCAGTATTTGTTAAATTTCGGCCTTTTTTATGGATGTGATTTAAGTTTTTTGTGCTTCGGCACTTGTTAATAATAAAAGGAATTCGTGATTTCAGTTTTTTTGTGCTTACGGCACTTGTTAATAATAAAACGGAAATTCGTTGATTTAGTTTTCTTGTGCATTCGGCCTTTGTTAATAATAAAACGGAAAATTGTTGATTTCAGTTTTTTGTGCTTCGGCCTTTGTTAATAATAAAACGGAAATTGTTGATTTACAGTATTTCTTGTGACATTACGGCACTTTGTTAATAATAAAAAGAAAATTTGTAAATTAAGCATTTGTTGAGCATTTTTTCCACTGAAAATTTTAATAATAAATTGTAACATGGGAATTTTTAAAGCTGGAATGTAAAATTTGTAGCAACTTAGTAAACTACGTTTTCTTCCACTTGAAAAGAATGCTGAAATTAGTAATGACTGGTGTCCTCACCAGACAGTGCAGTGTTCTAAAGTGATGAATAAATCGTTTACAGCTAATACAACATGGACAAACAAATCCACCAAATAAAGCAACTGGCGTGTTTATTTTTTCTTGAAGAATTTTTTCCTTTTGTAAAATTGTTGCATAAAAGTGCATTAATTGAGTTTTTCCATATGTAAAAATTTCTTAAAAGTCAAGTCATTAATAGCATTAGATTGAATAGATATGAGGTTTTTTGTTGTTTTGCTTTAAACAGCAAAAACAAGTAAAACAATTTGGGGATTGGTGGTGGGTGTGGTAGGGGTGTATTTTTTGTGAATTTGGTTTGGTTTTGTGTTTTAAGAAAGGGGTTAAAATGTGTTTTGTTTTTTGGTTTTTTGGGTTGTGGAAGATGGGGGGGGGTTTTGGTATAAATGAATATAAAAAATGGGGTGAAGTGATAATTTAAATATGGAAAAAAAAAAAAAAAAGGATAGTGTTAAAATTTGCTCTTTGAATTTTTTTTTAGTTGGGTTCCTTTAGATGTGTGAGAGGAGGGTTGTGTGTGTGTGTGTGTGTGTGTGTGTTGGTCTTCTATAGTGTGAGAGGTAGAGTAGGTTTTTTTGTTGTGTGTTCTTTGGTTGAAGGTTGGGTTTAAAGTGTGTAAGGTGGTTTGGGGTGTGTTGTGTGTTGTTGGGTTGGTTTAGGGTAGAAAATGTAAAAGGTGCAAAGTATAATGAATGAAAAAGTTGGGATGGAATTTGTGGTTTTGTTTTTTTTTTTTTTGTTAGGGTGGGGTGTGGGGTGGTGTGTTTTTTTGGGGGGGTGATTTAGAAAGATATTTTTGTTTGTAGGTAGTGGTTGTAGATAAGGAGGAGGAGGGAAGGAGGGGATGGGGAATAAAAAAAAAAGGGAAATTGTGGGTAGGGAGTAAGTGTGGAGGTGTTAAGTAATTGTGTGGTAAAAAAAAGGGGGGGGGGGATGAGGAAAATAGGGGGGGGGGGGGGAGAGGTGGGTGTATGGAAAATAATATAGTAGGGAGAGAGAAGAGGGCAGTGATGGGTGGGGATTGATTAAAAATTTTATTTTTTTGTAGGTGGTGAGAGTTGGGGTGGTTGTATTTTTTTGGTGTGGTTGTGTTTTGTGTGTTTGGGGAGGGTATGAGGTGAAGGGGGCGGTGTGTTTGTTGTTGGTTTGGTGTGTTGTTTTGTGGGTTTGGGGGGGTTTGTGTTGTGTTTTGTGGGGTGTTGGGTTGTTAGGGGTTGTGGTTGGGGGGGTTGTTTGTTGGTGGGGGGTGTTGGTTGGTGGTTGTGGGTGGGGGGGTGGTTTGGGGGGGGATATGAGGGTGTGGAGATTGTGGGGTGTGGGTGTGGAGAGGTGTGGAGAGGGCTGCGTGTGTGGTGTGCAATTTTTGGTGTGGGGTGGGTTGGGTGAATAGGGGGTTGGGGTGGAGAGGAGGGTGGTGGGTAGTGGGTGGGGGTAGGAAAAAAGTATTGGTTTGGGGGGGGGGTTGGGTAGAGAGGGGGCGTGGTGTGTGGTGGGTGATGGTGGGGTATTGTATTGAATGAGGGGTGATATTGTTTTGGGGGTGTGATGTTGGTGTTGGTGGGTTTGGATTTGTGGTATAAAAATAAAAATAAAAAATATGTAAATGGGGTGATGGTTTTTGGTGGGGGTGGTGGGTGTGGTTTGTGGTGGTTGGTGGTGGTTGTGTGGGTGTGGGTGGTGGTGGTAGGGAATTGTTTTGGTGTGTGGTGTTTTTGAGATGGGGTTGTTTTGTTGTTGTTTGTGTGTGTGTGTGTGGGTGGTTGTGGGTGTGTGAGGGTTGTGTGGGGTGGGTGGGTGGGTGGGCTTTGGTGAGGGGTTGGAGCGGTGGGTGTGTGTAAGGTGAGTGTTGGTGGTGTGTGATGTGGAAGTGGTGGTTGGGTTTTTGGGTGGGGGGGGAAGGGGGGGGGTAGGGGGGGGTGGTGTGGGTGGTTTGGGGGTAGGTGTTTGGGGTGGTTGGGGTTTTGGTTTGGGTGTGGTAGGGTGTGTGGGTGTTGATGTATGGGTTTGTGTGTGTGGGGGTGGGGGGGGGAAATAGGATTGGTGTGGAATGGTGGTGAGTTTGGAGGTAGGGGGCTGGGTGGGTGGTTGAAGAGGGGTTGTGGTGTTTGGGGGTGTTTGCTTTTGCCTTTTTATTGTGTTGTGGGGTGGGTTGTGGTGTGTGGGTTTGTTTGTTGGTTTTTTGTTTGGGGGGTGTTTGGTGTTTGGGTTGGTTGGTGTTGTGGGTTAGGGTTGGGGTGGGAGGGTGGTTGGTAGGGATGTGTGGGTGATTGAGGGGGTGTGGTGTTGTGGAGTTTGTGTGTGGAAGAAAATTTGTGTTGTGTGTGTGTTTTGTTTGTGATTTTGTGGTTAGGTTCTAGAGGAGGTGGGTGTAGGGTAATAATGGGGTGTTTTTGGGGTGTGTGTGGGCTGGTTTGTTGGGCTGGGGTGCAGAGTCCCCTAACAAGTCCACATTCAGCTCATACTTCTCTTAATTTAACTAGTAGTAGCCCGCCATGTCGCTAAATAGCGGTAGCTTATTGCCGAAAAATTGGCTAAGGAAAGCCGCTAGTTAGCGACATGACGAGACCACTATCTGCTTCACCGGGAACTATACACCGTAAAATTAGATTCGTTTAGTTTTTTGTTTCTGTTTTTTTTACCACGGACGTGTGACAAAGGTTACTCCAATCCCGAAATCTTCTCACGAAGCTTAGTCCGACTGAAGTGGGTAACGGTCTTTGCAGTTTTTGCGCCAAGCGGAGGTCCTTGTTCCCATAATGCAATGCGCGCTTCGAAAATACGGAAAAACGCCTGTAAAAAATAATTACAGAAAATTCCTTCACAGTAAAACTGTACATTGTGCCGTATTTTTACGGACTTTTCTTACAGTGTAGAGGTTTAACCCCCTGCTGTGGCGATACAGTGACTCAACAACACTTGTACTTAACTGCAGTATGATAAAATGAAAGTATATAGCAATTTACCATCAACTGAATGCTATATTTAAAACGGAGAGTAGGGGCCATATTTTGATGATCTACAGCACATGGTCTAACATGCATTTAGGGCGTGTCCAACTCCTCCTGCCAGTTAAACGGCAGATAATCTGGGCGCAAAGTAAAGTGTACGAGCAACGGGGTTGTATTTAGTCTATTAACTAATCATTTTGGGCGTAGCAGGGATTAAACCAGCGTGTCATTGGGTGAGCTGTTTTCTGCTAAGGAAGCGGATCTGCTCGTACACAAAGTGAAAGTGTGCGAGCAGATGAATGTGGTGCTTGGCGAGCAGATCCTCTGCCGTCTCCCAGTCCTCTGTCCCATCAACAACTCCTTTTGACTGCATATGAATAAATGCAGTGGTAACCTATTTAACTGGTGAGGGTTAATTAATAAATGTGGTAAACATGTACTGATAAATAATGAAAAGTGTATTGCTTTCTGATGCAGCCCACGAGGGGCTCGGTCCAGCTGAGCAGAATCCTCCGGAGACACTTTACCCACAGGATTACAGTCTGCTGGAGAGGCATCAGCCTCAATACACCGCCGTTTAGGGGAGAAGGTAAACTCTGAGGCAGCCTGCGTCTACACTCCCAACAGATAGAGCGATGATGACAGGAGACGCCATAGCGGCTTGTGACCATGGTGATCCTGCAGGTTGAGCAATACAGAATAATGAACCCTTTTAACAGCAGGAAAATACTGCACTCGACTTTAGACCAGGCTTTTGTTTGTTTGTGATGCAATCTTTCTGCTGCCGCTAGAAAGCAATACACCAACAACGCGTCTGACCACACCTCAGTTTAAGACCAACACACCCATGGATGCACAGATAGATCAAGTATATTATCGACATGACAACATTGAATCTGAATGAATGAATCAGTGATGGTTGTGCTGCGCTGTGCACCACTTTGCACCGGGTGTAAAATAGAGCCCCAAACTGCTAATTTTCATCATTGATTAATCCAGCAAAGACTATACAGTATAATATTAGGTCATCAAGAATTCATTGAACCAGACGCACTGTGTGGCGTCATCACTGTGCTGCAAAAGCTCCACTCTGAAATGAGAGAAAAACCTCTCAAACCTGATTCCTTTAAAAACACTATAAAACACTGTGGTGGTCCTTTTTTCTGAATAGTTTCTAAAAGACGAGGCCTTAATGCTACTAAAACACTCCAAGTCTATTTCATCCAAACGATGTTCGGATTTCAATATCTGAATTACAAAATCAACACAAGAAATAGTATTTTTGACCATTTTTATATTGAATGTACGATCTTATGTTATTATCTTAAGTTTTACTTGATATTTCATATCATACATTTCATTTTTCATTACTTATAATAAAACTACTCCATTTCAAAAAGTAAAAATTATACAATTTAGTTGTTTTTTATTGATTTTCTACAGAGCACAGTGGCAGAGTGTGATGATCCACAGGTTCAGTGTCACGGCCAAAGACTCCTCTGTGTGCACAGAGTCTCCTGTAGTGGATATCAGGAGGATGTTACAGACAGATTCACTTTCTAGAGGTAGAAAACCTGCTTGGCTCACTTTGGGTATCCAAGTGTCCAAATGGAGAGTCCCGGTCCGATCTTGACTAAAACCTTTGTAGAATCTATTTACAGTATATCTGCTTTGGCTCAGTTGTAGTCAAGGAGCTGCTGAATGAATTCAGTGTTATCTCTGGAGGGCATCGACCTGATAGTTGTGTAGCTATTCTTTTATTATTATTATTATTATTTATTTTGGGTATGCCATCTCAAGACGAACCACCAGCACCTTAGAGATGTTGGAAAAACATCTAAAGTATGAGAGAAATGAGGCCGCTGAAGAACAGACGCTTTCTGAGCCGACAGTCGGACGGATGCCGTGGACACCAGACGAAGACAGAAGAACATGGCTGAAATTCAGCGGTAACTGCAGGGGGTGGATATGGTGTCCTGGATTTGAATGCATTGATTGAATATGTAAAATGAGATTTAATGTAAAATCTATCTTTAATTATAGTCATGCCAATAAAGCAAAGATGAATTACAGAAAAAACTGAGCTGCAGAAGAAAAGGACAGACAAAGACGTGTGTTCCTGGATGGTCATGTGTCACCAAGTGTCACCAAATAGCTGCTGCTGCTGGAAATGAGTCTATAAATAATTTGTTCATGTTGCCTCTTGTCCTCCTGCTGCTGCTGACATGATTATTTCATGTAATGACTTTTCTTTGGAGATGATTTTCCGCAGAGCCTTGCTCGCTTCCTTCCTGCTTCTTCTTCTTGTCCTCACTACCGTGGTGAGACGATGATGACTGTCTCTCTTTCTGCTTGCTGTTTTTAATGCCTCAAATCACACAGCGTGGAAAGTAAAATGAGAGTTTTCTGAAGCAGACGACGCTGCAGCAGAATTTCAAGAAAGCAAAATGAAAATGATCAGGGATAGGGCCGACTATATATGTATATAATCACTTACTTAAAAATAATTGTTTGATGCGCAACAATATTCAGGACCTTAATTTACTCAGACTGAGGAGACAATACTCAAAAGAACCAATTATTCAGTCTGTTACATGTGTGCAAGACAGTCAAGGTCTTTCACACCAAAAACAAAAAACTGGAAAAGAAAGTAAACCATTTGTTGACCTGGCTTTCAGCACACTGACATGTTGAAACAGGATACAAAATATGAGTGCATGCTGGCCATTAAAATGTCACTTAAAAGGAAGAAAGATGCCCAAACCTGGAAAAAACAGACCCAAACAGAAGTGCACTATGTGGACGGGGATGTTCTGAACTTTAATAGTAGTACTAGTAGTAGTAATAAGTAAGTAGTCAGTGCGCACAAGGCACCCTTTACCTTTTTATTTGTGTCCCATGCATGTGTTTTACTTTCACTTTACAACCACAATGTTCAGTGACATTTTCACTGTACAAACATAGTACTTTTAATCCTAACTAACTGCAGTTTTCATCAGACAAACAGGAGGGACTAGTGCATTTATTGGTGACTATTGCTTCCTTCAGATGGTGGTGTTTACGGTGTTTACCAGCCTGACCCTGAACGCCCCCCTCATGTCGTATTCACAACCTCGTCAGTGGAAAGTTTCTGAAAGCTCCGAGTTCACAACTTGTGACGTGTTTGAGGACTTTGTGCAAAATGGTCAAGCCCATGGAAGTTCATTTATTGCTGCATAATAAGTTAATACTGCTGCTAGTAACACTGCTACTACTTCTCAAAAATCAACAGTGCGCCTTATAACCCAGCGCACCTTATGTATCAATTCTGGTTGCGTTTACTGACCTCGAACCAATTTTATGTGGTACAGGGCGTCAAAAATCTGTCAAAATGTTTTATTACGACTTTGGTAAACTACGAAGCCGCACTGCTGGATGGACTGTTGGAGATCTCCGTCCCTATTGAGACTCCATGCTGCCCATCTCACCGACACCGTCAAAACGAAAGTGAGGAAAACTACTTCGGAGCTCGCCGTCATTCCGGGTGGATTAACTAAAGAACTCCAATCGCTAGATATCGGTGTCAACAGGTCGTTCAGAGTTAAACTGCGAGCTGCGTGGGAGCGTTGGATGACATAAGGTGAACACACATTCACCAAGACAGGGAGGCAACGCCGGGCCAGTTCCTCCACTATCATGAGACCAGAGCGTCTTATGTATGAAATCCCAGCTGGCATTGGGCGAAGGCGGGTTCACCCTGGACAATCGAGTCATCAATTAAACTAAACTGCATGTCTGGACTGTGGGAGGAAGCCGGAGAACCCGGAGTAAACCCTTGCTGACACAGGGAGACCATGCAAACTCCAAACAGAAGGACCCCGAGTCGGATTCGAACCTGTGACCCTCTTGCTGTGAGGTGACAGTGCAGCCCTAAAACTACTCAGTGTAGGTTTGAGTTAAAATAACTCAAGGAGTAGCGAGACTTAAGAGTGGAAGTTACACAACCAATAAATCAACAATGACTTCTGGTTTCACACGAGACACAAACGCTGGTCTCTGGGGTAAAAATCCATGTTATGTGAACCGCCCTCACGGAGCTCTGTGGCTCAGAGGAAGAAGAGATATCGGGCTGGGATGCTTGTTAGTAGATAGCATTGGATTGAGTCTGACATGAAGAAACAGCATATCAGCCGACTGATGCTTTAAATGTGTTTAATGTCTGAATGTTGAGTGTCAGGAGGAGAAGACCACGATGAGCCTTCGTCCTCCTCAGCAGCAGCAGGGCAGCAAATGTCCCGTCTGAACGCAGCAGGTTCTCCCCTGGACAGGCGATCCATCAGGTCCGGCAGGGCGGAGCTCTCCTTGCCTCTCGGTGCTCCAGACAGCCAATCGGCTGCGAGATGCCCCCCCTCATCGTCACCTTGCTGAGCCAAACAGCAGCTGTCCTGGTGCGGTGGGAGGGATAAGGGCAGCGAGGAAACCCGGAGCCACTTTTAGAAACAGTGAGAAGAGAGGCAGCCCGATATAGCAGCCAGGACTGACGAGAACAGGAGGAGAGAGGACGCCAAGAACACCACGGTCAGGACGCCAACGCCAAGCTGATGACAGCAAGGACATGGGGGGGGGCAGTGTGTTCTCAAGGACGAGCTGAGAGGCCCAGAGGAGGAGGAGGAGGAAGAGGAGGAGGAGGAGGAAGAGGAGTCAGATGAAAGGAACAGATCTTCCTGCATGATTTTCTGGGTTTGGGTTTGAATTTTGATGATGCAGCATTTTATATCAACTTTAAAACCTCACAAAACCCTCTGACTTTAACTTACTGACATGATAGATATTAATAGCAATAATCCCTGGGTCTTTCTACAGTGTCCTGCTCACATTTGGTCTATTTTTACTTTCTCTCAGAGACAGAAACGTTCATATGTTGACACCCGGACATCTCATGTCTAGAAGTTGACTTGTTTTTGTGAATGCAGCTGTAGCTGCTGAGGACACACTGGTCCTGTCCTTTGTGTCTCTTCTGTCCTTTCAGGGAGGTCGAGTGATGTGAGGCAACATCTATAGTTTAGAGATTTAAAGTTACACACTCAGTCCTGCTCCTCCTGTGCTTATGACTCAGTTCCTATTTCAAAAGGCCCTGCTTGGGTCCTTGTCGTTGATAGTGTTTAATCAGGGCGCTGCCGCTGCAGCTGGCCGACGGGCTGACTGGTGTAATCTGAACACCTGGGTCCACTTTACTGGCTGCCTCTAGCAGTCTGTTCAGAACAGGTAAATCAAACTACTTTTCTGCTAACAGAGACAGACGACGATTCTAGACAGACAAGAGACATGTTCATTTAGAGACATTATCCTGTTTCTTTATATATATACAGTATATGTAACTTACAGAGCTTCTAAACAACCACCGGACTCCACAGACACCACTAACAGGAAGGAAACACCACATTAGACAGACATTATGCATGTCTTGACTATGCATTTTAACCTTGTCTGCCATTAGCTTCAGACAGGAAAACCACTTAGTTAGGATAAGGGAAAGCATCCTGGCTGGGCTTATAATAAGAAGAAAAAAAAAAAAAAAAATAAGTAAACTAAGTAAAACATAAACGAAAACAACTGTGCAAAACACATCACAAATATCAACATCATCTTCGGTTAATACCAGTCTCAAACACAGGTCTCCTGGTTAAAAGTCCAGTGTTTGTTGGACCCAGCCACCATAAGTGGTCTTTTTCCCTTTTTGTACTACATCACTTATTCTTACCGCAGCATTTATACGTGGTTCATTTATCGCTGCATAATAAGTTAATATTGTACAGTACATTGTAATTTCAGTCTTATATTGTTTTTCTTGGTAATTTCACGTCTCAGCAAAATGTTGATATTCTCAACGCCATCATCTTTCTATTGTCTTTGCATTTCCAGCATTATGTTTCCCACTAGCTAGTTTGCTAAATTGTTAGCCTCTGTGGCTTCTAGACTCAGGCAGGAACAGCAGCGGTGTTCTTCATGACTCAACCATTTGAACGCCACACATGTCGTGTTCTTGACTTCCCATAAACACGGTAAACACGACCGCATTTGAAGGCACCATTACTGCACGCTGAACACCGTGCACATTATTGTAGCATTTATACAGCTTTTGCACATTTGCTGTCCTTGCTCTACAGTGGTGGATGTATGATGATGATGGGGCTGGAGCCAATCCCAGCAGGCATCAGGGTCCACCTTGGACAGGTCACCAGTCCATCACAGGACACATATAGACAGACAACAATTCACACCTACGGGCAGTTTAGAGTCATCAATTAACCTGCATGTCTTTGGACTGTGGGAGGAAGCTGGAGCACCCGGAGAAACCCCACACTGACATGGGGAGAACATGCAAACTCCACACAGAAGAGCCCCAAGCCAGATTCGAACCTGTGACCCTCTAGCTGAGGCAACACTGCACCACCGTGCAGCCCTGGAAAGCATCAGCAAATTGTAATTAGATTACATTACTTTTATCTAACAAAGAAATGGTGTCAAAAACGTCTAAGTAGTTAAAGGCGTCCGGCCTCAGTTGAACAGAAGCAGCATGAACAGCTGTGTTTGGATGCAGGCAGAGAGCAGGAGCACCTGAACGCCTCACAAACAAACTGACGCTGATGACTCCTCCCCTGTGAACGCTGTGTCAGTGTTTGACTCGGATACACCTGTAGCTGCTGACAACGGCGTGTTAGCAAACAGGCGAACGTGTGTGTGTGTGGGTGTGTGTGTGTGTTGTGATGTGCTCGGACGGCAGCTCTCCACCTGTCAGCTCGACGAGACCAAACCGAGGGGATGCCTTGTTTGAAGAGAAAACAAACCTGATAGGAAGTTGCGAGGATGTCGCCAACGTAATTATGACTGCAGCGTTCGCGGCGGCGGCCTGGCTTCCTGACAGTGAGGAGCATTGTGGGAATTATCTGCCCATGTAGTGCAGCATTAAACATTTAGAAGGTGCTGATTGCCTGGATAGTCGGCAGCAGATTTGTTGTCGTGGAGATGAAAATGACGGCGACAGGAAACAAAATTAGCGTGTTTGAGGCGGCTGAAGTTCAAGTGACTGCAGGAGGAAGGTTAGCTGAACGTTCCACGAATATTCACAGGAAACGTCCCCGGGGAGGACAGACCCAATTAACAAATCCCATTAATTACCAGACTATCACAACTGATTAGGATATGGCCGTCTGCTCTCGGCTCACTGCAGCCCACATTTTCTGCTTCATGGAAAACAGTTACGGAGAAAATAAAAAAATAAAAGTACAGAGTGCCACGTACTATCAGATGCTGCTTGAGTGGCCTCGCTAACATGAGCTCGTTAATACAGAAACACCACAGACTGTGACGAGGGAGAGGACAGCAGGAGATTAATACGAGACTAAACACAGCCAGCGAGGAGAGAGAAGACTCCATTTGTTCCTCCGAAGCTCCCACTGCTTCAGGAAGCTTCGAGAACAGAGTCACTGCATTAATTACTGTGTTTTATTGTCATGCTTATGAGATCATACAGCTGTTGAGAAAAAAATGATTTAATAATGAATTTACTGGTTTTATTTGATAGACTAAAATAAGTTTATTTGTGAAATGAAAAGAGTTTTGTAGAAAATATGTTCATATAAACTTAGGGATTGAAAAAAATAGGAAAAATATGTGTCCTGCACATATTTCAGAATAAAAGCCTTGTGTTTACAAATGAAGGAGTTCTTTCTACAAAAAAAATGCTTGAGGGGTTTTATTTTGAAATGAAAGCAGGAAGTGTTGATTTAAAAATACATGTTAACTTTTTTCATGTCCGTGACATTTCCTACAGCTATCTAGACATCAAAAGTGTAGTAATATTGCTGATATGATGTCAATATACGATCACTTTCACCGTCTGCTACTCACATCAAAAACAGGTGAGACCTTGGATCTCTAGAAGAGATGCAGCTGGACGCACGTCTCGCTGTTACCGTTAACATGGACTATATAATATACCATATAATAACAGTAGGGAGGTGGGACACTGGTGGTGATCAGAGTCTTGGATGTGTCAATGATCAGTAACAAAACTGATTCGATAGCATCAGTATTTTTCTGTAGTGTCAGATTCTCCCTCTGGACACCTTTGTGGCAAAACTGCCCCATTAACCTCCATTATAACTACATTTGTTTAATCTCTCTGCCACTACAGTGTGAAAGCATGCATACTGTAATGTCAGCATTTCATTTTGAAGAAAAGTGGAGACATTTGACATTTATACTGTATTCCATCATATTCACAGTTTCCCCATTGGAGGCTGATTTTTTCCAGTGTGACCACCAGCGGCCCCAATGGTGACTGAGTGAAAAATTATTAATAATTCAAATAATTGAACTGCCATTTAAAGGGTTAACATTAACATTATTGAATGTTTGGTAGTTTTGAACAAGTCTGAAGTTGTTTAAATGATTTATGAAAAAAAACTACTAATGTCTGATGATTTAACAGCTGGTTTTTTTTTCTTGTATGTGTACATTTTTGACACGAAGGTGTCCAGAGGATAGTAAAGTTGAGGAAGGAAGGGTTAAGAGTTCAATTAAATATAATAATTAAATAAAAGAAATTCAGTCCATCATTTTTATCACTTTTTTTGTGCAGTTTGTAAAACACTCTCAGTGTTGTCCTGCTAATCTACTATATCAGTACTGTCACAGGATTGAGACTCCTTCACTTCTTCACATTTAGTTTCAGTCTTAGTCTTTTAAACTAATGTTTTCCCTCATCCATGACAAATTAATCCAAATCATTTCAAAGAAATATCACGTTGAGGTGTATTCAGACTCGTTGCTGTGACACAGGTGCCTCTCATTTCTCTTGATCATCTTGGAGGTGTTTCTGCAGACTGGCTGGAGTCCACCTGAGGGGAATTCAGCTAATTGGACGTGACTTGGAAAGGCACACACCTGTCTATAAAGAGCAAGTAGCCAGCATGAGGAGGAGGGAGCTGTCTGCAGAGACTGGAGGGAACCTGGCCACAGTTTCTTTTACTACCTGTTGTAACTGTTAGATTTGGCACATTTGGTTTACCAATATTATTATTATATAAACAATGTCACGTCTCCCTGTTTTGTTTGGATGTCAACAAGCTTCATCAGTGAGACATTAACAAATAATCAGATAAAAAGCATCTCTTGTGTATCAACGTGCAGCATCTCTTGTATTAACAGGATGAAAACAGGCACATCTCTAACCATATTTCCTGCTTCTTCCTTGCTCCCCTGTCGGCCGCCCGCTGCCGGCTGGAAGCTGATGACCATGATCCAATAGAAATCCCAGCAGCAGGTCGCAGTCGTCACATTTCAAACCCAGCAGAGACTGGAGCAGGAACGGCGTTCTCCTAAAACATAAACACACACAATAATGATCTCCGCCGGTGAGCCAATAACAGCCAGAGTGTTTCTTTACTGAAGCTAAATCATTTTAATTATGAAGACGGAGGAAATCAATATGCTGTCTGTACATGCACTCACATGCTGTCAGATATCCAATTATGCTTATCTTATTGCCGTGATTAACAGTGAGCAGTTTGACCACACAGGAGTCTATTGTACAGTGGGAGGCGGTTGATTCACGGCAATAAAGCCTCCAGCTTAAAAGCCCCAGTCAGTCATCCAGATAGAAACAAAATGGACAAAAGCAAGAATTACTGATTTGTAATCTTCTAATTGAATGACTGAGCTGTTAATACAAAACAAGTTCACCAGAGTGGTCAATAATTCAGACATTGTAATCTCTTCAATGGTGTTTTTTCTGCTTTTAAAATATTAAACAGAAATTGTCCAGATATGTAAATAAATGGTCCTCCAACCATCCTTGGTTTTGAAATGAAATATAATCTTAAATCAGCCAATGAGGGACAAGTAATTCACCTGCATCCAATAAAAATCACCTTTTCTCTGCTATTGATTCCAGTAAAACTCCACATGGGTTCATAATGGGAGACATTTCCCCATCAGCTGCATACAGTGGGCCTATGTGGGTCTATCAAGGCGCTACAAGTGGGGCCCATGTGCTATCATCCTCAGTCCCCACTTGGGTCTCATTTGTATATATTATATACTGCATGCTGGGTAATGATAGGCCATGGTGGGCCAACAATGGGGCCTTCATGGGAAACACTGGGCCTCAAGTGGGACATCTGGTGATTATGTGGGTAAAACGAAGCTTCTCCCCCCCAGACAGCCCACTCTACTACCACTATACCTGTTTTACACAGGCTGCTGCTTAGGGACAGATCCATGCTCGAGAACAGAGAGGGTTAAAAGGAGAAGGGCAACACAGCAGCACAATTAAACGTTAACGTAACCTGACTGCTGACTGGCTGTTTCACATCAAATGAGCAAGAATGTACAGTATGTTGAGGTGTGTGAGGTATGGAGACTGAAGGACAGTACATGAAGCATTACACAGCTGTTGAGGAATGTGTTGGACAAGGACATACATCTGAGTTGCCTTCAGGTATTGTCCTCTTTGATACGTAAACTGACTAAAGTGGACGTATTACCTGTAGTGTCACCTACTGGTTTGCGGACTAAGTTTTGAAGCCTTGAGTTCAGCATTTTGTGCCGTCACCATCTTGGTTTTTTGCAACTAGAAGTGAGATTAGAGGTGGAGCTAAGTACAACCAAACCATTTTAAAGTGGCCAAAATATTCTAATTAACTGATGAAGTGAAAACAGACTGTGAAAGGGTTAATTGATTCCCATTCTCTTCTGTATTTTTGTGTGTCCAGTTCAGACTGAGACATGATGAGTTGGCCAGCTTGATGCTGCTGATGTCACAGAGAAGCTCACACCTAGTGGACGAGGTGAGGAAGTGACTGAGGAAGAAAATTTTACATTTAGGTCATCCAGCAGTGACTTCATGCGCGTGTGATTCATTCAGTCTGGACGCGGAGGGATGAACATCTCCTGCTGTTACTGCAGCTAGGAGGGCCTGCTGACGAGGACTGGGCCCCCTGTGGAGAGCTTTGGGACGAGGAGGGTCCACGGCAGCACCGGCTGCTCGTTGAGAAGAGGAAGAACGAAACGTACTTTCGTGTCAGAATCTACAAAAGTCTCCAGTAACACCATAAGAAGTTGCTAGATTTATCGCTAGTTGCTTTTTTGACACTTGAAGAGTCACTAGAGGGGTCTGAGAAGTTGCTAAATATAGCAATGAAGTTGCTAAGTTGGCAACATTGATCCTGGTGAACTAGTGCATTGATCTTTGCCGCCGCCCTCAGGGGGCCTGGACCCAGGCTGGGAACCAGTGATCTATTTGACTCATATCACCATAATTCACAAACTGAACATGATGCTGTATAGAAGACGACTTGAAACTAGTGACTGAGACCATAAACTGATGTTTACAATGTTTACTGAGGTAATCAATCAGAGAGAAGTAGGGTCATTTTCTCATAGACTTCTATACAACCAGAGGAGTCGCCCCCTGCTGGCTGGTAGACAGGATGCAGGTATAAGGCTCTTCAGCATTGGCTTCACTTTTCAAACCCTGAGGTTGCCCAGTGACGTAAGTGGAAGAGGGGCAACAACCAGTCTGTCTCAAAACAAAACTGATGAAAAAAATGATTTTCATAATCTTCATACATGTGATAGGATATATCAAGGACAAAAATTAGACTTAACTATTAGAAAGAAGGCAGGTTTCAGGCACTTGACTTCACTTTTCAGAACCGGAGGTGATTGGTGTTGCTTTTCCTCCAGCCATGTTTCCTTACCTCACATAGCAGCTGGATTCTCGCAATATCACCAGATCACATGCAAATCCATCTGGTCAGGCTTCAAGCACTGCATTTTTAGTTTGGAACCAATCAACTTCCTGTGAGGGGCGTCATTCAGATGCGTGGGATGTGACTTAAGAAGCGAGTGCATGGTGGGCAGCTCTTTCAGTTTAAAATAATGGCCCAGCTCTGCACAATGTCACACCCGTGCATGTGGTGTGAAAGCAGGAGGCTCCTGGAGGACTGGCAAAACAGGAGCTCTAATCAGCTGATAAAGCTGAGGGGAGTTAACCAGAGAGCTGGCTGACCAAGTACCAGAGGAGCTGGTTAACATGGAAACAGGAACGTGTTACTTAGAAATGGAGAGGCCAGAGGGCTGTGGGGAGCAGATTGGCAGGCTAATGAGGAAGCAGAGGGAGTTTCGCTGGTACAGTAGTTACAATAGCTGCAGTGAGTGAAACGCAGAGGACGAATGTCCCCAGAGAAAATCAATAAAATGGAGCTCCAACGCTGAGCTGATTGTGTCTGGTTTAAGGATACTGACACCTTTTAGAGTCCTGAAACAAAGTGGAAACGACTAAAGTCCCGGAGACTGCATGTGAGCATCTGCAGCATGTTCAGGTGGATTTAATTTTCTCTGTAGTGACTCAGCTGTTCCTGCTCAGAGCCTCATTTAAGTCGACAAAGTGATGCTGCCTGACCTCTATTCATGAGCCTGAGGAGGGATTCTGCTCAGCTTTCATTCTGTCTTTGATTCCCTGCCACCGCCGCCGCTGACTGTACAGTACATTTGCATGTTTGACTAAATAGTGTGAGTCAAGTACACAGCCGGCAGACTCGGCGTGGAGGCGGCGACGTCCCACAGTAAAATAATCAGGCCGGACCGAGCTGATCGGTTCTCCGGCCTAACAGGCGGAGACGTAATACATTTTTAATTGCAAGTGTGATTATACGGCATGAGGAACCTGCACCGGCTGATTAAATGCATTTGGGTTAATATTAGAGGCCAATCATTCCCAGTGACAAAGCCTCTGGAGGAGGGAAGGTAATTGCGGGAGGACAATTATAATCCCTCATATTGTAATAACGGAAAATAATGTCCTCCAGGAGGCTTTTTTTTTTTTACCAAGCAGACAAAAGATAAATGATTGGATGGGTCCTCATATGAACACTGCTGGCAGAAAAAAAAAAAGGTGAGATTCATCAGAAACAATGATTGGATGCTTATGTCAGCGGTTAGGCTCCGACTGTACAATACAGAAATATTAGCAGCAATAACACAGATTGGTTGTTGTTGTTGTTTCAAGCAAATATAAGTGAGTCGTTGTGGTTGGTTTGCCAGAATAATCCATTCATTTAGTCTCATTTTCAGCTGTTACTGATCACTTCACTTGGTCCCAGTGCAGTTTGCCTGGTTTTAAGAAAATCCTAAAAATGTGAGTATCTCACACAGCAGTAACCTCCTCCAGCAGCTCATATTGTTCACACTTTAAATCCAGGGAGGGGACAGAGGTTACGGTCAGAGCTGAGAGCTTTGTCTCTAACATGAAAGTTTGATGTTTTGGATGGATGTGTGTCTCGAAAACTGAAAAGATTTCAGAAAAATAAAGATTTAGGGTGCAATAATGAACTCTGGAAAAGAGACAGAGGGGGAATTTCATACTAAACAGACCCAGCTGATTTGTGTAACTCCGACTGCTGAAGCCTCATCACATCTTAACTTTACAGATCATTGTTGCTCACAACAAGAACTGTGGATTTAGTCTTCCATCACTTTAGCAGGGACTTTCTTCACAGCCAGAATGAAGTGGAGGAGCAGTTAACTAATAACATTTTACTGCACAA
This sequence comes from Pterois miles, assembly GCA_947000775.1. NCBI lineage: Eukaryota > Metazoa > Chordata > Actinopteri > Perciformes > Scorpaenidae > Pterois > Pterois miles. The sequence continues at coordinate 2,353,196 of CAMQGK010000193.1, forward strand.
AGCGACATGGGCATGATGTCTTTAGGTGAACATAAAAAATGGTAACCTGTCCTTTAATCCAATTAGACTACACCTGATGGAGATGATTTACATGCTGAGAAAACATTAAAGGATGGAGGTAAAACAGCTGATTACTGAATTACTTTTATTTATAGTTCCTACTGTGAAGAGAGGGAGACATCTGGAAAACAATTTAAAACACAACAGTGGACAAGTGGACAGATCAGAGTCGATGACACTGAGCCCACAGCGACGTCCTGGAGTACACCTGTACGTCACTGCAGCAAGTTGAGGAGTTAAACCACAAATAAGGTTTTCATGAGTTAAGCTGCTCTTTAAAGTTACTACATGGAACATAGCAGCGCCTCAATATGACCGACATCAGCCAACGAGACCAGCGAGAAGGCTGTCTATTTCTAACAAGTTATTCTTAAAGCCTGCGAAATCAGACAAAACCATTTACAGCAAGCAGGTTTACTAGAAACTCCCTCAGCTCAGACTCCAGCGGCGACGAGTCCAGATCCGGCTCCGGAGCTCCAGCAGGAGGTCCCTCCTGATCCCAATGGGACCGGTATAATGACGAGGCAGTGGTCGGGAGGATCTGTCACATGACGCTAAATTACGAATCTGCTGGAGGCCCCGGCCATATTGCTGGGCCTGCTGGAGGGGAGGAAGCCACAGGAGAACCAGAACCAGGACTGAGCGGGGAAGACTGTCAGACCATGCAGCTGTAAAATGAGAGCGTTTCTAAATGGTGTCTGGCAGATGCAGATGAGGCGGTGGAAAGCCTACTGCTCTGTAGCAGCTTTAAGCGCCAGAAAAGATGAAAATCTTCAACAACAGATTGACGACTTTAAAGCAACAAGGTGTCACATGATGTGGTGACGCATCAAAACATAAAAAAAGGCTCACATGAACAAAGTGTCACCTGCTAGAAAATAATGTTTGAAACGTCATTCAGATCCATAATGTGACAGATTACTATTGAACCTGAGCCAGTATTAAATACCGTGTGACAAAGTTGAAGCTCCGTTTACATCGGCTGCAGCTTTTCCCCAGATGTTGCTGGGTTGGAAGCTGGACATTTTTCACTGAATGTTGTTAGAAGAATTCTTCGGACAGGTTGGTTTGTATGAGAAACAAGGTGGCACTCTGTTGTTGGGCATCTTTTCACTGTGTTGAGCAGAAACCAGGCTCGTGTGTTTGTTTCTCAGGAGGTTGATCGAGCGGCTGCTGCTGACTGCGGACTCCCTGAAGTCCCCCTCACCTACGCCGTGGCCCACGGCGACAGTTGCTAAGTAACCAAACACTAGGACCCTGCACACTGAGTCAGAGGTTAGCAGGCAGGACTGTTCCCTCGGTGTGTGGAATATTATAGGTTTACATCGTAATTAGGCCTTGGGATCGATACTGTCCACTGTCCGGCTCATCCTCCTCATCACCAGGGAGCACGCAGCCACTCAAAGACGTCTCAGACTACATTTTTCCATCAGTGCTTTCAGTTGTTGATTCAGAGCAGATCACCTTTTGCTGCCCGGGTTGCTGGAACTAAAACCACCGGTTGTATTTAATGGAATAAAAAGAATAATACTTTCAGGTGTCTCAGTATCTTAACTTCCATCCACATCTTCAGTAAACACGCCTCGTCTGCTCCTCCTCCCTCTCGGCCCGCAGAATCCGTGAGTCACCACAATATATGAGTATTTTCTTAAGTGTATAACAGGAGTCATTAATGCCCTCATGCTGTTTTACAATGTCTCATGCCTCCACATTCAAATGAGGTGTAAAATACGAGCAGCGTCATCAGGAAAGCCCCGCTGCACCGATTCGCAGCCATGAGACGATGCATCACCTGCCCCCAATCTGTAACGCTTCATTAAAAAACAACACACAGCAGCGGACCGCGCTCGAGGCCGCTGGTCCAAATATCATCGCTGTAAATACACACTAACTCACTTCACTGCTGCTGGAGGACGACCTGGACTAACGGCCACGAGAAGTCTGCTTCACTGCTGATAGTGGTGACGTGTCAGGATGTGATACAAAAACGTGTGTGTGTGTGTGTGTGTGTGTATATATACACAGTATATTGCAAATACAAGTATAATAATGCACTGTGTAAACATGACCAGTAATATTGCACATAGATGTAAATATTACACAGATTTCATAGTAATATTTTAGTTAAAAGTTTTTACCTTATTCACCTGTATAGCGAATAATTTTACAAAACTATAATAATATGAATCATATCTTTAAATGCCTTTTTTTCTAAAACTGATCATGGTCTCAGGATTTTTCCTGGTCTCCTGTTTTATTTTGGAAGTTCACTCTCCACAGGTGTCCTGCGTTGTGATTGGCTGCCCCGCCCTGATGACTTTCACCTGTTCCTCCTCAGCCCTGCCGTCACCTGTGCCTTGTTATCTCCCTCCTGTCCTTGTGTATTTAGTCTCTGTGCTCTCCTTGTCTTTTGGTCTTTTACTCAGTATTTCTGGAGTGATAGAAGCAGATATTCAAAACGCCGCTCTGTAAAAACCTGACTGGCGCTATCCAATGTTAGCACATATTTAATGGGATAATGCCTCATTTGCACATTGAAACATAACATTTCAGAAAATGTTTAATAGAAAAATGAGCTGTGTTAATGTAAGTAATCAACTGGGGAAGTTTCATGACGATATCTATGAGCTGAACGTCTTCTCCTGTAGTGTGTCTGCGTACTGTAGAGACGAGGCATGAGGCTGAAACCCTCGCAACACAAAACTGATGGATGACTGAAAAATAGAGATGTTGGCTTTTAAATCAAAATAAAGTTGAGTTGTCATTAAACGCTGCTCGACACCGCTTCACCCGCCTCATTCACATTCATGACCACTTATTGAAAATTATGTTCTGTAAATCTTTAACAGCACCGTTCACTCTCGACTTTTACTTTAACGTCTCCACAGCTGCAATGTTGGTTCAACTCAGTAAACAATCAACAACAATAAAGTACATCAGCTGGAAGAACCACAATGCATTTAGCACTTTGACTTGAACTGATTTGTTTTTCACATTATTGCCTTGAAATTATTTAAAGTGAAAGACAGAGTAACACCAGCGCTCCAGCTCTAGGCTATAAACATTCAAAGGTAAACTTTATACCTGGACAGAGGTGTCCAGTCCTTTCTGATCTGGATCTTTTCCCCCTGGTTTGGTCTGGACCTGGTTTCAGTGAAGGGAAATCTAAATGCTACAACATACAGTGATATTTCAGACCAGTGGTTCCCAACCTGGGGTCCGGGCCCCCTTAGGGGGGCGCCATAGATCACAGGGGGTGCACCAAGATTTGTCTGCTCTGAGGTTGTCAAATTATAAATATATTTACCTATAAATATACTGTATATAAAAGTCTGGATTTATTAAGCAGCTGTGTAATAAGTTGGATAATGTACAGCCAGTACTGACGTTACAGCACTTCCAGTGTTATTTTAAGCCAAACCATAATCTTATCTCCTAAATCACCTAAACCTAACTAAGTTATGTGTTCCCTAAACCTAACCAAGTGGATCTATTCCTAACTTGAGTAGTTTTATTTTGAAAAGACTGGAATGCATCACATTTGTTGTTGACATTCGTGCTGAATGTCACAAAAAAAGGGAAATTCATGTACTTATGTCATCAGTATGTTGATGTACACGAATCAAACAGATTCAGTTTTGGGACTATTTCACGAAGTGTCATGAGACGGTGTTGCACTATCATGGTAAATTAAACTGAATCCGTCACTACGTATATCACTTTATTTTGACAAAACTGAAGAGTTATAATCAGTTGATTACTAAGTAACTCAATACACTTGATGACTTTATTCAAACTGATGATTTATTTTGAGGATTTTGAATTTATTTTTCAGGGTGATGACATTGGGGGGCTCAGTTTTCTTGGACACAAGAAGGGCATCTTTGGGAACGACTGTTTTATTTAATTTATTTCTTTGTGTCAGCAGTTTGTGTTTGTCTTCCATCTCAACATGACGACGCCTCGCTGAACAAAGCCAGCTCCGTAAAGAAATGCTTTCTTGACTGGACTGCTGAGCTCTGACCAGCAGATTAATGTTCAAGTACATTTGGCCATGTGGTGTAAACAGTGCAGTATTTAATCCTGTTGATTTCAGTTTCCAACTGAATATCACATCCTGCAATGTGCCAGAAGCTGACGGCGCCCTCGTGGCCGTCCTTGGAGGCTGAAAACCTGTTGGGCCTATAGAGCGTCTGTAAACTGACAGACGGAGAGCAGCGTCCTGACACCGGCAGCCGACCATGCGTGACGCTCACACTGCTCTTATTGCCACGGAGAGAATAATTGGACAAAGTCTTCATGTAAATTTGCAGAGGCCACAGAATTTAAGGTGGGATCTGTGCATTCATGCAGATGACAAGTTGAGCTCCCGGTTCCTCCGGACTCCCTCCGAATAATCTGAAGGTGGAAGAGGCGACGCTGGAAAACCGGTGAAAAAAACAGGAAGGTGACAGGAATTAAAGAGCCACATGTTCGGCTGAAAGAAAACAACAAACAGACAGCTTTAGAGGAGCTGCAGCTCTGAGACAAGCATGTCGAACCAAATCCGTGTTCAGCCAATACAAATCAGACGTGTCCTGGCGTCTGCTGACAGGCAGAACACAGGCGAATACAGCTGCAGAGGAAAAGATGAAGGAGTTGTTGAATTAGATATGCAACAGAAATGAAAGGGAATAATTAGGCAATCATCAAAAAGTGCACAATTTGTTAAAATTCTCGACACTAATGAAAAAAGGGTGATTGAAGCTGATTGTTTTGAGAGCCATGAAAGCTGTGAGACACAGGAAGATGAGAGCAAAATGGGAAATGGAAATGTTTGTGATGCTCAGACGGAGGCTGGCATGTTGCTGCTGATAATTCACTCTGTCAAAATGCTCGGGTCCACAAAAGACGCTGATTCCTGAAAGTGAAACCGGTTCAAAGCTCCTTTTCCTTCTCTTAAACACTCCTCGGAGACAACGGCCAAGACTGCATTAACAAACCACAGAGGTACATCTGTCTGACTGCAGAACACCCCTGTTTGACTCTTAAAGGATTAGTCCACTTTATTACAACACTGTACTCAACAAGTTGACACTAAAGACACTAGAAATACGTCAGTTAAAGAAATAATGGGCAAACCAAGTTGTGATCTGGATTTATCTTTCCGTGCATGCAGACCCAAATATGTACAACTATGCAAAAGTTTAAAACAAACAAAGCTTAGAAAAATCTGAAAAAAATAACAAAAATTGCTTTAGCAGAAAATAGTTCTTCTTATTATTTCCCATCTTGTTAGTCACCTCTGATTTATCCTGACCCTCCTAGAGCCGATCCCAGCTGGCATTGGGCATGTCTTTGGACTGTGGGAGGAAGCTGGAGAACCCGGAGAAAACCCACACTAAGAGAGAACATGCAAACTCCACACAGAAGGACCGCAAACCAAACTCGAACCTGCGACCGTCTTTCTGTGAGGCAACAGTGCCAACCACTGCAGCCCCATTTCTGTTCCAGTCTTTTCAAAATAAAACTACTTAGTTAGGTTTAAGAAATGATGGTGGTTTGGGTTCAAATAACTCCGAAAGTCCTATGATTTAAATATAGAAGTTATGAGACAAATAAATGAACTTTGACTTTCACACAGTGGTTACAGTACAGTATGACACAGATCATTTTCATTATCAATTAATCTAAAGATTGCTTTCTCGATTAATTGAGTCACTGTTTGTTTTGTTGGTGTCCCCACTGAGACCACGAATACTGACAGCACATATCATGAAAACCTGTTCATCAGATGTCTTAATGCGGAACAAAGTGGCTGGAGAGGAAAACAGCAGGGAGTAGGAGAGGGGTGGAAACCAGTGACGAGGAAGAGGAAGAGGGAGAAGTGACTGGATGAAGATGAAGAAGCTTTAGTGTTTTAAATGTTGGTCACATTAACGGCGCAGACAGCCAGCTCTAATCGACTGAATGACAGATTGAATACCTGTCCGTTTCAGGTCTCGGCCTCATCCATTACGGAGCCCTGTTAAGATGATAGCATTTATTCAGAAATATGCCAGCGTGCGCTCTCCTCCCGCGGGGCGCGCTCATTACTGAGACGTGTCTCTGAGATCTTCTTTTCTCTTCTGGCAGGAAGTGGAGGAGGGAAGGACAAAAGGCAGGCCAGGCCGTTAAAGTTAGAGGCGTTCCTTTTTCACTTTTCCTCCAGCTTTCCTGCATCTTTGAAGGCAACAAAAATCTGGTTATTTCTCACACAGAAGACGTCTGAACGTTAGAAGCCCAGAGCTGCCGAGCGTGACGACTCATTAGGGCAACAGAAACACATGAAACGGAGCAGACGTCCACGACTTGATTTGTTTGGAGCTTCTGCTGCACAAAAGCTTCAGTTAACCGCATTTCATCTGAAAGTCAGACCTGGAAAATGAAAGATGCTGGCAAACAGCCAATCCCTGGCGTCAGTGTTAGTGATAATGATGACATCACCTCAACACAGAAACGCACCGCTGCCACAACAACAACAACAACAACAACAACAACAAACTGTAGACAGTAACAGCTGTAACAGTGAGGCAAGGAAGATGAAAAATAATACGAGGCGCGTAAAATGAAATGAGAAATTGCATCTAAAGGAGACCAGACACAACAGAGCGGCCGCTAAACTGCAAACAAACTGCTGTGCATCAGGCGAGGGAAGACGCAAGTAATGAGGACAGAACCAGACATTAATGGCTGGATGAGAGCTGCAGGACACAATGCTAATTGGAGCTCACTTGTAAATAATGTGTCAACAGCTGACAACTGAAACTAAAGTAGTGTTGGAAAAGTTTGCAGCTGCAGAGTTTCTGCCGGAGACGCTGAGGAGGAGGCCCTAAGATCCTAAGATCATAAACTCCTCCAGTCCACTGCCAGAAACCAGAGACTGAGACCTGGACATGTTCTTTGCTCATCCATGTGAAAGTAATCAATGAGAAAGGTGTAGTCGCCCTACTGGTCAACATGGGAAGATGGGAACGATGGGCTTAAAATGAAGCCAGTGTAAGTATCCCTGAGCACCGTCTCTGCTCCTCTAGGTGAGTCCAACTCGTTCAGATACCAACGCTTGGTCAGTCTGATACCGACACAGAAGCACCCTTTAATGTCTGAATGAGATGCTCCGGTCTGTCAGCCAACCCCAATGTAAACCCATCAGAGTCATTATGATGGTCAGAGCGACTGATTTAGAATAAAGAGCGAGAGGAAGAAAAGTCCACTTAGGAGGACACGATGGATGGGTCAAACAAACACAGGACTTTCACACCCAGATATTTGAGTTTCAAGACTTTGTGTCCTGCAGTCACGAGACTTTTAAAGACTGAAAATAACAAAATAACCCCTCTGGCATGAACTAATATTCGTTTATTTATTCTTTTTGGTTCCTGCTTCAGTATTTCTTTATCTTTGTACTCTGATTTACTTTCTGTCTCTCACTATTTGAAAGTCCTTTTAGATGCAACATGACGACAGCACCTCTGAAACCTGTTATTTCCAATAGATTGCATCGCGCTATGATGGCTTTTCACTGCGTCGAGCAAAGCCCAGCTTGGGATGCTGCACACTGATTGTTGAGTCTTCCACCGGGAAACTACATTAGGTATAGCTGTATTGTTGTCTGGGAGCAAGCAGTAAGGCTAATACATGTTGTGCATTGCTAGAAAGAAGTAGAGAAAATAAAAAGTTTGTTGTGTAAGTAAAATTAAAAACTAGGTAAACCTCTGTTGGAAGGTTATTTTGAAAAGACACCATACATGTGAGAAGAGGAAACTGCCACACCGTCCGTGACACTAGAGGGGAACCTAGAACGTCAAACAAAGGGCACTAACCAAGCAGCAGGTGGAGGTACTACCATCACCAAGGCTGTCATCATGTTCGCTGTCATGCTGTGTATATGTGGGTCAAGTGCAGGTTAACCATCTTTGCTACGTTATACCTAATAGAGAAAATTGCGAATCACCGCTAAGTCACAAGCTATGCAGATTTAGACAGAATATGATGGAAACTACAACAAATAAAAGGAAGACCAGCTACAACAAAGACTGTGAAACTGAGTATTTATAAGCTGGCGGAAGAAGATTCTCTTAGTTTTTTGTGAAATTTGCCAGTTTTCAGTTTCACACACGGGGAATACATCATGAAGCTGAAGCTCAGGAGAAGTACGTGGATCAAAAACAGATTCTATCGATGCATTAAAGCAAAGAGATGTTACAGGATTAGAGGCAGGTTACAAATGTTTATTATAAAAGTTAGACATTATATCACAAATAGTAGACTAGCTCTCAGCCTCGGTAATGTGTCCCACATTGTCCCATACCAACATACTCTTTGTCCCACATTTGGTTTGTTGGGATCTGCTCGCTGACGTTGACGAGGTATGTGGAGAAATGATGACCGAGTCATCCTGTTGCAAGAGACAAGAAACGACTCAGCTGAAATGAAGTGTTTTGTCTCTACGAGGGAACCGAAACAGGAGGATTTACCTGCACATAGATTTGGACTTGGTGCCTCCAGCCAAGAAAAAAATACACCTCCCGCTGTAAGATAGTACTGGTGCACAGTGTGTGTGTGTGTTGCACCACCTGCTGTTCCTCTGCTAGTGTGTATGTGTGTTGCCGTGGGGAGTTTTGTTTCAGCAGCTCATCTGTTGCTCCCTGAAGAGTTGAGGTATTAATGCCAAAACACAACAACTGTATTTCCATCACCTTCCTCCCACTTCCTAAACTCTACAGCTGTGTGTTTCCTGTCAGGATGACACACTCATTGTGTTCTCCTCTTGTCTTCTTCCTTCCAACGGGGATGTAGACACTTTTCATTTGAGCCAAAAATATTCTCCTCCTACCCCCAGAAAGCACTTTAATGCACCTGCTGTGATCATTTTGTGTTTTTCCTCTGAGGACTTCCTGTTTCCCGCCTCAACACGCTGCCTGACTCAGAGCCAGTTTTTTCTTTTTTTTTTTTTTTTAAACGTTCTAGTGTATATTTTCTTTTTATTTTGGGTCATGTTTTATGTTGTTGAGGAAAAAGATGAGATGTACAGATGGAAAGGAAGAGAGGGTGGGAGGTCTGAGTCATCAAGCAGCAACCTTCATGTAAACGTGGGAAAACAAAAAGCGAGGGATTACAGAGAAAAGTCGAAACAGTGAGATATTACAGAGGAGAACTGGCAGGTGGAGAGGAAGAGGGAAAAGAGAACAGAGAGGAAGAGAGGAAACAGGAGAGTCTGGAAGGAAACAAGAGGTAAAAAATTATTTAAAAAAAGGGTAGCGGAAAAGATGTGGAGACAGAAAAAGAGGATAGGAAGAGGAATAGAAAAAAGATGCCTGTACATGGGAAAAATGGGGGTTTTGAAAAGGGTGAAGTATAGAAAGGAAACTGATACTAAAATGGGAAAAGAAGAGAGAGGAAAGGATGAAGAGAAAGACATCAGGAAAAGAGAAGTGATGTAAAAATGTGGTAAAGACAGAGAGAGGTGTACAAGATATTTGCATACATGCATGAAAACATTATAGCATACATCCGACCAACCTGGAGAATAACATTTAATTCAATCTTTTTTCTTTTATTTAATCGTTCTGAGGCGTTCACACTGCTGTTTTCTGCTGGGCGTGTAGCTGACTCATTCCCACACAGCTAAACTGCATCGTCTTTACGTTTCGTATTTTCTGCCAGGTTGTTTGTTTTGGACACCTGTGACGACCCCTCCTCCCTGCACTAGCTCTCCTTTTGCTTGCTGCTCCTCCTCTTTGTGTTGCAGGAGGGAAGGTTGTTAGTGGGAGGAGCCTCACCTGAGCCAGGTGTGTTGTCCCTTTAAATAGCCTCAGCCTGCAGCCTGGAAGACGCCACACTCTCAGCAGCGAGGCGCCGACATGCCGTCCTGCTTTGTTCTTCCCACCACGCACCCATACCTGCTACCTGCTACGTTACTGATTTCCACATGTTGAATTAGTTTACTTTGGTGGTTTGTAAAGTAAATTAAGTTCTTTTTTCCCGCTGCCTCGCATCTGTCTCCCTCTTTGTCGTATCAGCCCGTTCACACATAAAGGTATAAATGTCACGATATCGCTCAGGGCATTTAGCATGCAGTAATCCTTCCTTGATTTCCACATACACCATGTATCCTGTACTGACTGCAGTGTAAATACATTTGTGTTTAGATACTACATATCAAAATAGGTAATATGTAAAAACTATACTTAGTAGTAGTTTTGTAACATTTTTTGTTGTCACATTGCATGTTTAAAACTTTGATGTGGATGGGAATGCAGTTTTCTATGAGACAGGGTTGTACATGTAGTACTTGGATTAAAGGTACACTTATCAGTAATTCTTATGTTGACAAAGGATTAAATGACAATGAAAATGAGTTGTGAAGCCACGGAGGATGCAGCTCTGTGGATCATGTTGGCTCCTCTCAGCTGCAGGTTCTGTCATATTTCTGGTTCTGCTTCCTGCAGGAGAAGCTCTGGTCTCTGGTCGCTACCCGCCCAGCACCAAAGGGATGATCATGTTTCTGTGTCTGATGGTTGTGACAAAGGCAACAGCTTAGTACCACGTTAACCCTCAGCAGGCCACCCGGGCCCAGTGCTGTCATCCCCCTTCCCTCTCCCCTCCATTTCTACACTGTCCTCATAAAGGCCAAAATACCCACAAAATAATCTCAAGAAACTCTTACCATTGCTGTTCATTAGTGCACAGGAATTATTCATTCGAGAGCATAAATTAAATCATTCGAGAGCACAAGTTATTCATTTGTACAAAGTAGTATATCTTCTCCATGACACCAGCCGGGCTGTGTGCTGTTCCAGTGACTGTTTGCCCTCTAAAACTACGACCACAACTCTGTTGATCTAAAATGTCCTCAAATTAAAGTTTAAAGTCAGCATAAGCAGAAAAAGGTGTCCCTGTCCCACTACCTGCTGTCTGTATCCTAGAGATGCCCCTCCTGCAGCTCACCCAGGGGTGCAGCTCTCTCTCTCCCAGCTCCTCTGGGTGTCACGCTGTGTTGCAGCTGCTCTAATTGACTCCCTCACTCGCCCGCATCACTTCTGCATCACTGTTGGTTTCCTGCAGCGTCTGACACCAGCAGAACAACCTCCAACTACCTCCATCCAGCTCTCACTTCATTATAGAGACACTTATGAGGCTTTTATTTTGTGACACTTATACACAAACAAAACTGTGAAAACACCTGTCAAATTAAAAGGTGACTTCATCCAGAACACAAGAATATAATGCTTTTATTCATTTACAGCTTGTGAAGATGTTAGTTAGCGGTTGCTGAGGTCTTATAAGTGGTTGCTATTATCTTCTGGGTGGTTGCTGTAGTGTTCAGAGAGGTTGAAAGTTTACAGCTGATGCACGATGTGAATTATTTTGAAGGGAGAACATAAAAGCTGTTATGCATATAGTAAGCTATAAGGTTTGGGAGGAGTGGTGTTTCCGATGGATGGATTACTGAACAGGCCTGCCAGGGGCCCAGAGTGTCAGGGCCCCTCCTGGCCTTCACTGGCAAAATGCTACTCAATGAGATCAACTAGGAAAAGACTCAAAATGACCACAAAGAGGAGCAAAGCAACTAAAAAGAAACACAAAACAGCTGCATAGAGACACAGACTGCAATAAGACCAAAGTAACTACAAAGATCTGCAGAAGAACCACAGTGAGATACGAAAAGGTGCAAACCAGATGAAGCATCACAACGTCTGGGTCTTGCTGCTGCTGTATGCAGGAGAGCTGGTGACCATGTTTACAGTGACACCCGGTGATAACCTTTACATTCAACACAGAGCCAGTTTTGTTCAACTGTATCTCATGACACTGAGACATTTCAGAGTCTTCTAATGTGCAGCAGTCTAATGTAAAATCCTGCAAACTGTGCTAAGTGGTAAATGTGACTGTCTGCGTGGTTGATAGTGGTTAATTGGTGGTTTCTGTAGTGTTCACGGTGGCTGCAGTGGTGGTGAAGAGCCTTTGGAAACAGAGTCTGTCACAGAAGCACATTGAATCCCAGTTTCTCTTCTTTTAATCTCTATCTCCATCTCGTATTCATAAGATCTGTTCTTGTGATTATGTGAAACTGATTCCATAATGACATGCTAAGTCATAATCATGAGAAAATGTCTCTAATTAGATGTGGTTTGAGCACTGTTGATTACGGGTTTATTAACAAACAAGTGTGACATGAATCTGAGCTAAAATGTGTTGATCAGGTTTATTAAAGATAAACAATCTGAGGGTGATTAATGACACGCTGATCTCTGACCGGGAGGAAGACGGAGATGGCTGAGCTCAACAAACAGGTGCAAAATACTTCACAGTCATCCTCCATGTCTGCCCGGAGACTAGAGATGAGATGGGATCACTGGTCGTCACATTCTGCAGGTTAAACTCGGCCTAATTAAACTCCTCCACAGAGGCGTCGCTGTCTGCCTGCAGATGTGAGAGTCTGAATGGTCACAGACAGCTGTTAATGCAGATTATCGCCACTGCGAAGCACCGACAGCATCGCTGCACCGCAGGATTCAACAGATGCGACGGCTCCTGACCCGCTGAGAGCTGCTGTTCTGGGAAACATCATCACAAAACCAGCAGCGCCGACTGGAACTGGACCGGAGAGTGCAAACATGCTGGTGTGTGTTGGTTGAAATGTGGTCATAGTGCTGACTGACTCCTGGTTTGGATGAATGGAGAGTGAAGGAGGAGAAGATGGACTCAGGTGTGTGTGTGTGTGTGTGTGTGTGTGTGTGTAAATGAATGTTTTTAATTTGCTCTCCTGCTTCTGCTTAGCCAGCAGTCAGAGCTGCTGCCTGTTTGAATACACAGTGATGGATGAGGGGCTGCTACACACACACACACACACACACACACACACATTTATACTGTACTTGTGGGGACACTTGTTAACATCCTCCATCCCCTTGCTCCCAGGAATGTGACTTCACACATGAACTATAAGCCAAATTTATACTCCAGCCCTGAACCTAATTCTAAGTCTTAATCCTCAAACAGCCTCCTGAGGAAGTAAGAAGCCGACAAAAAGTGTCCTCACTGTTCCACAACTCCAGATGGTCCTCGCAACGATACGACGGACATGCAGGACCTTTGCTATGCTTATGTGGACTCTATATTATATTGGTTTCTATTACTCTGATTTGAGGCTTAGCCATTACTTGAGTACTTGTGTTTCTTTGTTAATTAACTTTGAGTTAAAACTTGAGATAATCATTTTTTTGGTCACTTGGGGGCAGTGGAACTACTACTGTAGGGCTGTCGTTTTAACGCCACTAGTTCATTTAACTCAGTGCACGCCATGCTTATTCTAACCTGGATCCTAAAACCAAGTTTGAACTCTCAAAGAGGCCTTTTAGAGGTGAGGACTGGCCAAAATGTCCTCACTTTCCAAAAATGTCCTCACGCCGAAGGTCCTCACAGAGATAGAAATACAAGTACACACACACACACACACACACACACACACTCTCTCTGCTGTAGCTGTCCGTGGTGCTGAACCTCAGCTCAGACGGAGATATGGACAAACAGTGAGGAAGATGACGACCGTTATGAAGATGATGACAAAGGTGACAGTAAAGATGCTGATGATGATGATGATGATGATGATGATTATGGTGACAACAGAAGTGTTGATGATAATAATAAAGGTGACCACGGAGGTCATGATGAGCATTATAAAAACATGAGGTGGTTGATAATGATGATCGTTCTTTTGTCTTTAAAAAACACTTTGATTAGTTTTGTAATTGAGGTTTTTTATTTACATATTTTCAACCTCATAGTTTACCTTTACTTTTAAGGTAATTCAATATACATTGTTAATTTATTTCTGTCATTTTGTATTATTCCCTGGATAAACTTCCTCTATTAATAAAATCTAAAAAGGGATCATAATGCTGATGATCACAGTGAATGATGATGATGAAGATGCTGATGATCCCTTTACCCTTCAGTTATTATCATCAGACTGCTGTTTGTCTTCATCTCTCACAGTTTCATATTCCCACCTGACCTCTGATTGATTTCAGTTTGGCTTCCTGTCGATGCTCTTCCTCCTCCACATTCATCATATTCCAGATATTAAATTCTCTGCTGTGGTTTTATATTCCTCACCATCGACTCCATTTAGAGGCAACACTTAATATCAGGGGCTCATCAATTCTTAATGTCATCAAATCCAAACAGAAATTACAGGCTGCGACTTTTGGTTTCATCATGTTGTTGCTGTTTACCTCTCTAACCACTTTCCTCCTCATCCTCCCTCTGACCCTCGCTATCATCTTTCCTTCCTCTTCATCTCCAGTTGTGCTTCATCATTTGTCTCCATCATTCTCCTCTAACTCCTTTAAATTATATGTCCTCATTCTTATTTAATGTCTCCTGTTTATAAAGAAGCTCACCTGGAAGGTGGACGAGAGCGGGAAGCTGCAGCTGTGACAAAAATCTGCAGGAAGTCACAGAAACATGATAATCCACTTAAAATAAAAAGAGTTTTATTAGACTAGTTTATCTAATTTAACCACTGATGGTTGTCTGATTATGTTCTGTGTGACAGAGCATTAAAATGCTGTATATCTTTGATGAATAAAAGCCTTTACACACTGGCAGGGTTTTTGTTTTTGTGAGATTAATTCACACATTTTGTCAAACTGTTGTCTCTGCAATGAATACTTTCACACAAAACCTCAATAATATGCATAAAAAACAACACACTCTTTTACTGAGCTGTTGCAACGATAATAAAGGCATCAACCAATCGCGTCATTCTGAGCTGGTTGAGTTGTGCCTATATTTACAGTATGAAACAACACGGAGGATCCGTGCACCTTTATTATTCCTTTCAACCTCGACCAAGGCAGCGCAGACCAGACCCACTCCCTCTGATCGATAGATAGATAGATAGATAGATAGATGGACAGATACTTTATTCATATAGTGTTCTTGCCTTTCACAATAAAAGCCCTAGACATAAAATACTCACAAATACTTTTCATGATTTCCTCATCACGCCCTCAGTGTGTAAAGGCTTTAAGACTCTTTATTTTTAAACCTTCACGTTTATTGAATATTGATGTGAAGAACCAACTCACCTCAAACTCATCAGGAAGAAAAGGACCGATCAATAGTCCACACAGTTACATACATGAATATACACAGAGAGAGGGAAATTAAAGGAAAATATTTAACATATTTAACCAGGAGACTGGTGACGGCTGTTACTGTAGTTTAGTTGCAAGGCGAACAATGACATGAAAAGGCCTCATGACATGTCTAATGTCTGTGTAATGTGGTATCTATACGCCTTCCTGTGAGACTGCTGGTGTATAACAGAGGAGGACACAGAACACAGCTGCTGGTTGACGTGAACACCAACATGAAGCACCTTCTGGAGTCGGTTTAACTCTCAGTGTTGAGCGGAGCAGTTTAGCTTTCGGCTTTTGGAGGATTTGATGGCTCGTCTGGTCAGTTACATCGTGCTTGGACAGCCTGACGTCTTACTGGGTCTGAAATCGACGACTACATTGATTTGACCATGCAGGTTATCAGGTGTGGATCAAATCTAACTGACATACATTGAACAGAGATCGCTGACCAACCTGATTCATTTCAAATAAGCATGTTATCCCCTCTGTGACCCCTTGACCTTCCTCCATTCTTTCCCTTCTCTCTTCCTTCATGTCATCACAAACCCCCCCTCTCCCTTCTCCTACTTCTCCTCCTTCTCGTCTTCCTCCCAATCCAGCAGCTAATCGATGAGGCTTTTCTTAAGAATACCACACACACTTACACACACATACACATAAAGACACACATAGAAGCAACAAACTCAGTCATTTTAATGGACACACACACACACACACACACACACACCGAGTGCCCAATTACATATTGCTGGCCCATTCGAGCGCACACAGCCTGAGGAATAATGATAAGTGTTTAAAGCAGCAGTGTGAATGTCTAAACACGCTTTTTAAAAAACACCCCTCGTCTGCATTTCCTGCCGCTGCCGCCTGATAAGATGCCGAAAAAAAAGAAAGAATTAAATCAGCACTCAATAACAATTTTTTAACATTTTAAACAGTCGGATGGATCTGCCAGTGAAGAGCGATCACTTCAGTGTGAAGACAAATATCAACGAGCGGATATCCTCCTGACTGATATCTTCTTTAATTCAGCTGAGGACGGTTAGCATGCCACACGGCGACGCCGCTAACAGGGAGTCAGCACTACACCGGCTCTGAGACAAAACGGGGAAAAACAAATAGAAAGTAATGACTGTTCTACAGGAGATAAAAGCAGAGAAAGTTTATTTATTTATTTATGTCCAAGCTCTTCACCCTCCAACACAAATCAGAGTATTCACACATTATTCATCTCTGGTTTCTCTCCCTTCTAACTTTTTAGCTGCATCTCATAATGAAGTCCACGCTCACTTTCTCTGAGCGTTTACTGTTTTCTGTTGGGTTTACAGCTGGTGGATGCCTGGTGCGTTTTATACCGACGCTAAAGGGTGCCGTGTGCGGTGGTATCAAACGCCCACGGCTGTGATAAAGCCTCAGTATTTAACGCTCTGGGAATGAGAACGAACAGGGTTCAGGGACACCAGTGGTAAACAGCAAATGGACTTGCATTTATACAGAGCTTTTCTAGTCTTCTGACCACTCAGAGCTCTTCACACTACATGTCAGCATTCACACACACATCCATACACTGATATCACAGGCTGCTAAGGTGCCAACTTCAGGATCTAAATACTCATTAATCTCATTGACATCGATGGCTATGCCTTCAGGAGCAATTTGGGTGTTAAGTGTCTTGCTGAAGGACACATCGACATGTGACCGGAGCGGCCGAGGATCCGACCTTCTGATTGGTGGACGACTTGCTCTACTGCTCTGAGCCACAGCCGCTCTGTTTTCAGAACCTTACACAGTGGTTTATACTGTAAACTGCATACGGCGTTGGTCAGTAGCATGTGGTATGAAATGTAAAACCTTTTCTTTTGTAGTACGCTCGTCCGGGTTTCACAGGTTTCTGGTTTTGGAAAGTGGAAGTAAACAGCACAGACACACAGACAGCAAACCTTTACATAACAAAAATGAACGACAGTGACAGTTCCAGCGCTTTGCATTGTGGGATACAGTAGGTGAGGTAGACTGGTCTGATGCAAATGGAGATTTTTTCCGACTCGGTACAACATCCAGGTATTTTTGACATACTGTTGATGTAGCTCATTTGCATGCTACATGCTACATTTTGCCCCAGTCAGCATGTACTACTTGTATAGTATGAGGTTTCAGATACAGCCAATCATGCGCCTGCACACCTGCTGCTCCTTCATTCATCAGCCATTCAGTGTGTATGTACAGTGTACCGACAGCAGGTTTCTGTTACCTTTACTGGACTCGTCTCCTGTTTCTGATGTTCTACCTCTCCTCTTACATCACATCTGTTCACCTATTTTGACTCTCACAAGACATGTAGCACTAAAAAAAAAAAAAAAAGCCATTATTTTAACCACAGCAGACCAGTCTGAATAGTCCTGTCTGCACAGCCGACACTTTAAGAAATGCATGTTCATTATGTAATTTAATGGAAAATTGCAGACTCTTGGAGCCTGACTTTACAGAACATATGCATGAATGTACAAAATTGTATAACCTACAAAATTATTGGTTGTGTGAATTTAAACACTGATTTTATGCATTACGTGTTTTTTTTTTTTTCTTATGCTGTGTCCACACTACATGAGAATCAAGACAGTTTTGGCCCTGATTCCTCCCTACCGTGATTTTCTGACGGCTCTAAAGATGAGCTTTCCAGATATTCCTGTCCTGAGAGGTATGTTAACAGTGTTTTTTACGTCTCCTGACTGGCTCAGATGTCCATCCTGGTCGCTCTGATTTCAAATCGCAAATGTTATAACAAGTTAATATTTCCGATAGTTTATCCTGTTGTGTGTGTGGGAATCCCAGAGGACGGCTGATGACGCAGTCACTTGGGAAAGGCCGACAACCAACAGAGAGCGAAGCTGACAGAGGAAGGAAGGACAACTACCGCTGTCATGGCGGCCACAGCTAATGCACGAGCTAATGCTAAACGTGAAGCATAAAGTAAGATGGAGTACAGCGATGCAGGATCAACTTGTTGATTAGTGTTTATTTAATGTGTCTCCGTCACCTCATCCATCCTTCGTCAGTTTTCAGTACAATTCTTCCTGCCTGACGTCGGCCATGTTTGTTGTTGAATTACGCCACATTTGAGATTTTGCGAGATTGACATTTTTTTAAAGTCAGAAGTCTTGTTCTTAAATGAATCTGTCAGTGTGTGGCGGCTGTTTTGGCCAAATCGTTGCTCTCCACACACTCCAGGAACAAAACTGTTAAATCTGACAGATCGTGTCGATACATGTGGCTCTCTCACATTTTACATATCTGGTAAGATTTTAGTGTGAGCCAGACTTTACCTGCTGCTGGTCAGAGTACCGTCAGAGTTTTACAGAGAACATTTAATCTATCAGCCTTTTCTGTTCACTAATTCGGTTTAATCAGAGCTCCTTAACAGTCCGATGAATGACTTGTTTCAGGTGAGGACGCATCGCTTCAGTCACACTGTTTTCTATTTGTGGTTTAACAGTCGGTGATGTTGACAGCTGCTTCACCAGCTCAGCCCCCCCACCTTTGGTTTGATGGTTTGATGATCAATACCTGCAGTCAAACACCAAATCAGGACACTTCTGAGTCACAGTTCAGTCATAACGTGATTGTAGACTGATGACAGACAAGTTGTACCGTGAGCCACTGGCAGCAGGAAGGCGACTCTTTTTATATCAGAAACTTCATAAATCTTCCTTCATGTCTTTTGTGCAGTTACATGAAAATCCACTGAGCTCCTTCTACAAACATTTGTCCCGTTCTACGGCTCTTACATTACATTACATCACAAAGTTAAACGGTATCTCATCCTCTCCCCTATATATATATATATATATATATATATATATATATATATATATATATATATAGGCTTTTACTGTTTCAAAGATGTATTTTCAGTGATTGCTCTTCCTTTACAGTACACTGTAGAGCAATCATTCCCAACCTGGGACTGACATACATCTGAGTCCATCATCAGATAACAAAAAGTACTTCTATAAAATGTAGTGTTCCCTCTTTTTCTTGTGCGTGGCGTCTGTAGGAATGTGCTCTACTTACTGCACAGACAAAACAAGAAATAAAGCAGATTGTGATGTGTGTCTGAATGAAGAGGTGTCACAGATGTGCCAACGTTTACTCACAGTTCAGGTAGAGCTTGGTCAAACGGTCGGCCGTGGTTGTTCTGAGCAGCAGTGAACCCACACAGATGAGGTCAGCTGTCTCTTGTTCACGCTTGCATTGTGATCTCCAGTTGACACACTTCAGAAAACATGTGATTCAACAAGCCATTCAGATCTGGCTCCCCTTCCTCTGCAGGCTCGTTAGAAGATATCAGCCACAGCTTGACTGTTTATTGTCAACTGTATATATTCTTCCCATTTGTAATATTTCACCTAGTTTATATTGTTCCTATTTTTTAATATTCCCTTGTATTTAAATTGTTATATTTTATGTCTATACTTTTGTTTAGCTTCTCATCATCATCATCATCATCATCTTCAGCCTCTTATCCGGGTCGGGTCTCGGGGCCAACAGCTCCAGCAGTGGACCCTAAAATCCCCTTTCCTGGGCCACATTAACCAGCTCTGACTGGGGGATCCCGAGGCGTTCCCAGGCCAGTGTGGAGATATGATCTCTCCTCCTGGTCCTGGGTCTTCACCGGGGCCTCCTCCCAGCTGGTCGTACCTGGTGGTGTTTAGCTTCTGTACACCACAAAGTTCCCCACAGTGGGATTAACAAAGGAATGTCTTATTTCTCTCACAGGGCAATCAGAGCAGACAGACAGCATAGGAAGTGTATAGTGTGTTTTTTAACATAAAAGCATGTAAAGATGTTGTAGAAAGTCATAATACAAGTACGAACCTGAAAATGAGCATCACATGTCCCCTTTAATTATAAACACTGGCAATACTGTGCAAAATGAAAGTCATGCTACTAAAGCAAACTTTTAATCTCAGACTGACTCTCTTTAGACAAGTTTTTAATAATTAGATTTCAACTGGGGTATAGTTTAAAATTACACTGGAAATAGTTTATTAAATCTAGATTTGTTAAAGTTATTTTTATGATTGCTTAAACAATGTTGAAAACAGGGCTCATTGTGTCAAAACATAATTGGCACAACCACACACACAAATAGCAGAACACCTCAGGTGTTTTGCAAATTAAACACTTCAATCAAATGTACAGGATTTAGGATTTATAAAAAGGATTTATAAAAAACACAAAAAACATTTTGTCACTGTATTGCACACCTGGTTCATATGTCTGCATTTCTAATCATTTAGTCTGTTTGATTTTATCTGTGGTCTTTTCATAGTTATTATGTCCTGATTGATGAGTCGACAATCAAGCGGTCAGCTGTTTGGCCAGGTGGCTCGTGTGCTGTCCAGCCGGGACCTGGGTGTCTCATTTTGATTGAGTCCTGAGTCTTATGTACAGAACTGCGTGCAGTGTGCTGCAAAGTGTGTTGTGTTGAATTGCAGATTGGGTGCAAAGCAGAAAATGTGTTTAGCGTTTTGGAGACTTGAGGTGAAGCTTTGCTGTCTGGGTTTCAGTAACCCTGAGTTAACCCTTTCCACTCTGCCCTGAACCGCTAACTGAAGCTGCTCAGCACATCAAACTGTTGATGTCTCTTTTCAGATCATCTTTAATGTTCCTATATATTTTTGCATCCGTCTCTGTTTTTCCCCTCTGTTGTGAAGCTGGAAGGTGTAATATAAATGAGTGATCTGGTTTAGAAACCACTGATTATTTTGAGCTTTTAAGCCCCACTAAGAAAAGTGAAGCTACATTATGTGAAGAAGGGTCCTCACATGGGTGGTGATAGCAGAGTGATAATATGTCAGAGTGGGAGTTTTATGCATGAGAGGCAGTGAGAGTGGCTGCTTACATAGAAAACTGTACGTGTCAGGGAAAGTGTGTGCACGACAACGTGTATGTGCATGAAAAACTGTGTGTGTGTGTGTGTGTGTGTGGCAGTTAGTATGTAAGGAGATGCTGGAGATGTGAATATCTGGTGGTGTGTTTGTATGGCAACTCAGAGTGTTTTTTTTATATATATATATATATATGTGTGTGTGTGTGTGTGAGGGTGCGTGTGTTTGTGTGTGTGTGTGTGTGTGTGAGGGTGTGTGTGTTAGTGTGTGTGTGTGGCGAAGCGGCACAGCGCTGGGCTGCATTTCAGTGATAAGCGGTGATGAGTGAGCGCAGAGAGCGGCGGGGGGGGGGGGGGGGGGGGGGGGGTGGTGAAGTGTGACATCCACCCAGGGGCTTATTGATGGGGGGGGGCACCAGACACCCATCTCAAGCCCTCCACCCATCACCCACTACAGCCCCCACCCAGCCAGCTACCCACTCTCCATTTCTGAGTGGAGAAATGAGAGTTGCTGCACGGTGGTTGACTCTGGCTGATGCCTCGCAGCTCGCCGTCGTCACCGCCAATGTCGGTCTCCGGCTCTAACAGTGTGTGGGGGGTTACAGAATGGAATCCGTCATCAGATACGCCTCTTGGCCCTCTCGGCGCTGGGATTGAACACCTCGCCTCTTGCAGATTGCGAGAGTCTAACCGGCAGCTGCACGCGTGGCTGCACTGCCGCTGGATGGATCCACCGTTTGGATTAAGGCGTTAACCTGCTTCCCGCTCCAACGACGCCACCGTCACCGCCACCGAGCCGAGCTGACAGGATGAAGGCTGGAGCGGCCAGGCGTGTTAGCGCTCCGGACCACCGCCACCGTGTGGATATGGAGTTAAATGGCCGGCTGGGTGTCACCACGGTGGATGAGACATGGCTGAGTGTGGCCGGCGGAGTCTGCGCTCCAACAGACAGGAGGACTGACCTGAGATCAGAGCAGAGCAGTGGAAACAAGTTTAATGCATTGATAATGAAGATTATATTTTGATCCTCTGCTGAAGACTGGACAGAAACTAACTTCTGTAAGACGTCAGAGGCAGTGATGTAATGAAATAAAGTTGAAAAGAAAGTTTAATTTGGAGCTCCTAGTTTTGCAGCACACTTCCTGTCTGCATCAGTCTCGGTGTTTGAACACTACCGGCTCAGCAGCAAACGGCCCACAGACCTTTGGTGGACTTTTGGTGCCTTCAGATGGGGTTGTGTTTACCATGTTTATGAGATGGGAAGTCGTGCTCATGATATGCCATTTGTCTATTTGTCTCCTTCATTTTGGAGACTTTAAAAACGTGAAAATAACAAAATAATAAGTACACTGCAACAACATTTTTTCATGCTAAATGTTTTATTTTACGTTTAACTCCCAGGAAAGAAAACAGAATAATTTGGTGTGAACTTGCGTAAATGAGCTGGAGGTGACGGGGAGGTGGAGGGTCGCATCGGTTTGTGCAGAGAGGAGAACAGTTTTAAACTGTTGACAGCAACGATGTGATTGGTTTAGGGAGAAAAGGCAAGATCTGATTGGTCACAAAGAGTGAAGCGCCCACAATCTGCTGATACAGTGGGAGCCCATGAGAGAGTCCAGAGATGAAAGTGAATGAATGAGAGTAACCAGAGTCTTCCTCACTCAACCTCTGCATAAGCTTCATATTCAGCAGTTTGTATTTAGTTTTTTTCCCCTGACTGAGTATTTCTGTCTCTTAGTATTCTCCACTTCTCTCTCAGTCACTGAAGTCCGTTCAGACACAACATGACAACAGCACCACGCTGCTCTGAACCCCATCTTTTCTAACAGCTTGCAGCGCGTCACAAATGTTTGGTAAGTCGAGCACAGCCCAGCTTCGGCTGCTGAACCCAGTGGTGAGTGCAGCTCAAACTGCACTGTGTCGCGAGTGTAAGCTGCTGTCTTCCTCCGCGAAACAGCAGCTGGTGTAGCTCTGTCGTCATCTGGGAGGAAACAGAAGGGATTAAACACGCTGTTCAGTTCCAGGAACAGGTCGATGTAATGAAAAGGAAAAAAAGTGGGAGAAATACGGGAGAACTGTGACCCTGGGAAACCGGCAGAGGGCAACTAAAGAAAGAAACTGGGAGGGTGGATCATCAGTATGTTCATCAGGCGACACAAACATCTCTCCGACAGGACGGCCATGTTGCTCTGTAACTGCTAAATGGAACGGCAGTGTTTTCCAACAGAAATGTGTGTTTTCCACCTTCTCGAAGTCTTAAGTGACCAAAGACAGACATATTGTAGCTTCGAGGTATTTATGTCACGACAGCTGCTTCAGTTGTTTTTACTTCACCGTCTGCCCCTCTGTGATTGTCTCCAGACACTTCTCACTTCCCCCGAGGCCAACGCCATGTTTGTCATTCTTCATCCGTCCACCAGATGCCCTCCCACCCTCCCACCTGCTCACCTGTTCCTCATTCCCCAGTTACACGAGCCCATCTCCACCTGCTCGAGGCCACATCGTTAACGTGGCCTTGTGAACCTGAACCGGAACCCTGATCTGGACCTGCCTGCTGAGAGATTCAACCCCTGTGGGCCATGAATATCCACAGCAGAGTGTGAACTGTATTTTCAAACTCATAGAAACAGCGATGAATTTGTGTTTTGGTTTTGCTTGTAACCAAAACTGTGGAGAAAACTGTCCTGATTTATTGCCGATAATATTAACCCTTCATTTACATTAAAACTTTTATATTTAACTTAACATTAACACATTTAACTCTACATTAACACTTACATTTAACATTTAACTCAACATTAACACTTACATTTAACATTTAACAATGACACTTACATTTAACATTTAACTAAACATTAACACTTACATTTAACATTTAACAATGACACTTACATTTAACATTTAACTAAACATTAACACTTATATTTAACATTTAACTAAACATTAACACTTATATTAAATTTAACATGAATCATCTCCAGACAGCTTTCTGGATTTTTCTGCATGTTTTGTCTCAAAGTGACGTTCTAGTTGTATTCTTTGAATACAAACACGTTTGTTGCAAACTAAGTGTGTGGTTTGTCTGAGACCTCCTGGGCCGGACAGAACCATCGCGATGGCTGGTTCCGGCCCGCGGGCCGTCTAACGCCCAGGTCTCCAGGTCTGCACTAGAGGGGTAGGTAGAGCGTCAGAGTTTGAAGCGTAGGGCTGCTGATCAAGCTGACGTATGTGAGGAGTGAGAACGTGTTGTATAGTAGTATTAATAGTTGAATAGTAATAGGTAGTTTATAACCTGGAGTGATGTTTTCATTCACATTAATGACAGCACACAGAGGAAGTGAAGATGTGGTGTCTTTATAACATCCACGGTGAGCTGGGACGAAGTTCGGACTCTTGAACAAAACAAGAGCATCTTCACGTCGAGCAGAAGAAGTGGAAGATTTAAACTTTTACTCGGGCGACTTCTACTCGTTCAGCAAAGTACCTTTCATCTCCCTTCAGTTTTAATGACTTTGTAGGAGACAGGGGGAAGTGGTCGAGGTGTGGAGGTGTTTGGGCTTCAGATGTGAATGAAAGAGGTTCTGAGTTCACTTCTCTCAGCTGCCTCATAAAAAAACCTTCAGTTTCATCTGAAATGAACTACGTGTGTCTGATCTGCCCGGCAGGGTGGAACTTCATTTCTTTAACACTGATTTCTGCAGGGAAGCTTCACTGATTCTCTGCTGGCACACACACACACACACACACACACACACACACACACACACACACACACACACACTGGGAGCTGCCCAGTATCACCAGTCTTCCACTGATCAAACATCCAGCTCTTGATGGTATTTATTTGTCTTTATTGTGATGAAGTTTGCATTTGAAGTTCTGAGGAAAAGACTGCAGAAGTAAAAGAGTTTAATCTCATCAGAACAGCAGCAGCTCAAAGAAACACCTTTTTGTTTTTGTTTTATTGACTAAAAACACTGCAGAAACTGTTTAGCCATCTTCAAAAGGTTCTTAAAAAATGCATTTCAGTGTTTTACTTTTATTAATCACACCTGGCACCTATTGTACCTGGTAAAGTATTGGTGCATCTTTAATTATGTTTGTTTTATTGACGTTGCAGTTCTTTGAAAACACTTTCATAGTTATATTTTGCTGCAGGTTTTCTACAGAGTCGTTCCCCGGCCAAGATGGAAATTTATTTATTTTTCTGAAATACTTTTTGTTCTGTGCTTTGCGATACTTTTGTAGTTTCCCCAGTTGCCTCTTTTCTTTCTGGATAACTTGCCTGGAGCACCTCAACAGCTGGGTTTGCAGTAGGTAAAGGGAGCACACACTACAGGCCTGTAACTGATTACTGTATTACTCTTTGGGGGTTTTATCATGACAGCAGGTCGGAATGAAGCTGACGTCAAATCCACATTTTGTAAATGAACAGCTCCGTGCTTCCTTGTCTGCAGAGTCCCTCTCAGTCTGGGTTTAGAGCCGACCGCAGCAGCGCTACAGCAGCGACTGTGGCTTTAACTGATGTATTTCTGCTCTTGATAATAGGAAACACTGCACAGCTTTGTTTACTGATTTGTGAAAGGCATTTGACTCTGTTAGTCACAGAACACTGGTTGAAAAACTGGCCTTGATGAGTTGTCCTCTAAATGGTTTCAGGACTACTTCAGACAGACACAGTGAATAGATGACTAAATTCAGAGGTTTTAAGAAAATGTTGCGCCACAAGGTTCAATGCTAGGCCCATTGTTGTTTAACTTGCATATTACTGATTTATGTGCCTCAGTAAAAAACTGCAAAGCACGTTTTCATGCAGATGATACCATTCTGTGTTATTATGTGCCATCTATGGAGCAAGCTGTGTCAAATCTTCAGTGTACATTGGATTACCATAAAGAGGAAAGGTTTTCATCCTTGCTTAGTATAAAATCTTAATTTCAAAGGCAATATCCCCATCATAACAAAGATCCCATAGATAATGAAACAACTGAATGTATTTTTTTAACTGAATGTATTTTATACATTCAGTTGGGCATTAATGTATAAGGACACAGTCACAGAACAAAATGGAAAACAGTACAAATGAATGAAACAAATCAAAATATACAGAAACAACATTCAGAGTTGAAAGTGCTGAAATGAATATAATGGTTGTAAGTGGCTTCACTTGATTTGTTTTCCTTTATAAGCAACTTCAGCAAAGTGCCGTACAAGATGTAGAACAATTCAGGAACATAAGAGGAAGTTGTGATGATCCAAACGCCGAAGACTAACAACAGCATTTAAGGTGGGACCCACAAGGACCTTGTGATTTAGCCTACACATGGAGCAGCCAGCATCTTAAGGTCCAGAAGACCTCAGAGACCTGGAGGAGATCTGAGGGTTTAAAAGGTCTGAGATGTAAGAAGGGTCACTGAGAGCCAGCAGAGAGAGACCAAGTCATCGATAACTTCTTCAGATCACGGAGCGAGACCAAAGAGATCTGTTTGTTTTGTATAGGGGGCCTGTGACGTGGCTCTGATGACAGCAATTCTTTTATCATTTATTCTTATTTCTTCCACCATGTCATAAAAACTGTCTTCATTCTCCTCCTTGAGGCTCCTTCACAGTTTTAGCATAAACTTTCGTGAGCTGAAACTGTGAAAGTGCCGTTCACTCACCGCTCGGTTTGTGTGACGCAACTGCGCCTCCTGAGACGGCGGCCGAAGGGAGCAAATTACCCATCTGCAGATGTGTTTTTATTTATAGACAAAAACGCAGAGAGCTCCCAACTAACCTGAGTGGAATGAAGCAGCTACACCAGGGAATGATTGACAGCACACATCAGAGACAAGGACGGAGGAAATCAGTCGCCGTTAGAGGACATTAACATGCAGAGACGGCAGGCTGCAGGTGAGTCCTCCCTACCTGGACAGGTACAGATAACAACGACTGATGCTTATGTATTCATGGACATGCATTTTCTTATTGTTTGTGTGCAACTCGATCACTCATCCGGTCACATGAACAGAAAGTAAGATATTTTTCATGCTAGTATTAATCTTTTGATAATATTGTGTTGATTGTGTGTATGTATTGATATTTTCTATGAAGATTATACACATGATGAGTTCACATATAGTTAACTTACTATACATTTATTTTCTATTGTTAGCGTGTAAATCAACTGGTCACTTGCCTGGTTGTTGTTACTAGTGGTTTTAATGATGTTGCATGCTAAACGCTGACCGACGCCTCAGTTTCCTTTTGCTGCTATGAATCAGTCCTCACACACTTAGAAAGAGCTAACACACTAACACAGCAGTACTGTTGAGAAACCAGTTTATGAGAAACCAGTTTAAAACCATGCTATGATTTGGCATCAAACACTTTGACATTTGGAGATTTATGCAAGATTTTGGGGATTTGGATGGCGAGGACTCGTTATGTAAACTGCTCAAAGACCCCCTTATTATCAATCTATCTAGGACAGCCATCCATCGTCTGAATGCTCTAGGTCTCTAGTTACCAGGATGTAGTAGTAGTAGTAGTAGTAGTAGTAGTAGAGGTCACCACAGGTCATTTTATACAGTGATCAATGAAATGGCTCCTATGGGGACTAACATCATCACACATGAATCCAGTTGGACTCATTGATCCACCAGAGTCTCAGCTTCACACTGAGACCCAGTTTATGCAGTCTGTTTCCTTCCTATTAGTGATTGAGAGAGGAAATAACAGACACAGCAACACTGTGACTGGAGGAAGTGGACATTTGCAACTTGTTGCTTGAACATCCTGCTTCATCACATCACATCATAAAAACAGGAGGGATCACTAAGATGAGCATTTACATAATTTGTACACATATTGAATAAGTGTGTCAAAAACAAGTAAGAAAAATAAAAACCTTTTCTACGACGTATCTGACTGTCTGCTTTAAACGAGAGAAGCAGCAGAAGCCAGAATGTGCTGATACAGGAAATGTGATAAAGATAAAATTGCTGCTTTCCCGGATAGTTGAGGAGCTTCAACGCTGGAAAATCACACAGTAGAGTTTCCTGATGTGCATCATGAAACCAGAGTGAAACCATGTGACAAGTTACTAATCACATCTAAAAGGCACAAAGGAGAGATGACCTGAACCTCAAAACTCTAACTGACCGCTTTAAATGACACTTTTCTCCAAACTTATTTCACCCTCAACTTCAGTTTCAGCTTTTTTAAACCTTTCACGTTACATTTTTTTTTCTCAGAATAGACTGTGTTGGTGATGGTGGAAACATCTCCAGTTCTCGTAGCGGGGTAGTGGACCTCTGGACCCACATCCAATAGTTCCTGTAACTTTATGATACAAGACAATTTGACAATCTTGCCCTCGCCAAACGGTGTCAGGTGACTTGAGGTAAACTTCTCTCAACTCATAACTGCCTCTGTGTCTTTTCATGTGAATGCAACACTGTGCCATCAGCCCACTGCTGAAACACATGACGACTGAGTTGTTGGGACACTGAATCCTCAAGCTAACAGAATCAAAACCTGCTCCAATATGGAGCTAAAAAACAAGCTGTCATCACACAGAGAAGTCGGATGAAATAAAGGAATTACAGCCACAACAGACTGAAGAGTGTTTTGAGATGAAACAGAATTATGGGAAATAAAATTAAAAATGAAATCCATCTTCACACTGCCTGTGAAAACTCAGCTCATCATTCATCAGTAAATCAGCTCTGCCTCCGTCCAACTCTGCTAATCCTCTCTTCCCCAGCCACCTGACCTTTGACCTCCATTGTACCAGCAGTCTCAGAGGAAGAAAGGGCTGAGCGGAGATCTGCCTCTGTGTTAATCTGATTATAACCTCTCTGACATTAAAATAATCTGATTACATAGCTGCACTCTGAGTTCTGCTAAATCTGGCTCAAATCTAATTATTAGTGTGTGTAAATGAGCTGACTGTCGGGGTCACGAGTTTAAACATATAAACTACTGATGAAATTAAACTAATCTTTCAACAGATTGTAAGTCAAATTTGCGAGAATTTGGAATATTAATTGTGAATTAACATGATATTAACAGATGAAAGCAGAGCGGATAATCACTCCCAAACTGAGAGAGATCCTATCTGGACTCAGTCTGAAGTTCCTCTGATGTTCAGTCGCTTAGAGATTTAAGTTTTGTTCTAAAGAGAAGAGAAGAAGAAGAAGAAGAAGAAGAAGAAGAAGAGGAGAAGAAGGGTAGAGCCCAACTCTGAGTCACAACTTCACACTGAGCTGGAAATTAAACCATATATCTGTGCTGTGGTTGAAAATGGGTCAGTGTGCCATCTACTGTTCTGAATCAGCCCTGAACCTGCTGGCCCAAAGCTGGGATGGAGTCGACCAGCTGGGACCGATCTACGTCATGAAATTTATATTAAAGAGGAACGTTAACTCCTGCCTCACACACCCCAGCCCGGTCACCTCTGATGTAATCCACGTCACTGTGAACCAGATCGCCTAAAGAGCGGCGAACGCCACACAGGAAGAGAAACACAGATGTTTGTGTCCTGTGTGAAACCACAAGCCAACGTTGATTTATTTGTCATGTAAACCATAATCTTTATATCTATTTTGATTTGATTTTGCTGTGAGAATGTCGGTAAAAGAGAGAGACTGCTGATGGAGGGAGGAAGGGGAGATGGATGGGTCCAACAAACAGGTTTTAATGTGTAGACGATGGTTTGTGTGTTATTTTGATGTTACATTAGTACGTTTGTGACATTTTCCATTACTCTGTCACGTTGTTTACATACGTATTTACTCAGTTGATGAATTTATTTTAATCCCAACCGTGATGTTTTTCCTAAACATAACTAAGTGGTTTTGCTGCATCGACCTAACTGCAGCTGTTTCTGTAGTTTTGTTGTGTGGCGTACAAATGACATGCAAAAGGTTAAAATGCATCCTCATGACACGTGAAATGACCTTGTAATGTCATGCTACTTACGTATATTCCCATGAGATCAGGCAGCACATCCATACATTTAAACCTGACAGTCAGTGGACGCCTTTGACCCAGGTGGTCCTCAGGGCGTAGGCAGCTGACACACCTGACGGCAATCTGCCATCATTCAACCACTGCGGCATATCTACCGGAGGATTCCTCCCGTCCTCTGCAGACCGTCCAGTCACCCACCGTGGTAGCACACGTCTCAGGCCGACTACTTCTGAACCTTGTTTTTCTTTTGAGTTAATCTGGTTTTTCCTGTGTCCAGTCCTGCTGTCTGCAGGCCTCCCACTCCTTCGCCTCCTTCCATCTCCAGAAACCACACCACACGGTCTCCACCACCATTATTCCCCTTCCCCGAGCCAGAGACCCCTCTTCTTACAAACCAATAGATCACACACTGGTCCTTTAAATTACATTAATTAACAACATTCCTCATTATGTTAACAGAAAACTATCCTCTCGCATTATGTTTCCACCTAAATATGTTTTCTCTTACAAATTAGCTGTATATAAATGTAACTTGTAGGAGACAGATGTCTCAAATACTTGTCTGTGTGGTACAACATTTGAGAAAATACTGTATATATTTATTAATTTGGGTGAACAGATCGTTTAACAAGCTGAAGGGAGGGCTCATTATCTCCTGTTTTCCTAACTGATAGAGGACTTTTTAATATTTGCTGCTGTGCTAAGAGTATTAAAGTTCATTATCAGGTCACAACAGCTCTGTTTATATAGACTTTCCACCCATCTTTATTTTTACAGTTACATCTAATTGCTTCTATTTTTCACCTTCTCTCCGTCTCCCTGAACTCATACATTTTAAATATACCTGTGTCTGTATTGAGACTATTGATTTCTCCCACTGTGTTTCTGGATGTTCCTCTCTCTCCGCCGTGGTTACTGTTCTTATATAAAAGGTAATAGCTGCTATATGCATTTTGTGCCTGAGAGTATCAGTAAAGTTTGAAGTGAAACAGAGCAGATGATGTAGTGAGGCTCGAGGCTGGCAGGTCTTGTGTCGGTGTTTTCTGCCCGTGGCCTAAATTTATCCGTCCGTTAGTGGACAAATAAACAACAATAAGTCAAACTCATGGAGCCATATCTTTATTTTATTTTTCAGTAGAAATCAGAGAGGTTATGTAAGAAAAGGGTCAGGGATCCGCTCGTTAATCTCGGAGGTGATGCAGAAAAGAGAGAAAACATCAACGGATGGACGAACTCCAGCAGCAGCAGGTTGGACTGCTCATTAATTATTAAGCCTAATCAGTGCTATTAGTCAGCGTGTGTGTGTGTGTGTGTGTGTGTGTGTGTGTGTGTGTGTGTGTTATTGAATGGTCCGGTCCAACCCCTGGCTGCTGCTCTCCTCTCAGCAGGATGAAATCTGTTTTCCCAGAAGACCTGCTGAACCACAAACACCTGGAAATACCTTTATCGAACACGACGACGGTGTGTAACATCACACAGATAGAGATGCACTCTTCAGATTCACAGACGCAGTGTTTGGGGGAAAAGGGACGCGACCACGGGAGAGACGGAGGTTACTTCTGGACTGGGACAGGAAACTGAATGAGAGCGAGGCGTGATCTTTGGGGACAAGTGCTGGAAATATAGGTTCTTAGTGAGTGAGATTTGATTTGAAATATTTCAGAAGTAATTATTACAGCGAGGGCCCCTTTTTGTGCACAAGCCTGAAAATGACAAAAAAAATGTTGAGTATGAGTATAGTCATGAACCTGGTCTCTTCTGAAGGAAAGTCTTTGCTGTTTACTATCAGACAAATACACAATATTTTGGCGGTTATGATGGTCACATTGTCAGATTAGGTGATTGAAAGTCATAAATTATTGTTGTCTTTTCCGACTGAAGGGATGCCACCAGGCAGGAAGCTCGATGCTAACGGCAGTAGCCTACTCACCAGAGAGCTGACGTGCCTCTGCTGTTTCACGCAGGCTTTTCTTCTTATTTCACTCTGTTGTGGTAGACCCTCGAGGAAACGTCAGAAAGGCTGCAGTGTTGTTGCTGTAACGTTAACTCCATAAATGTTTCCTCCATTTCACAATTCACCCTCACAGCACCGACGTCGTTCCTCTTTGGCTTCGCCATTGTCTGCAGCTGTAGCCCCTGTGTGGCAGATCAAACATGCTAGACTTTGTATCGGGACATTGTGAGGCATCCAGATGTATCCAGATGCAGCGTTGGTTGTCGTCTGCGATGACAAACTACACAAGATAAAATAACTGTCACTCGGTCCGAGCCGACACCCTACGGCGAACCAGCCATAAGTGATACGGAACCAAATTTACAAGGGCACAAACATGGTTAACTTGATCACATCCCTGTTACAAAATAAACAGCAGCTGTTGAAGTGATGCTGGGATCTTAAAACTGATTACACAGATAGAATCGAGACGCTTTAAGCTCTCAAATGACCTGTAGTTTTTCAAGGCCAAATGAGGAATCAACCAGATGCCAGCCAAAAGAAAACCAGTCGTCTCTACACTCCTGACAAACTATGGCTCAGTGTGATCGGCTGGACAGACGGACCATGGAGGACACGTGGACAGGTAAAGGAAGCTTCTATGTGCAGCTTTCATAGCTGTCAACCAGCAAGCAGCAGATATCATGTCAGACCCAAAAATCAATGCTGGATTGTGTTTAGTTCCAGCTACTTGGTTGGCTAATGAGAGTCAAAAGCTTTGTCACTCAAAGGTCAGTCTCGGCGGAGCTCCGAACCAATCGGCCACGAGGCTTTAATTGGGAGCAGTGGGGCGAGTGATGTACAACACCAGCTGCACTAACTCCCATCCAGCTGTTTTACACCTTTATTTCTCCAGGGAGGAGCGCTGCCGACCTGCACGCTGCTAACAAGTCCGACACCAGCAGCCCCGAGTCATCCAGACTCGGGGCTGCTGTGAAGGTAGTTTACTCAAGCTGGATGTTTCTGAGCTTTCTGAAAAGTTTTTGGGTCATAACTGTGATTTGGATGATGAAACTATTCCCGAAAAGAAGCTTATTCAAGTAGTAGTAGTATAAAAACTATTAAACTAGTAGTTTACTGAGAGTATACTTTAAATTGTGCTTGTATAAAATAAAAAGTGAGCCAATGTAGTCCCAAGAAGTATTAAAGCAGTATGCTTCTACATATACTACTAGTACATTGATATTAGTATACTTGATACATAAAGTATACTTGAGAAATGCTGTATATAGTTGAATTCTACTTAAGTATACTTCATAAAATGAACTTAGTATACTACTTTTTTGTAAGGGTTTCACTATGTACAAGAAGGAAAGCGTCAGTCAGTCAGTAACATGACGGCAGGCCTGATGGCCGTATGTTAACATGCTAGCACAGCCACAGCTGTGGTAGCACAGCTTAATGTTAAAGTCTGACAGCGCAGAGCTGAGACGACGATAAGGACCTAACTTAGAGGTCCAGAGGAGTCCTGAGTCTCTGAGACCTGATCAGTCGGTCAGCAGCTGCAGCTTATGAGCCTCATTCTTAAAAATATGATGGTTATGAACGTTGATATGCAGATTTTGGTGGCAGTGAATTAATAAGAATCGATCATCAAATCAAAATGCATTTTCTGCACTTCAGCCACCAGTCTGTAGTACGGACGCAGACGGATTCGCTCTCTGAACATTATAAAAGCTTCCTCTTACAATCCTCCACCGACAATGTGTCCTTCTCGCTCCAGTTTCTACGATTCATCTGCTGTTTGAGAGGAAATAAAGAGAGCTGTGGTGTTTGCAGCCTTCGGACCGTCTCTGTGAAAACCTCAGACCCCTGCAGAAACCAAAACCTACCGAGGCCCGCAAAAAGCACAACGACAAGAACACAACTAACAACACATGTTCAGGGCTGCAGCTAAAGATTGTTTTAATTATCCATTAATCTGCATTTTTTTCCTTGATTCATTGATTCGTGGTTTTGTCTGTAAAGTGTCAGAGAACAATTAAAGGAAGGTTTTACATTTATCACTGCAACACAACGAGGAAAACACACGGTAAAATCAGAAATGAAAACAACAGCGAGCACGACTCCAAATCTTGAAATATATATCAGGTGCCGGGCAGCAGCAAACATCGTACACATTTCGGACAAAAGCCTTCGTCGGAGTGAACAATCAAAACGTAAAGCCAGTTTTAAATACTCAGGTGAGGCGCAGCCACCAATGCTTTCGTGTAAGTCAAACGACCAACATTATATACAGTAAAGTAAAATTATATACAGTACAGTAAAGTCTTGGACTCATTCAGAACCAGTCTAAGGTTTTTCAAGGATTTCTGCACGTGGTAATTAATGGTGCCTTCAAATGGAAGTCGTGAACTTGTGTTCACAACTTCCCATATTGCATGATATGTGTTTCATTCGAGTGGTTTAACTTGTGAAGAAAACCGCTGCAAAGCAACGGCGATATTGACGTTGATCGGACAGTAACGTGAAGGCACCACCAGTTTAGTTTACTTACAGTTTATTCATATTCATTGACTTCTTCTAGGTTACAGGAGGTTAACCCAAAATCATTACACGTCTGACGTAATAAATCCAAACTAGGGGAGTTTTGTGAATTTATGTTGATTATTAACCCACTGAGAGACATTTTTGAGAGTCTCATTTGCTGCGGATTATAAGCAGTATTGAATTGGCTCAGTATTGTAAGAAATGTGCAGCTGCTGTGAGGTCTAATATGTGGTCTACATCCCTGCTGGAGAACCAGGAAACACTCCTGTAATTAGGATGATTCGTTAATAAGCAGCTGTACCTGTGTGTTTCAGTAAACTGTTTTTATGTTTCACCTTCCCCCACAATCTAAACTGTGTGGGTGTTGGGTTTTTTAAGCGCTGAAACTTCCTCTCCCAGTGGGGTCAGATAGAGAAGAAACAGTTTAATGACGCTGCTTTTTGAATAGATGAAAGGGGAAATTAAATCTTGTTTATGAGACAGCGCTGATGGCGGATGCAAAGCGTCAAGGCGAGCGCGCCCGGCGCCGGGTCGTCACCGGCAGATTGTTCCACAAGTGTCGACATGATTGACTAAGTGAAAACATATGGCAAAGGACACGGCCGGCCCAGGGGACCTTCGGCTCGCTCGCCGCCGAAGACCCGTCCCCCACCCTCCGCCACCCCGAGCTCCCCTCCTCGTCCTTTTACCTTCTGTCTATCTCTCCCCCCTCCCTCTCTTTTTCCAGCTGAGTGGCTCCTAATTGAAGAGGGCGTGGGCTGCGTGTCAACAGCCAACAATGAGGCCATAAATCGTATGCGAGCGACCACCATGCTTCCTCTCAGGGGTTTTATCCTCTTTCCTCTGCATGGTGTCATCACCGCAGCTCCTCTCTTCTTTAATGATTCATAATTCTGCTCTTTGCCACTTTAATGACGCTGTTTCTCTGCCAGCCATAAAGCCAGCCTCTTCACCTGCCTCACTCTTTACAGAAATCATAATTTGGACTGAATATGTTTGGAGTTTATATGTGTTGGTGCTGCGGTTCCCTATTTTACTACACAGTATTAAGATAAGATGAGATATTCCTTTATTTGTCCCACAGTGGAGAAATTTACAAGGTTCAATTACAAGGTTCAAATTCAATACACCAACAACATATATCCTCATACAACAGTTCATATGATGTCTTATGAATGTCGTTTTTCATTCATTTTCCTGTCAGTTTTCACTCCTTACATGCATGCACGTTTGATAAAATAAACTTCCCTCTTCACAGTAAACAACTTCCGTAGGTTTAGGCAGTGAAAGTACTAAGTTAGGTTTAGGAAAAGCTGGTGGTTCATCAAGTTACGTGATAAATAAATCAAAGTTGACATCCGGTTTCACACGACACTCTTGAACTCCGGTCTCCATCCACCCGGACCGCCGTCCTACGCAGTGCTTGCCTTTTCTTAAATTTTCTGTTTCGCGATTACATGAATTCCACGACAACAGCCTGATACCAACTTTACAACAGTTCTGTTCCTCCAAACCTTTGAATAAAGCCGACAAATCACATGACTAAGTCACATTATGCAGCTCACATTATCAGTCATGCACTCTCCAGCTGCATATAGCCGGCAGTTTATACTCTGCTTCGACATGTCATTTCCTGTTTGTCCTCTCTCTCTCTCTCTCTCTCTCTCTCTCTCATCGTCTCTCTCTTTCTTGTCAACGCTTATCCCGTTGGGGTCGGGGGGGTGGGGCGGATCCCGGTTGGATTGGGGGCCAAGGGCACATAGAGAAGACAACATAGAGAAGAAACCACACCCCCCCGGATTAGGAATAAAACAAAAGAGCGGGGGGGGGGGGGGGAGGGGACCCGGCGGGGGGGGAAAAAAACCCCCCCAGAAGACTGAGGGGGCGCTACCCACACCCCGTGCGCCCATGACAATCAGCCGCTCACTGACATTTATCTTTTCTGTCCCGCAGGTTGTTTTTTTCTCTTCTTCCTCTCCTGCTTCATAATCACTACAAGTTTTTTAATCAAATCTAATCAACTCAGCAGGATCAGCACAATGAGCTGCTGTCCTGCCTTATATAAGAAACACACACACACACACACACACACACACACTGAGCAATTAGCTTGTTGCGTCAGTGGAGGAACAAACTTTAGGTTTGTTTGTGGAGTAACAGTGATACGTAGCACAGAGTCAGCTGTTGCAGTATAGTACAGTTTTTAATTACATCTACTACATAATGGTTGTTAGTCTGTTTATTTTAATGGTACCACAACAGACACTGTGTCCAAGGAAAATACTAGCAATTCATCCTAAGGTTATTGTAATCTTGACCAGATAACAGGGAGGTATAAGACAGGTGGAGAAAAAAAGAGGAACAACAATTAAGAAGAGAACCCCCACTCTATATCTAAAATTATTTTTATTTTATTAAAAAAAACAACCAAGCTAGCTATTTATAGAGATTAGCTTTGGACCTTGTCTCTCAACTATGTGCTCGCATCTCAAGCTGCTAATCAGACTGTAAACTGACACACGGGAGAGGAAGTCTTGGCCCCGATATCCGTTATCAGTTCTCCACATATCTGCTGGCTACGCCTCTTCATCAGCTGACCAGTGAGCTCAGAGATTGATGTCACTGTTGTGAGAAGATGATGGTCAGTATGAATATTTGCATGTGGAAAAGTTTTCATGAATACATTTAAATGTGGATTGAACAGAGAAGAGCTTGTCACATCACACCGTCAGTGTTGAATGAGGAGCTGAAGGACTGAAGGACAGGACTGACTGCGATGTAACACAGCAGCGTTAACATGCTGCGCTCAGAGCTCATGACGTAGATCAGGAGGGTCAAACTCAAACACACAGCGGGACAAAAAAACGGGCCACACTCGATATCTATTCATAAATTGACTACAACTGTGCATGTTTTCCTTTCTCTCCATATATATGAAGCTATGTGGACGTTCAGTGAGGAACTCTGGATACTCTCATTCATCCACATTTATCTCTGGGCCTCTCTCATTGGCTCCCACAATGTCAGCTGATTGTGGGTGCTTCACTCTTTGCGATCAATCAGATCTTGCCATATCTCCCTAAACCAATCACATCGTTGCTGTCAAAAGTTTAAAACTGTTCTCCTCTCTGCTGCTGTCAGTTGTCATTGCGGCACAAACCGATGCGACCCTCCACCTCCCCGTCACCTCCAGCTCCAGCTCCACCTCCTACCTCATCGGATCTTCACCAGATCACTTTACTACCACCATCACCTGAGTCTAGACCTGGAGGGGATACTCCTAATCCCACTACAGCATCACTTCCCCCTTACTGCGTCACATCAGGTCTAAATCACAGAAGATTTTTCACTATTCATAACTTTGTGCACTTTGTAATAAATTATCTCTCATTCACTACGAGTCTCTCCTGATTGAAATATATATAATGAACTTTTTCATATGGAAACAAACTTTGTTTCCAAAGTTTTGCTGAAAACATTGAATGTGGAACGAGCAAAGCTTAATATTCTGATCTCTTCTGCCACAATAAAAGCAGCCTTTACAGCAGCCTCACTGTGTCTTTTGGCTTTTTGCAGTGAAACCAGACTTCTTTTCATCTCCTCTACTTTCTGTCCACATCCTTGTCCGTGTGGTGGTGTTTCATCTCATAGTGTCTTTCTATGTCCTAATCTTTGGTTCCTGCCACGTTGAAAGACAGGTCTGTCCTTTACATTAGTAAACTAATACTCTGCCTCTGTCCATCTTTCGTTGGCCCATTTTTGGGGAGAAGTGGCTAATGAATGCCAACAGATGTGGGAGGGGACGCTTGCCCGCTTTCATCGACGCCATTGGGCCAGATTTGACCCGCGGCCTGAGTTTGACACCGATGACGTAGAATATAAAAGGAGAAAGCCTGGTTATGGCGAAGGGTAGAGGGAGGTGACGTGTCCGACGAACAGGACTTTGAACCAGGAGACCCGTGTTTTCTTTTGTAAGTTCTGTTAGTGATTTGTGACATGTTTTCCCTTCTGTTATGTTGTTAATGTGCATATTTTACTTAGTTTACATAATTATTCTAAGCATAGCCATGA
The DNA here is from genome assembly GCA_947000775.1 of Pterois miles. Lineage (NCBI taxonomy): Eukaryota > Metazoa > Chordata > Actinopteri > Perciformes > Scorpaenidae > Pterois > Pterois miles. Next base: position 2,391,825 of record CAMQGK010000193.1, read on the forward strand.
TGTTTTCCCTAAACCTAACGAAGGGGTTTTGTTGCGTAAACCTAACTGTAACCGCTACTGTAGATTTTTTTTTTTGAAATCACATCGCTGTACCTGCGACACAAACATGACCCACCCTGTCTGTGGTCTCAGCTCCAAGACCACTGGTTTCTACTGAAGACCTAAATCTTTAAAACCACCTTACAACTAGGAGGCCTGTTGAAGAGCACAGTGCTCCGATAAGGCTGTTTTCATACAGCGTGTATCAACAATGGGATTTAGATCCACTCCAATTCATAATGTCTACTTCCTTGGCTCATCCTACAACCTTCCACCAAGTTTCATGAACACTGAGCCAGTAGTTTTTGGGTAGTCTTGTTGACAAACAAACAAAAAAAAAACATAACCCCTTTGGTGGGGTTAAAATATAGTTTCATTCATCAAACTACAGCTGCTCACTGTAGCTTTCATCAGACAAATGGGAGGAAATTGTACATTTGTTGGGGCCTATTTTCAGTGCCGGATTAATCTGCAGTTTGTGAGTATTAGAGGCAGCAGGATGGTGGATGACGGACTGAGTCACAATCAAGTCCAGTGTTTGTGTTCATGGTGATGAAGGACACTGATGTGTTTTCATGCAGCTCTAGGACACTGAAGAAGAAGAGATATCAAGCTGTGATACTTGTTAGTAGATATATTCACTGTTGGTTGGAGCCTGCATATGGGATTTTGGGATTGCAACCTTATTCTGAAAACATATGGGAAACAAAAACTTGATTTTAAACTGCAAGACGTCCCCGTCTATAATTACACTGCTGAACCAGCTCTCGACACCTCTGCAGTAACTGTGTGGGTAAATTGCTAAACGGAGTGAAAACAGAGCTTGAATGGCATGGTGATTCTGCAGATGCCTCCACAAAGTCGCATTTTGTTTGCAGCAAATTTCACTTTATGTGCCACCCGAAAGGAAATCATCAGCCGCCGCCGCCGCCGCCACTGCAGCTGTCGGCGAGGCTTCAGTTTTGGCAGGAGGCCGGTGGGTTACGGCTCGCGGCGTATAGAGTGCAGAGAGACAGAAGCAGATAAGATGAGGAGGATGTGTGTGTGTGTAAACAGATGGCTGTAAACAAAGTAATGATAAGTAACTAAACTCAACACTCAACCGCCAGCTGAACGCCGCTCCTCTCCGGGTCTCTGAGGAAATCTCTGGAAACGAGGCGCTCCTCGCGTCTTGTGTGTGTCTAAGACTTCTCTTCCAAACTCTCCCGGGTTCTCCTCCTCCTCTCTCTCGCACTTTTGGGAGGTGACATCGCCCCGCCACTGCTGAGCTAAGAAATAAATAAACCGAGGTTGCTGCTGCCGCCGCTGCTGTTACTGCTTCATGGGTAGAATTGATCCCCAGCGAGATGTGGACTTTCTTCCATCTGCTCGCCGCTAATTAACAGACAAGAGTTTCCCAGAAGAGAAACTCCTGCTGCTCTTCCTCCTCCTCCTCCTGCTCCTCCTCCTCGGCTGCAGATCTGCAGGGAAACAACACGCCAGCCTCAGCAGACGCTTCAGCCTGCAAGGTGAGACGGCCAATCAGCAAGCGCGGTCGCTTTAATCAGCGGGAACGGTGAGACGCAGCAGCGGGTTTTATGGGCGAAGCTATGTGAAGACGAAGGCTGAAACACAGACCTCATGATTTTCAGCAAACGTGATACGAGGCTAATATGAAACATCTGGGGCAGCTGTAGCTCCGTGAGGTCGGCGGTTTGATCCCCGGCTGCTACTGTCCACATGATGAAGTATCCTTGAGCGAGACACTGAACGCCGAGTTGGGAGCAGAGGTCAAATGTCATGTATATATCTGTATGTACAGTATATGACTAATGTGATTTTTGAATCAGAAATGTCCATATTCAATATATCCCTGGTTTGCAAATGCCAACATTTTTTCCAGCGACCGGGTTGCTCCAGAGGAAAAAGGTGTTTAATAAATTCAACAACAAAACTGCCACTTTGCTGACCTTAATCTGATAACACTAAACCAAAAGAGCGATGGAGTAAATCCTTACAGAATAGCTCAAGAGTACAGTAACAGTCTGGAGGTCAACATGCAGCACAGATGGCCAAGAGCAGGGGGGTAATTATTTATCCTGGGGGGCCAAATGAGAAACCCAGATTGTTGCCGGGGGCCAAACAAATACTGTCAGACGTCACCTCTACTTATCACTACAGGAAACAGACTGTTATTATTATTGTTCATCATTTATTCTACTGAAAATCACTCCAAACAGCAGATTATTAAGAAAATTTAACATTTTAAAATTTAACTTAACATTGACTCTTACATTAACATTTAACTTAACATTAACACTTATATTTAACATTTAACTTAACATTGACTCTTACATTAACATTTAACTTAACATTAACACTTACATTTAACATTTAACTTAACCTTGACTCTTACATTTAACATTTAACTTACATTGACTCTTACTTTAACATTTAACTTAACATTGACTCTTACATTAACATTTAACTCAACATTAACACTCATATTTAACGTTTAACTCAACATTAACACTTATATTTAACCTTTACCTTAACATTAACCCTTTTATTTCCTCCTGTGGTTCCTCTCTGCTTTAGTATCTCAGCCAGCAGCCCCTCGGCTGTCCTCTCCTTCTCATCTCCAGACAGCTTTCTGGATCTTTCTGCAGGTTTTGTCTCAAAGTGACGGTTCTAGTTGTTTTCTTTGACTACAGCCAACTGCAGAAAAATACTTAGCAGTTCATGACTTATTATAGACGTGTCGCCTCGGCAGGTGACGCTACTTCAAACGTTACTCATAACAATACACCGGCATTTCAAAACAAAGGCTGTTTTCTTTACTATTAGCTTCATTAGTAAAACCTGTGTGGGTTATCCGACACCTCCCGGGCCAGGCAGAACCATCACGAGGGCCAGTTCTGCGGGCTGTATAATGCCCAGGTCTGGCCAAGAGGGATAGAAGAGCAGCACCACAGCCTTTAAATGCCCCCCAGACGGACCTCACATTCACCAGCCAATGAGAAGCTGGAGCCTGAGGAGCTACACAGCGCCAGTCTATGGGGGGTGTAATGATCGTCTAGCAGTTCGCTGTAATTGTCAGTTATTTTAACACTAAAACTAATTGTAGACGCCGTTAAAGGAAGGCTTGAGGAATTTGTTGAGGAGCTGTTCAGAACTGTCCAGCCTCAGGTCATGAGTGGATAAATACAAGAAATACAAACCCATCCTGAAACTGGAGGGTCAAATCTGGGAACATAACATTGTGATGTGTTTCTTCTCTTTTGGGGGATTGTGCGGGGCAAAGTGTAGTTTGAGGGGGTAAACAACCATCACTGTTGCCATAGTAGCAGTTAGTTCATTTATAGGTTGGGTGTACGTCTGCTCAGCCTGTATTTATGCGCAGCTGTCTTTACTCACAGCGAGTCCGTCCTGACTGAGCAGAGCTCTGTCACGTCCGTGAGAACATGCAGCGTCTGGAAATCAGCCGTTATGAAAGAGCTGCTGATTCAGGCCGAGTCGTCGTGATTTGCAGCCGAGCTTCATTTGCAAAAATCATGACCGGGGCAATACGCCCGACAGACTGCTGTGTGTGTGTGTGTGTGTGTGTGTGTGTGTGTGGATGCAGTTGACAGACAGGCGGAGGGAATATGAGGCAGAATTACAGCCTCCACCAGGAGCTCAGTGACACAGAAACACTCTGATATAATGAAGAAAGTGCAAAACGAAGGAAATACCAACCAAAGCAGTTTGTCTGTAATCTGACTCCAATCTGACATGACTGAGGTTTCTGCTGAATAAGGAGCAACTTTTCCCAGGGATCATTCCCCAAATATGTAAAACATTTAATCCAGGACTTGACCTCCAATCATTCATCCCACAGGTTGGTATCAGAGTACAGAAACCTGTCTGTGATGCTTCCTGTTCTGTCTGAAGGGCGAACGATGAGATGGGGTGAACAATCACATGACAGGCTGGAACACCTGTCAATCAAGCAAACATGCAGTCTTGCTGGACGAAATCGATTCTGTAGATGTGTTCAAACTGAACAACATCAGCAAATGTTGAGTTCCTTTCTGAACGCTCAGTATTTCACTTCTTTTGTTGTGTTCCAGGAAGTGTGGAGGTTATTTTAGGGACAGATTGTGGTCATAGTTAATTTTTACAAATGTTTAAATTAACACTGGCTTCTGCCCTGAAATATGATGTGGATCTCTGGTGTGAAACGTTTTGTGCTACTGTCCTCCTCACACACACACACACACACACACACACACACACACACAGACCTGTGTGCACAAGCTCTCTCTAACGAGGACTAACACAGCTGGTTCAAATTAATCTCGTCACATTTGGTCCAAGTTCAGCAGTCAAGAAGCAGCTCATTAGAAGAGATAAGAGATGAGTTTCAGAAAGCCACCAGACTCATTTCAGGATTAATGGTTTCATGAAGACATTTTTAAAATTTCCACCATTATAAAATGTCAAAAAACTGAAAACTGCTCTTTATAATATCACCCAGCCAAATGTACCATGTTGTATATTTTTTGTCTTGCTCGTCTGACTGCGTTCATTTTCTGGTCTCAGATTTGTCTCTTTTGTCACACTGGGTGATGTGATGTCAGCCTCTGTAAGGTCAAATATCAAGTGTTCAGCGTTTGTTCTGAGTCCGCTGTTTGTTGGTATGGGGGGTCACTGCAGGTGATTGACCTTGCCTTGGTCTCGCAGCCTTTGTGGAGGTCTTATCTTTGCTGCGGGTGGATCAGGAGGCGTTCCAGTCCTCGACCTTTGAAGTTTCCTCTCGGATGACGCTATCGGCCGACTCGTCAGCTCTGAACTCGTCGTCTCTGCGGGCTGAACAAAAGGCGGGATTAACCCGGCTCAGCCTCTCTGTGTTAAATATCCATCAAAGGCTCTCTCACCTGACGCTGCGCTCTCCCTCTGAACTCTCCGAGGCTTTGCTGTTCTGCAAATCAACACTTTTATTTTTCCTGCCTCACATCTCGGCTTCATCCTCGGCAGTGTCATCTGGGTGTGAGATGTATGGGAGGAGCACAGATGCATAAAACATCATTAAAACAAAGATGTGAAAAGAGAAACAGGAAGTCGAGGTAGATAAACACTGTCTGCTTTTGAATTAAACACAGTTAAAAGTTTTCAGAGTTTCAGCAACAGAATCACACCTGAGTGTTGGTGCCAAGAGACATTTTAGTCCACTGAAGGTAGAAATAGGAGAGGAAAGCCAAGAGCAGGCTGGAGAGAAAGACGTGAAACACAAATGAAAACAGATATACTTTTAAAATACGAAGCTTGATCTGCTAAGCAGTCGCCGCTTGGGGGAAGGCTTTAGCATCAAGGTAGACCAGAAACAGAGTAATGCTGCTTCGTGTTCCAGGTGCACGACATCATATGACAGAAAACATGGCTGACGGTGACAAACTGATGTTTCTGCAGCGAGTTCACACGGCTGACCTCTCAGCAGTGCAGCCTCCATCCATATACGAACAAATCAAAAGAGGAGAACGACTTATGAGGCAACCAGCGGCATTACACATTTTATTTTACGGACATTAGTGTTCACGTGTGATATTACAACATGTTCTCACTCCAAACTCCTCAAATACCGCCCTACGCTTCAGACCAGACGCTCTGAGTACCTGTCTAGCATCAGTTTTGGACGGGTCAGGGACGGCGTGTCAGCTGCATACATAGTGTCATAGTGTCTCTTTTCAAAATAAACTTCCAATGTGCGTTTACTTGGTTTTTGGGTTTACATGTGCCACAAAACTACTTGGGTTACAGTGTGCTTGTTATGTAACTGGTGTTAGTAAAGTCCTAAAGTTAATTAACTAGAATAAGTGACTTTGTTTTCATACATGTGTTAAAACATGTTTTCTGGTGGACTCATCCACCTCCCCGTTATTATTCAATACTGTTTTTATTCAACATATTTTCATTCACAGTTGCTCGATATATTACGCCACCTGCTCTGAGCGCCGCTCATTGAGTGGAAATGCAGTTTTAGTTGTATGGAAAATTAAAGTCTAAAGCCTTAAAGTGATAAGGCTGTTTATTTTTTAAACTGTACTAAAGTACTTTGGAAACGTTTGAATGGCTTGTTTACACATTCTTCAGATTGTGAACATAGCGTTTGTCTGAGCAAAAATAATGATGATGATAATAATAATAATAATAATGATCATAAACCTAACTTTTAAGAAACCTTCTGGAACAAGGCTAAAAAGTTTGGTGAACAACAAAAAGACAAATAAACACTGAAAACTAAATTGGAATAAAACACAAAACAAAACAATGAAATAAGCAGAACCAGGAGCAGAAAGTGCACCTCAAGACTGAATTAAAAAATGAATGTTCATAAGGAAAAAGAAGAGGCGTGTTATTGGAGGTGCTGACTGGTGAGTTAACGTCGGCGGCGTGCTAATTACTGGAGCTACCTGCTAAAACTGTAATTTTCAGAGGTGATCAAAACTCTTTTAATCAGCTGTGCATACATAATGCTGCAGCAACGAGACTGTAATGATAACAATAATAAAATATATCTGAACACAACGGCTGCTGGAATGAATCATTTGTTAATTTTCATGAATAAATTATCTCTTCATGCATTAAAATCACTCTTAATGAGGAAATCACCCTTTGTTCTTTCATTTGGGATGGAGAGAGAGTGTGTGTGAATGAAGCCGAGATTCTGTGAATTCATTTCTGAGCCCATTTCTCTTTAGTGCAGCTACACACTGTAATTCACAGTACTGACGGGTAGTCTCCAGTGTGTCGGGTTTGATACCTAGCTGTTGATATTAATATCAGAATGATCCGTTTTCAATGCTCTCATTTGAGTAAAATAAAGTAAACTAAGCACACAAGTGTTGAGTCTAGTTTTACGAAGAATCCAGGCTGATTATCCTCAGAAAAAGAAGCAGTTCAGCCATAATGAAGACACCTGTCTCTACCTCTGATTGCTGATTGGCTGCAGCTGAGTATGTGACGAGTTCCTGCCCTCTCATCCCGAGCTGTGCTTCATAGTTATCTGCACCAATCAGTTTCACTGCGTGTCCATCAGAACACATTTCTCTGGTACACCATGCTTTATGGAAGTTTATAGGGTTTTTTTTACGGGGGCGGTTGGTTTTAAAAAACCAATTAAAAAACCCCAACGGAAGGGGAGGGGGGAAAAACAAAACAAGGAAGGCGGGGGCCATCCCACCACTTCAACCACCTATCCCGTGGATCCCGGGATCACGGGCGGGTCCGTCAGTCCATCAACCATTCACACTCACATTCACACCTACGGTCATCAATTAACCTGCATGTCTTTGGACTGTGGGAGGAAGCCGGAGTACCTGGAGAAAACCCACGCTGACACGGGGAGAACATGCAAACTCCACACAGAAGGTCCCCAAACCGGATTTGAACATGTGACCCTCTTGCTGAGAGGCGACTGCACCACCATGCAGCCCGCTGTGCATCATTAATATGCATTTTAACCTTTTGGCATGTCATCTGTACGGCACACAAACCTCTTAGGTTAGGTTCAGGCAATAAAACTACTTAGTTAAGGTAAGGGAAAACGCTGTGGTTAGAGTTAAAATCAGTACGGAACTTAAGTGAAACACTTAAGGAAACACGTCACAAACATCAATAAGACACGGGCCATTTGTCACATGACAAACGTCACTGACATAACTTACAAACGAAACACGGTCTCGAACACTGGTCTCGTAGTTACAGTCAGGTTTGTGGACCCAGTCAGTACAGGATATGTGGTGCATCAAGAAATCAGGCAAACTGCACAGGAAGAAAGGGCTGACAGCTGAAACGCAGCTGGTGTGAACAACGAATGCGTGAATCACGCAGCCGTGAAGTGATGCAGCCGCCACGCGCTCCTGATGTTGCCGTTAGATGTGGTCTTCTGAACATGTTCGTACAACTGGTCGACACATTTCTTTATTTCCTTGTGGTCTGTTTGTTTGCTCAAGTTTTTACATATAAAATGGAAAAATACATAATCGCAAGCTTTTATATCTCAAGGTGGTATCGCCACGTCTTGTTTTGTCCAAACAGATATTCAGTTTATCAGGAAAACAACACAATAAAGTAAGAAATCCTCAGACTGGTGAAGCTTTTCACTTCACTGATTTCACTCACCTGTCACCTGGCCACCCAGCTGCTCCTCATCCTCAATCAGCTGCCCTGACTTTCTATATAGACGTTCAGCTTTCAGTCACGCTGTTCCTGACTCATCATTCAACTCCTCCTGTCTTCCTGGTACACTTTGCTCTGTTCCAGAGCCTCACCTGCCTGTTCCTCTCATTTATTCATTCATTTTATCTCTGCCTGATTGACAGCAAAAAGTCTCAACCGTGACTGTACAGAACAGGAGAGGCAAAGCCCTTCCACTTGTATTGTAGAAACTATGTAAGAAAGTCTTTAAGGAAGGAAAGATAGTTATGGGATGCATGTGCCAGATTAGTTAACCTCTTTTACCCAGCGGACTGAGTTAAAACTGCCTTTAAAAACTTCCTAGAATAGTGTTTCTAACAGACAAGGCCTTAACGCTACTAAAACAACACTCCACTTGTATTTTAGTGACATTCAATACATGATAAATTGTATTTTTACTTTATAATATTTTTGACTGAAGTCTCACTTGATTGTATTTCATTATTATTTTAAAGCTACTCCATTTGGAGAGATAATTATACAGTTTAGTTGTTTTTTATTGATTTTCTACAGAGCACAGTGGTACAATGTGACGATCCACAGGGTCAGTGTCATGGCCAAAGACTCCTCTGTGTTCACAGAGTCTCCTGTAGTGGATATCAGGAGGATGTTACAGACAGATTCACTTTCTAGAGGTAGAAAACCCATTTGGCTCACTTTTGGTATCCAACTGTCCAAAGTCCTCCTGGTCCTGTCCTGACTAAAGCCTCAGTAGGATCTATGTCCTTTGTGTTATTTCTATCTGCTGTGGCTCAGTTGTAGTCGAGGAGCTGCTGAATGAACTCAGTTCATCTGTTCATGGCATCATTGGGTTATCATTTCCATCATCTACAGAAATCATAACGTCTTGGTAGAGTGAAAGTCATTAGTTTGGTTATTTTAATGCCAGATTTTTCTTATAATGTAAACTTGGCACACATAAAGGGGACTTTTGCTGTCCTTCTGGATGTAAAAGTATTGAATTATGAAAAGTTAAAAACTGATCTTCAATGCCGCGACTCTAAAAAAAAAAAAAAAAAAATCAATGTAGTCTACCTGAGGGATCGATTCTCCTCCCATCCCAGCTACATCATGTGAAGCTTGACCACACTGCCGTCAGTTTCCTCACTTCCCGTCTGATTTCTGAAATATGAAGGTTCATATTTATCTTCTTCTGCGTCGGCGGGCTGTTGCAGGAAGCCGCAGGAAGGAGCTGAGATGGGAGGTCCGGGGGAATAAACTTTAATTATACATGCCAGTGTCAGGGATACAGAGCGGCGAGTGGACGGAGTGATTGATTCACTGTCAACAGGGACGAGGGGTGGGGGGGGGGATGGAGGGGGGTGGTTGGCAGTGATGGAGGTATCCGTGGCGACGAGCAGCGGGCCCTTCATCACCTGAGAGGCAGCCAGCATTAAGGCAGCTGTCAGGGACTTTGATTTGGAGTGGGAATTACAACACACACACACACACGCTGGCAAAACACACAGTCTCACACAATACCCCAGCTTGCATAATATACATGATACACTCTTCACACACTCACACACTCCACACACACACACACACACACACTGTGGCTGTCCCCGCAGGCTGATGCTGCAGCAGCTCGTTGACGTGACACCACATGAATAATTTGTGAGCGGCGGTTCAGGCTGGAGGTGAAACAGAAACACAAGGCTGAAAAATCCCACGCTTCACAAATACACCTCATGTAATGCTGATGGCACCGTTGGAAAAAAAAAAAAAAAAGAGAGAGAGAGAGCGGCCTCAACACGTCACCTGCAGGCTGAGATGAGCTGGAAAACCTGAAACGCATCAACCCAAGAAAAAAAAAAATGCAAACTGCTCAGATCGCAGCCCGGCGGCTGCAGGAATGATAAAAGACCAAAGCAGCTGAAAGAAGAGCGAGCAAACTGTCAGTGCTGTCCCTCAATGGATATACCTGCTTCAGGAAAACGCTGTGTCAAGACATGTCCCTATTTAATTATACAAACCCTGCAGCATCTGCAGATCCCCTCATGGGGAACTGGAGAGCTTCAAGATATGAGCAGCGAGCTAGCAGGACATTAACACAATCAGCTGGCTGATTAAAAAGCTGCAATGGACACGACAACGTTTAGCAATGCCAATGCTACTAGAATGAGCAGCACTCCAGCAGTGCCATCCAATCAGAGTTCTCTGTCAGAGACTCTCTGGTGTTTACTCTACATGTGTGAGGCAGCTGATAAAGCATCTCCACCAGAGGAAGTCTGTAAAGGCCCTGACATCACCAATATCAATGACCGCTGGACAGCATGTCGGCCTAGATTCTGCCGTGTGTCCTGCGTCGTCAGCTCTGCCCATGTCAGCGGCTTTTCGATAGATTTAGCATGTTGAATCGTTAGCAGGGCCTGTCAGTAAGAGGCACCACTCTGATTGGCTGCTCAGCTTCAACAAATCAGTGCACAAGAAGCGAAACAGAAGTGAGGAAATCAAGCAAACGACTGAGGCTGTGTGTCACCACTGAAGTTTATGGCCCAAATAAGTAGAGGCATGAAACGTGTTAGCGATTGTGCGTTTTTATTATTTATGTATTCATTTATTTTAAGCAGCTGTCATTGGAATAAATGCACCTTGGAACGCGGTACACCCTTCTCTCAATGCATTCGTAGAACGACATTTTTGCTGTTTTGGTTACGTGGTGGATCCAGATGCAGAATGACCAGTCGGACTGATTTAACAAAAAGAGAGCTTTAATCTTAAAGCTGGTGTCCAAAACAAAACTGACAGGAAAACCACAACAGAGAACCAAGGCTGAGAAACAGTACAACAGGACAAACACTGGTAGCAACGCCAGCTTTCAGGAGACACACAAAGGACTTGGCAGGATCTGACAAAGAGCTTAAGTACACCAGGTGTATTAAATACTTACTACACCAGTATTTAATACACCAGGTGTGTGATTTTTGTTTTTCCCAGACAGAAATCATCTAATCTTTAAATGTTTGAGATTTCGAGATGTTTCCTCGTTGCCAGATCGTCTTGTGCGTTTTCGTCAAGAGTTCCAGCGTTTCCCTGTGAGTTATTGCCTTCTAGTGTTTTTTGATCTCTGCCTGTTTAACCGACCTAGCCCTTAGTCTGCTGTTTTGGATGTGTTTGCCTTATTGCTTGATTCCTGTGTACCGAACCACTGACTGTAATAAAGACGCCGATTATTGCCTACGACCTGTCGCCTCTGTGTTTGCTCTGGAGTCCTCTGAAGCCGTTGATCTGATCCCTAACATGAACATGTTAAAGGAGCTTGTTCACTGAACATACTCATGTTTTTGGTGAACTGAACGTATCCAACTAATGAACATTATGAACATTATGATTCCACTGGCCGTGTAATCAGTGGAGGACGGACATTAACCGGTCTACTCCATCCCTGCCTCTAAAGTCAGCTTGATGAATGAGCGACAGTGGAGCAGTTAGGACTGAGGAGGTCCAGCTTGGGCCCTGTGCTCACCGGACCACATTTGTGCAAAGGAGAAATGCGGATTCTAAGGATGGTTTAATGTGCATGAGTTTAGAGACAAATAAAATGCCACAGCATCCGACTAGAAAAAAACAAATGAAGAAACAAACGGGAACCAGTTCATTTTTTGGAACAGTGAACTTAGTTGACATCCATATTATTTGTGCAATTAATACGTCATTAAATTTTTCAAACTTTTGTTTTTCTTATGAATTCACACAGTGCAAACAATATGCAACAAAACGACATTACAGAAATGTACAACGCCACAAGGTTATGTTGTGAAATGATTGGATAGGTTTAGGCAACAAAATGACTTGGTTATGGTTAGAAAACAGATGATGGATTGTTTTCAAATAATAAGCATAACAACACAACAAAACCACTATAGTGAGATTTAAGAAAGACAAAAGCATTCAGTGTATTCCTGGTTTGCAGAAACGTGTTTTCCTAAAGGCTGGGTGGTGCAGGTGAGTATTTTGCATTTTCATGTTGGTTATTCATCACGCTCCAGGTGTGTAAAGGCCTTTATACGTTCAAACAGACCACTTCTATTATTTGAGTCGCAGACATGTTAAAGTATGTTAACTATCTTTATGATGTGCTGTGGATATCGGTGATGCTGTTTAACTGGAGTTATAGCAGAGTATTGAACTGGGACACTTTAATACAATCATGCTTCCTTTAGTCTTACTCGAGTGTTCACTCATGTTGGTACGTTTTCATTTTGGAAGTGTATCTCCTCCAGCTGAAATGAGCTGAAATTACACCCTCCTCCTTCCCCCTCCAGCATATTGAACGATGCCATCAGAGCCGAAGTGACAGCTCGCCTCTGCTTTATTTACTTTATTTTCTGTGGTCAGAATGTGAAGCTCCTCATACTCAGACTGATGAGAGGCTGCAGATCAGCGTGTCATCAATCAGGCAGGCCGAGCAAACATTAGCTCAGAGAGAGAGAGAGAGAGAGAGAGAGATGCCTCATTTGCAAAGTGAATGCACTCGTGTATTTATCCTGACATGGTTTATGATTACCAGCTCCCCTCATACTCCCCCCATTCACCCCTGTGAAGACTGATGAATGAATAATGAAACTCAGGACGCAGCAGTTAGATAAAAACAGACTGGAGAATCAAGTTTGGAGAGAGTATTAAAACCGATCAGCAGGAGGAGGTCAAAGGTGAGCAGCTGCCGCCAGCATTCATGGACACCACTGTCCACATATTTCAGATCTGGGTGTTTCCTGGTTTGGTCTAGTTCCAGTGAAGGGAAATCTAAATGCTAAAAATCTATAAATAACAATGGCTTAAAATTGTCCAACCTGTTGCCACAAAAAGCTTTCAAATCTGTAAAATATGACGCTGTATTCTCAGACCTTATTTCCTGTTTCAACATGAAAATGCCCCTGTGCACGAGGTCATGTGCATTAAGAAGAAGTTAATCCTACATACTGTGGTTGTGGCTCAGGGGGAAGAGCCGGTCGTCCACTGATCCAGCCTGATCTCCTGGGAAGGTGTTTAAATAGCACATTTCTACATCACATTTTAGGCTTTTCATGTGTCATTAAATCCCACATGATTACCGAGAAACTGTCACGGTTACTGTACATCCAACAAAACCACTTAGGTTTAGAAAAAAACCTCCATGCTCCACGTGTTCAGAGGGCCACTCACTACATATCATTCACCCAGCCCAGTCACACAGTAGGTTGTCAGATAGTCACGAAATTTACTGTGTTGATTATGTACAGTAAATTGCACGATGGTCAGAAAAATGATTTTTTATTGAATCATGTAATCATGAATCATATAGAGCACGGCAACTCGAAAGGAAGAGATAGAGAGGAAACAAAAGCATTTCGCCCAGAGTTTGTGTCTAGAAGTCAAAGTGACGTAGCTTCTGTACTTAAGTTACGACACATCTGGAGTTATTTAAAGCCAAACCACAATCCTGATTGTTCCTAGCTGTTATTTCTACTCTGTAAGATTATTGAGAGAGTTGCATAAAAACCAAGTCAAATTCCTTGTACGTATGTATGTGCTTGTCAAAATAAATCAGATTCTGATCTTTTCCTAAAGCTAAGTATTTTTTTTTTTCACATAACGTCTGTGCTTAAGTTACCTCTTGCGGTGTTATTTTAACCCAAACCACCATTTTTTCCTAAACCTAAACATGTAGTTTTGTTGCCTAAGCCTAACCAAGTCAATCTTTTCCTAAACCTAACCAAGTAGTTTTATTTTGAAAAAGATTGGATCAGATATTGATAAATGCTAAACATAAATCAAATAGATTCAGTTTTGTGACCATTTCACAAACTGCTGTGACTGTGTTGATTGATTAAATTGTTTAAGCAGCTGGTATATAAATGTACTTTATTATTTTATAGTGACGACATGCTGATGGTTATGTGCTCTGCTGGATGTCAGTCGGACTATAAAAGGAAGGAGAAACGATGTGGTAGAAGTTGACACCTCAACCTCATCCAGCATCTTTATGACCTGGCTGAAGCCTGAACACCGACCTCACTGATGCTCTGGTGTCTGAACGGGATCAGATCTCTGCAGCAGGTTCAACCTCCAGTGACCGAGACCAGAAGACCAGTTGTCATAATCACACGTTACATATGAGTGTGGTGTTCAGGGGTCCACATATTTGTGTGATATTTTGCCGTTTTCCAGCAAGTTCGCACAGACCAACAAGTGTGCAAAGTTCCTTTTTGTGTTTTTGAGAAAACATAAAAAATGCTGAAAATGAAACATATTGCTCACACTGTTTGTGTTTCATTAGATAAATATGAAAAATTTAAAAATAATTCAACTCTATAATTTTTTTGCAGTCGGTTTCTTTCTGTTTGCTTTCATGACTCAAACATGCCGTCGATATCAGCCTCAATGAAAATGGAGACAGCGTCCACATGTAAGCTGTTTTCCATGAAATTATCTGTAACGTGGTGCTGGAGCAGCTTTTTTCTCGTCCTCTCAGGACGCCGTCGCTGCGTCTGAGGCGCGGAGCTCGCCGCTGCTGGCGGTAATGGAACGTTGAATACTGATGTTGTTATTATTCAAGGACATATGGACACACGAGCCCCGTTTGTAAAATTGCTCTCTTTTCATGTGGATTGATAGAGTGGGAACCTGATGTTGGCGTTGCAGCTCGGGAGACGTTTTGAATCCCGCCTCCTGTATTTACATATACAGTATGTATGGTGTTTATACATCAGGGTCAGGCGCTTTGCATAGAAAACAGAGCGGCTCCATTAATTGCCCAGGAGGATTTCACCGCTCTGCTTTCCTGCTGTTTTTCTTTGTTTTGTTTTTATAGATTGTCTTTACTTGAAAATCAGAAAATTAAAACAGAAGGACAAATTTTCCTGTTTTGAAAGTCAAATTTTTTTTTTTACAAGAAAACACCTCAGAAAGTGTTGAGTGAAAAAATCTTTGACTGATATATATTCAGCTGTGTTTGTGTCTGTGAATCCTCAAGGAGAGGCTTCATCGACAGGTTTCCAGATGGATGGGAAGGAACATGAGGGTGGTGGAAGGCGAAGAGGAAGAGTCACAGGTGGAAAACCTGAAAACCGAAACTGACAGCAAGCTTTTCATTTTCTGACTTTTCATTTCCACAGTTCACATGAAACCTTCTGAAAAGCCATTCCTCTTTTTCTGTTCCTTCTACGAATGTCCAGCAACACGTCAGCTTCCGCTCCTCACATGCATTAGTCTTTTCAAAATAAAGTTCAGCCTTCACAGAAAACAACTTCCTCAGGATTAGGCAACAAAACTACTTAGTGGTTGTGGTTTGTGTTGAAATAACTACAGAGGTGACGTTAATGAAGCTGCAGTGGGTCGAACTGGAGCAAATATGATTAAAAAGTTATTTTTATAAAACAGTTGCTATATCCTGACAGTAGTGCAGGCAATCTGAAAAAAAAAAATCATGTCTCTTAGTGTCCACTGATGTCCTCCGGTGCTCCTAATGACTGGAGGAAAACCACCAATCGGAGCTGATCTGGAGTCTGCCATCCAGCTGCCGTCTATGAGAGCCACGAGTCAAATATATCCTAAATGTTAACAAGCTAACCAGCTGAACTAAGGTGGTAAACATCAACATGCTCCACTTATCATCTAGTCTGAAGCGTCATTGTGTTTAACCGCAGCCTCACCGAGACTCGTTACCATGACTGTAGAGTCTGAGACCAGTTTAAAATATCGATGGACTTGTGTAAACTGAAGTGAAAAATAAACAGATAAATCAATAATGAACACTTGTGTGATTGTAATAAGGGTTATTTCCTGAAATGCTGCAACAACATCACTTTTTTTGTTTACTCCACTTTAAGAATTTAATGATGAACACAAGACTTTATTTTAGCCTCGGAAATATTGATTTAAGTGAATGAAACTACTTTTTATTAAATTCAGTTCATGCACAGACCTGCCAGAGCCAGTTCAGCTGTCAGTCGCATTAAAACACACTGGATGCAACCCAGTCAGAACAAGGAGGTAGAGAAGGAGACAAGGAACTAGAGGAGAAAGAGGAAACAGAAACAAAGGGAGGAGTAAGGTAATAAACAAGCAGGCAACAAAAGAAAGAAGTAGAAACAAGTGCAGGGAGGCAAAGCTGGGTAAAGAGACAGAATGAAGGAAGGTGGTATGGAAGCAAAAGAGGAGGAAGTAAAGAAACCAAAGAAGAGATCACAATGTAAAGGAGGAGAGGGGGTCGAGGGTAGGTAGGTAGTGGAGGATGTAAGGAGGTAGGGACAGACAAGATGACGTGAAAGTAAACAGAGGTAGGGAAGGAAAAGAGGAGGTAAGGTAAGTAAAGGTGGAATCAAGGAAAGAGCAGGAAGAGAAAACAGCAGATGGGGAGATGAAAGGAAATAAGATGAGGAAGGAAATGAGAGGATTTTGTAGGGGAAAAGGAGGTAGAGAAGTAAACATAGGAAAACTAATGAGGAGGTAGGGAATGAGATGACAAGTCAAGGAAGGATGGAAGGAGGTAGGCAACAAGGGATGAGGTAGGGATGTAAACAGGGAGGCTGAAAATGAGAGAATGATGTGGGGAAGGAGATGAGGTGTTAAGGAGGCAGAGGAGGAGACGGGGGATTTAGAAATAAAGTTGTAGGGATAGAATAGAGGAGGCAGTGATGGAGGGAGAGTTAAGGAAATAAACAGATAGAATGAAGGAGATGAGGCTGGGAATTAAACCGAGGGGTAGAGGAGAAGTGGACAAAATAAGGAAACAACTGAAGAAGAAAGGAGACGAGGAATGAAAGGAGGAAGTGGAGAATAAAAGGAAGGCTGTGAGGCCTCGGAGGATGATCTGCTCTTCAGTATCTCTGAACTGAACTCTCTGAAATCCATTCTGGCACAGTTTAAAGCTGCGACCAGAGAGGAGTCGATTCAGGGCAGATTTCAGGGCGGCTCCGCTATGTGACGAGACATGTAATTATCTGCAGCTACTGCATGTACAAACAAATTTTCACTTTTATAATCTTATTAGGAGATTAGAAGGGCTCAGCAACGGGTTTAGGCACGGCTGTCTGCTGGGGGGCTGAGAAAAAAATAACTTATTTACTTCTTAATGGATTTTATTTTCACTTTCTCTCTCTGAAAAATCAGTTTGGAGACGTCCTTAAGCAACATGTTCGACCAGCAATGCCCACCGTGCGCGCGCGGCACACACACACACACACACACACACACACACACACACACACACTTTAGCCTAAAGTCTATCAGCAGAAACAACAAAAAGACAACGTGGGAAGAAGTTTGTTGCCTGGTTGAATTCAAATGACAATCCAATCACACAGGGAGGGAGGAAAATAAAAAAGAGCGACAGAAAACAACATTTTGTGCACCGTTTTGCAAATAATCCCATTAAAACAGCAATTTGTTCCACTTGCAGCAGCATACTGTATGTGCTGCTATTGTACTGCGATAATGTATTGAAAGAAGAGAAAAGACAACAATAAGGAGGAAAAGAAGAGGCATTAAAAGACACAACGGTGGTTTCTGAGAGTGAATCCCACAAAGAGAAGTTGTAGAAGAGGCCTGATGGCAGACAGGGAGGAGGGAGGAGGAGGAGGAGAAGGAGGACATGATGGTAGGGAGGAGGAGGAGGAGTAAGAGGAGGACATGATGGCAGACAGGGAGGAGGAGGAGGAGAAGGAGGACATGATGGCAGACAGGGAGGAGGAGGAGGAGGAGGAGAAGGAGGACATGATGGTAGGGAGGAGGAGGAGGAGTAAGAGGAGGACATGATGGCAGACAGGGAGGAGGAGGAGGAGAAGGAGGACATGATGGAATAGGGAGGAGGAGGAGGAGGAGGAGGAGGAGGACATGATGGCAGACAGGGAGGAGGAGGAGGAGGAGGATGATGGAAGACATGATGGGAGGAGGAGGAGGAGGAGGAGGAGGAGGACATGATGGTAGAGGAGGAGGAGGAGGAGGAGGAATGATGGAAAGGGAGGAGGAGGAGGAGGACATGATGGCAGATAGGGAGGAGGAGGAGGAGGAGGAGAAGGAGGACATGATGGCAGACAGGGAGGAGGAGGAGGAGGAGGAGGAGGACATGATGGCAGACAGGGAGGAGGAGGAGGAGGAGGAGAAGGAGGACATGATGGTAGGGAGGAGGAGGAGGAGGAGGAGGACATGATGGTAGGGAGGAGGAGGAGGAGGAGGACATGATGGCAGACAGGGAGGAGGAGGAGGAGGACATGATGGCAGACAGGGAGGAGGAGGAGGAGGAGGAGAAGGAGGACATGATGGTAGGGAGGAGGAGGAGGAGGAGGACATGATGGCAGACAGGGAAGAGGAGGAGGAGGAGGAGAAGGAGGACATGATGGTAGGGAGGAGGAGGAGGAGGACATGATGGCAGACAGGGAGGAGGAGGAGAAGGAGGACATGATGGTAGGGAGGAGGAGGAGGAGGACATGATGGCAGACAGGGAAGAGGAGGAGGAGGAGGAGAAGGAGGACATGATGGTAGGGAGGAGGAGGAGGAGGAGGACATGATGGCAGACAGGGAGGAGGAGGAGGAGGAGGAGGAGGAGGAGGACATGATGACAGACAGGGAGGAGGAGGAGGAGGAGGAGGACATGATGGCAGACAGGGGGGGGGGGAGGAGGAGGAGGAGGAGGAGGAGGAGGAGGACATGATGACAGACAGGGAGGAGGAGGAGGAGGAGGAGGACATGATGGCAGACAGGGAGGAGGAGGAGGAGGAGGAGGAGGAGGACATGATGGCAGACAGGGAGGAGGAGGAGGAGGAGGACATGATGGCAGACAGGGAGGAGGAGGAGGAGGAGGAGAAGGAGGACATGATGGTAGGGAGGAGGAGGAGGAGGAGGAGGAGCAGGACATGATGGCAGACAGGGAGGAGGAGGAGGAGGAGAAGGAGGACATGATGGCAGACAGGGAGGAGGAGGAGGAGGAGGAGGACATGATGACAGACAGGGAGGAGGAGGAGGAGGAGGAGGAGGAGGACATGATGACAGACAGGGAGGAGGAGGAGGAGGAGGAGGAGGAGGAGGACATGATGGCAGACAGGGAGGAGGAGGAGGAGGAGGAGGAGGAGGACATGATGGCAGACAGGGAGGAGGAGGAGGAGGAGGAGGAGGAGGACATGATGACAGACAGGGAGGAGGAGGAGGAGGAGAAGGAGGACATGATGACAGACAGGGAGGAGGAGGAGGAGGAGAAGGAGGACATGATGACAGACAGGGAGGAGGAGGAGGAGGAGGAGGAGGAGGACATGATGACAGACAGGGAGGAGGAGGAGGAGGAGGAGGACATGATGGCAGACAGGGAGGAGGAGGAGGAGGAGGAGGAGGACATGGTGGCAGACAGGGAGGAGGAGGAGGAGGAGGAGGAGGACATGGTGGCAGACAGGGAGGAGGAGGAGGAGGAGGAGGAGGACATGATGACAGACAGGGAGGAGGAGGAGGAGGAGGAGGAGGAGAAGGAGGACATGATGACAGACAGGGAGGAGGAGGAGGAGGAGGAGGAGGAGGAGAAGGAGGACATGATGACAGACAGGGAGGAGGGAGGAGGAGGAGGACATGATGACAGACAGGGAGGAGGAGGAGGAGGAGGAGAAGGAGGACATGATGACAGACAGGGAGGAGGAGGAGGAGGAGGAGGAGGAGGACATGATGGCACTTGGCTATCTCTTTATTTCACCCTTATTGCTCCTTGCGTGACCGTTGAAACCGACCTGGTCTGACGTTAGTTGGTTTTCAGTTAGTTCATCTGATCTGTGTTAAAACTCTGCTTTAAAGAAATCATAAATACTGTGTTGTCTTTTTTCTGAACAGTTTCTAACAGACGAGGCCTTAACGCTACTAAAACAACACTCCTAAGCACTGTGAGGTCTTAGGCTGTGTTCCTGTTGCATTTCTTTGTTTGCACTTCCTGTTTTATTTTGGTATTCTAACATTCCCTCTCATTTGTCTGCATGTGTGTATTCATGTGTGTATGCAGGTTGGTTTATGAATGTATGAAATACATGATGTGAGTTTTTTGTGTTTCAGTTTTCCTTGTACAGCACCAGCAATAATTCATGACCAGGGGTCCTGATATCCAACATTAAAGGATTAATCATTAGTTTTACTGTCTAGTAACGCAGCATCAAGCACAAGTATTACTGTGTTTCACCCTGGGCACTTTTCAAACTGTTGGTCTGAACTTTATTTTTCCCTTATGCACAACTTTATCAGATACTCTAATACTATGGTTGAAATATTAGGAGTAAAGTGTTGTGTGTTGTGGTGTGAATCAAGAGTTTGTTGGTGTGTGTGTGTGTGTGTGTGTGTGTGTGTACAGTATGTATGTGCTGCTCAAACACTGCTTGTGAACAGATGGGCCGGTCTATTTTTGTTGATGCTGTTTAACCTTTACTCAAAATAAATGAAAACAGACGGAGCCATCTGTTAACAGCTTCAACACCACCGACTCTGTCACAAAAAATCTCACCAAAACTCTCCAAGCCACGTTCATCATCACATGTTCAGGACTGCTGCAGCTGCTGGAGCGCCGTTTTCACCGAAACCACAGCTCAGCTTCTGCGTTACCTCAGCGTTCGGAGTAAAAATAAGAATGATAATGCTCCAGCTGACCTTTGAGTGCTCTCTGAGCTATGAAGCAGTATTCTGTTGAGCAGTTTTCAAGGTGCTACACCTAAACAGACATGCTGAAAGCAACTTATTTGTCCGGATGTCATATTTGTGTTTAGGTCAAGAAACAAAGACTAATGTTTCCTGTCAGGGCAGGATATGAGTCACTCAAACAGTTGTGGCCAAGTTCTTGAAGGACCTTCTGTCCTTTTTTTACAAGAACAGCAGCGACTGTAATTTAGTCCTGAAAGCGACTGAATCATTTTAAGATGAAGCTCAGCAGACGGCTCACATGAGAAAAGAAAAGAGAAGGTAAGAAGAAGAAGAAGAAGATCTACCTTTATTAGTCCCACAATGGGGAAATTCAATTTACACTCTGTTAAACTCGAACATGGTACATGAGACCTGAAACAAAAAATGATAAGGAGAGGGGGAGGGGGGGGGGGGCCGAGGGGCGCGGGGGGGGGGGGGGGTGGTGGGTTGGGGGGGGCGGGGGGGAAGGGGGAAAGGGCCTCCGAAAGATCAAAATTTTGAGGGGGGGGAGGGGCCAACTAAGAAGTCCCAAGAGGAATGCAGGAAATAAAGGACAGGAAAAGGAAAGACCTTTGTGTTTATATGTCATAGTGTTTCCATTCATTTGTCAAGCAAATTTTAAGTTAAAATGTCACAAAAAAAAGAAATAGTGATGAGGTGTTTTTAGTAGCAGATGTAGAGGCTGTCACCTTGGCCGTCATTAGACCATCTGTGAGAAAAATAGAGAGAGGTCTTATTAGTTTCAATAGCTGTCTTCATGTCATCGAGTATTGGTCATGTTTCATGCTGTCTGGAGACAAAGACAACAGAAATATACTGTTTATCAGAGAAGATGCCATCAGCAGAAACAGCTGATCAGTCCTGAGTTACATGTTCACTAAGTCAGAGCTTATTCAGCAAAAATGTTTCCATATCCAAATTAGTGCATCAACTCTCATTTCAACAAAGATTAAAAAAAACAAACTTCATGCAACTTTTTTGTGCAATTGAAGAAGTTTTATACAGCTTTTCTAATCTGACATCTCCTAAAAATAATGGATGGAAACACAGCTAATGAGAGATTAGCTGATGGTGTTGGATCAGCTCATCTGTTGGTTCGACGTATCCTCATACATCAGCTCATTTTCCTACAAATATCCAGCAACACGTGTCAGTTTCTGCTCGTTACATGCATGCAGTCTGTTCAAAATAAACTCCCACCTTCACAGGAAACAACTTGGATAGGTTTAGGAAAAGATGGTGGTTTGGCTTAAAATAAGTGGCGTAAATTAAGTACGTCAGTTATGTGACAAATAAACTAACGATGACTTTGACTTCTGGTTTCATACGGGACATGAAACAGTCTCCTGGGTGACTCACCCATCTACTCTCCCTACACAACTTATTTTGCACTTTATACTTCCTGGTTTCCGATTAAAGATTAAGATTAAAGACGCTGCTGTGCTTGCATCCCAACTCTTATCATGTCATCATGTTCACTCGGCTGTATAGAAATTGTTGGGCGCAATTAACTCAACATTTGTATTGATTGCAGAAATATATCAATATATCAAGACTTGTTATTTCTATAGGTGGACTTTAAACAACCTGCACAGCTGTAAACATCTCACTTTTTGCATTTTGTCTGGAAATCATTCTGTCACATTCTTAAACAATCAGGATTATTATTATTTATATGATTATTATTTTTCCAGTTGTGGTTGATATTGAGTCCAACATTGAATCATTGGCACGATAATAGATGTGGATGGTGATTCAGAGGTCCAGAATCAGACTACATGTGTCATGTTTAGTATGTTTACTGGTCCATACATGAGGATAATCAGGTCTATACTTCTTAATAATGATTGCTGTTGGCATCTTGACTCTAAACAACAATCAACATTAGTTTATCTTAACGATGAACACCATGTTTATGTTAGAAGTCAGCATCCTTCTCTCATCGAGCCCCTTTCCTCTGGAATAACCTCCCTATAGACATCAGACAGTCTGATTCTTTATATCCAAACTCATAACCCATCATGTTTCCTGAACTTTCAGTTAGTTAGCTGTTTTGTTAGCTTGTATCTGTACAGACAGTAAAGCCACCTGGGCCAAAATTGGGATTTGTGATTTTGGGGTATATAAATAAAATTGACTTGATTTGACAGTTTCCCACCTCTCAAATGATTTTTTGGATTTAAGGAAAGTTCTGTGTTTTTTCTCAGGCAGCAGCTTCCTTTCTAAACGAGGTGACAAAGTGTGTCACTCATCTGTGGCTCCATGTTTCAGCCACAAACACATTTTCAAATAAGATAAAACCAGTTTGAACCTGACAGACCTGTGAGCTTCCTCATCAACCGCAACGCTTCATCCATCACCATAATGATCCCGAGGAGAAGTTTACTCTGTGAAAATATTTTCCCTCCTCGTCAGCTCGCCGATGTTTGACATCATAACAACAGCAATTACAGAAGAAAAAACACTCCCCTTCCTCTCTGATTATTTCTTTTAAAAACTCATTAATCGCTGTTTTTTTTTCTCCATCTGAGACACATTTTACAGTTCAGAATGTTACCTCAACACGTCGCTGCAGGTTTTTCTCCGCTGACAGAATAAAAAGTTTGTGCAGCAGCTTAATTTGAGGTCATGAGCTCTTTAAACACGTCTGCCGGAGGGAAGGCGTCAGTTAAATGATCCATTCATTCTTAACTCCTCTCCATCTCTAATGCTTGTCTACGAACAGGAGGCTGGAAAGAAACAAGGGAAGAAAAGGAGGAGATGCTAGAGTAGGAAAGAAAGGAAGAGGGTGGGGAGTAATTGGGTAAATAAAGTAGGGAATAGGAAAGGAAGTGAGAAAGTATGGAAGGGAAGATGGAGGTCATTGGAATGGGAGAGGGGAAAAAAGAGTAAGGAAAGAAGAAAATGAGGTGCACACCAGAGAGGAGGAAGGGAAGAACTTCACAAATTAGGAAAGATGGAGGATGGGGAAGGAGAGAAGGACTGGAAAGGAGTAGATATACGGAAAGAAAAGGAGAAACAGAAGAAGAAGGATAGGGAGGATGGGAGGAAAGTTGGGAAGTTAAACAGGAAGAAAGGAAAAGAAAAGGCAAGGAAAGAAGAAATGCAGGTAGCAAAGGAAGAGAGGGGATAGGGGAAAAGGAAAAGATACACCTGTGAAGAAAAAGAGAAAACAGTTAAACAATATTAGGAGAGGAGAGAAAAGAGAGGAAGTAAAGCAGAAAGGAAAGGATGGGATCTGAAGGAAACAGATAAACCAAACAAGGGGACAGAGAAGAAGGAAGGGAAGTGGTAGGAAAGAATGATCAGGGTTAGGGAAGGAAAGAAGGAGGTGGAGAAGGAGAGGATTAGGTGGGAGAGGGTACGAATGGAGGCAGCAGGAACGTAAGCAGGAGGGAAATCAGAGGGGAAAAGTAATGACAGAGGTAGAAACGTAGAAATGTAGGAAAACAAAACAAGGACGTAAAGGAAGGAGGAGATGGAGGAGGACATGATGAGGATGCATGAAAAAGGAAAGAAATGAGAGAGAGAGAGAGAGAGAGAGAGAGAGAGAGAGAGAATGGACAGGGAAGAAACGGGTCTGTGTAATTAGATCTGTCTTTTATTTTGATTATTATTGTTTGTTATTATATACAGACTAGCCGATGATAATGTCGATTATCAGCCCTCCTGCATATCAGCCAACACTAATTTGATTATTATGATGTCCCTGGGGCTTTTCCAGCGATCACTGATTTACTTAAAGAAAAGAAAAAAAAAATATTTGAATTTATTTCTCCCTGGAGGCGTTCAGTCTAATTCAATAAACGAGCAGGACGAGCTGCCGCCTGAATATCACAGGAATAAATGCTGAGATGAGACATTAGCATCGTTACGTCATGTTAACCACTAAATATCATTTAAAGGACCATACCACAGGTTTTTAGTTTTATTTTATTACTTGTGACCAGTTTGTGATTGATTTGCTTCCCCCAGGCAGACATTGGCTCAATTAATTCCGACAAAAATCATCCTGACTTGAATCTGACTGATCCCTCAGTCATTCAGTTGCCTTTATATCTATATATGCTCTATTCTAACCCTCTTTGTCTGCGTTGTTTAAAGACCCCAAACATCTGAGATTTGGAGTTACGTTCCTGTAACTCTGGAGGGCTTGAAAGAGGGTCAAGATAAGACATGCTATGGAGCAACTGGACAGAAGGAACAACATATTGTTGGTTCTTGTAGATCAGTGAAGAGGGTGACTGTGAAGCAAATGTTATAGCATCATTAAAATCAAAGTGGTTCATCCCCTGGGGAGTATGAAGGCCATAGTAATGGCATTTATTGTTCCAGTATTTCTTGAATGAAAACGAGCGACATTAAAGACATTTATTCAATCCATGAATTTAAATCTATAAATGTGAAGATCAAAAAACATATTCCTTTTCTTACAAATTAAAACTTGCATTCATAAACCATGTCGCCTGTCTGCCATCTTCTACCATCCTACCTGCATCCGTCTTCAGTCAGCAGCATCCACGTTCCCTGACCTGCCATCCGCCCACCTGCCTCCATCTTCAAGTATTATTATAATTATTATACAAATGTAACTTTCAGGAGTAAAAATCAGTCAGTGCTCCTGAAAAACACATTGTGAAGTGTGCTGTCCTTGTTTTGAGAAGTACCTGATTCAGCTGCACGTTGACAGAAGATGCACACAAAATAGCTTAATATTTACATGCACATATATAAAACAATCTGATGAAAATGAATTTCACTTACCTAAATCCAGAGGAGGGCTGCACGGTGGTGTAGTGGTTAGCGCTGTCGCCTCACAGAAGATGGTCGCAGGGTTCGATTCCAGCTTGCGGCTCTCTGTGTGGAGTTTGCATGTTCTCCCCGTGTAGCGTGGGTTCTCTCCGGGTCTCCGGCTTCTCCCACCGTCAAAGACATGCTGTTTAGGTTAATTGATGACTTAAATTGCCCGTAGGTGTGGATGTGAGCGTGAATGGTTGTTGTCTATATGTTGTCTGTCTCTATGTGCCCTGCGATGGACTGGCGACCTGTCCAGGGTGTACCCTGCCTTCGCCCTATGCAGCTGGGATCGGCTCCAGCCCCCCGCGACCCTAACGGGATAAGCGGTTGACGATGGATGGATGGATGGATGGATAAATCCAGAGGAGGGCTGCACGGTGGTCAGTGGTTAGCGCTCACAGTTAGCATTGTTTGGGGCTCTTCTGTGTGGAGTTTGCATGTTCTCGTGTCAGTGTGGGTTTTCTCCGGGTGCTCCGGTTTCCTCTCACAGTCCAAAGACATGCAGGTTAACTGATGACTCTAAATGTCCTGTAGGTGTGAATGTGAGTGTGAATGGTTGTCTGTCTCTATGTGCCCTGTGATGGACTGGCGACCTGTCCAGGTGAACCCGCCTTCACCTGATGCCAGCTGGGATCGGCTCCAGACCCCTGCGACCCCTAATGGGATAAGCGGTTGCTGATGGATCGATGGATGAATCCCAGAGAAATTATTTAAAAAAAATATGCAAAATCTGTGCAGCAGAGGTAGAGATATCCTGAGAGTTACTCCTTATTAAACTCTGAAAACACAATACAGCTGCATCTTTTGTCACACTTCTCCTGCCTGGTAAACAGCCACTTTTTTCAAACTCCACACCTCCAGTTTGTAATGAAGCCTTTTTTAATCAATTCATTCAGTTCAAACTGAGATAACTCTGATGACCTCACTGTGACACTGTCAGGGTTATTTTCTGATTTTTAACAAAACTTCCTTATATCCACAGAAGGCAGCAGTGCCGAAGTAGTACTCCCATGCTTCCCAGCATGCATTGTGTTTGGCTCAATTGATCTTGGGTGAGCTAGAAGCGAGTTTCTATCAGATGCATTAACAAAGCGCTGGGAAACATGATCCTGGAAACCAGAAATACTGGGCCTAATACCAAAATGCCAATGAGCATAAGCCCAGCCAGCAAACCCTTGTGTGTGTGTGTGTGTGTGTGTGTGTGTGTGTGTGTGTGTGTGTAGAACAAGGAGGTCAATGTCTGAACAAGGATGTACTCTGATTAAGAACTAGATTTCAGAAGCTTTGACAGTAAACTTTGTCCTCGAGTGTTTGCCTGTGACGGCTACCGAGCAGGGGGGTTGTTGGGGCTCCTCCAGAGTCCCGCAGGCAGGGAAATGAAGCGCACCCTTGGCCGAGCACTGATTAGTATTCTGCGATGGCTACCTCCCCGGGGCCTTTAGACGGCTGACCTAGTTCAGCGTCTATGGCCGACAGAGACGTTCGGTCCTCTGGCCTCAAAAACTCGTTGTCTTAGTTGGACGCCGCCGCCGCCGCCATCGCCCATCCTTCCTCAAAAACATCTCAATCCTCGGAGACGAACACAGCAGCTGAGCACAAGGCCATGTGGTTTAGAGAGTGTGAGGTCAGTGCTCTAATACTATTTGCAGTTCCTTGGCAGCACTCTCTGTTTGTGCTTTTGACAAATGATGATGTACTTTCACCTTTTGATTTTCCTCTGAAATTGCTTTTGGTAATTTGAGGCTGACGGCAGCTCGACGTCCTGTGAACCTATTTATGGATGGAGCACTGGACATTCAGAGCTCAGACGGAGAGAATAATGTCCATCTTAAGGCAGTTAATAAACAACAAGTACAACATAACACATGTGGTAGCTGAAAATTAGCAAATAAATAAGAAGAAACAACATATCCTGGATTATTCCTCCCTGTGTGTCTAATTTATTAAAACCACACAAATCATGTGCACCCAGGCAGGATAGATTAAATGCACAATGTACCACCACTTCAGAGTCTGGAGATGAGATACTGCTCTTTTATATGAAGTCTGTTATGATTAAACAGCATAAAAATGCATTTTTACATTCCATCTGCCGCTGGCTTTAGTCCTCTCCAACACAACTAATCCGCTTCTAGACTCTTTGGTTTAATACAAGGTAGGTCGCTAACAAACTTTATTTTAAATCATATTATTATAGACACTGATTTCTAACTAAAGCTAAAGCTGTGTCCTTTTGAAGATGCACAACAAATGAGGAATAACCTTTTAGTAAGATATAATACCAACCGCTGCATGAGAATATGTTGCAGGATGTGAACTTCCCCATCCTGTCATGTCCTCTGAGCACAAGATCAAGCTGTAAAGGCCCACGTGGAGGCGATTAAAGAGCAGTGGAATCAAGTGTTGTTTGAATTTGAAGCCCTGTGTCTGGATGCTTGTTACTGAAATACACTCTGAGGGTCATAGTTGACTTCTCTGCCTCAGTTTGTCATGTCCACAGGATTCTTATACATATTTTCTAACACAGTCTGTGTGTCTTTGAACTGGTGATTCAGCCGAGTCCATGTCCATGTCTGGAAGAGGGAGAACAGTCACCAACCAGACTTTAACTTCTGGAACCGGGAGTGGCCAAAATGAATCCTCCTTGAAGAAAGCAAGATGTTAAAAGGCTCCAATAAGACTGCATTTTTAATGCCCAAATTCTTTTTGTTTCTTATATCTGATGATGCATCTTAAAATGTGGTACCAAACCAGGTACCAGTAAAAACTTCATAAAATGTTGATGCTTTTCTATGAATTGTGTCTGAAAGATGACGCTGAAAAAGTTGTATTTCTACTTTATTATTTGGACTGGTTGTCTTATTTACTTAGTTATAGATCTTATTATATTTCATTATAACCAAACTACTTCATTTGGAGTCAAAATTATACAATTTACTGTATTTTTCGCACTATAAGGCGCACTTAAAATCATTTTTTCTCAAAAAATTGACAGTGCGCCGTATAATCTGGGGCAGCTTATGTATCAATTCTGGTTGTGCTTACTGACCTCGAACCAATTTTATGTGGTGCAGGGCGTCAAAATTCTGTCAAAATGTTTTATTACGACTTTGGTAAGCTACGAAGCCGCACCGCTGGATGGATTGTTGGATAATGACGAGACGGATTGGGGCGTGCTTGATGACGAAATCACCCAACTGTTTAACTGATGATGAAGGATTTGATGGATTTGTGGAACGAACTGAAAAGTGAGTGTATAGTTTTGTATTTCATGTGTTTCAACTGAAAAATGTTGAGAGTTATTGAAGTTACTGAGTTATGAAATTAATTTAGTAAAGTTTGACTTATCTGACCGTTTTGTTTCGCTTAATGCGCCTTATAGTTTGAAAAATACAGTTGTTTTTTATTGATTTTCTACTGAGCACAGTGGTACAATGTGATGATCCACAGGGTCAGTGTCACGGCCAAAGACTCCTCTGTGGACACATAGTCTCCTGTAGTGGATATCAGGAGGATTTTATAGACAGATTCACTTTCTAGAGGTAGAAAACCCATTTGGCACACCAAGTGTCCGAATGGAGAGTCCTCCTGGTCTTGTCCTACTAAAACCTTTGTGTTATTTCTGTCTGCTGTGGCTCAGTTGTAGTCGAGGAGCTGCTGAATGAACTCAGTTCATCTCCCTTCATGGCATCATTGTTATAATGGTGTTATCTTCTGTCGAATCTAGAAAATATTTTAGCTGAGGATAAAGATGTAAATGCTTCCTCTGGTTCATCACCGTTTACTCAGACATGATAACAGTCACAGTGCTATATGTCATACTGACACCGGGGATGAATCCTCTGAGGTCTTACCGATCCATAGAGACCAGGATCCTGCAGATAGACCTGCTAGTTGTGGAGCTAGTCTTCATTTATTTTGGGAATGTCTGTCCAGAGGTTAAAAAGCATCTATATTAAAGTTTGCTTGCAGAGATCGGTTCAGTGTTTCTTGTTAGGACTGACATATTGGCAGCATGTCTGTGACCGTATCATCAGACGGCTTCCTGCTGGTCCGTGCGACTGCAGCGCTTCGTGTTAGTCTCCATATGCTCCTCGTGCGCCTCCGTGCGCCTCGTGCGTGGCTCTGATGTGAACGTGCATGAATGCCTCATTAGCTGTAATACAATTGCCTCTGTTAGCATTGTTCTCCCATTGTGAGTTTCTCAGCTCATACCAAGATGCACGCCACACACAAGACTCCCTCGCCTGTGGGTTTCTGGGTAACGTTACAGTCGGGGTGGAAACCAACCCTCTGATTGGCTGTCAGAATCATAGTCTGTGGAGCTGAAGTGAGACTAATCGTGTTTCGTGTAAATAGCTCACTTATGATGCTGCGGCCATGTTGCAGTTCAGAATACATATTGATGGATTTATGTTTGCCTCATCGCCTTATCTGCTTTATAACACATCTGGAAGTATGGGAGGGTTGTAGTGATATAAAGAAGAGTTTACATTTTCGACATGTCTAGACAAACGTGGCTGTTTTTAAGCAAGACTAAATCAATTAGAGAGATATAAAACATGTATTCTCCACCAGCACTTGGCACCAGACTATAATGTATTCAGATAAACAGTTAACTGCATGGATGTGTTTTTTCTGCATTCTTGATAATTGATCTATGATCAGAAAAGTTGTTATTGTACCGTCCATCCTAGTGATCTAACAAACTTTTACAATTTGGTACTATTAATGTTATTAATACTCTAAAATAATATTTATTATTTATTTTAATATTTGGTTAACTTGATTTTATTAACTATTATTAACTAACTAAATTAAAATAATATATAATATACTATGAATTGGAATATTGTTCCCCTGAAAACATGCAGAGGAGTCAGTGGAGGCCCAAAAGTTCAACAAAGTCCTTATCACATAAAGCTAAATGGTTTTATTGTCTAAACCTAATATTTTAGTTTACTTATAATAATTCCAACCATGATATTTTCCCCTAACTTAGCTAAACGGTTTTATTGCCTAAACCTAATATTTTAGTTTCCTTAGAATAATTCCAACCATGACATTTTCCCTTAACCTAGCTAAATGGTTTTATTGTCTAAACCTAATATTTTAGTTTCCTTATAATAATTCCAACCATGATATTTTCCCCTAACTTAGCTAAACGGTTTTATTGCCTAAACCTAACTCTGAACGTTTGTGTGGCATATAAATATAAAAATTACACGTGAAGACACTAAAATGCATACTCATAACTAAAAGTTATTCCTCCCTTTTCATTTGTTTTCCTGTGAATGTGTAGTTATCTGCTCGTTACTTGCATACAGTCTTTTCAAAATAAACCTTCATTTTCACCGGAAACAACTTAGCTTGGTTTGGGTTAAATAACTATGGAAGTGGCGTGACGTGACAAATAAATCAACCTTGACTTGTGATTTCACATGACACGGGACACGAACAGCGGCCTCCTGGTGAAAGTCCGGTATTTTTTGACCCACCCTGACCTCCTCTCTACACACTGTTCGCCACCTTCTGTATTTCCTGGTTCATCTTTACTTGAACACAAATTGATTTTATGCAATATACACAAATTACAGTACATTCATATCATGTGTTGCTTTGAGTCCACAGTAATAACTGAATTTGATCTAGATGGCTACTATACTATAGCATACTGAACTGAAACTGTCAAAGTGGGACGGACAGAAACAGGTTCTGGCTCGGTTGGACCGATCTAAACCACAGCTGGGCTTTAGTCACATGCCTTAAGTTCAGCTGTACACCATACTTAAAGCACTGTAACTTGTGGTACATTCTGACAGGATTACTTGGGTACCTGTTCCTCCCCGGCTGGGTTTGTTGTCAGAGCATTTCAACCTGGACAGCGGTTGTGTTTACTCGCAGTTGTACAAAGTCTGCAGAACTGTGAATTCATGTAGGGCATCCTCTCATCATATTTACCCAGGCTGTGTTTGTTAACAGTGCTAAGCTAACACACACACACACACACACACACACAGACACAGACACACACAGTCCCAGCGAGTCCATCAGTCGGATCAGACGCCACAACAACAAAAGGCAGAGATGGAAACAAACATGGATTACCTTCTGAGGCAGCTCTGTCTTTCTAGCCACTGGGAGTCCTCTGATAGAGTTTTACCAGAAACACATTCCTCTCTGCAGCAGCCTGTGTCACTTCTAATAGTGCCAGAGAGCACGTTTCACTATTTTGATTGTTTCTGTAGCGCTGGCTATCAAAAACTAAGTGGTGCTGACATTTTGCATTCAGTGGTTGGTCATATTAAATCACCATGGATCAGTGATTTCCTGAGGTGGACTTCTCTTCATTATTCAGTCCAACAGTATGTTTAGAGAAGACCAAACTTAATTTAAGACTTATTTCTGTAGGTTAACTAACAACTTGTATAGTAGCACACACTTTCTTAAACCTGCCTACATACATCTGATTGGTGAATAGGTGTATAAATGCCTCGATAATGTACAAGGCGTTTAGCCTACAATAACAACACCTTTCTATTTCCATGTGTATTTTTGTACATCATGTATCCTCTACTGGCTGAAATGTAAGTGCATCCACATTTAAATGCTACAGTAAGAGCTAGTGACGATGAGGTCCAACAAACACAGAACTTTTAACCGGTAGGCATGTGTTCGAGGTCGTTGCTGACCAGTGTTTTGTTCTGTAGCTTTCCTTAGTGATTAGTTAGTGTCGCATATTTTTTGTTGACATTTGTGATGTGTTTTCCATAGTTGTGTTACGTCGTTTCCATATTTTAGTTTACTCATTTTAAGCCTAACTGTGACATTTTCCCTTAACCTAGCTAAAAGGTTTTATTGCCTAAACCTAACTGTGGACATTTGTGTGGCGTATAAATAAATGCAAAAAGCAGCGTAAAACTTGCAAATAAAAATGCTTAAATGCATTCTCATGACATCTGAAATGTGTAATATCGTGGTATTAATATATCTTCCTGTGAGGCTGGGTTGGTTGATGAGCTCAACACCATGCAGGTCAGAGACGGTCACAGCTCTGCATCCAGGCTGCTCTAAAGCTCAGACGCCACTTTTATGGGAATCACAATATTTGCAGCCTATTTTAAATCATTTAAAAAGTAAACCTCCTCAAAAGGCAGATGGTATGATAGCATAACAAGTTTGATCTTATCAGCTGAAAGAGCACGGCATTCACTTAAGCAAAAAGAAAAGGAATGTTTGTGCTAAGACGAAGGAAATTAGTTGAATTTGAATTGAGGACATCAACATGTGTGGCGTAATGTGGTTGGCCTTCATCCAGAGACACATCACACCTGCACAACAGCAACCAAGTCGACACACTCCTCTCACAGGAGACCCCTGTACTCGCCAAAAATTATCTTCATAATACTTTAGCAAGTCTGACCTTCGAATCCCTGAATTTTGACTTTGTTTCTCAAATATCTGAGATGATATCATTTACTCAAATTCTAGACTAGACTAAGCATTTGATTTTGAGTCTTTTAAAGTCTCTACAGTCTTACATTCACACACACAGTGACAACAGTTACATGCACGACATAATCTGTTTTCTGCCCTTATTCTGAAAAAGACATTATTCACACAAAGCTGTTTACATGACTGATGACACTGAATGTTCCACTAATATTCCTGTTTACATGCAGCCGTGCATAATCTGTTTAACGTAACCGGTGGAAAACACAGCCTCCGCCTCTCATTCCTTCAACCACCTTCTTGAAAAGGTCACATCATATATAATATATACAGTATGTAAAAACCTGTTGATATCCAAGTCTTTCATAATGTTTAGTAGTAGGTGTGTGTCCATCTTTTTTTCTGGGCACGCAAACTGTCTGTTAGTTGGTTTGTGTCCAACAAACAGAGCTGACTGTAAACAGGCAGGAGGCCAACGAATGCTCCTAAGACCTGAATAATATCAGCACATCACACACGTCTTTATCACAAAATGCTCCATTCGGAAAAAAAAGGCCTGATTTGAAATATCGAAATGATGGACCTGTATCAAATTCACCATATTGTCACAACTGGAATAATTGTGGAATATTTTGTATGTGTAAACATAGTGTCAGTCCGTGAGGGCAGCAGGTGGTGCAGTGGGTGTCCTGGTGTTGTTGGCTGACCTCTGCCTCCCCCTTCACCCAGGTTCACCTCTGGAGCCTCTCGGGGTCAGGCAGGTCTAATCACACCCAGCTGGCTTCGCTGGCTGAAGCCGAAAACGTCTCTGAAGCTTCGAGTCGTTCTCCGCTGGATGTCAGGACAGAATCTGACCAGAGTGAAACACAGCGATTCAGATGTTCAGATGCTGCGAATGTTTGCACAGAACATTAACCCACTGTAGACTGCCTTAACTAAACCAAAGGACTGACAATTATTTGGACATAAAGCTGTGATGGATTTATGATATTGTTTAGGCAACAATAGAAAGGGCACCAGAGGTTATAGCACTCAGATAATGGATGGAGAAGGATGATGATGAGCGTTTTAGAACTATATGACAGATATGTTATAGGGCTGCCAAAGTTAACATGGTTATAACACATTAACATATTTGTTTTAACGCCACTAACTTGATGTATTAGGCTCAAAAAGACTTGTTCCCATAGACTTACATTGAGAAAGAGGATCATTTATTTTGGGGTGAATCAACTCCCCAGTACCAACACTCTAATATATTATATTTAAATCATTAGGTCCTGAAAGTTGTAAAACACGCTAATAGCTGAATCCAGAGTTATTTCCTTCCTGTCGGGACCCCATGACCAAATCATGACCGAGCGGACACTACTGTGCATATCAGACATGCACACTAACGCCCAGTAGGACCTAGAAGAAGCTTCCAGATGGAAGTCTACCCGTTGACTTCTTGCACCACTGAGCAACTTTCATAGCAATGAACAGGGCCCACCTCCAACACTTGATCCAGTTCTGTTAATATATCTATGCTCTCCTCCTGTCTCTGATTTAGAGGTAAGATCTTTAACCCCCCGAGCCCGAGTCTGAGCCCGACCCGGCCTGAAAATGTCAATTATTACGTTCGGTCGGGCCGGGCTTCTCTCTCACTAACTTTTTTTAATAAATATATAATTATATATTATGTATACTAAAACGATGTATGGATATTAAACTAAGGAATACTTGTTATAAAATAAATAATTTGGATAAAACAGAGAAGGCACTGTATGGTAAGATATAAATGTTTGTTGAATATGCATCTTACAGTCTTGTTTAACTGGGAGAATTCGTTACAAAAGACAGGCTTTAATTTGTTATCATGATGCTCAGGCATCGTCACAAATGTGATCACACAAATCACAACCAGTCCCTTTTCCCGGAGCAGAGCTCTGTCCGGGTCTGACTGACGCATCCCCTCCCTTTCCTCCTCCTCCTGAGTCCTCACTAATAAAATATAAAGGCTCAGGCCTGCAAATCAAGGTAATTGATGGGCGGGTCGGGCTTTAATACCCGCGGGCCTGTGTCGGGTTGGGCTGGATTTTTTAGGCCCGATCTTACCTCTACTCTGATTTAACCAGGAAAGCAACAATGTGTGTCTCTCCCCACATCCGCACATCCAGACTAGCAAACACTGATGTTATACACTGAATAACTCTGCCTACAAACTCAAATATACACTTCTTTCAGACTAAGCAGTCTGTAGAGAGCTCAGAGGGTACCAAAGGTGTGCACAGGTAAGTGGGATGAGAGGCAGTGTGATAATAACTGTGGTGACACCTCGTGAACGACTCACACAGCATTCCCACACCACTTGCTTGCTGGCTTGTCAACACTTGTCAGCTAACTACTAGCTTGCTCATTAGCAAACTGTGTAAATAAGGAACCTATTAATTTTAGAAGTAAGCATCTAACACTGTTTTTTTTTTTTTTTTTCACCATGATGCCAAACAGCAGTGGTTTGAGAAATGATTCGCTTACATGAAGTTGGGTGAACTATGCTTCCTGTTGTACCACATTCAAGATGGTCTTCACCCTAAAGGCCCTGACACACCAAGGTGACAGTCGGCCGCCGAACAGTTTGGGGCTGTCGGCGAGCGTCGGCGAGTTTTTGCGGTGTGTCCCACACCGTCGCCTCTAATCTGCCCATGTTAGTGTGTTGAATCGGTGGCAGCGCCATCTGTGAGGGAAATCAATCTGTTCAGTTTTAACAAATCAGTGCACAAGAAGAGAAATGGAAGTGAGGAAAGCAAGCCGACGAGTAAAGTCAAGAGGAAAAACACAGAGGACTCTTCTTGAATTTCCCCTCGTGGGACTAATAAAGGACTATCTTCTTCCTCTTCTTCTTCTTCTTCTTCTTCTTCTTCATTTTTCATCTTCATCTCACCTGAGGCTTCCAACACATAGATATTTTCACAGCAACATGAACATCTGGAATGAAGCTAAGTGGCGAGTAAGAGTGGTGTGAAAGTTGTCGTCAGATGCTGCTGTGTTTCATGTATGTATCATAACAACAGCTTGTATATCCGCCATCTTTTGAATAATGAATACAGACTACCGCCACCTGCTGGTGTGGAGTTATTTCCTGGCATGCAGGTGCAGAACCTACGCGCTGACTGCCCGTCGGCTGTAATCTTTATGGTGTGTTTGAGTGCAAGCAGGGACCAAGACAAAGCTCAACGCTCAGCCTTTGGCGCCGCTATTTCTTTGATGAGGGGTTGGTGAGTCTGGACCTTAAAGGAGTTCCTGTGTAGGATCAGCACCATGGACAGCACTTGTTACAGTTCAACACAAAGCTGTGTGATCTTTGACACATTAAACATGGAAACGTGTGATTGAATCCATGCACACACACACACACACACACACACACACACACACACACACACACACACACACTGTGGCTGAACCAGCTTTGTCTTCACTGTGGGGGAATAGTTTAGATAAAATGAAATTACTTGACACAAGCTAATATGAATGTTGCTGGATGCATCTTTTGTGTGTGTGTGTGTGTGTGTGTGTAGTGGTGGGTGGTTGTTACATAACTCTGCCAATCACTGCACACACACAGCGCGGTGATCAATTCAGCACCTCCCCTCAATTATTAAACCCTCCTCTGTCGCAGCAGGTTGCCGTGAGGCCACGTTATCAGGCCTCCCACCACCGCTCCCTCTCCACGCTGCCACGCGGTCATTAACCAGGTCTCCGAACCACAAAATGGTGGCGTGGGACAGAGAGGGAGGGACCTTTAACACCCCGGGGATCCTGTTTCTGGTCTCCTTCCCCTCGATGCCCCCCCTCGGTCGCCTCCCCAGGCCCAATCACAGCCTCCTGAATAATTCAGCGTGTTCATCAGCGGTAATCTGATTATTCACCGGCTACTGAGATATGAATAATGAAGGAGCAGAGCGGTGGCCTTTTCCATATTCTGTCTCTGTCTCTGTCTGAGTTTGCCAACCGATCAGGACGGCTGGACAAACAGATACACGGACACACTGAGGAAGTTTCCTCTCTGTCCTCTGATATACCAAGAAACATACTTCTACGGTCAACATCCTAAAGAGAGTCTGCTTTTCCTGGTTTGGACCCTTTTAGCTCCAATGTGGGGAAATCTGAAGTATACTTCAAGTATATTTTACAAAGTAAACTGAAGTATAGATCCAGTATATTCCAAAGAAAACTTTATGTGATAAGCACACTAATATCAATGTACTGTTAGTATAATTGTAAGTGTACTACTACAATACTTCCTGGGACTAAATTGGCCCACTTCAGTTCAGAAAAGTATACTTTTAAGTATACTATGAAGTATGTATACTGATGAAAGTACACTTTAATGTATACTCTCTACTAACTACTAATTTAATAGACTTTCCTGCAAGTATACTTTTAAGTTTTTGTATGTGAACTTGTAGTACTTAGCCAAATAAACATACTGTACTTTTCAGGATAAGCCAAGTAGACTTTTCTGTATACTTGTTGGTGTAAGTTAAGAACACTTAAATATAACTTTGTTAAGTATATCTCTGATAAATACATGAAGTAAACTAAAGTTTAAAGAAGTATACTGATAGCAAACTTCAATAAACTTACGTTTTTTAAAGGTTAGTTTGTGCTCTGATCATCAGAAAAGTTGAATACAGTTGCTGTTATACATTTTAATATGTTTTTTTTTTTCCTTTTATGGACAGTAAACAGTTATACAAATGCAAAGTAATGTCAAACCAAAATCTTTTCATTATTAGTGCCAAATAATTTTACGTTCTACTAAAAATATAATCTAACTCATAAAAGCTACTAATACTATTGTATATATACGTATATATAAGAGGTCTGAACATTCAGGTCGCAGGCAGCAGCTCTGGTGGACATTCCTGCAGTCAGCAGGCCGACTGAACGCTCCCTCAAACTAGAGACATCTGTGGCATCAGGCTGTGTGATAAAACTGCACATTTTAGAGTGGACTTTTATTGTGACAGTCTAAGGCTCACGTGAGCAATAACCATGTTGTCTAATCAGCATCTTGATCTGCCACACCTGAGAGGTGGATGGATTACCTGGAAGAAGTGCTCACTAACACAGATTTAGAGAAATGTGTGAACAATATTTGAGAGAAATAGGCCTTTAGTGTTCATAGAAAAAGTCTGAGATCTTTGACTTCAGCACATAAAAAGAGGTTGCATTCATATTTCCGTTCAGTGTGTAAATGCGTTGCAGAACATGTGTTATGTGATATATCCCTGATGTGTAAATGTGTGTAAATCAGACAGGATTGGAGTTTAAAGTGTTTCTTTCTCTTTTAATGTCAGCAGCTTCTGTCTGCTTCCAGTCTTTATCTCTTTATCTTCTTCCTTTATCATCCTCTTACTTGTGTTTGTTTTTCCCTTCCTCCCCTCCATCACTTTGTCCAATCTCTTTCTGTACACAAACCTTTTTCCTTCACTCACTTTCTCCGTCTTCTTCTGCATTCTCTGTGGGTATGCGACCTCTCTCCCTCCTTAACATTCAAAGCAGCGTCAGAATAATTCCCATTGAAATAATTGATTTTTTTTTTTTGTCTGCTGCTGGACTGCTCAGTAAATAATGGATGGCTTCATCATCAGGGACTCCCAGACCCGAGAGGCTGAATGACGGCTGTTACTAATAAACACACACACACACACACACACACACACACGGCAGGATGGGACTGTGTGTATTTTTATATGATGCAGATGGTGAAGACGAAGACATGATGTAACATCACAGACAACATGTGGAGAGAAATACAGAATGGACTGATGAAAAATAAAGTAAAATGCATTCATGGTTGTGGTAACAGGTTTAAGATTGGATTAAATGTTAATTACTTTCCTTTAGTTTAGCTTGAAATTGACACTTGTAACGTTCTTCACTATTAAAACTCCAACCGAAGCGAGATAATCTCACTTGCAACCATTACAATCAAAAGTAATGTTGATTTATAAAGTCTAAGGATGCACAAAGGCTTAACACAAGAGTTGTATTAGCAGTGAATGTAAGTCTAAAGTCCAGATCACTTTCTGTTTAGTTCTGGTTTGGTTGGTCATTCACAGCTTCAGCGACACCGAGGTTCAGACCTCGGTAAATATTTCCCAAAATGCCAACTTAATTTGTTTTAAACGTGCAGAAAGTTTTGAACAGAAATCTTGACCAAGCATATGAGAAGTCCAGTGATTTCTGAAGTCATTTAAATAAACTGATGTAGGTTACTGTTGACGCGAATAAGTCCCACAAACAAAAGACACAAAAGAGCGGGAAAGAGTAAATAATGCCTACGTGTGTGTTGACTCAGCTGAGATCACAATAAAGTTGATATACAGGAGAAGCATTACTGAATTACATTCCATTATATTTTATTCTGAAAAGTCCCCTGCCACCTGAATTGTGTGTTTTCCTTTAAATAAATAAATAAATTTACACCATAAAGTGGTGAATAAAAAGTCACCAGAATGCAGGAAATGAAGAGTTTGACGTGTCCTAAATTTCCTCCAAACCCCAACTTCCCTTACTAAAAAGGTACTTCAAGTTTATTTTTTTAAGTAAAATTAAGTAAAGTTTAAGTATATTTCCCAAGTATATTTTATGCAGTAAGTATACTAATATCAGTATACTAGTAGTATACTTTTAAGTGTACGTTAAGGTTGAGAATAGTAAATGTTGAGACCACAGCTAATTTAGATCTAAGCTGTATTTTGTACTGCAACTACACAACGAAGTGAACTAAACTACAATTGAACTTATACAGTATTATACAATATTACTCTATAGGTTACTCTATCAAAAAGTAAGTAGTAGTTTCTGTATACTTGTCAGTAGAAGCCAAGTATACTTAAGTATAATGTTGCTAAGTACATCTCTGCTAAGTACTCTCTTATCTCTACTCTCTTATTTTAAGTTATTTAAAAGAAGTATAATAATAGCACACTTGATTGTTGCTATGGATTAGCATGTGCTAGAA
This sequence comes from Pterois miles, assembly GCA_947000775.1. Lineage (NCBI taxonomy): Eukaryota > Metazoa > Chordata > Actinopteri > Perciformes > Scorpaenidae > Pterois > Pterois miles. The sequence goes on from CAMQGK010000193.1 coordinate 2,431,969, forward strand.
ATGCAAAATGGACACGTTTTAATGAGGTTGTGCAAGGAGCTCGAATGTAAAGTCACTTTTGTGGAGCACATGCATCAGACTCATTCTTGTATGCAGACACCCAACATGTAGATGTATGTGTCATGCCAGCCATACATTATATTTACTATATTATATATATTTACTGTAGCCTAGAGAAACCAGCAGCCTACCAGTGATGAAAAATAATTTGTCGTAGCGACCACCGTCCCCCCAAACAGAGCTCAGGGTCTCCATGGACACGCTCTGAAGTGGTGTCTACACTATTAGACGTTTGTCCTGTGGGTGGGAACGTTGACTCACACATGGCTGTGAGACTGATATACAGACAGTTTCATAAGAGACAACCCCAACATTATCCAGAAAGTGGAAAACTGTCTGTATACAGGTGTGTTGATGCTATACTAAAACCTTCAATTTCCCTTTTATCCCCCAACGACTGCATGTGGTTGCTGTAATCCTGCTTCTAGCTTCATACTGTTTATTTTTGCGGAGGCTTACTTATTTTCTTTCTTTTCTCAAACCCTTTGAACAACTTTTGAAAGGCAATTCCAATCCCTCAATAGGACCTGCCTCCATCACTCTGCCAAAACACTTCTGCATTCAGCTGAAAGATTTGACTGAATAGATGCTGCGTTGCTTCAAAGAGCCATGAAACGTTTAATGGGGCTCGTTCTCGACCTCGCTCAGGTTACATAACAAGCGTTTTCTCTCCGCTGCTGGAAGAGTATTCAGAGGAAACAGCCCAGAACGACGTGACCCCCGACCCCCACATAGATTAAGAGTAACATGAGGTGTGGAGAAGCACTCCTCTTAAATGAAACTGAATGTCCTTTATTTGCAAAAGGGAAATGGTCTGATGAAATAAAGTGAAGATATTTTGCTTTAATAGAGTCAATACTCCATGTCAGTCTGTTTCTGGTCTGTTATTGTTAATACATACTTCCTGTCAGCAGGCCAGTGAATTCATTAGAAAACCTCCAGCTTCAGCGCCCACCAGGCTCCCATCCCAGTAAATATTCACTTCTTAAAAACACAGCTGACAGCTCTAATGCGAGCATATTCACAGGTGCTTCACAGCATCAGATTAAGAAGAGGCATGGTGAAACTTGCACAACCCGAAAAAATAGGTGGTGCTAGAAGATTGGTGAAGCCGCCTGGTTTCTCTGGGTGTCAATTACAGACGTGGCCCTCGGCATCTTGATGCCGATGCTGATGCACCCTGTAGTGTCTGTATGAGACACACCGTGCTTTGAACTCCAATGTAGACCCATCTGCTTCGTTGTTAGACGCCCAGAGCAACAGATGTGGCATTTAACAAGAAGTCCTCTTTGGGTGGGAGGACAGGACAAAAACACAGGACTTACTCGGGACGTTTGTGTCCTGTGTGAAAACAAAAGTTGAATGATTTTTACACATAGTGTTATGTTACTGTAACTGTTTTTGTTGCCTAAACGTAACCGCCACTGCTTCACAACGTTAACGAACCTTGAGTGCCAAGATCCAATGCAAAAGGCTGCCCAAGCAGCAAAATACGATGAGCAGGACTGGGATCACGTTGAGTGATGTGGTGACTACTTGTGGGTTTAGGTGGTGAGCTAACTGTTAAAATGCTAGCCTGTGGTAATGTCGACAACTCTGGTTTAGGTTTTGATTTATAGTTTGGATTTTTCCTGTTGATAGCTCCATATTGATGTGTAGGCATAGTGTCATCAGTCATGTTTCCAGTTTAACTGTTGTGTTTACATTTTTTCATGAACTGGAGATGTATTGTAAATGCATATTACAGTGGAAACCTCCTGAAGTATCACGCCTGCCGGGTCAACTGTATTAGAAACAGATGATTAAGAGAATTTTTGATGTTGATGATATATTTATTAAATGACTATAAAGTAGTGAAACGGACCACTTCACTATTTACTGGCTGGATTCTCCTACCTTTGTCCTCGCTGAGGGTGATGCATTGCTGTATTTGGACGGCTCTGCAGCGCGAGCGTGCATGCTGATCGGCGCCCCTTTGCCTGGGCTCATCGTTGGTAACAGCGTGGAGGGAGATCCTTGTCCTTGTCCAAGACCACAAGAGTTGATTTGATATCTCTGCTTTGTTCTCACATGGAAATCCACCGACTGCAGCAAATCATCAATCAGTTATCTATCATAATGTATTGATTTTTGTCCAAAATGTTGCTGGTCACCACCAGATTCATCTGTGACCACCCAGAGCTGATATAAGTCCAGTCCTAGCAGACTGGAAGCCTCGCTCCATCAAAAGTGACAAAAAAAACACCTTCTGTCAACTCTGTTTATAAAACGGTTGTTCAAATTGAAGTGTAAAAAATGAAATATTGTAGTTTTAATAGTTAGTGTTGGATCTATTTATGAAAAAAAAGCACGTAAATTATGATAAATGGTATTAGAGATATATTTGCCTGAAGTTCAGAAAGAGGTTTGTTATTTATGATGGATTGATCTATAAAAGAAGAGGTGTGTCCATGCCGGCAGTAACCCACCCAGCACATCTTCCACAGTGACAGACTGCAGGAACAGCAGCCTGGAACATCGCTCCAGTGTGTCGGGTCTAAATGCCAGCAGGTCAAAGGTCAGCAACATAATGTGGGCGAGCAATTACCGATGAATGAAGTCTCAGCGTGTGCGTCCGTCAGGTCGGAGACACACAGCGGGACTCCATGTTTCCACACTGATGAACCTGTGTTTTCAGCTGACCCGATGAAAACACAGAGAAGAAAAAGCTCCACGTGCTGTTTTCACCTCCGTTATTATCCGTCTGAACCAGCAGTTGCAGAACATTTGGGCTTTTATCAGGAGTGCATCAGCGTATTCAGCCGATGGAGTCGAGCTAACTGGATCCCGTTGCGTGTCCTGACCTGCTCACAACAGTGAACACTCAGCTCCACCGAAACGATTCAACCTTTCTCACTAACACACCGGCTCCGTGAGCCGAGCGATAATCAGAAGCTGTGTCCGACATCGCTCACTCACCGCTTCCTTTATGAGGGGTTGTCAACCCCACGACGACCAGTGAGTTACGACGTGTGTTTATGCACCTTTTCAATTTGTGCGTTGACATTGTGTAACCTATTTCTTCTTCTGCTGTAGACAAAGCATTCCTTCCCTGCTACTACACAGCATTACCGGCACCCACTCCATTAGCAGGACCAAAACATAAAGAAGAAGAAAAAGGGCAAAACATGACTCTAGATGGAGGCCGCTGACACCATAATATGTGATAAGAACACCACAATCATTACAGTGACAAAACACTAACGCCATCTTACTGTAGGGGGGAAGTTGCAATGAATCTGAGCTCAATAAAGGACGTCATCTTGTCTGATTTTTATGTATATTTAGGAAATGTCAGCAATCTTTACATCTAAAGCAAAGCATTGGGATGCTAGTCGGTGGAAATTTTTGAGGGCTCTGTGTCGAGTATAAATCTTGCTATTTAAATGCTCAAGTAACACTGAGGAAGGTAAATATTATGGCAAACAGAGTGATATGGGAAACAGTCCAGGCACTTACAGCTGAAAGCAGCAGAAAATAGCTTGGCTGTATTATAAGGCTAATTATGAACATAAATTGCCAAAGAAGAACCACATTTGCTGCAGACTCTGAAACCAGAAATCTGAAGCAGAGCTCAGGTAAATCACCGACTTCATGACCACATCCATGAATGCTTTCATCCAGGAGACCGCTGCTCGTATCCACCTGTGTTAAATTTCACTTTCATGTCCAGTTTCATTTTCACTGTACAAACTTAGTAGTTTTAAACACAACCATGTTTTTATTTTATATCTATGTTTTATTTTATTTTATTGTTTATTGTAAAACGCAGCGGCAGTATGTGACAAGTTAGAAGTTTGGACATTCTGACAATATTATACATGTCCAACAGAGACGTCTAGCGACTATGTCATCAACATTTCTGTCTTCATAGTAGATTTAAAAAAAATCTTCAAGCTAAATATAACTGACTGACTAAAAATGTCACCACAGCGTGCAGATTATGACAATCTATGCTTTTACAAACACTTGTGATTGGTCAGATGGTCGACCTGTGAGGTGATTCAAATCTGTGTTAAAGGAACATGAACCCAATGTGGTTTTTTGGTTTTGTCTCTATTGTGGGTCAGCAGAGCAGTTCAGTACAGTGTGTGTGTGTGTGTGTGAGAGAGTGTGTTTGTGTGCCACAACATCTCTTGTGTGTGTCGAAGCTGAAAGTCCTCGACTGTTTGTGATGTGTGTTTATGTTTACAAACAAACATGAAACATCAACATGCAACACTCACCTTATCAGCTCTGTGAATAACACACACACACACACACACACACACACACACACACACACACACACACACACACTGTACTGCACGTGAAAGTGTTGCATTGTGGTCTTTGATGTGTCATGAGTGTGAGTACTTCACTGCCCGCCTGGAAAACGGAACGAATCGGAGGATTAGGGAGGCCTGGGAGACACTGCAGGGTGGGGGTGTGTTTGTTGTGTGTCCGTATGTGAAGTCTAAAGGGGGGGGGGGGTCACGCTATGTTTGGTGCCCTGATTGCTAATCCACTTCCTCTTCATCAAAGAGACGAGGAGGAGGAGTGACGCCGCTGGAGCCTGAAGCCTGTCAGGAAATTCAGGGGGGAGTTGGAGGTCGATGTGACAGCGTGGTGAGGATTGGGGGGTTTGCGGTCACATTTTGGCGATTAGATAAGTGGAGGGAGGGTCACTTCCTGTTGACACTGTAAAAAAACAATCACATGAGAACAACAGCAGCAGCACAAACTTTGTTTTCACATGAAACTACAGATTTGGCTTCCCTCTGGACGTCTGACCTTTGTCAACTTGTTCCAGTCCAGTTCGGGCGACGTTCCCCAGTTTGGGGCGACGTTCCCCAGTTTGGGGCGGCGTTCGCCCTCCAGGTGTGTGACAAGTGTGTAATCCTGCAGCGACACGCGGGAGGGTTTCACACGAGAGCAGCCGAGCTCTTCAAAACGAGTCCAAACAGGCAGATGGCTCTGATTGGAAATCTAGTTGAAATGAAAATACATCTTACTGTGCAGCGATGCAGACAGTCTCTATCTCCGTCTCTGTCTGTCTTTTATAATCCCTGTGTGCAGACTGCTGCTTACAACTCGCTGTCAATTTATTAATAAAGTTTCAAGAGTTTCAACTTTTCTTGTCATATGTAAGAAGTAACATCATGTTTCACTGCAATGAAAGTCTGTGCTGTGGCCACCTCCATGCAATATGCAAGACTAATAAAATGTAAAACAAAGTTAAAACACAAGTGAATGTCTAATAAAAACAAGGTAATAATCTAAATAGTCCACATTAATATACATGAATAAATAAAAGACATGTAAAATAAAATAATGTAAAATAATATAAATAATCATACAATAAAAAATCAACATAGAAAAATGTGGATAATTAAAAATAAAACTATAAAATAAATGATGCACAATTCACAAATTAAATGTGGCTCCAACTATATAGGTCAAAATCTCCACAGAGGACCTTGGGGAAGCACAGAAAATCATAAATAATGTTTATATTAGTTGGAAATACAATACAAGATGAAAAGTATGTGGACAACCTGTCCATGACGAGACACCTGTACACAGAAACAGCTCCATAGAGGAAAATAAACACCGAGGCATCTTCAGTAGCAGCCTGGCTAAATAGATGTGTGTTGAGGTTTCACACCGACTGGGAGCCGAACCTGATCACCATCACTGATGCTCTGGTGTCTGAATGAGATCAAATACCAGGTTCAGCAGCACCTAAATGAACATGGTTTTGGACTAATAATCAGTCAGTGTGGTGTAATATTTGGGTGTCCAAATACATTTGAGCATTTAGTGTTCTTCCATGAAACAAAATATAAAATCATTGATCCTTTTGGCCTGATTCTGGTCCTGAGCAAAGGTCAGGGGGGTCACCAAAATTATTTAAATTCACCCTCTGGAGAACATGAATATTCACACAGACTTCCATGGCCAGTAGTGGTAAAGATATTCAACTGTGAACCAAAGCGACTTAATTCAGAACACAGCGGCAGCAGGTGGACGTGTGCAGCAGGAATACAGAGCAGAGCGTTCATTAGGCTCAACTGAGGCTCCGTCAGCTCGCTACAGGGCATGTTTAGCCTCACCAAACTGATCCTGCTTTGTCTGCCGCTGATGTTAAGCTTATGTTATTGCAGCTGGGGGGATTTTAATTAAATCAAGGGCTCTTCACACCATTGTTTTGCATAAACAAACTATTTGAATTAAATAAGAGAAACTGTTTGCTGTTCACTGTCCATATCTGCACTGTGGATTACAGGACTGCAGAGGAAGCTGCAGACACTGACACACTGCCAACAGCATACAGATCAGTGTGTGTGTGTGTGTGTGTGTGTGTGTGTGTGTGTGCATGTGTTGTTGTCTCCCTGTGACTCTGGAGACAATTAAAGCCCCAGAGGAGAAATACATGTGCTCTGAATGTATATCTTTTCATTTCATCTCAGACTAAAATTGAATGCTAGTTGGAAGGCTTTGCTCAAACGCACTGAGGCTGAAGAGAGTAAAATCTGTTAAACTATTATGTCACTGACTCATATAAAATCCAGGCAAAACACAAGCACAGTGCGAGGATTTAAATAAGCTAAAATAGTTGAAATTTAGATTGAAACCAGGCGTTATTTTATCAGAGTAATTAGCTGATATGACAGTGATTGCAGCTCTAGATACTGCCGGCCTCAGGGCTGACCCTCTGGTCCTAGTTGTTGGCTGTGATTTTCTCCAGGTAACTGGTGGGTGGAGCCAAGACCTCGTCAGAGATGCAGCACACCTGAGCAGGCTGAGCTCAGGAGGTTATAAATCAGACCTGAAATATCCTCTCGGCCTCTTCCCCCGTCGGCCTGCTGACATGTGTTTCATGCTCATACACACCTCACTCACTCAGACACTACATACATACTGACCTGCTGACAAACACATGTGGTCCCGCTCTTCTGTCCAAATCCTCAGTGATCAGGACACATTTCAGTCAGTATTGAGTTCACACTCCAGCATCAGTGATCAAACACATCCTGGAAAACCTGGACTCCTTTAAAGAGGCACTCCAGCAATTTAAAGTTTCACTTCTGTGACGGTGACGAATGTTCAGATGTAAAGCAGCAGAAGCTGGGATATCCTAAACTTCGTCTCTGGTTTGAGTTCAGCGCCACAAACTCAGAGGTGTGCTAATATAAACTCTAGACGTTCCCTGCCTGGTAATACTAGCACCTTTTAAACTCCACATCTGCAGTTGGTAACACAGGCATTCTGTGATATATGTTGTCGTCTTCAAGCCCAAGCTGAGATAACCCCGATGACATCACTGTGACATCATCAGCGTTATTTTGTCCAACTTGACGCAGCTCCTCCAGAGTCAACGACAACATTGAAAATAGTTTTTACAGCCTTGAGTGTGACTTGTACTTCCCATAAAAATACACAAAAGTGCAAAAAAATGTCCTGAAAAACTGAGTTCTCAAAGAAACATTTTCACTCTGTAACAACAATCACATTTTAGAGGACACAGAGAAAGTGTTAGCCCGAGGACAGCGCCAGCTTTGCTCAACATATGGACACAAATACAAATATCCAAAGGAAAGGGGCGGATTTGAATCAAGAAACTGATGGTTTCAGGGTGCCTTCAAATGAAATTCATGAACTGTGTTCACGACTGTGACATGCGTTGTGTTCAAGCGGTTGATGCTAAGCAGCGGCAATATTAACATTATTGATAACTACATTATCTGAGTCTAGAAGCCACAGGGGCTAATGAGTTAGCAAGCTAGCTAGTGGATAACATAATGCAGGAAATGTAAAGATGTAATGAGAGAAGAGAAAGATGAGGTGGTTGAGAATATCAACATTTTCCTCAGACAGATTATAAAATTACCATGAAAAACACTACATGACAAAAATTACAATAGACTGTACAATATTAACTTATTATGCAGCGATAAATGAACGTCCATGGGCTCCACCATTTCTCACAACGTCAACAGACATGTCACAAGTCGTGAACACAAAGTAAAACAACCTCATGTGAAGGCACCGTTAGACTGAACTGGACAAAATCGAAAAAGACATCTCAACTTGGACTTTAACACCATTTCCATTTGAAGCACCATTAGTACTTCAAGTGGGACTTTAGTGCAAAGACTTGAGACTTACAAAACAGTGACTTTGTCCCACCTCGGCTCCAAAGCTGCCTGATTCACGAGCTGAATCTTGTTAGTTAACGAGTCAGTCTCCATCAGCAGCAGTTGGTGGAGGCCAAAACAGAGCAAAGAGAGAGAAAACTGGACTTCATCACATACTCTAACAGGATGTTGCTCTGCGTTTGATATGGAAGCAGGCAGCTGTTTGCTAACAGGGAACAACTTTGTGAGGAAAAACTGTCTGTTATCTTGTTGTGAAGCTTTTGTGCCCTCTAGTGGCAAAAAGATAATTACTGTAGCTTTAAATCAACCGGCCGCTGGTAGAAACGTCGGCCAATCACAGCAGTGCTGGAAAAAAAGCGGCCATTGCTCTTGTGACTTTTCCTGGGTGGAATAAAAGAAAGGTTTTACAGTGAGCGGTAACTGACACTTTGCGCGATCGTGATTAACATGTGTTTCATATTTCACACAGCTTCTGGTGGAAAGAACAGGGGGTGTTGGTAGAACGGGTTGTGGAGTTGTGTGTGCGGGTGTGTGTGTGCGTGCGTGTGTGTGTGTGCTGTGAATCCCAGAGATCAATGCAGCGTTTGATCTGCATGTATCTGAGTGAAGTGAGCTTCCACAGAGCTTCCAGAGCTACCAGCCCAGGGGGAGGCTCGGTGTAACGGGCAACATCTCGCTCCGCTACACCACCAGCCCCTCCAACACACACACACCACACACTCTCATAGGCACACACACACACTTTCATCTGCTCTGCTGTTTCATCTCTCCCCACACACACACACACACACACACACACACACACCAGCTCGCTGCAGCAGCATCACGTCCATCATGTTCCTGCAGAAACAAAGACTCTTGAGCTCTGACTTAAAAGCATCTGAAGCTGATTCTCATACAGAGATCCATTCAGTTATTTTTAATTGAATTGCAGTTTAACAGTGTATAAATGTATTTCATGACTATTTTGCTATTTCCTTCATATTGGGAAGTTCACAGGGTCACCTCAGATTGCAGATTAAGTTATTTTTTTGTCATGTTTTCTGTCGCTCATTTGCAATAAATCAGACATTGCTATAGCTCTTAGCTATAACTGTCAAAGGCTACCAGTCTGCATAAATGTCTATCATCCATTACTTGTGTTGTGCTCTTGATTTTGAAAGCAGAACATGTGTCACTTCCTTGGCCACATCTTTGTGCTTTATTGCTTTACAGCATTTTAACCCAGTGAGCAGCTTCTTTGAATGGCCCTTCTTAATACATCCACAGTCCTGTGTCCCCTGACGTCCAACAATGCTTTGAGAAGTAATTCACTCCTGCCCCCCTCTGACTCACATGTGCATTAAATGGCTGTTCACCCTTTGGATAAATGCACTATGTGCTATGAATATCAACAGCAGAGTACCTTGAGATCCACTCTGTTCTCCCGCAATTTGGTCAGCGCCCCTCGGCATCGGAAACCGATGCACAGAGGTACCCTTTAGTAATAGTAAGTGACGAACTGGGCTTTCAGTTAATCTAAACCCACCTGCTGCCTTATTCGATGGCTGGAGCAAGTGAAATAGTATGGAGGGAGGGGAGGTGGGCGGGTCAAACAAACACAAGACTTTCAACCAGGAGACCGCTGTTCGTGTCTCGTATTACAGCCCCGGCTCTTACGCTGCAACAAAAATGGGAGCAGAGACGAGGTCTGTGCAAAATAATGTTCATTTTATTTACAAAAAGTGCAGAAATTAACAAATGAACGCTAAGATCAGCCTGTGTGCCCGGAGGCGTGTGTGTGGAAAAGAAACAAAACGAACGGCCGCGATGTCCACGGATGGTGTGAGTGAGGATGGAGAGAGAGCGGGATCTCAATGGAGAGGGGGTTTTTATGATGAGGACTACACCGGGCCCTCATCAGCGGATGGTGGCCCCGCCTCAACCAGAACCTGCAAGAAACAGAAGAAGAAGCCTTAGACTTATTTTGTCACATGACTCGTTGGTATCGTCAGCCCTGTGAGTCATGTGAGTCGTTAGACTTCCTGTGGAAATGGAAGTTTATTTTGAAAGCTGTAAAGAGCATATACTGACACGCTGTCCCTGGTCCATCCAAAAGTAACACTAGAGGATACCTCATGGTCTGTGCCAAACTGAAACCCTGGGTAAAATAGGCTTTGTAGTACATGTATTTACAGTACAGTCAGCACAACACACACACACACACACACACACACACACACACACACACTAACATGCACACGCAACCAAACCTGCACATTTATGAGTGCTGAAAACACGTGTCTGAAAGCAGCAGGAATTCCTGTTGGACTGCCAGATATAGACACAGATCCAAGAGTGAGCTATCCACCTGCAGCACACACACACATCACACACACACATACACACACACACACACACACACACACACACGACTTCACACACAATTCACACAATTGCTGCACACTGGAACAACATGAATTCAAATTGAAACCCACAGATACACACATTCATGCACACACACACACACACACACACACACACACACACACACCCCAGAACTTGTGTGAAACATGCATTTGCTCACACACCATGCAACATGCACTCCTGCTGGCATCCTGAATATTCAGATAAGCTAACACACACACACGCACACACGTGCACGCTCATCTCGCAGTCTCCCGGCGCTGCTTGCAGCTTGTCAATGCGGAGTCGGTGTCCCGCGATACGGACAGGTCCAGATGGCGCTGTCACGGCTGTCACCGAACCACATCTCCCAGAATACACCTGTGACAGCTGAAACATGTGCGCCCAGTCAGAGCGGCGCCGCTACAGAGACTAATTATCACCAGCAGTCCAGCCGTCGCCGTCGCCACCGCCGCCTCGTACATGGGGCCCGAGCCTCGTCGTCACCTTACAAGGTTGCCGAGACCGGGCGACAAATCAATGGTGTCGTTAGCGTATGCCTGTTCAGAGAGAGATGGCCGTAACCATGGAGACACACCGCCACCGTGCTGCAGCTAACAGAAGCTCAGCCTCTTAATTGTACCTCAAGGTCGGGCTAACTGTTGTTACAGGACAAAGTTTATTCATTCTTATCAGTTTCTACACTGTAAACAAGCTTGAGTCTTGAACTTTTATGAGATCTTCCACTTATTCTCTACTTTCTTCTCCGTTACACTCATCTGGCAGCTCGTCAGGTTAGCTGCCAGATGAGAAAATTGCAGAAGTAGCTGCAGAAGTAAAAATTCTGCAGATAGAGCATGACTGATTGTAAATTCATGTCATACCAATACCTTTTTTTTCTAATTAAGGACACCTTTAAATACCAGTATGCATTGGTTTGCAGGTCAAAAGATGTCCTGATGTCAAAATTAAAGTTTTTTTTAGACGTTAGCATGAAAAGCTGTATAAATGCCACTACAATGTGCAAGGCGCTTATCGCGCCTTTCTTAATTTCTGCTTGTCATTTATATGCCATGTATCCTGTACTGACTGCAATGTATATGCATTCATGTGTAAATGCGACGGAAGAGTTACTGACGTTGTATAAAGAGACCACTTATGGGGGTGGGTCCAACAAATGCCAGATTTTGGAGACCCATGTTTGAAACTGTTTTTGTAATGTTTGTCTCGTGACCTTGCCTTGTGTTGTTTTTATTGATGTTTGTGATGTATCTGTAGTGGTGTTATATTGATTTCTTTACGTGCTTTACTTACTTATTTTAAGCCCAACCATGATGTTTTCCCTTCACCTACCATAGTGGTTTTCTTCCCTGAACTGCAGGCATGAGCGTGGCGTACAAATGGCACATGGGATGACCGTGTGATGTCCTGGTATTTATACGCCTTCCTGTGAGAACAGTTTGAGATACATATAGCCATTATTTCCACAACATTTAAATGAGTATATGTCAGTATAAAGTAGGCTTGTTTGGTATACTGGTACTAAATTGGTACTGATGCATTCAACACTGTACTATACTGCGTTTGGATGAGACCGGTACTTGTAGATATATAGTGCAGGCAGCAGTGACGTCGTTGTGTGACGTTACGGCATTGCAATTTGAGCCGAGCCGAGCGAGCAGCGTTTAGGAGCAAATGGAGCAGGAGGAAAGCTTGGAGACAATAAATGATCCTGGTGAAGCCACTAACACTGAAGCACCACTGTTCAAACGGTGATATAAAACATGTTGGACCAAGAGAGGAAACACTTCAACTTGGTAAAACCTCTGAGGGACCAGCAGCCAGACCTGCAGCAGGAGTTCAGAGAACGACAGCTAATAACTGATAGACTGATATATAATATATATATATATATAATAATAATAATAATAATAATAATAATAACTGATAGACCATGAAAAACAGCCAGCAACGCCACTGATGTGTGATATTTGGAAAATTATTGAAAAGTATCGACATACATGTTGGTACCGGTATCGATACCAAAATGTTGGTATCATGAAAACACTAATATACAGAAGGTCAAAACTACATTCATTAAATGCCAACATATGTCACCTAGATGTTTGAACAATTTATGTTCAAAGCTAATGTTGTCCTAGATATCCTAGCCAAGGTTAAAGTCTGTGGAGTTCAAACAGAGTCGGATTTGTCTGGAGTCCAGATGTGACAGCCAGTTGCTCTTAACAGCTTCAACAATTGTGATCTGATGCAAAATCAGACCCATCTCAAACGTCTCTGGACAAACAAACTTTCAATTACAAAAATAGATCTGATCAGAGCTGGAGCTGAAGTCACTCAAAGTGGGCTGAACAGACCGAGCTCTTTGTCTGAAGGTGATTCATTCCTGGCTCCGCCGTACGGCTCCGTTTCATCACTGAACAACCAGCGTTACCACATTAAAAACATCACAGCGACGCCTCGATAATTGCAGGTTTCACAAGTTGCAGTACAGTTGTGTTGCATGAAATGAAGTCTGGACTCAAATAGAATATCTGACTCTGAAGAAACTAATGGTGCTTCCAAAGACAAACTTTAATAAAAAGGCTTCATTAAAAGACATTTTTGCTGCACATTTTCTCCAGTATGAACGTGTTATTTTTCCTGGTTTGGCTGCTGAAACTCATTTATAGATAACCAAGGAAGCTGGCCTGGGAACAGTTGGAGTTATCTCACCACAATGGTTGAAATTTTGGTTTTAAGAAAACTGAATGAATTGCTCAGGTGGATTTTTTGCAACGTCATGGTGGGAAGGATTCAAATAATTACTTTATTTCTTCAACATGTTTTAGATGAGTTTATTAACCGCCCAGTGGAACCACAGACTGATGAAAATTAATGGATGGAAGCCCTAAAATTATGTTTGTGTTGACTTGAATTGGTGATATTGAGTGAAATCACCAGGTTTGCATTCAGGTGTGTACAGTGTGGAGGAATCTCTGATGTGCTGGTGCAGAGAGGTGAAGGACTTGTCCATTAATTGAGAGTCTAATTGATATTTCTTTCTCTGTCAAGGTCGATAAGGCACAGTTTCCTCCCACTGATGGAGGTTTTTTTTCCCCTCCTCTCTTTGTCTGCAGGATGAGTTGATTGTCACGCTGGGCTGGATGTGTTTTCTCAGTTTTTTTACCCTTCCTCTGTCTCCCATTAGCACGCTGTTCGCTCATTCGCTCGCTGTGGCTTGGGGATGGCAGCGGCAGCGAGAGGCAGATCCATCATGACGCCATGCTGCATATGGTAATTGTTATAATAGATGCAGAGCAGTTGCTTAAGGGCTGATGTTTTGGGAAACTGTTATTGAACTAATTACTCATTTGCATACTTTGTCTTCAGCGTTTAGCTCCAGATTCTGTCTCTCTCTGGAATCACATTAAAGTCGTTGAAAAGGGGGAAACATGGAGGAGCTCCGGCTGAGTGGTGTCGGCTCTCAGGCCTCAGCTCCCATCAGTCACAAGCTTAAACACCCAGCTGTGGCTAAACTTCACTTCCGCTCTCATTTGTTTTTCACTAGTTTTAATCACAGTTTGCTCTTTTTTTACACATATAAAGCATATATAGCATACAAACTCTTTACTAATTACTTTTTCTCTCTGATTCTCAACTGTACACTACACAACAACAACAACAAAACACACAGCTATGAATCACATTCTCCCGATGAAATACCTTGGTTCAAACATATTTCTCCTCAGTGATGCATCTGTATGCAAAGCAAGTTTATTTGTGCAGCAAACAGAAACATAAGGCAACGCAATGAATTAGAGCAACATTGGAAAAAAAAACAGAGGAGAAAAAAATGTTAGTTTGTGTTCAGGAAAAGACAGAGAGCTTGCTGCTGAACCCCAATTAATGCTTCTGAGCTGACTGATATGTGTCTGTAGCAGACTGTCGTTCCTGATTTTAATCAAAAGTTACTCGTATGATATCTTATGTTTATATTTTTCGACAAAAGGCAACTCGTGTCAATTTCAGTCACAAAACTATTTAATTAGGTTGACAAAAAGATTGTGGTTTGGCTTACAAAAACTTAACAGCTTCACACGGGACAGGTCTGTTCATTTTTCACCCACTCATTTGCCCAGATTTCCTCCCCATGTGGCCTTCTTTATATTTCCTGACAGATTTCATGCATATACAAATTACAGTGCATTTCTTTTTGTAGGTGTAGCTATGAATGGTGGCGTCACCCATTGGTTTGTGTGATTAAAGTTCTTGGTTTTAGCTGTCGCCATCTTGGTTTTTGCAAACAGAATTGACACAAGAGGGTGGAGCTAAGTACAACCAATAATCACAATCAATAAGACTTGTTATAATTATCTCTGATGAAGTGAAAACACAATGTTAAAGGGTTAAAGTTAAAGCTTAATTGACGTAATGACCCTTTGACCTTTCATCCAGCCACCCCCTAATAATATATGTGGCTGGTATTTCTCAACGTTCCTTGACTAAAGTTCCTGGACCTTTTAGGAACCATTAATCAACTAAATGACTTCACATAGTGTTTTTTTAACAGTGTAATTCAGTCGATGTTTGATGAACAGATGTCGCTGCTCTTCATTCAGCGTTGCCTTTCATGCATAATTCTCTGGCGTCACACAGTAAAACGGAGTATTGTGATCCTGCTAACAGCCCCACCTGTGCATGGCTGTAATCTAAAGTCCAGACGGACGCCTGATGATTTGTTACACACATAATTACAGTCGAATACGTCACGCTCATGTGTCCTGAGGCTCACCGCAGTTATGCTTTAATCTACGGAGCAGTTGACTGCCTGTAAACCTGAGTTATTATTTGTTTACCACATATAAAGTGTACATTGATCACGAGCAGAGTGAAAGTGCAGCCGAGCTCACAAACTGGCAGAACAGCTCACCTCAGCAGAAAGACAAGGAGAGCGTCTCGTTTCGGCGGCTGAGTGAGGAGCGACGATCACGTCCCTCCTCGTTCTGTTTAGGTGACAAACTCCCCCGTCATTAACCTCTCTCTGCATTAATAGCAGCATAATTAGTCCCTCATCCTCAATCCATAATGTTGAGTCAAGAAAGTGACGCTAATTTAGAACTAATTAGGCTTTTTGCAACGCCATTACACGGCTGTGATACGGCGAGGAGCTAACGACAGGCCGTCAGTCGGGTTATGAGACGCTGCGGCAGCCGATGGCTGCTGGGCTGCTAAATGACAGCAGAATGACTGGAGCACAAAGGAAGCACCATCACAGCCTGAGGACTGGAGAAATAAAGCTCTTCTGTCAGAGGAGACCCAGTCAGTCTGTCAGAGGAGACAGTAGTCCAGTCAGTCTGTCAGAGGAGACCCAGTCAGTCTGTCAGAGGAGACCCAGTCAGTCTGTCAGAGGAGAACCAGTCAGTCTGTAAGAGGAGAACCAGTCAGTACCAGTCAGTCTGTCAGAGGAGACCCAGTAGTGGAGAGGAGACCCAGTCAGTCTGTCAGAGGAGAACCAGTCAGTCTGTCAGAGGAGAACCAGTCAGTCTGTAAGAGGAGAACCAGTCAGTACCAGTCAGTCTGTCAGAGGAGACCCAGTCAGTCTGTGAGAGGAGAACCAGTCAGTCTGTAAGAGGAGAACCAGTCAGTACCAGTCAGTCTGTCAGAGGAGAACCAGTCAGTCTGTGAGAGGAGAACCAGTCAGTACCAGTCAGTCTGTCAGAGGAGAACCAGTCAGTACCAGTCAGTCTGTCAGAGGAGACCCAGTCAGTCTGTCAGAGGAGAACCAGTCAGTCTGTAAGAGGAGAACCAGTCAGTACCAGTCAGTCTGTCAGAGGAGACCCAGTCAGTCTGTGAGAGGAGAACCAGTCAGTCTGTAAGAGGAGAACCAGTCAGTACCAGTCAGTCTGTCAGAGGAGACCCAGTCAGTCTGTCAGAGGAGAACCAGTCAGTCTGTCAGAGGAGAACCAGTCAGTCTGTAGAGGAGAACCAGTCAGTCTGTAGAGGAGAACCAGTAGTCTGTAGAGGAGAACCAGTGTCTGTAGAGGAGAACCTCAGTCTGTAGAGGAGAACAGTAGTACCAGTCAGTCTGTCAGAGGAGACGGGGGCGAGTAAGAGGAGAACCAGTCAGTACCAGTCAGTCTGTCAGAGGAGAACCAGTCAGTCTGTGAGAGGAGAACCAGTCAGTACCAGTCAGTCTGTCAGAGGAGAACCAGTCAGTACCAGTCAGTCTGTCAGAGGAGACCCAGTCAGTCTGTCAGAGGAGAACCCAGTCAGGACAGTAGTGTCAGTCTGTCAGAGGAGACCCAGTCAGTCTGTCAGAGGAGAACCACCAGTCCAGTCTGTGTAAGAGGAGAACCAGTCAGTACCAGTCAGTCTGTAAGAGGAGACCCAGTCAGTCTGTCAGAGGAGAACCGTCAGTACCAGTCAGTCTGTCAGAGGAGACCCAGTCAGTCTGTAAGAGGAGAACCAGTCAGTCTGTAAGAGGAGAACCAGTCAGTACCAGTCAGTCTGTCAGAGGAGAACCAGTCAGTCTGTCAGAGGAGAACCAGTCAGTCTGTAAGAGGAGAACCAGTCAGTCTGTCAGAGGAGAACCAGTCAGTACCAGTCAGTCTGTCAGAGGAGACCCAGTCAGTCTGTAGAGGAGACCCAGTAGTCTGTAAGAGGAGAACCAGTCAGAACCAGTCAGTCTGTAAGAGGAGAACCAGTCAGTACCAGTCAGTCTGTAAGAGGAGACCCAGTCAGTCTGTAGAGGGGCCCGTCGTTGAATCAGTCTGTCAGAGGAGAACCAGTCAGTACCAGTCAGTCTGTAAGAGGAGAACCACTCAGTCTGTCAGAGGAGAACCAGTCAGTACCAGTCAGTCTGTAAGAGGAGACCCAGTCAGTCTGTCAGAGGAGAACCAGTCAGTTGTGAGAGGAGAACCAGTCAGTCTGTCAGAGGAGAACCAGTCAGTCTGTCAGAGGAGAACCAGTCAGTCTGTCAGAGGAGAACCAGTCAGTCTGTAAGAGGAGAACCAGTCAGTACCAGTCAGTCTGTCAGAGGAGAACCAGTCAGTCTGTAAGAGGAGAACCAGTCAGTACCAGTCAGTCTGTAAGAGGAGACCCAGTCAGTCTGTCAGAGGAGAACCAGTCAGTACCAGTCAGTCTGTAAGAGGAGAACCAGTCAGTACCAGTCAGTCTGTCAGAGGAGACCCAGTCAGAACCAGTCAGTCTGTCAGAGGAGAACCAGTCAGTCTGTCAGAGGAGAACCAGTCAGTACCAGTCAGTCTGTAAGAGGAGACCCAGTCAGTCTGTCAGAGGAGAACCAGTCAGTCTGTCAGAGGAGAACCAGTCAGTCTGTAAGAGGAGACCCAGTCAGTCTGTCAGAGGAGAACCAGTCAGTCTGTAAGAGGAGACCCAGTCAGTCTGTAGAGGAGAACCAGTCAGTCTGACAGAGGAGAACCAGTCAGTACCAGTCAGTCTGTAAGAGGAGACCCAGTCAGTCTGTAGAGGAGACCCAGTCAGTCTGTAGAGGAGAACCAGTCAGTCTGTAAGAGGAGAACCAGTCAGTACCAGTCAGTCTGTAAGAGGAGACCCAGTCAGAACCAGTCAGTCTGTCAGAGGGGAGATCCAGTCGTCTGTAGGAGAACCAGTCAGTCTGTCAGAGGAGAACCAGTCAGTACCAGTCAGTCTGTAAGAGGAGATCCAGTCAGTCTGTGAGAGGAGATCCAGTCAGTCTGTCAGAGGAGAACCAGTCAGTCTGTCAGAGGAGATCCAGTCAGTCTGTGAGAGGAGAACCAGTCAGAACCAGTCAGTCTGTAAGAGGAGATCCAGTCAGTCTGTGAGAGGAGATCCAGTCAGAACCAGTCAGTCTGTCAGAGGAAGTAGTACCAGTCAGTCTGTGAGAGGAGATCCAGTCAGAACCAGTCAGTCTGTCAGAGGAGATCCAGTCAGTACCAGTCAGTCTGTCAGAGGAGATCCAGTCAGAACCAGTCAGTCTGTCAGAGGAGATCCAGTCAGTCTGTAAGAGGAGATCCAGTCAGTCTGTCAGAGGAGAACCAGTCAGTCTGTAAGAGGAGATCCAGTCAGTCTGTCAGAGGAGATCCAGTCAGAACCAGTCAGTCTGTAAGAGGAGATCCAGTCAGTCTGTGAGAGGAGATCCAGTCAGTCTGTAAGAGAACCAGTCAGTCTGTCAGAGGAGATCCAGTCAGTCTGTGAGAGGAGATCCAGTCAGAACCAGTCAGTCTGTCAGAGGAGATCCAGTCAGTCTGTGAGAGGAGACTCCAGTCAGTCTGTAAGAGGAGACCCAGTCAGTCTGTCAGAGGAGATCCAGTCAGTCTGTCAGAGGAGATCCAGTCAGTCTGTCAGAGGAGAACCAGTCAGTCTGTAAGAGGAGATCCAGTCAGTCTGTGAGAGGAGATCCAGTCAGTCTGTGAGAGGAGATCCAGTCAGTCTGTAAGAAGAGAACCAGTCAGTCTGTCAGAGGAGAACCAGTCAGTACCAGTCAGTCTGTAAGAGGAGATCCAGTCATCCATCCATCCATCCATCGTCAACCGCTTATCCCGTTAGGGGTGGCGGGGTCTGTAAGAGGCGATCCAGTCAGCTGGCATAGGGCGAAGGCGGTGTACACCCTGGACAGGTCGCCAGTCCATCGCAGGGCACATACAGACAGTCAACAAGAGGCAAACAACCATTCACGCTCACATCCACACCTACGGGCAATTTAGAGTAATCAATTAACCTAAACAGCATGTCTTTGGATGGTGGGAGGAAGCCGGAGTACCCGGAGAAAACCCACGCTTACACGGGGAGAACATGCAAACTCCACACAGAAGAGCCGCAAGCTGGAATCAGTCTGGACCCTCTTCTGTGAGGCGACAGGCCAACCACTACACCACCGTCAGCCCAGAGGAGATCCAGTCAGTCTGTAAGAGGAGATCCAGTCAGTCTGTCAGAGGAGATCCAGTCAGTCTGTGAGAGGAGATCCAGTCAGTCTGTAAGAGGAGAACCAGTCAGTCTGTAAGAGGAGAACCAGTCAGTCTGTCAGAGGAGAACCAGTCAGTACCAGTCAGTCTGTGAGAGGAGATCCAGTCAGTCTGTAAGAGGAGATCCAGTCAGTCTGTCAGAGGAGAACCAGTCAGTCTGTCAGAGGAGAACCAGTCAGTCTGTCAGAGGAGAACCAGTCAGTCTGTGAGAGGAGATCCAGTCAGTCTGTCAGAGGAGAACCAGTCAGAACCAGTCAGTCTGTCAGAGGAGAACCAGTCAGTCTGTGAGAGGAGAACCAGTCAGTCTGTCAGAGGAGACCAGTCAGTCTGTCAGAGGAGAACCAGTCAGTACCAGTCAGTCTGTGAGAGGAGATCCAGTCAGTACCAGTCAGTCTGTAAGAGGAGATCCAGTCAGTCTGTCAGAGGAGAACCAGTCAGTCTGCAAGAGAATTTATCTAAGTTTCACTTGATCATATTTCAATATTATCATAAAACGACTCCATTTGGAGTCAAAATTATACAGTTTAGTTTTTTGTTGATTTTCTACTGAGCACAGTGGTAGACTGTGATGATCCACAGGGTCAGCGTCATGGCCAAAGACTCCTCTGTGGACACGTAGTCTCCTGTAGTGGATATCAGGAGGACGTTTCGGCACATTCACTTTCAAGGGGTACAAGACCCATTTGGGTATCCAGGTGTCCAAATGGAGAGTCCTCCTGGTCCTGTCCTACTAAAACCTTTGTGTTTCTGTCTGCTGTGGCTCAGTTGTAGTCGAGGAGCTGCTGAATGAACTCAGTTCATCTGTTCATGGCATCATTGTTATAATGGTTTTAGCCTCTGTCTAATCTAGAAAATATTTTGGGTCAGGATAAAAATGTAAATTTGTCCTTTGGTTCATCACAGTTTACTCAGACATAGTAACAATCACAGCTATACAATCAGCTATTTGTTTGTGTCCTGTGTTCACAACGTTCAGTGTCATTTTCACTGTACAGACGTAGTAGCTTTTATCAACCCTGTAGCTGTGTCCTAAACCTAACTGTAGTGGGTTTGTTGTTACGGTTGTTGTTGTTACGGTTATACAACCCTGTGCTCTGTTTTCTAACCTTACTCAAGTACTTTTGTTGCCTCAACCTACACACAAAGTTATCCACGAGGCATTGTGTGTTTGAACTGAAAGCTTGCTTTTCTTTGTTAAAAACTGTGATTGATTTTAGTCGCCTTTGATATGAACTTCTCAAAAGTTATTTACAAAAGGAATTGATGAAGGTTTTTTGTAGCTGTAAAGGGTAACACTGGCTCAGGGCGACTCATTCTTTACATTCTTTACAGCATCACAAGGCTGGCGGTTTGATCCTCCTCCTCCTCCTCCTCCTCCTCCTCCTCCTCCTGTCTGCATGTCCACGTGTCCTTGAGTGAGACACCCGAAGTTGTTCTCGATGGGCAGGCCAGCTCCACCTCCGTCGGTGTGTATGGATGAATGAATGGGAGGCAAATTTTAAAACACTGTGTAAGTTAGAAAGGTGCTGGATAAATGAAGTCTGTTGTTTAGATGGAACCATTTATATGCTTGTCTTTTTTTCATATAACAGTAATAAGAAGGCGCTTCTATGAGTCATGTAGTCAGAGCAGCACAAATAGTCATAATGCTCTGCTGGTCACACCACAACCTTTAACAGGGAACTTTTAGACTGGAATCAATTAATTTCAGTTCAGTCAGTGAAATCAGATGCAGTTAATCAATGTGGAGCACTTGCCTTTATTATAGACAGTAAAGAGATGGCAGGAAATAAAGGACACAGAGATGCAAGAAATGTGTCCGATGTCACAGGGTTAGGTTCACCATTTATTGTTTTGGATTGGTTGTCATGCTGCTAGAGGGCGTTATATGAGCCAGGTCAGAGGAGAGACAAAGATATAGATGCTTTAGAGAGTCAGTGTGCTGCACATAAATGAAACGATCATCCTTTCACGGAGGCCGTGATGGATAATGTGAGATGTAAATGATGACCCTCATCCCTGGAGTATTCTGGTTTACTGTTTGTTTGCGTCTGATAGCTATGAAACCTATATGAATTATAACCTACAACGAGCTCCGTGCACGGCTGTGAAAAGAAAACCTGCCTGAGCCGGTCTGAGCATGCAGTCGAATGAGCAGCGCTCACCTGGGATTCATATAAGGCCTTCATCCTTTTCTGGCTGATTGACAGCCAAGGCATTCAGGTTGGGTTGTAGCAGCTGGTGCAGCCATAGTGTTAACTGAAGCCTCTGGATCAAGGATGCTGCAGTTCATGGGGGCGTCCTGACATTAATAAACCTTTACAGAGTGCTGGAAGAAGCTATTATGTTAACTGTCACACACATTCCCACCCCCAACTCTTCAAATAACTTGTTTATTATGTTGATCCCATACATATTTTACTTCGCTTACCTACTTATTTTATGCCCAACCATGATGTTTTCCTGTGCTGCAGTGGTTTCGTTGCCTAAACCTAACTGCAGATGTTACCATAGTTTCCACTCGTTACATGCATCCAAAATAACCTTCCAGCAAAGGTTTATTTCGCAATAAAACATTGTAGTACAGTAATATAGTTAGGTTTATGCAAGAAAAGTACTGGAAAAAAACATTGGTTTGGGTTGAAATAAGTGTGTTTGTTACACGTGCTGCACAGTGGTGCAGTGGTTAGGGCTGTCGTCTCACAGCAAGAGGGTCACAGGTTTGAATCCGGCTTGGGGTCCTTGTATGTGGAGTTTGCATGTTCTCCCTGTGTCAGTGTGGGTTTTCTCCAGGTTTTCCAGCTTCCTCCCACAGTCCACAGACATGCAGGTTAATTAATGACTCTAAATATCCCATCGGTGTGAATGTGATTGTGAATGGTTGGTGTTTGATGAGTTGGGGGTGAGAACAGGTTGGAGCTGTCACACTGTCCAGGTATCTACGATGCTTTATGGTCTACATGTGTATAAACTGCTCTACAGCAGAGATGCTGCATTGTCTGCAGTCAGTGTGGGGTCAAAGGTGCAGCGTTCCTTTGAATAAACATACTTTCTCGTTGGCAACCATGAGAATCTTTTGCAAAGACGTGAAAACTGCTGTGCCGCTTGATTCTTCTGTGAACAAAAATCTTTAAGTGTCTCTTCAAGAAGATACAACTTTTAAAGGATAACCTTCAAGGAGACTCTTACAACTTACAGAAAGTTAACAAACTAAAGTAAAACCCAGCAAGTTTCTCAGTTAAGTTCTTCACTGTGATCCTCCAGAACAACTTCAGGTCCTTGTGTGGTTCTTGTTAAATGTTCCCCTTGTGGCGTTTGGATGATGGTGGTGGAGACAGCCGTCTCCTGTAGGTGAGCAGGTGTGTCAACATCTAGTGAATATGAATCATTTTCACACATATCAAACCTGCAATCTGTATGGAAGCATCTTGTTATGTGCGTACTGTGAAATAGTGGCTTTAAAACCTCCGTTGTCCAACACGCAGACCTGCCAGGATATAAACGATCCCTTCGTTGCTAAAAGCCATAATCAGCCTCTGTGTGTGTCAGAGTCCAGCAGCAGCACCTGTAGATCTGTGTGAGGTCTTGATGTCTTGTTAGTGGTTTGTCTTTGTAAGGTGTCTGTTAATGATGAGCTGCAGTGATGTGCTCGAGCGCTCATCTGAATCAATACAGCCTGGACCTTCCTGTGCTAATGATTAAAGCCGATCGCCCGACACATCCAGAAAAACACAGAGTGGCACAATAACTAACAGCATATCGAACACAAATCAAAGCGCTGTGACACGATGGATCCGCTCCGGTTGGCATTACACGCCGCTGTATCTTTTAGTGTGAGTAAATGTGATTGAATGTGTTTTCTCCCTTTCAGAGGCCATTAGCAGGCCGATAGTGATCAGTGGGGTTTACATCACGAGTGGTGGCTGCTGCTGCTTATCTAATGGCCCACAGGAAGAAGAAGCCATTAGCAAATTAGCAAGTCCATCCTCGTCAGGGCTATTAGCCTCAGCCTTTATTTCTTTGCTCACAAAGTTACTGAGAAACACTAGATGAAGACTGCTATGCTTGGACATAATGATGGGACTGGTCTTCATTTCCTAGACGGGTTTATCTGACACTATATCGATGCTCAAAGGCGCTGCACATCTGCACCTCTAGTAGGTGTGAAACTAAAATCTAACCAAGCAATCACAGACCTTTTAATAACCCCCACCACACCGCTTGTGCCCCTCCTATGAAATGATGTAACTCTACTCTACTTTACTGATATTTGTGTACTTGAGAAGGATCCCTTACTGTTTCAACAGGGATTGCATCATGTGAAGAAAGTAAACAGGTAATTTCACGGTGCCTTCCATTGTGCCGAGAGGAAATTTAGGAATTCAGGGTACAAAAGCAGGAAAGTAATGAAAAGTGATTTTCACATGTAGGTTGATATTCTTCGAGGTTTCCCAACACATACAGTATACTTCACATAAAACATAATAATCACTCAGAAACAGCATGTGTTTGTGTAGCATGTGTATCTGTTTGGACAATTTTGGGGCTCTTTTCTTTAAACATTTGTCTGCAATTTTTTTTTACCTGCTTTTGAGATTTTTCTGACATTTTTTCAAACATTTTTCTGAATTGTTATGGGACCTTTTTTCTGACTTTTTGTGGACATTTTTGCACAGTTTTCAGAATGTTTTTCAGACATTTTTCTGACTTATTTTGGGAAAGTTTTTAGACAGTTTTTTTTGGACAAAAGCCTAAAAACACATTAACTCACAAGTTGTGCTGATGTGTTAAAGAAATTAGCAGCATTAAATTGAATTTGGATTAATGCATTATCACAATAACTTTTTACTCTAGTTGGTCTGCTTCCACAACACGAATGGACCATTTTATATTAATTGTGGTGTTCAAGGTTTACATGCATTTCTGTATGAAATGCAATAGTTTTGTAAGCTTTAAAAATTTTGCAGGCTGTTAGATGAAATACATGTATAACAATGCAGAGCATGGGAAAAGAGCATGCGTGAGAGTCCACCTGTGTTAGATGCCCTGGTGTGGAGGATGTTGACATCTGTCACACAGAGCTGTACTTTGGTTGTATTGTGTTATAAGGCTGTATGTAACTCACTGCAGGGTGCATTAAACATCTTTAGGAGAACTGATGGACAAATACTGTTTATGTGTTTTGTCAACTTTCTCATCCCTCTAGACAGTAACTGATTTTAAGTTGCCACGACAACCACATCCGAGTTTAACCAGAGGCAGACCAGAAGCCGCCGTTCAGGCGGTCTCTGCCTTGTTTAGTCTGCACCACAGTCCAGCTGGCAGCTCTCATCGTCAGCTCTGACCAGGTTGTAGCCTGGTTTCCCTCTGTGGTTCAACAACATGTGGATGTGATGAAATTAGACCATGTGAAGACCACTTTTAACTGCCCCACTGTAAAAGATAATGATAGCCTTCAAATTAAGGGCTATGCATTAGGTTTCTATACATAAAGCTGGAGATGTTCTTTAGAAATGAGCCAGCAATGCTGCCAGCCAATCAGTTTTAGTTTAGATAAGGATGCCAATCAAAGGTCACATACTGGATGTGCTCAGGTTTTCTGTGCTGTTTATCTTCCCGTGTTCCTGAACTGCCTACGCACCACACACCTCTGAATCGGCCTCGTTAGTTCAGCTCCCCGTTCTCACCTCCTTACCCCCTCCCCACCTCTCCGCCCATCTCTCCACCTGTACGTCATCCTCTCGTTGGACTAGTTGCATTTAAGCGTTGCTTTACAGTTCAGTCTTTGTTGGCTCCTTGATTTTGTTATATTTGCACTGAGACTTGAATTTAAATGACTTCTTTCCTGTTGCCTGTAGACTCCAGCATCCCGGTCCACCTGCTCCACTCTCCGGGCCTCAGAGCATTTGCTCCCAGGCTGCGAATACATTACATAATATGGCAAAAAAGAGATGAAACGTAATCGCATAACTCCATAGGTTTTTATAGGCTGTTTTGCTGTTATTACTTTATCTTGGCACAATGTGCACCACCCCCACCCCTGCAACCCTTTTGGAAAAGTATTGACAAAAAGTCCCTGAAAGAAGCTGCTTAAGTCCCAAACTTGACCCAACAATAAAGCTCAGAGGTGATCTGATTTGTTTCACAAACTGTTTAAAACTTTCTGCTCTCCCTCCTCTGAAACAGTCCTGAGTGGCTAATAAGAACAAAGTTGGTGCAGAGACAAGAGGGACACGAGGTCGTCACCTTCAACCTGATCTGATTGGCTGAACCGCTGGGTGTCGCAGCGGGTGGGCGGACTGAGTGGCATCATCCTGCTCTCCGGGTCACAGTTTGCCGGGTACATTTCCTGCGCTGCCCTTTGGCTCCTCCTGTCACCAGTGTGTGTTAGACGATGACAAACTGGAGCAATTAGGAACAGAAGGATATTCCTCTCCCAGTCACTCATCGATTTACTTCTTTGTGTTGCAGCAGCAGGGCCACACGGAGACTTTTCAGGGCCTGAAGAAGGATTATATTTCATGTCCCCCTGTATTAAAAAACCTGTCAATCAATTCAGGAGCTGGTAGCAATCTTGTCTTTTAAATTTCAAAATGAGAACCCCCTGAGGCTACATCTGAGATTAAACAACTGAAGATGATTTTTTTTTTTCTTTTGTAGTGTGGTTATTGATTTATTTCTCTGCTTTTTTGTTTCATCGCACTGTGCCACTGAGTCACAAGCTCTCGCTGCACTGAAAAGAGACTTTGAAGGCGACACGTATTGGCATATGGTTAGGGATGGTTTAATTTAATTTGTGTGGTATCTTACAGGTCCCCTGATTACCACTGTTTGGGAGTTAATTGGTGTCGCTGAGCTCTCCGAGGAGAACAGAAGGCAAACTGACGCTGGCACACACACACCTCCAGCTCTTTTTGTTTTATTGAGCAGAGAAATGCATTGTCTCTTCATTCATCAAACGTGTCAGATCACCCCGAATTAAATCCAAGCACTTCCTCTTTTCTTTTCATTGGGAACTCCAACTACCTGTTTTCCGACGCTGATGCAGGGAAATGTAGGCCAGGTCCGCCGCCAAAACAAACCTGCCCAGAACACTGTTTACTGCTTTTCTTTCTTCTCCCTTTTTTTTTTCACTCGTCTCCAGTTGGTGTTTCTATCTGAAATTGAGTCATCTTGGTTCACAGTCAAACTGGCAAAAGAAAGCGTTGGTATTCAGCGCCTGGCGATCAAAAATAAAAAAGATGGCACAACTCATTCATCACCGTGTGGCGCTGCTTTGAACGAGGTGGTCATCCAGGTCTGAACTCGCCGCCAGCCCATTAGTGAAAGAGGACGATCAGCAGATCCAAGACTCCACTAATCACAAGCTGAACACTGCCAAGAGAAGAAGCCTGATCTGAGTATACAAACATCTGAGTGCTGAGGAAGCATGAAAAGGATCCAATAATAAAACAACTTCTGCTTACAAGCATATAAATCTTTGCAGAGAATAATATGTTAGTGTTGGACCTACAAACACTGATACACAGACAAGCACATGAATGATGAAATGATATTAGCAGCAACTGGTCCCTGATGCAAATTAACAAGCTATAAAATGTGTGTTGCTGAATTAATGGAAATATCAGCAACCGCTTTTCTAACCTTTCTATTTTTTTCTTGTCCTGAGGGTCCACCAGAGGAAACAATACCTTATTAAAATCAGCAAATCAGCTGAAGCTACTGCCGAGGTTTAATCAATAGTTATCTATCAATGGACCAAATGAATATGTGGAATAGGACAGGTGTCACTAGTGATGATCCAACAGAAACTCTGTTATATCCCAGATACTGTATGTCAGTCTGTGAGTTTTATATCAGAACCTCCCTCTAATGTTTTTGTATTGAGGGGTCAAAGTGCAACGTTCACTTCAGTTTTCAGGCTATAGATAACAGCCAATCGAGCGCTCCTGGGATTTTTTTGTAAGACAACCAGGACGTTAGCATCTCCCAGGTTCCCTCCACTAACAGCCAATTGGATTGTTGCATTGGGTTTTGGATTATCGCAGAAAATAAGCTCTGAAGCAAACAAACATTTATGATACACATTGTGCTCAGTCTCCACAAACACCACTTTATGATTTTGAAAGTGTGAATACAATCACCAGAAGTAAAAAGCTAATGTTAGGCTATAAAGCAACTACACCACGCTCACATGAGTACGAACACAACAAGGCTGTAAAGGAGGAGTCACGGTGAGCAACCGTCTTTTTCAGACACATAAAAGCATCAGCATTTACGAGTGGGTAGTAGAAGTATTCACTGACGTATTTTATGTTGTAAAACACAACGTTAAAATCTCCTCAGCTTGTGGTAGCCACTGACCTTATTTCAGACTTCTAACTAAAAACACCACTGACCTCCGGACGAGGGAACCAGAAGTACTACAACGCGACTCATTTCCGGGTGTTAGGACTCATTTCTGTAGTACTCTATAGCTCATCAGCTGTAGCTAATTTTAAACCAGCCTAGTCGTATGACGAGGATGTCTGAATGACAGTAATGCTCATGCCATTCTTGCTTTTGTCATTTCTAAGCATTCTCACCCAAGTTCATGATGTGTTTTACGTAGTTTCCACACATATTCTGCTTAGTTTACGTACTTATTTTAAGCCCAACTATGATGGTTTTCCTAAACCTAAAGAGACGGTTTTGTTGCCTAAACATAACATCGGATGTTACTGTAGTACATGAGAGGACATGAGAAAAACCTAAAATGTGTTCTCATGACAAAGAGACTGCAACGTGAAACTGGGTTGAATTAATGGCTTAAAAGATGACCTGCAAATGTCCCATCTCTGTTTAGACGATGGAGTGGTCGTCATTCACCAGTAACGCCGTTACTAAAACCCTTCAGCTTGAAAGCTGCAGTTAGCAGAACCTCTATGTCGTTATATGTTGTGAATTTCTCCACTGTGGGACTAATAAAGGAATATCTTATCTTATGTCTGTCTGTGCTGCTGTCGACTCAGCTGTCCGTCAAAGACAGCCCGCCCACTCAGAGGCTTGGAGGCTGAAGAAGCAGCTCTGATCTGATGCCCCTATTTTAATTGTGAAAAAAGTATTGACAATACGGACGTTTGACTGAAAAGGGATGACTGTGTGATTTCTATTGGACTTTCAGTGCAGTCTGATTAAATGTCACTTTCCTGCTTTTAGCTTCCATCCAAAGTTTGGAGGCTAAAAGCTGAAGAGATCCAGCAGTTCTCGTCGTCAAGCGGCCTGTCAGCGCAGATCAGCTGCAGCCCCTGATATTCAAACTGCTGCAGACAGACAGACGGACGGGCTGGTAGGCAGGCCTCAGTGCTGGCAGCTGCATCAACATGCAGAACGGCATTCTGGGAGGACAGGGGAAAAGAGAAGGGAGGCTTCAAATTGAAAGTGGCAGTCGTAGCTGAACTCCAGAGCTGTTTGTCTCAATGGGTCAGAGGTCACCACAGTCTGCAGGTCTTCTTCTCCTCGAGGTTTTACTCAAAGCTGAACCACGAAAGACGACGACGTTGGCAGCACTGCAGTGACATGACTCCTCCGATGTTATTCTGTATGCTTTTATTTTTCTTCCTCCTGCCTTTAATAACACATCTCATCATCGTCAAATCCCGGCGGGATTTAGATAACTTCCTGTCGTGTAGAGTCAACCTCGAGCTCATCCAGCGCCTCACCGTCACTTGCCTGCGTCGCTACATGTTTAATGCCGGTACAAGAGTTCTGCATTTACAGTGTTTGGCAGCACGCTGTGACACCAGGCGGTTATTACCCAGCTCCCCCTGCCTCTCAGTTTGGCTGTAGTAAACATCCCCCACCTCCCAGGCCTGCTGCGATGCCCCTGTTTGTTTCTGTAGCCAAATCTGTTGACACAGAAACAATTGTTTGTTTCTACACTGTAAAAATCTCCATTATGAAGTCATTTGTTGATTGTAATTTCAGCCCAGTCTCATGGCAACATGTAACAGACTGCCTGTCACATTTTCTGTAGCCGGCATGCTGCATGAAGGTGTGGTGTTTTGTAGTGACCTTTGACAGGTGATTTGTAGTTTCTGTACATGATTTTCCGTAATTTACTACTTATTTTAAGCTCAATCGTGACATTTTCCCTTAACCTAACTTGTTTTCTTACCTAAACCTAAGTCAGTGGCTTTGTTGCCCCCTGCCAGTACAGTAGATCAGAAACGAATGATGTTTTTTGGGTTATTTTAGAAGGCAGCGCTAAACAACATGATTTGTTATTCAGTTTGCAAGACCTTTTGAGTGCTTGTGAAAGCAACAATATCAGGCAGCAGATTGTCATATCTCAGAGTTCGTAGCCTCTCATCAACACATAAATGCAGCGTTACAAGGGTGTTATGGGTAACTGTAGGGGTACCAGTGTGCACACCTCCCATCTCGTCATGCAGGGTGTCAAGAGAGCTGATTGGTTCATCCAACTACTGTTGCGTTAAAAAAACAATGAACAACAATGAAAATGACTTAAGACTTGAGGATTTCACAGAATCATTTCACCGTCTTTGTGTCAATCAGCGGGCGCTGGAGCAGCAGTCTTTTCTAAATGATTCACACTCCAGCACTTCAGCTGGATTACCTCACTGATAAGATCAGTGTGATAAAAATAAACCAAGCTGTAGTCACTGTGATGCTCAGCCATCTGCAGCAGGTTTCTCTGCAGTCTCATAGCCAACTAAAATTAAAATAAACCTAAAATGTAAATTATGTGCAAAATCACCAGTTAGACTTGTGTGTTTCAGTGGACTGCAGCTGTGTTTTCTTCGCAAGAATACTGAACATGTTATATAAGAACAAACAATCTGTGATTTCCTGATAATCACATTTATCCTCTGCTTTTTCCTGAGGCTACGAGCTGGTTTCCAGCTTCCAGCAGTAGCAGCAGCAGTGATGATGAAGTGGAGCTGTGATAATTTTGCTGTCAGCGTTATAAACAGGGTCCACTGAGTCTGACCCGTGGCTCAACACACCGCCCATGAATCAGCCGAGCCCGTAAACATTTGGGCAATAAATAACTATAATTAAAAAGTACTGGTTATTGCATAAATTAGGTAATCAATTAGGCTGCGTTTGGTATTCATGCGCTGCCTGCTCAGCCTGCAGTTTGACTTATTAGACTCTCTGAGGCTCCACTGTGGTTCTGGGAGATTTGGGAGTTGGTATTTTTCTGTGTGTGTGTGTGTGTGTGTGTGTGTGTGTGTGTGTGTTACACTGAGAGAGAATAATGGTGTTTCTGGTTGTTGCATTTACACTGTAAACACCAGGAAAAAATCTCCATATTGACCAAATATCTACTTTACTATCGAGTCTTATTTTTGGCTAATGGTGTGAGACAACTCGTTTTCACATTTCACTTTCTTACAGTAACTTTTTTATCCATTATTGAGATGCACACATTGTTTTTTGCCAACCTGGTCTCACAGGAAGGCGTATAAATACATAGATAGTCCATCATGAATGCACATTTTAGCCTTGTGTGTCATTTGTACGCCACGCTAACATCAGTTGGTTTCAGGCAAGAAAACCACTTAGTTAGGATAAGGGAATATGTAGTAAGTAGTCTTTTTTGATGGGGAAAAATGCTATTTACATTTCTAATAATTCAAACTGTATAGATGAGAATGTACTTGTAATTTGCTTGGCAGAGGGTATATTTAAAGATGCTATTGGGTTGCATTATGGGAAATGATCCAGTGTTTCTGAAGCATAATAGGGAGTTAAAAGTCATGATATCTCAGCTTCTGTGGCACATATTTTGATAATTCACATCACTAAAATCTGTCTCACGTAAGACCCCCATCTTTATGGCAGTTCAATACTAAATCACTGGTTGCCTCACAACAAATAAGCTTCATTTATGTTCTTGAAATTATTGTCTTGAAACCAGACAGAAACTGTAAAAATGATCTCACTGCACGAGCAGACCCAATGAGGAAAATTAAAAAGCCCCACACAAAAGATGCCCCACATCTTTCCTAAAACTTGTCGTCTATTTTTTCACTATCTTAAACTTTTGAGACCTTTGACTTGAAATTTCCCTTAAATTAGCTTTGAAAATTCCCCTTATCTTACATGTTATCATATATTGTGTATCACGTTGGTCCAGCTTTTCACCGAGGCTTGCCATGCCACATAAATTCAGCCCAACACATCTCTCCATTAGAGTTTAAATAAAGTTCTGTGGGTTTGAACAAATCTTGGCTGCACAGCACAGTTTTGTAAAGATGGAGCAGCTGAGGAACACGGAGCTGAATTAACTTGTTAAAATGAACTCTTTATTTTTGCAGTGTTTGCTTTTACTTCCCCTAAAATGCATCGCAAACAGGTTTCCATCGAGGGTTTCTCCCACACTCCTCTCCCATGGTGCACCTCACTTAGAGAACATGAATAGTTGATGGCAAAAAGAACAACAATTGTTACTTAAGTCTTCATATAATATTTAAAGGACAAGCGCGGCAAGTCTGCAGCGGCGGCCTTGTAACCGAAAGCACTGAGGAGTTTCGTGCAATTAACTGCCGGGGGGGGAAACTGGAAACAGGAAAGGAACAAAGACAGGAAATGTGTTTTTTAGTAAAAGAAGAAAATAAATATATTAATGCAATTGTTCAAACTGCTCCCTTCCCCCCCTTCATTTAAGTGCAGCCTCTGAGAGTCAACGAGTACGTGGAGCCGACAGATTGCCTCATATCCATGCAGCGGGCTCAGCCCACATTAAGAATGGCCTCGGTGTCTTCCTCCTCCCTCTAAAGGCTGCTGGAGCCTTGGCAGCAGCTGCTTTTGTTTATTCTGCATCTAACATGTCCTCCCCCAAAAGTTTACCCTTGATCAACAAGCATATTAGGTTATGCTAATATTAGTCGTCATTAGAAGCCTGCTCACGGCGCTGGTTCCGTCTCCGCTCTCTGACTCATTTGTTTTGATTACTCCTCGTTCCCTCCCAGCATGTTAGCGGGCGGTGGCTCCGCTGGGCAGCGTGGGCGCGCGAACAGAGGTCAAGGGTTAAATTCTGCACATCTATATTATTCGTGTTAGCTTTCAGCTAATGTGCAACTCCCACCTCCAGCTCTTAAACATGACAGAGGTGCACTAATGGACAGCTGGAGGGCTTTAATGTACTGAAGAGCAGTGAGCAGCCGACAGCTCCGGCCTCCGTCTCTCTGCAGCAAAACACACAGCAGCCATTTACACTCATCCTGAAAACAAACATATACACGGATACCAAACCTAACCCTCGTTAAGGCTATTAGAGGCCTGCAAACAAGGTTTTCTTAGAAAAACTCTTATGCAATGCGAAAAAAGATTGACAGAAAGTAGTGTTTGTCAATGACTATGAAAATAAATGAAGCTGGTAAAACTTTTTCTCCAAATCCACACAAATATATGATTATTACACAAAATATAAGCTACTATCGCTTCATTAAAAAACCAAATGATGACAAAACATTGTGTACCTGATAGCGTTGTCATGGTGAGGACACTTTCACACTGGTTAAATAACTTGTGACAACACCGTTGTTACTAATTACAGCGGACATTTTACAACAAAGATGACAGTTAATGTACTGTATGAGTGCTTAGTGTGATCTTTAATCCAGGTCCAGCTTTCGCTGCAGGTTTCCACCTGGCGCCGTGCACACTGCATTAACATTATGGTTCCTTTATAGCAGTGGGATTTAAGCTGAAATATTGCCAATTAGGCATTTTTGCTTTTCATTTTGACCCCAAATGCGTTACTATCGTGTCTGTCAACTCTCTTTTTGTCTTGTGTGTGAACTCACCTTCAGTTTATGGCATCCGTATATCTGTATACGGATCGGTGTATTGATAACACAGTGCTGATACATGAAAATAAACTAAATGGGTCTTATTTCTATGAACAATTAGCAAAATTATGGTGGGGGCAGTGGGTAAGTAATGTTATCAGTATATGCCCAAACACTGTGTAACACCGATAACACTGACGACCGCGGATGCTTCATATGTGGCATATACTTAAATGTGCTTTTGATTTTGGCTGTTTTGCGTTTCAACATGACAACACCCCCCTGCACAAAAACAGTTTTCTCACTTCTAGAGCAGAGCTTTGGTTTGAATGTGTCTCTCTGTTTGCACCAGCGTTACAGCTTTTAACTGAACCATATCTAGGACTCATTAAAGGTGAGTTTTTGCATTTTGCAGCATCCTCTATGAAATGCAGAGCTGAGTTTTGTGGTTGTGGCCCTGACAGCTCGGCTCTGGAGCGACGGACTGAGAGCTGCTGGTTGACTCATCGTGTCCCTGCAGGCCTCTTCCTCTTCCTCTCCTCCTCTCGCTCTTTTTCTCTGTGAAATTTTCACACAGTAAATCCTGAAAATCGCCGGCGAGCGGACATGGCAAAGACAGCGGACATCATCGATGTTCTGCTTCTCCTGCTAAGAACTAAATCCATCATACATTGTATTCCTGTATCTCTTTCTCTCTGCGTTTTATTTGTCCTCCTCCACACACAAACGGAGGCAGCTTGTCCGACCTTGTTTGGAGCTGTGAGGGATCAGCAGGTTTTCAGACGTCCTGTTATCAGCTTTTGTCTTCTCCAGAGTGTCAGATGGAGAACATAAGGACTGAACTGTGTGTGATCATGCAAAATACAACACTCCACCACCTACAGTACAGCAGTGTGACAGCGTAGGGTTTAAATACACATCTACAGGACGGCTACTTGCACTGCAAAAAATTCCCTTATCTAACCATTTTAGTTTTAAATTGAGTTTTCAAAAAATCTCAGCGTAGTGAGCAAATAATAACCACAAAGTGCAGCTGAGGCTGAGTGTCATTACTTCTGCATGTATTTTGTCATAAACTGAAGTACTGGATACATAAAATGTTTGGTGGCGCTAGAGGAAAAGTCAGAGGATCGCCAAGTCATTAAGATTCATCATCAGCATATTTTGAATGTCTGAACAAACTGTTAATCCATCAGATGGTTAGTTAGTCAACAAAGCAGTGGACTGACTGACCCAGAGTGGGGGCGGGGCTTCAGGGCTCTGCAGATGGAGTCCGGCATGTTGTCCACAGTGGGCCTTTGAGGGGCCGCGTCTCCCTGGAGTCAATGAGCGATGAGCGATTCTCGTAAATGCTGCAGACCAGACAGGCTGGAAGTTGCATCGAGGCGTAGGAAGCAGGTGTTGTGAACATCCACTCGGTGATGAAGCCGGCAGGCACGTCCTGATTGGACGTTTATGCAAATATAAGTGGGCAAACACATGCATGTGATTGGAGGAGACTATTACTCATAGAGTCCAGTAGAGGGCGGAGCCTGTGGGAGTCAGAGCTAAATCTAAACCAAATCCACATGATGGCTAAAGTAAATTACACCCCCCCCCCGGCAGACCCTTCCCACCCTGGACACAACTTCTCCCCTCTGGTCGGTGCTGGGAGCAGTGTACGCCAAAACAACTGACACAAATTATGAATCATATACGGTATTTATAGTTTAAAACACACACTGTACTTTCCATCTTTCAATCCTTTGCATGCTGTACACTACACATAACCACATACTTCATGTATACAGTATATAATCATCCATAGCATTAGACTTTCACTCTTTTCATTATCACTGTTGTATTCTGGTCTCACTTACAAGGAGTTTCTGTATTAAAGTGCAATAGAAACACTCTCATAGCACATATTATCTGATGTTCACAGAAGAGGAAACCTCCGGGGTCAAACGTGACGACGTCTATCTGAGAAATCCACTTCCTGTTTGCCACCAGCAGTATCTGCAGGAAGCTCCGGCTTGACCCCCCCAGATAAAAAGCCTGCGTGGCTGCTCTGCATCCCACCACCTTCAGGGGAGAGAAAGTTGTTCACGCTCACAAATATTGATCCGTATATCCGGGATCACAGGCAGACAACACGGCAAAACACACACACACATGCACACACACACGCAACCAGGGCGGCTTTTTGCTTTATCTGGGATTTTCTCCCTGACAAAAGAGCTCATGGCGAGCTCGTTAAGGCAGCTTGTGGAATAAGGAGGGCGGCTTTGCTCGTCCCCGAGATGGAAGATGAATCTGAGCCTAATGACCTTCACTGACAGCCGTAATTCTATCAGGACCCAATCAGCTGCAGCAATTAGGTGCTCTTTGTGAGCCGGGGAAAGGGTGTGTGGATCCTAACCGGGGTCAATTAGAGAGTATAGAGCCGCTGCTCGACTCCCACTACATCACTCTGTCTGTCACCGGGCCGACCAGCCTCCCCCTTTAATCACATAATATAAATGTATCTCACTCGTCCTCCCTTCATCTCTCTTTCTCTTCCTCTGTGTCCCCAGGCAACTCCATCTTGGTCAGACAGTTTTTTTTTTTTTTTAAATCAGTTTTTTTCCTCGTTCTCTTTCCTGGAAACAGCTTCCTGTATTGGCCCGGAGGTTATCAGCAGTCGCCTCTGTTCCCCCATAAAGTGTGTGACGGGTCACTTTCTCATTGTAGTCCGTCTCTGTGTTCAAGTCTCTGTACGTTAATATGTGCTTTCTGTTGTTCTGTTACATTTGCATATCAAAGTTGAGTCTTCATGGCGAGCATTGACCGCACAACGCTGCTGCTGAAGGGTGAGGTCCTTCTGAAGCTGCACGCTGATCTCATTGGTTTATTAAACATGTTTGACATTAACTACCGAAAAGAGACAATCAACAGGAAGTAATGAAACCATCACCTGGCATTATGTCTGCCATGGTAATGCACAAGGTGTTTAGTGTGCATTAACTTACTTTAGTAAGTAAGTTGGTGCGATTTCCCGAATTTCACTCTGGGGATTAATAAGGTTCATCTTATCTTACCTTATCTTAAGTTACATTAGTGATGTTTGTCGCGTGGCGATTATCCTATTTTTCTATTGACTTTTGTGATGTGTTTTCCACAGTTGTGTTGAGCTGTTTCTGTACATATTTACTTATTTTAAGCCCAACCATGATGTTTTCTGTAATGCTGACTGAGTGGGTTCCTTGCCTGAAACTAACTGCAAATGTCTGCATGGCAGACAAATGACACAAGGAAAAGCTAAGATGCGTACTAATGACACACAGAATGTCCATGGTATTTATATGCCTCTCCGTGAGACCAGGTTGGGTATTAACGTGATCTGTGAATGAATATCTTATAAGGCAAAACACATATTAATGCAGGGTAAATATTAGACCCCATACAGCCGAGTGATTCCACTTAACCTGGGATATATCATGTTTATCAACATATCCGCCAGTTTGATTTGTCTAATTTATGTATTTTGGGCAGAAAAGTGAAAACAAAGCCAACTGGACTCAGTTGAGACTGAAGCATATAATACACAACACTGAAAAGTCAAAACATTGGGATTAATTTTTAAAGCTGATATCTTTTTTTTTTTTTTTCTTTTGAAAAGCTCAAAACAGTGAGCCAACTGTGAAAAAACACGGTTTTATAATCAAATTAATAGTTTGGGGCAGGACTAAACACTCAATTTGAAATCTACAATTGTGTTCAAAACTTTATGTTCCTGCCTGAAAACTGTCTGGTAATTCAAACTTATTGGATCTGAACATCAGCCAACTTTATCTCATATTATTTATTTTCAAAGAATATACATTTTTTAATGCTCTTTTTCATTTGACAATCAACTCCTTTTTTGTATTTTTATTAAAAGATGCCCAGTGGCCTTTTCATTGTCAACAGATTGTTTTTCATTTCAACAAAATATTTATAAATAAAATAAACTGAAAACCATTTGATTCCTCATAAAACTTTAGTTTTTTTTAAGCGCTGAATTCTGCGTTGACGCTGACTTGTGTCCGTCTCGTCTGTATATCCTCATTTTAAAGACACTCTGCTGCTTTTTTACAACACATAACCATCACAAACTGTTACAGTCGACATAAATCAGTACGACATCACATCTGAGCTCAACACTGCGACACTTGTCGCCACTAGTACCCTTACGTTAATGATGATACATTGTCCTGTCCAGAAGGATTGACGGTCCCTGAAGGCACCACGATGCTGAGAGGCGGTGTAATAAACTCTGAAGCTGCATCCCTCCTCACATCGCCATGTGTTCCTGTAGGACGCTCTTGTGCACGCCTCCGTCTGTGACGACGGCGAGCGCATCACTCAGCTGGCTGCATGGGAGCACTTCAGGAGGAGAGAGGAAGAGGAGGGGGAGGAGCCCGCCGGGGACGCCGCTACCCAGCAAAGACAATCACCAGCAGAGGAGCGTTCAGGGATTTCTATTATTTCTTTTCCTGCACTCCTCGAAAACGCATGTTGAACCCGTCTGCTGCTGTCGGGCTCGAGGGGGAGCCACCTGACATGTGACGCCACCTGAAGTTTCTGACAGAAAGCGATATTACTCTCTGACACCACGTGTGTTTGCATCGTGAGAAGTTGTGACGGACGGCATCTACAGACGGTCGGGTCACACGGGGGACCGTCAGCTAGATTGTCTCCAACGCTTCGCCATCCAACAGCTGAGGGACTTGAGTTGTGTGTGTGTGTGTGTGTACATGTGAGTGTTTGTTTACCTGCAACCCTTCAAAAACAGCTAGCGTGCAGACTGAGGTAAATAGTAAAGAAGAGGTAATTGCACACAAGGGGACAAGTGTGTGTGTGTGTGTGTGTGTGTGTGTGTGTGTTAGCGATGGAGTGCAAATGAGAGACAGTGTGTTTATCTGTGTGCAGCAGTGTGTTGAGCGTGAGCAGAGCTGGATGTTTCACACCACCACAGAGTTGGCACAGGTGTCAGAGGAAGTCCGTAATTAGCAAACAAACAAACAAAAGATTGTGCAACTGAAGGCAGTGAAGTGAAGGAAGTGAAGGGAGTGGGTGAGGAGGAGATGTGACTGTCACCAGAGGAGGAATCACAAGACTAAACACCAACAAGCATGAGGACGGGAGCGTGATTTTACCTGGTTTTATCCGATAACCAACCTGCAAGACAGAAGACGGCAGACAGCCCTGTGAGGGGAATGAATGAAGAGACAGTTATTGAGTTGCTGTTTGAGTTGTGAGGTGGGAGGTGTTATTTTGGGTGGATCTTGATGTAAAACACACATTTATGCTGTCAGACACAATGCGAGGTGAGTGACAGGTGAAGCTCTTCAAGTCTTGGATGAACATGAAACTCTCCTGGTTGAATCGTCAGTTCAAAAGATGAACTGCGTTAGAAAATATCTGGTTCTTTGATAAAATGTCAAAGGTACAATAAGCCTGAAGGAGAGAAATCAAGTACGACTCCTAAGGTGCATTTCAGTAGCAATCGTCCATCTTAAAATACTGTTGTGAGCAGAAGCTAACAATTGACGAGACCCCGACGTTGCTCCTCAGCTGCTGAACAGAAGCCTGCTGCTCCTAATGCTTACGATGGGTTAAATGCAGAGGTTGAATCTTGCTACGTTGTGATGTGTGACAATATAAATGAAGTTTAATTTACTAAAGTTTAAATTCTGGGACAGTTTTCAACATCTATGTCAACATGTTTAGTTCATCAATGCAAAGCCGGTGAAGCATTAAGAGCATTTAGCTGTGATTCATGGCCATCCTCTGCCATGTCATACTGACAGAAATGATGAAATAACAAATGTATAAACATATGAACCGTTAACTTATCCTGTGTTTGTGTTGAGGAAAGTGAACCTCAAAATATGTGTTTGCAGTTTGAGAAAAAACTCTGGAAGCAGTGGCTCCTTCCAGCTAAATATATAAAAACTAAACTAATACTACCAAACACACTCTGACAACTAACTAAAATTATACTAATACTACCAAACACACTCTGACAACTAACTAAAACTAAACTAATACTACCAAACACACTCTGACAACCAACTAAAACTAAACTAATACTACCAAACACACTCTGAAAACTAACTAAAACTAAACTAATACTACCAAACACACTCTGACAACCAACTAAAACTAAACTAATACCAAACACACTTGAAAACAAACTAAAATACTAATACTACCAAACACACTCTGACAACTAACTAAAACTATACTAATACTACCAAACACATTCTGACAACTAACTAAAACTAAACTAATACTACCAAACACACTCTGAAAACTAACTAAAACTAAACTAATACTACCAAACACACTCTGACAACTAACTAAAACTAAACTAATACTACCAAACACACTCTGACAACTAACTAAAACTAAAAAAAAAATATAAATACTAATACTACCAAACACACTCTGACAACTAACTAAAACTAAACTAATACTACCAAACACACTCTGACAACTAACTAAAACTAAACTGATACTACCAAACACACTCTGATGACTAAACTATACTAATACTACCAAACACACTCTGACAACTAACTAAAACTAACAAACACAAACACCCAAAAAATAAAAAAACTAAACTAATACTACCAAACACACTCTGATGACTAACTAAAACTAAACTAATACTACCAAACACACTCTGAAAACTGACTGAAACTATACTAATACTACCAAACACACTCTGACAACTAACTAAAACTAAACTAATACTACCAAACACACTCTGAAAACTAACTGAAACTAAACTAATACTACCAAACACACTCTGACAAACTAACTAAAACTATACTAATACTACCAAACACACTCTGAAAACTAACTAAAACTATACTAATACTACCAAACACACTCTGAATAACTAAAACTATACTAATACTACCAAACACACTCTGACAACTAACTAAAACTAAACTAATACTACCAAACACACTCTGACAACTAACTAAAACTAAACTAATACTACCAAACACACTCTGAAATAACTGAAACTATACTAATACTACCAAACACACTCTGACAACTAACTAAAACTATACTAATACTACCAAACACACTCTGACAACTAACTAAAACTAAACTAATACTACCAAACACACTCTGAAATAACTAAAACTATACTAATACTACCAAACACACTCTGACAACTAACTAAAACTAAACTAATACTACCAAACACAAAACTCTGATGACTAACTAAAACTAAACTAATACTACCAAACACACTCTGACAACCAACTAAAACTAAACTAATACTACCAAACACACTCTGAAAACTAACTAAACTAAACTAATACTACCAAACACACTCTGACAACTAACTAAAACTAAACTATACTAC
The DNA here is from genome assembly GCA_947000775.1 of Pterois miles. NCBI lineage: Eukaryota > Metazoa > Chordata > Actinopteri > Perciformes > Scorpaenidae > Pterois > Pterois miles. The sequence goes on from CAMQGK010000193.1 coordinate 2,472,749, forward strand.
CAAACACACTCTGAAAACTAACTAAAACTAAACTAATACTACCAAACACACTCTGACAACTAACTAAAACTAAACTAATACTACCAAACACACTCTGACAACTAACTAAAACTAAACTAATACTACCAAAACACTATAAAACTACTAAAACTAAACTAAACACAAAACACAAAAAACTAACTAAAACTAAACTAATACTACCAAACACACTCTGAAAACTAACTAAAACTAAACTAATACTACCAAACACACTCTGAAAACTAACTAAAACTAAACTAATACTACCAAACACACTCTGACAACTAACTAAAACTAAACTAATACTACCAAACACACTCTGACAACTAACTAAAACTAAACTAATACTACCAAACACACTCTGACAACTAACTAAAACTATACTAATACTACCAAACACACTCTGATGACTAACTAAAACTAAACTAATACTACCAAACACACTCTGAAAACTAACTAAAACTAAACTAATACTACCAAACACACTCTGAAAACTAACTGAAACTAAACTAATACTACCAAACACTTTAACCATCTAAGGAATAAGAATATGATCAGCAGAGTTCATGTAAATCTGCCTGATAGATTATGGGATATTGTATGTGATATTCTGGCATTTTAACCTCCAGGCAAATCCACAAGAGCAACATTTTCTTTTGTCACCAGTTATGTCGGACACAGCGTTGACATTTGCAGTGATAAGGAAGGTTGTCAGGTCATAAGAATCAAAGCAGTTCATCCTCTGTATGTGCTCAGGGAAATGTCCTGACAGTAAATTCACAATTTATTTGTGTACAAGTGGATATTTGACTTCATGATGGTGCGAGAGGAAATAGTCAGGCGGTCAACAAAGTCATTCTCATGTCCATGAGTATGCACATCAAATCCGACTAACCTTCATCTGAAGCATCTTCATCTGAATCTTTCTTGTTTGGCGTCGTCATGTTTCGGTGATAGCGAGCAGTTTGTAAGATCTGAATGTTCGGGGTTTTGTTTTACTGACTTCCTGCTTTCTTGTGCTGTATGTATAACCAACCTGCAGCAGGTGGACAGGAACCTTAAAACCCTGACATTTATTATCTCTGTAGGCGCTGGCAGCAGCTTGCAGAGAGGCAGCAGCTCCTGACAGCAGACAGTACAGTGTAGGTTGGCCTTAGTGTGTGCTGCATGCATCCGAGCCAAATGATATGTCTGAGCACCAGAAACACATAAACATCAAACATAAAGCAGCCCAGAGGAAGATGGCTCCAGAAATAACCTCAAAGCGCTCCTGAGCGTGCCCGCTCAGGCCCCGCCCACCCTGACCGCCTGCTCTAACTGGGTCAGCGAGGTTGGCGAAAACTAATAGTGCATCATTTTTAATTGCCCCTGTATGCAATTTCCTGACAGATGCAATCACTGCTAATTAGTTACTGACAGCATTATCAAGTTCTCGCCTTGTATGGAGGGGCCGGCCCTTAACGCCGCACCGCCAAATTAAAGTGTTGTGAACTAACAAGCACGTAGAGGCGCCAATTAAAAGATGGTGAGCGGCTCGCGTTCCGGCTCTGTCCCCGAGGCTTCACATGAAAGCTCGGCTTTGCTCTGTGAGACGCCGCTGGAAGGAGGAAGAGGCTCCGAGACAAGAGGCGACGAGGGGCCCTCAGCTCAGGACAGTTTCTCACTCACAAGTATTCCAACACTAATTGGTGCATATAAACAATGTGTTTGAGACGAGGCCGCGAACACCACGCAGAGCTGAATAAAGATTTATTTCACACCTTCACTTCCCTGAGTTGTGACCTGCACTGATGTGTTGATCATTGTTGCTGCTTCTCTGTGCCGCCACCTTTCTGGTTTACAGTCACTAATAAACACAAGAGGGCAGAGAGGTTTTTATCAGGTTTTAGACTTTCATATACTTTACACAACTACGGACCTGTTGCCATGAGGCTCACTCTATCTCCTTAAATGTATTTCCTGCCTCTCAGGCCACCACTGGTTTTACTTCTATTATAGTCAAGTTGCATAGTTTTTGTAGATTGATTATCAATCACAGTTGACATGCAGTTGCCTTTTTCCAATAGAAACCTTATATTTAAAGTTATGCTAATACGGTGCATTGCCCTGCATTAGCATTGAGCTAAGTCTGGTGTAGAGCTGAGCTTCACAGGCTTTGTCCTAAATGAGACCATAGCAGATTACTGTGATTTTTTTGTCTTCTGTTTTGTGTGTACGCCTGTGTTGTAGTATTCAGGATTGTTCTGGTCTCAAGACCACGTTTTGTCTCAGTCTCATCTCTGAATCATTTTTACTCAGTCTGGTTTCTAAGAGGCCTCAATATTTTATTTCATGATTGGTCAAGACCACAACTGAATCACTAAATTGTGCGTGCATTGTCTGATTTACCTGTTTGTTAACATCATTACTGCGATTGGTTGTGAAAGATTCTGCTTCAAATACAACCAGTAACTTGACTCAGTGACTGCAGGAGGCAGGAGAAGAAAGTTAGCCAAGTCCTGGGTAAAACAGCAGAACTGGGACTCACACTGGTCTGATCTTGGTCTCGACTGTGTCAAGCCCTCAAAGTCCCGGTCTAGTCTCGGTCTCGATACACTCTGGTCTTGGTCATGACTTGGTCTCGGGTTAAGTAGTCTTGACTGCATCACTGCAATTATACTTCTGTTTTTATGCATTTAAATCAGCAAGAAAAAGTTCAATTCTTTGTATCCAACGAGTATCCTCACAGAAATCAGTTTTATTTGCTGTTCTGTTTTCTTTTTCTCTTGAATGTCTTTGCACGAAAATGTCGGCACGCCAACATTGTCATCACAGCATGCTACAGAAACATTAGCATTCAGCTATCGCAAGCACAACTGAGACTGACGGAAGCTGAGCTGGACACACTGAGTCTGAGATGTCCACCCTACAGAGGATAAACTCTGTTCATGTAGGAAACAACACTCATGACAAACTAGAGTTTTGTGTCTGTGATGTTGTTGTGAGTCCAGATTCTGTTCATGTTGTGAAAAGTCTGTGATTTGATGCATTCAGGGAGGCTGAGTCATTTGATTCAATGTTCACGTCAAAAGTCTTGATGAATGTGGCTATGACATCTGTGGAGCATTTCAGAATAAAAGCTCAGCCCTCCCCACACACACCTGTGTCATTAATAAATCTGGGCTCCCCGACACTCTCCATAGTCATATAAACATCCACGGCTGCTGCATTCTTGTTGTCATCGCTTTTATCACACCAGTTTAATCACTCCGCTGTTTTATCACCGCGCAAATAGACCGAGCCCGAGTCGAACGAGGAGAACACAACGACCCAGTGAATGCAGCAGTGAACGCTAACGGGCCTCTCATAGAGACCTTTAAATCTGAGGAAAAATACATGACTTCATCCATAAAATCATCCCTCACTCCTCTCAGCCGTAGCCATTAGCGGTAATTCAGCTCTCAGCTTCCCATCACAGCACACACTAACTGCACCTCCTGCCCCAGAGCTCGCGACTAAAACAAACACTCTGGGTTTACTGAAAAAAAAAGAGAAAAGCCCTGAAAGTGGTGTGGCTGTCAGTCGGAGTATTTTGCATGATGTATGAGGCTGGGATGAGTGTGCACCTCGCTGTGACTCTAAATAATTAAGGGAAAAAATGAAAGCTTCAAACGTTGTCTTTACAGAGGTAGCGTGACTCAGCGGTTAATCAATGCTAACAGGGAGTGTCAGGGGACCAAACAGATCAATTCCCCTGACGGAGGGAGGGAAGGAAGCCAGCTTCAAGCGTGACGCTCTGATAGACTGACAGCCAGCAGAGAGATGGCGGGATGGAGACATAGCTTCACTACAGCATGATGCAGATCCAGGAGAGAAGAAGCTGCATAATGTAAAAAATAAACAAAACACACACACAAAAAAACAAGGAAATAAAAAGGAGAAACAATGGAAGCTTGGAGGTAATTTCCGTGTCTGAACTGATAACTGCTGGTAGCTGATACATCTGCAGCACCACATTGCTTTGCTGTTATTATCTTGACACATTTTTCCATTTTGGACAGACCCACCTGTGTAATTTAAAGGAGAAGGCTGGTATTATATGATGTGTGTCAGAAAAATCCCATAAAGAGGAGCTAAAACAACATGATAGTGTGTTCTGACTTCCTGTCTGCAGCTCTCAGCTCCAAATTCCCCTGGTTCCTACTGAAGATGTAAATCTTTAAAACACCTCACACATATTAATTTATTTTTAAAAAAAAAGGCTCAATCAGTTCCTAAAGCAGCTGGTTACTGTAGTATGCAGCAAACATTACTCAAACAAGAAGAAGTGCATTAATTGGGGACTATTTTCAGCGGTGGAGTAATGCACATTTGGTGCTCTAGTGAGTATTTCTGGCAGCAGGATGGTGTGTAAGGGACTGACAGCTCAAATTATATTTTCCATGTCCGCAGAGCCACAAGGATCAGCATCGAAAGTCCAGTTTTTATTACAAGGGACCATAAAATCAGTGGGCAAACCCATAATCAACTGTTTTCCACTCTTTTCATTGACAGACTGGCAGACTGGTGAAGAAGCATTCATACCTATACCTACAAAAATGAATGCAATGTAATTCACAGATATCCCACAAAATCAGTTTGTGTGTAATTCACATAATCCTGAACCAGCAAGTTTAAAGAGCAGCAAACACCACATAAGGTGAGGGTGGATGGGTGGGTCCAGACATCCTGGACTTTCACCCAGGAGGTTAATATGGTCCCATGTGAAACCAGAAGTCCACATTGATTTATTTGTCATGTAACTTACACACTTCCAGCGTTATTTTAACCCAAACCGTCATATTTTCCATAACCTAACTACTTTTTTACCTGACTGGAGCTGATCCCAACTGGCATTGGGTGAAGGCGAGGTTCACCTGGACAGGTCACCAGTCCATCACCGGACACAAAGAGACAGACAACCATTCACATTCACACCTACAGGACATTTAGAGTCATCAGTTAACCTGCATGTCTTTGGACTGTGGGAGGAAGCTGGAGAACCTGGAGAAAACCCACACTGACACGGGGAGAACATGCAAACTCCACACAGAAGGCTAGAACCTGTGAGGTGACAGTGCTAACCACTGCACCACCCTGCAAACACTATGGTAGCAACCTGTCAATCACAAGGTAGCCCCGCCCAAAAGCACCCTCTGCTTTCTGGTCTATCTGACTCTAAATGGGACCAATATTTACTAAATGAACATCATGCTGTATTGAACAAGACTTGAAACTAGTGACTGAGACCATAAACTGATGTTTACAATGTTTACTGAAGTAATAAATCAGAGAGAAGAAGGCAAAAAAAGTGATGCCAAAAGTTAATAAAACATTATGATCATCACAGCTGCAATTAATAGAAAGTGAGTGTAAAGACCAAATGTGTAGACTGCGAAACATGAATATTATTAGATTCTGTCCGTCACTCCAGGGAAACGTGTGCATGCTGCATGAAGTTTGTTTTTTTATAAATTACAGTTTATGTTTGTGGGAAATGGTGATTTTTGTACATAAAAATTAGCCCCAAGAATACATCAACTTTTTTCTCTTTATAATCGTACGTGAATGCATTAAATGCAGTTTTTAAAGAAGTGACCAAACTGATTAACGGATCCTTATAGTGCCCATCTCTCATGTGAATTACATCAGCTAAATACCCTTCATGATTTATTCTGTGAAGTTGCATCACATGAATTTAACAGATTATCTTAAACTGAATCAGTGTTTCCCTTCTTCTCATGTCCCATGTGACCTTTAAGATGAACTCTAAAACAAACCCACACTTTTAGTTTTCCGATCACCATTCTGCCTCTAACGTGTTCATCTCCACATGCTAACCACGCCGCCACCGCGCTCCCCCTCCGACAGCCTTCTCCGAGCCGTGAGAAACATCTTCTGAGCGGATCACCGGAGGGCCGCTGAGCTCGCCTCTTAATTCCTCCGACAGCGGCGTCGCTGTGATACCTCTAAGAGGCGAATCCCCGTCTCTGTTCTCAAGCCCGACAATCTCCACGGCACCCCGCGTCTGACTCGAATACCATCTGAGAGTTTAAAACGAGGCCGGAGCGAAGAGAGGAGAGAAAATCAGAGGCGTGTGGTATTTGTTTGACAGGTACATGTCTCTATAGGCCAGTGCCTTTCCAATTTAAGAGGCCCTTAAGCTGGGAGCAGCAGCTTAACATTATTCTCTCTGAAGAGGAAAAAAAAAACACTGCTCTCTTTTTTTCCCCTCTCTCCTCGCTGCTTTCAGAACGGGCCCTGCCGACCCTTCAAGGACGCTTTGCTGCAAGTGTTTCATCATTTGGTTGAATTTTAATTATTTTCCAGGCTTGTTAAGTCCCGAAGCGGCGGCATTGAGCATTCGCTGTGAAGGAAAAGGAAGTGAGGTGACAAAAGGTATGAAGGGAAGACCAGGGGGACAACGCAGGATGACAAAATATTTCATTAGCCTCTGAAATGTTGGCTCACTCAGACATCCAGAGCTCATCGGCCTTCCACCGGCGGCACCATGTGAGGTTTAACCGAGGCGTGGACCTCGTCTCTGTAGGACAAATCTGCAGATAATTAGGAAACCCCAGCTGTTAATAAAGGATGACACTGGTGTTTAGTTTAACTAAAGATCTCATCTACTTACTGCTGAACTGTAGCTTTTTACACTTGCTTTCTTCTCGGCAACCATTGGATCATTTTTACACAAACCAGCGAGCACAGATTGAAATTCCCTGCAACATCAAAGTTTTTCTTTTCAACAAATTTCTCGCTTTCTAATGAAAATGGAAAAAGACAAAATGTCTGCTGACTTTGTGTGTCTGTAATGTTTATTACATGACATGAAATAAATGGTTGGGTAAATGATCACATCATGGAACAACTTTACTTTTCTTACCACTTGTGGAGCAAAACTGTAAAGTTTGTCTTGAAGGTGATGTAAGAGAGTCATATTAATGAAACCTTAATGAAAGGGTTAATCCATCTCAGGACATCTCATCTGCCATCACATCATGCTGGACTTCCACAGCTTTAACTGTACGTTAAGCTCGATGCAAACATGTTTACAACTTTTAAATGTTGGCTGGGGCTCGCTGTGTAATTGACTAAGCATGTGAGAGTGCTAAAGCTAACACGTTCACATACTTTGAGTTAGATAAATGTAAATGCATGCAGGAAATTTACAAGCAATCTCACTGTTTGACGAATTGAGCGATTCCCTCAGTGAGAGTGTTTCCCTCTTTGGGATCTTAATATATATTTACACTTGAATTGTTGGCATGATTTACTTTTACATTCATTCATCACAGAGTAGGTTTTTTGAAAGTTGGCTGAAACCCACGAGGGTCTCAGTGCTACTGTGGTGGTCATAGTCAGGATATGAAGCTTATCTGGAACAAGAGACCTGGTTTTGGTGGAGCAGCCTGATCTTTAAAGTAGTTTATGAATAACATGTTGATTTCTTAAGTCATTTTGTTCGTCGTCATCATCATATTAAATGCTCAGAGGAGGACGAGGTGGATGGGGATCAAACAAACAGAGGTCTTTCACCTGCTGTTCATGTCTCATCTGAAGCCAAAAGTTAACCGTTGATTTATTAATAACAAATGTCCTTATTTGTAACACAAACCAAGATTTATTTCCTAAACAAAAGCAAATAGTTATGTTTGAATTCACAGCATTAATGGTTAAAAAAACATTTAAAACTGCGAGCGTGTGTCCGTTTGTGACGACAGGGGAAAAGTGGCATGCTATTTATACGCCTTCCCATTGGATCAGGTTGGTGTCTGTGTTTGGATAAGGGCTAATCCTGTCTTCTGAAAACAGGATGTTTTTGTTTTATACTGTACAACTGATGTAAACATACTTAAAGAGCTAAAACATGCAAAAACAAACCTAAATAATGAGTCCAGTTGACTCTGCAGGTGGATGTGTTCAGTCTTGTTGACTCTTCCTCCTCCCTGAAGGGCGCTCTTCTCCTAACCCTACTAATTATCACTCTTTAATTGTCATTGCCAATTTACCCATGACCACCCCCTCCCCCTCTTCATTACCAAACCACCAATACCACCAACAAGTTAGCCACTCTGAAATTAAAAGCCCTCCATGACCAGAGACAATGGTTCTTCCCAGAGGACTTAACTCCTTAAAGCCTCCAGAGTTTAATCCTCATGAAATGAGCTGCTAGCTCTGATATCTCTCCCTGGGCGAGACAATCGAGCGCTTTGTACAGCACCGGCCAGCTTCTCCCATCAGGTGACATCAGCAGGCCTGCGGCGGCCCGGCCCACCGCCGAGCCTGAGACGCCGGTTTGAGCTGCTTTTTCTGCCTTATTAACAGTCAGGTCACACCACAGCCGAGCTGGACTGTGGCCATTAGCCCGGCCACGATTAATGGCTACTTAGCTGAGGCAACTGAACATTACGGGACAAGAGAGGAGGTGTTGACTGCAGTGTATGAGTCTGTTATGTGACACTATGAGCCTTCCAGACTTTACAATTATTTATTCTGTGAGAAGCAAGCTGCAGGGAGGAGAAATCTATCCGTCTCCTTAGATGATGAGTAATGCCGTATCAGCATTCTCCACACAGAACCTTATTTCATTTCTTCTTTTTTCATTTAAGGTCCCACATATCTATCTATCCACGCTGAGTAGACATCTCAAAATCTCAAAACCAATTTGGCATTATCTCCATCACGGGCGACCCCTTAAATTTGCATCAGTGGAGTGGGTTTGGCAAGCAATTACCCCGATGCAGGACATCGGTAATTTGACGAGAATCTGCTCTGACAAGTCTGGACGCAGCGGAGGAGGCGTCCCCCGGGGGAGGCAGGGAGGGAGGAGGGGGGGGCAGAGAACCGGCCTGCAGATCATCCGGAGAAAACATGAGGACTAATGCAGCAACGAGATAACAGAGAGCGCCAGGAAGGCCTGCAAAAATCTCCCCCAGTCATAGATACGTGCAAACATACAGCAGATCTGTCAAAACATACAGTGAGATGCCAGCTGAGCTCGCTGAGGTTTACAAGGTCGGTTACTCTGCTGAGTTTCTGCTCATGTTGGACATTATTGTGCTGGAAGGCCACGTTTACATAGAGCCTTTTACAGCAAAACTCATACATACCTGTGTATGACATCAGTAAGTTAGTAAAATAGTAATAAATACAAGTTTTTTACCTGTTTTGGTAGACTAAGGTCATTCCAAAAATTAGGAACAAACACCTTTTTATGACTAAATGCATTGGTTTTAATTATGCCTTCTACTAATAGTCACTTTCACAGCATGATATACACAAGGACATCCATATAATCCTCCCATCATGCATCACACCATTTAGTATGTTCAGGACAGATTATTACTTATGAAACATCATCTACTTTTACTTGTCTATTCATATCCAAAGATCTTAAATTGTTGTTTATGGGACCCACTCAAAAGACAATACATACACATAGTTGCTGATTTACATCACCTGCCACAGAGCCCACAGTCCAAACGTCAGGTAGTGAACTGAATCATTTGCCTTCTAAAACATTATTGCACACTGAGCAGTGCAGCAGGATGACACCACAACAGGCTACAAAGTCTTACAAACAGCCTCCACTCTAAATGAAATTAACTGCAAACCTGAGAAACAAAATCTCCGTCACTCTCAGATGATTCACTGCTTCACTGTGTCAATGCAATATCCCATTCACCTCCACTGCACTGGGCTAATGTCATTTAAAAAGCACATAAAACTGCAGCCTGCATGAAGAGACACCACTATGGGTTAAGTGGTAAAATAGATGTTGTGTGATTTGGGTGAACTGACCCTTTTAAATGTAAATGTAATCATGATGGAAGTGTCCTTTAAAGGCATCGGAGCAGCTTTACCTTCATCAGAGGTGACGTTCATCAACGCTGAATGGCTTTCTGTGAGCAGCTGCTGAGAGCTTTATGACTGAGCTGGAGACCCCGTTCACCCGCAGGAGGACGAGCTGCTGAGGAGGAAATATATGAGCAACAACAACACAGTTCAGACAGCGGGAGGGAGACCTATATTTATAATAATACTTTACTGTATTATCAGGCTCTTAACAGTGTTGGAGTGCATTAAGTTCAGTACAACACGAAATGAGTGTAGAGCTGTGAGACTGGATGAATTATAGATAGTAATAACCAGAAGGGTACTCAGAGAGCACAGTCCTCCACCCAAGGCCAATCTGCCCCCTTTCACCAAGTTTCATGACAATCAGGCCAGTAGTTTTATTCTGTAATCCTGCTAACAAACTGAAAACATGACCTCCATGGCTGAGGCAACAATGATGAGCGTTTCCATATTTTCAGCTCTGAAAAATGCTGCGCTAAATGTTCTAAAACTCTGTAAATTAAAGTCATCACGTCCCTGATCTGTGACAAGCTTTGTTTTTTATTCAGTGACGTCCACATTTCTCTTATGTTTGAGTGTAAAATCATAAAGACAAGTTACAGTTTTGGACACTTGGATCCAGCGTTGCCAACTCTTCTCCAACGAAAGTAGTTCCAAAAGTTGCTAAATCTCGTCATATGCTCTTTTGAATATTGGCTGACATCACTGTTCATCGTTTGCATAAAGCTTAGCGGCCGTGTCGGCTGACTGCCTGTCTGTGCACAGCATGGTGCAGAAGAGCGGTGGACTGTGATTACTCTAAGCAGCATGCATGGGAAGGCATTACTAAATAATACCTGTATATTTCTCGCTTTTTCCCCGATGGTCTGAACGCATTGCTAAATTTGTCACTTTTTAGGAATAAAGTTGCTAAGAGGGTCTGAAAAGTGCTGCTTCGGTCCTCGTCATCCTATCAGTAATAAGAACATTATCCTCTCCATGTTAATAGCTGAGATCCATGAACACTGTAACACCACTAAAAAGTAGTCTGATGGATTACAAAAGGTGAGTACGATCGCTAAAATTTCAGTAAAACATAAAGACAAAGAATGCCATAAGTGTATGGGTGCAATAAAAGATTCGCAAATACCTGAAACAACAAGCCTCCACCAACACTGTCCCTTGTGATTTTTAACCCTGGGCCATTTTTGGCCTTTTAACCTGGTAACTGTTGATCTTGCACAGATGTCACAAGATGAGGAGATAATTGAGAGATCATATATCACATGAAAATCCATCTTGTCAGACTTCAAGTAATGTGTTTGTTTCCAGTCAGCAAGTACATGGACCAATCAGCATCCTGTGAGGAGCTACTGGCAGGTGTGTGTGTGTGTGTGTGTGGTTTAGGTGTGTGTGACGCCACACTAGGAGGCGACTGTTGGCTCTAAACAACAACGGCAGCTTCTGAAGATGCCGTAACAGCATCAGTCATATCAGAACCGGAGAGTGTTTCTTCATTGACATTAGAGAGTGGCACTGAAGGCTTTTCTTCATGGAAGATCCTGGTTCACCTCATCTAGGGTGACCAGGTCTCAACAAACCAAATGTGGGACAATGTGGGACAATGTAGGACAATGTGGGACACGTTACTAAGGCTGAGAGCTAGTCTTCAATCTTAATAATGTCTATCTTACTGAAATAATAAACATTTCTGTTATGCCCTTTATCCCGTTTTAATGCATCCATAGATTGCTGCATCTCTTTTTGAGCTGCTCGTTTCTTGTGAGACTCACATGAACTGTGTGGCTTCATGACATGACATGACACACATTTCATAAAAACCTCTGAGAATCTCCTTCCGCCGCTAATAAATACCTCTAAGTAGTTTCACAGTCTTTGTTGAAGCTGCGTTTCCTTTTCTTTATGGTAGTTTCCAGCTGAATCTGCAGAACTTGTGACTTTGCGGTGACTCACAGTTTTCTCTGTTGGTCAGAGCATAGCAAAGAGGAAATGTTGAACTGCACTTGACCCACGGTCAGTTTGGCAGTAAACCCAGCACCGTGATGACAGCTTTCCCTGCTTTCTTCACAGCCATCGGCTAAAAGACTGAGCGTCTGTCCTGCAGTGGTTTGACTTCTGAGAGCGAGAGCCAATGAAAATGTGGGACATCGTCTCAACATGTGGGATGTGGGACGAGGGATACAAATGCTGTTCAGTCCCCTCATAAAGTGGGACTGCAGCAGTCAGATAAATACAGAGTACAAAGTACACAATTCCCTCTTGTAGTGGAGGAAAATGTAAGAAGTCGGTAATGGAAACTCTTAAATAAGATGGCAGAGCCTCTAAAGTGAAGTACAGTTTTAAAGCTGCAGCCATTAAAGGGCCTGGCTGCTGACAGAGGAGCCAAAGATAGAGGATCACATGGAGATATTTCATATGAGATATTTCCATTAACAAAGGAAGTCCCTCAATCTGCAGCTCAAACACGCCTCCTAGCTTGCTGTGTTTTCGAGGCTTCTCGTTGTTTCTAGCAGAGCTCGGCGCTGCAGCAGCTCGTCCTCCTCCACTCTGCCTTTAACTGTTTTCCCTCTCCAGAGTTCAGATGCTCAGACAGGTAGAGACTGGGATTCCTGCTGATAGCAGGTGCTGCTGTCCTCTCCTCTGCGCTAAGTGCCTCCTCCTCTGCTCTTCCATTTTCATATTTCCACGCATGGCCGCCTTGACATTTAGTACAGAGAAATTGACTGTTTTCAGGGACTCTCTGGGGAGCGCTGTATTACTTTGTCCTGTCAGAAAAAGATGTCAGGATAGGAAGGTGATGTCAGTTCCGCCGGGTTGTTTATTGAATTTACGGCGCCATTATTTCGCCACTCAGCATGATTGTATTCATATTATACCCCATCCCACCAAGGTCGGCGGCACACCACTCGCCTGGTGACCTTGCGTTCGGGGCCCCTGGGGGGCCAGGTTTAACCAGAGAGACAGGGACTCTTCAGCTTTCAGCTTTGATGGACAGTCAAATAAAGCTGGCGCTCAATGACACCAATCAGCCCGTGTCAGAGCTGGAGGAGAGTGGCGGCGTCGCCGGCTGCTGCAGCGGCGGCGACGACATGAAAACAGGAGCTTTAGACCGCCGACTCAACAAAGACTGACTGACTTATGCCCTCACACGGCGGCCCTCGCTGAGGTCACGCGGCATGGAATTGCGGCATTGATCAGCAGTGAGGATGACAACGTGTATGTGTGTGTGTGTGTTGTCGTTGTCTGACCACCAATCACAGCAAGGCGCTCCATCCTGCAGAGAGATGGAGGTGCCTTCAGGGTGAGGTCATGGTTCCTGTTTGACTCTGTAGCCGTGACACCCATCACTGTCCTGGTTCTGAGTCAGATCCTGGTTTTTATCATATTCTGGATTTCATGTTTGCATGCAACAGAGTAAACAGATTACATGATGAAATTATTAGATATTTTCTAGATTTATGTCCTGACTCATCACCACTTTCTGTCATTTCTGAATCAGCTAAGTTCAATATTTTAGTTTGCACTCACTTCTTATCTTTGTCTGCCAGAAAATATGACTCAGTTATTGACAAAATATGACTTGATAATGATAGTTGTTGAACTGAACTGTCAGTTATTTGTTGAAAGCTGAGTTCTATATCAGTGATATCGTTTTAAACCCCCCCATCACCTTTAAACATCTGCCTATTATGACCGTTTAAAAATGACCATGCTCCCACTGTGACCTCCCAACTGAACCTCGTCATTGCATTTAAGTCTGACACCTGACCCTTTTTCTTTTGCCCGCTAATGGAGAGAGTATCAGCATTAACAATTTCATTATATACAAAATAAAAACACTATTATTTTTATGATGGTGGTAAAATAAAGAGAACATTGAAGAAAGAGCAAACCTCTATTAAATAAAATTATGAGACATTTTAATGACATTTAGCGTCTTTGTCCTTTATACCGTCGGCACGGAGGTGATTCAGCCTGAGGTCAAAGAAACAGGAAGAGAGGTTTCTGAATGAATGAACGAGTTTCTATTGTGTTTCTGTAGCTCGGATCTTCTTTAGTCTGGACTGTGGTGCTTCTCTTACTGTTACAGAGGCTTTGGTAAGAAAATCTGCAAGAAATATAAAATATTGATTTTTAAATATTTTAATACACTGGTCATAGCTTTACCTATGAAAAGAAATGCACTTATATATGCCATGAAATCCATTTGTGTGTAATTGACATACTTGTGAACCTGTTTTATAAAGACCATCGAACGCCACATAGGGACGAGGTTGCCGTTTGTGTCTTGTGTGAAATAAAAAGTCAACATTGATTTAAATATTGCTAAACCTAACTAAGTAGTCTACTCTGGGTAGGGAATGAGTCTTTACCCAAAGTGAAGGAGATCAAGTACCTTGGGGTCCTCGCGAGTGAAGGGACGATGGTTGAGCGAGAGATTGGCTGGAGAATCGGAGCAGTGGGGGCGGTATTATATAGCTGAGCCGGAAGACAAAGCTCCCAATCTACTGGTCAGTCTTTATTCCTACTCTCACCCGTGGTCATGAGGGCTGGGTCATGACCTAAAGAACTAGATCGCAGGTACAAGCGACCAAATTCATTCAGGAGGGTGGCTGGCATCTCCCTTAGAGATAAGGTGAGAAGCTCAGTCATCCGTGAGGGACTCCGAGTAGAGCTGCTGCTCCTTTGCATTGAAAGGAGCCAGTTGAGGTGGTTCGGGCATCTGATAAGGATGCCCATCCTGGGAGCCTCCCTAGGGAGGTGTTCCAGGCACGACCAGCTGGGAGGAGACCCGGGACGAGACCCAGGACTAGGTGGAGAGATTATATCTCCACACTGGCCTGGGAACGCCTCGGGATCCCCCAGTCAGAGCTGGTTAATGTGGCCCAAGAAAGGGAAGTTTGGGGTCCTCTGCTGGAGCAGTTGCCCCCGAGACCCGACCCGGATAAGAGGTTGATGATGCAATGAGATGAGCTAAGTAATTTAGTTGCCTAAACCTAAGTAAATTAGTTAGGGGTGGGGGGGGCTGGCGAACATTGAAAACCTCGGGAAAAAAGAAAATATTTCTCTGGGAGGAAGAGGGTAGGGGGGGGGGGAAGGATGAATTTGACAGTGTTTTGGCTGACTTTGATCCCGCCGTATTTATTGGAGTATGGAGAGTATACAACTGACGAAACCAGCAGCAGGAAGCCGAGGCTGCGTCTTCAGAGGCAAGGAAATGACCAGGAGCAAACAAGAGCAAACACTGACTGGTGGTGCTTTTGCTCAAATTGTGCTGCGATTCTGCCGTAATGAGTTTTTGCAGCAGTTTTTCAGTTTTTGCACTGGAGCAGAGGTATTCATGATCCTGAAGATGAACTGGAAAAGACAAACGAGACCAGATGAGTGTTTTTGTCCCCCAACAATATTGTAATCTGCTTTGTTGTGAAATGCTGAGTGAATTTAAGTTGGGCTTTTACTGTGAAAGGTAAAAGCAGAAGCAGTGAAGCTGTAATGGGCTGCTGTTGACAATGTGAAAAATAAAGAAGAGTTGCTGCCATCTTGGTTCATGCTTGTTTGGAGCCTCTGTGTTCTTATTTAATTATGTGTACAAGTAGGCACAACTTTAGTACACTGTGTTTGGTGTCAGTAGCTCGCGCACAATGCAACCTGGTCCATGTAGGCGCAGTGGGCACGGCTCCACGAGCAGGACCACTCAGCTATCTGGGCCAGTACAACAGCCCTGACAGCTGACTACATCTACCAACAACACTGGACAGCCACATAAAACATCTTGATGTCTGGCTCTAATATCTCCTTTTACAAGTTGGAGATCACTGTCATTTTTGAATCTGAATGTAGTTGCTGGAGTTTTGATCCTTTGTAAGAGAACTTTTAGATACTCCCATGGTCCTTCTAGGGAATTAAATTCAGGTCATCTCAGCATCTGCTGCAGCAAGTTGGACCATCACATTTTAGTAAATCCCCCAACTTTATACAAACACTGGAGTAATCATTTAAAAAGAGACAACAACAACCTGATAGGAGCGGTGTTTTGCAGCTTCTGCAGCTGATCCCAAATCATGAAAATCACCAAATTTGGAGAAAAGTAGTTTCCACCTAACAGCAGAAATATAAAGTCCGCTCGCCAGCCTTAATGGTGCTTTTTTTTGCTGCCAAACCACTGTGATGAATTGCTGCACTGCTCTGTTCCAGCCACACACTCATGGCCATATTCTCCCCAACAAGCCAGCACAGACACATTATCAAATGGCAGCTATAGGCTGCAGTTATTTAAAGGTTGTCATGTAATTACTGCTCAGCGGCAGCCCTCATCTGAAGCCCTGGACGCTGTCGGGCTGCATTCAGGGTCAACATGAGAAAGCGGCGGCTGATTTTAGCGAGCGCTCTCAGTCCACTATCACACTGAAGCTAATGGGTTTTATGGAAGACACCTCTGTGCAGCGAAACAGCCAGGAAGCTTCAAAGAGTTCTCCATCTAATGCACTCATCCGCAGTAAAATGGTAACATGCAATTATCGATGCCAAAATGGCACCTCCATCCACTTCCATTTGTGGTTCACATCACACGGAGGATAACATCTATGTTTTGTAATTAGTATAATTAGCATTTCTCCTTGGCAGGTTGTGCCGTGTTGTGTTCAAAGTCGAGCTGACGCGTTGGTAATGATAACGGTGACGGATTTATCCCCTTGATGTTTCATCAATCACACAGAGATTTTCAAAAACACAAATGTCCTTCCAAAACTGGAGTTTTTATTCAGTGAAAAACAAGCCTTGCACTGCCAGAAATCTACATTTTAGCACATTATTTATATGATGTGTCCCAATTTATATATACTTAACACTATAAAGCACACACTATTTAGTAATGTTGACTCATTTGGAAGAAACTTGCTGTGCTGCAGCATTTTGTCTCAGCAGGAAAATACAATCAGAGTGAGACTTTGGAACAAAACTGACTTGTGCAAATCTGAAAACTTTAAGTTAACTGTTTAAACAAGGATTCATTATTAATGTGTTTGTTGTCAGGAATGTCTGCGAAGTCATCACAACACTAAGGATGTACAGTTACCTCAATATACTGATATATTTTCCATTTGGGATGGTAATAATACACTAGAGGCATCATCTATTAAACACTAAATTGAAAATGCAATTTTTGACCTTCGAAATATAAGTTTGATTAAAAAAAATAAACTAAAGGTGCTTCTCCTCATACAAAAAGCTCAAGAAAAAGCACGAATGTCAGCCTTGAATTGAGATTATTTTTCTTTTTGTCAAACTGAACCAAGAAGCTCTTGTGACTACTCTTGAACACTGCCAAGTGTCCTTATGTTACAGACGTCTGACTCAAATGAATCTCATGAGACAAACTAGAGATCCTTGAGAGCTTTCGGCTGTCGTGAATACTTCGATTGGAGAGTGAAGGCCAGAGTTCTTCTTTAAACGGAGACAACGACAACCTCACACAAGTGATATTTTCTCCACTGTGCGGCTGACACCAAATCATGAACATTTTGGGTAAATTTACAAACAGTATTTTTTATTAATGGCTGATGAAACGGGTTCAATCAGCAACTGGCCTGCAGCACCTCTCTGTCAGCTGGTGTTGAGAGTAAACGTGAACACCACAAAAAATAGTCACATCTAGTTTCCTGTTTAAGCTGCTTAAAGTGCCCAATTTGGAAATACCAAAGTCCATCATTTTAAAAGCAAAAGTCTTTCTACTTTGATTCTGAAGGAGGAGTCGTCTCGTAAACAGACGCCTTTTTATATGAGACATAAAAAATTAAAATTCACCAGTGGGACATATTTTATATCGTAGAACAAAATGTTAAAATGTCTTCAGCTTGAGTTATTCAAGGCCTTTAACTAAAAACCCACTGACTTCAAGATGAGGGAACAGGAAGTACTACTATGCTGACTCATTTTCGGGTTTAGGACTCATTCCTGTAGCTCTCTTTTTTACCTCCGCCAAGGAGGTTGTGTTTTTGCCGGCGTTTATCTGTTTGTCTGTTTTCAAGATAACTTAAAAACTTATGGACGGATTTTGATGAAATTTTCAGGGTGTGTGAAAAGGAAGAACTGATTTAATTTTGGGGGTGATCCAGAAGAAATCCTGGATTCTGGATCACTTTGAAATTTTCGTTAACATTGGGGTAAATGGGACCCAAAACATTGTTTCTCAGTATCTCTGGTAATTGTTGCTCAAAGCTCATGAAATCTGACTCAGGGATTTACAATGTGGACTTCTATCAAATCCCAAAGGCTGATCCAGATCTGATCCAGATGGAGGATTTTATAGCAATTTATATAAAACAAATGGGGGTACTCTTACATTTTGGCCTACTGTGCATTTAATATTAGAGGTAGAGGCCGGTTAGCTCAGTTGGTTTGAGCGTGGTGCTGATAAGGCCAAGGTCACAAGTTTCGATCCCCGAACGGGCCATGATTGTTTCCCGAATTTCCCTCCGGGGATTAATAAAGGTTCATCTTAGCTTATCTTATCTTAGAGATTTCTAACAAGCGGCATCGTGTAGCTGAGACAATTCCTCATCTGAAGTATGTCAACGAATTTGATCCAGCTTTGATACTTGAGGAGACAGATCCAGAAGAAACCGCCAGGGGGGAAACTACGGTGCTTGGTGGAGGTCTGCGCTCTCCTAGTTGTTTCATAGGTGGCAGTGTATTCATTAGTAGCCAGATTTTGATTTTAGGATGTTTACCTTATATCTGTTGACAAATCATGGTCATTTTATGATTTATTACTCACGATATATATTACTTATTGGTCCTTTAAGGGAAGAGACTGTATGATTTATTTGCCTGAAATGTGCTGCAGAGGGTTACATCTCTTTTTCTTTCTTTCTTTATTTATTTTTTTTGTAGATCTTTATGGTGCTTTATGTTCTGCTCTGTTTAATTGCAGCTCATATATATATATATATATATATATATATATATATATATATATATATATATATATTTCATTTAGCACATGCTCTCCATGTATAATTCCCAGCTGGAAGAGAGTAGTGAGTGTTTGAAAAGGATGCTGTTTTGGTCGGACATATTCTGAAATGACTCCCTCCTTTAAAAGATGCTCTGTTTTTATTAGTTTGTCTTAGTCGCTGTGTAAAACAAGATGTTCTGCTTATTTCTGCTGTATTTCTGTCGAGCTTATTTGAATGTGTTGCTGGGACTGTGTTTCTGTGTAATCAGCGTGCTGATAGACGTCAGGTGAGTGTGATCGGTGTGCATCCTGAGGCAGCTGCTGCTAGCTGGACTCCACCACGTCCAGCTGAGGAAGGAGGGACAGAAAGTAGGTTAGACTTGTGGAGCTGTTTAAGTCGATAGCTTAGGTTCATTTAAGCTCTAGAAGACATTTAATCGGTGAAAGGAGTGAATATTTTAAGCTTTATATGATCTTTTGTTAATTTACTCCCCCCTGTTGCTGCTGTTAATGGTACATTCCACTAAGTATTTAAGCACAGGGTTTTGGTCACCTGTAAGCTCCAGATTGTAGGCAGGGGGATCTCTAACATGTGGGTTCTTTGACTTCTTTTATGCTTTCCTTTTCAATGACTCTCTGGCTGTTTTAACTGAACTGAAACTCCAGAAACAAGCAGAAATAATTCTCTCCAGAAAAGCATCAACAGAAACCTGAACCAACATGTTAGCACCTCTTCTAATACTTATCCAAGCCCTCCTACGGAAGATGCAATAATAATTACTACAGAAAAACCCACTCAGATTGTGTGTGTTGATGGTGGTGAAGGAACATGTCACCCAGCGACATAGTGAGGCTCATTGATGTGTTTTTGAACAACAGTGGGGCTCTATGGCTCAGAAGAAGAAGAGATATCAGGCTTTGATATGCACACAATGCATTCGCTGTTGGTTTTGATCTTTTCATCCCATTTGATGACAATAAAGAAATATAGTATCAATCAAACCTCACCAGACATGTTCTTTTACTGAGGAAAACGACGTGAAATCACTCTTTGTCATGCCATGTTTCTCAAGTGCTGCTGTTGGTTAACGACTGTATTTGAACTGTGTGGAAAGTGCAGAAAAGCTGTTTAAAACCTACAGTATCCAAACCTTCCACAGCAGATCAACACAGACACAACACAGGTGGAGACTTTACGCATTATAGGAGAAAAGCTGTGATGCTGGTTGCAGTTAATCAGCATGTCAGTGCTCATTTTAATAAAGACCTGTTGTATGCTAACTACACGGTAAGGGGCAGATGGGGGCTAACACAAAATAAAACATGTTAAATTAAAGGTACTGTTGAACTTCTTCCATGTGTAAGTCATTGCAGGTTGGTGTCCCATGTGTGTTCACATGTGGCTACGCTCTTCAGACTCAAACACAGAAGTAACAAAACCTCAGTTATATCTAGTGAAGCCCGTCTTGTAAAACGGTGTTCAGCCTCCCCACCGTGGTCAGAAGACACAGGGGAGACGGTAGCCTCAGTCCTCGGGACCGGAGTCGGTACCGTCCTCTGCTCCGGAGTTAACCCCGTCACTTCACTCAACAGCAGGGAAACAAGACACAGACCACCATCCATCCAACCATCCATCCACCATCCATCCATCCATCCATCCATCCATCCATCGATCGATCGATCGTCAACCGCTTATCCCGTTAGGGGTCGCGGGGGGGCTGGAGCCGATCCCATCTGGCATAGGGCGAAGGCGGGTTCACCCTGGACAGGTCACCAGTCCATCGCAGGGCACATAGAGAAGAAGAAGAAGAAGAAGATAGTCCTTTATTAGTCCCACGAGGGGAAATTATTTTCACCCTGTTGTTAACTTATCACGGTACATGCAGACCCGAAACACACACATGCACATGATTAATGGAGAGATGTAGAGTGATGGGGCTGCTCCTGACAAGCGCCCTGAGAGTTGGGGGTATGGTGCCTTGCTAGGGGCACCTGGCAGTGCCAAGAGGTAAACTGGCACCTCTCCAGCTACCAGTTCACACTCAGTTCTTGGTCCATGTCGGGACTTGAACCGGTGACCCTCCGGTTCCCAAGCCAACTCCCTACAGACTGAGCTACTGCCGCCCCAAACGGTGCATGAGGAGTAGTATCCCACCGCCGACGACAGCAGCTACTATCACCACAGTGGACATGAAAGCGGTGACTGTTAACCACTGACAAGTCAGCGGGTAGTGACAGACAACATAGAGACAGACAACCATAGAGACAGACAACCATTCACGCTCAAACTCACACCTACGGGACATTTAGAGTCACCAATTAACCTAAACAGCATGTCTTTGGACTGTGGGAGGAAGCCGGAGTACCCGGAGAAAACCCACGCTTACACGGGGAGAACATGCAAACTCCACACAGAAGAGCCGCAAGCTGGAATCGAACCTGCGACCCTCTGCTAACAGCGCTAACCACTACACCACCGTGCAGCCCTACACAGACAATCTCCACTGAATATTCACTTAATAGTTACGAAGCTGAGTGACAGAGCTTGGAAGAGAGTAACATGATCATCTCCGACCAAAACTCGCCTGTTTCTTCTGACCACGGTCCGAAGGCCGAAGCTGTTAGACTTCACACGAGGATCAGAATCGATTCATGGAGAGACCGTCTGGTCCGCTAACATTACTGCCAAGCAGGTGAAAAATAGATATAGGGATATTGTCGTTTTAGCTGTCAATCACGTGTCTCCTCACCATTTTGACGATACTCATTTGTGTCTATGTAGTGCGAGCATGAGCAGCAGGACGCTGACTTAATGACAGGTGATGCTGTTAACGAGCAATTCTGATTCTTACAAAGACTCCCTTTAAGATAAGATGAACCTCATGTAACTTGCGTAACACCACTTCCAGGGTTATTTTAACCCAACCACCATCTTTTTCTAGACTTAACTAAGTAGTTTTGGTCACATGCCACACCGGAAGTGGTGTAACTTGAGATAAGTAAACTTAAACATGGAACAATGATCTTTTTACTGAACCTTAGCCAAGTAGTGTCGCTGCCTAAACCGATCCAGTCGTTTGACGTGCATTTCTGCGAACGAAATCCAAGGCTCAGATGAAACATTCAACGCATCCCGTGGTTGCAGAAATGATTAATTGAAAATTGGGATCTTTTTAAATGAAATTAATTGGGCCATCAGCCGTCAGGAATGGCTGCTCTCTAAGCTTTTTTGTTGGAAGAAAATCCAGTTTGAGGAATCCATATCCTAAATGAGTTAAGATGGAGAGTCAGTGGAGTAGTTGAGTGGAAGCTGTGATCTGAAGAGAAATGTTTCCTTTCTGCTGATCTCTTATTTCCCCTGCAGGGGTAAAGTAAGTGTCTCGACGAATGTTAACTGTTCAGTTTCCTGCTAATGTCTCACGACTGTGGAGAAAATTAACTTTCTAATGTGAGCTTTTACAATTCCACCAGTATGAATGAATGTTTCTTCATTAAGAAGTTAAAGCCTCCTTGGTATACATTATGTAAACCAGCACTCAATACACCTCAGGTGTGCACTTAATTCTGCTCTCCTCAAATCTCGCCAATAGTATCATTAAAACTCCATTACACATAATAAAGGAAGGACTCGCTCTGAATCGCTGAAAGCCAAAATATATGGAACACTTCTCTCAAGTGCTGCTGGGAAAAATAGACAAATCCTGCGTTTAACTCCCCACAAATGAAGAAATGCAAACCGCAGCATAGTGTCAACATTGAAAAGAATTACCTGGATCTGGAGGTGGGACTCACTAAATATTGAAATAAGATGATTTATTATGTTGATTGTTGGTGGTATCGTTAATGTTGATTCTAGTGGAGTCACTACCACCAGAGAATGTGAGGGTCCCACCACACTGAGAACCAAAGCTATGATCTACAAGAGACTAAAAGCTGTGTAAAGCTGCAGCATTGATGATGTTTTAATGGCAACAAAAAATATCACTTAATGGACCTTTCACATTAATTGAGACCAGTGATGAAATTAAGGAGCAACACTGATTCCTGTAAAGCTGCTCGGCTCTTCATTCACTGTTAGAATCATTAAACAGCAAAAGCAGCATGTGCACACCTTCAGTAGCTAGCGTAGCATCTGTGGAAAACCGCCTTTCTCCACCTCTAAAACATAGCTGGTATCCGAACAGATACATCACTCCGCTGCTGAAACTCTGACCCACTCTTTCATCACGTCCAGAGTCGACTACTGCAACAGCATTCTTTATGGTCCTGAATAAACTCCTGTACATCCAGAGCTCTGCTGCCCGTCTACTCACCCATTGCCAGTCCTGTCCTCCAGAACCTCCACTGGCTCCCTGTCCCACAACGCATTCAGTTCAAAGTCCTGGTCCCCCATAATCGGACCCCTCCCACCTCACCGACCTGCTCCGCCACCACACTCCCCCCGGTCCTCTGAAGCCAACCTCCTGTCCACACCGCTCCGAACCAAACACTGGACCTGAGGCGTCAGAGCGTTCGCTATAGCTGCCCCCTCCCTCTGGACCTCAGTACCAGAACCCATCAGAGACTGAACCAACCTGTTCACATTCACAACACAACAAAACTCACTGCTTTTAACGTGACTGATGCTGTGTGTTGAGTCTCTTGAAAAGTGCAATCAATAAAATGTATTCTTATTATTAATGATGTGCTAAGGTACTCTGCTAATGCTGCTGTCCATATATCTCCTTCCAACCTCTCTGGGTGACAAGTATCACTACTACACAATGTTTAACCATGACTGGCCATACTGTCCAACCTTGAGACCTCAAAAATAGGTGGGGAACATTTCTAAACCAAAAGGTCAGTTTCAGAGACTGTTTCCTGCATGCAAGCTTTTAATATAATATATATATATATATATATATATATATATATATATATATATATATATATATATATATATATATATATATATATATATATATATATATATATATATATATATATATATATATATATATATATATATACACACACACACACACACACACACACTACTTATACTCAGGAATGAAAACAGAGTAATTGGCCCTTCTAGTGTGAACTTCTCTGGTATCATCAGTTTTCATTCATTCATTGTCATTTTCTGCCCCTGCTCGAGTCGGGCTACAGTAGAGCTTATACAGGCTGTACAGAGCCAGAAACGGGTTGAGATGACGAAAAGGGGAAAAAAAAGGGTGTGAACATATTATGTCATAAACCGGGAGAAATGTGGTACAATTATGATGCTGGGAGGAAACCAGGAGAGGGGCAATGAAAAATGGGAGCGTCCTGGGAATATTGGGAGGATTGTCAAGTCTGTGACCAGCTCGAAGTCCATGAAACCAGCCTGTAAATGAAGAAAATTTGAAATGATTGCATGAGAGTCTATGGAGCAGAGCTGTATAATTGTTAGCTGTCACAATATTAGTAATTATTATGGTGAAAACTCAACTGCCAGTAGTGAGTTAAACTAAGTTAAACTTCTTCTTTCTCTCTGAATGTTTTCAGAATATAGTTGTACTTCTTTACACTACAAACGGAGGGAAACCACAGTGATTTTACTGGTCTGACCCACCTGAATTCAAATTGGACTGTAGGTGGCACATGAACTAAAATGACTTAAATTACAGGCAACGTGACACATACACAACACAATGCAGAGACTAGGAGGACCCAAGATGTCAGTCAGGACCCACAGGGCCCCCTAGAGTGTTAATGAATGGCTGAGCTGCTGGTGAACCCTCTAGTTAACATCTGATGTGTTTATCAGACGTTCTGCGCTGAACATGTGCACTGATCAAGGCCCTGAACCAGTGTTGGAGCCGTCTGACTGCAGAGATAAATGAAGGTTGAATTGTCCAGAACACTGGGAAGGAGGAACTCATTTACTGTGACAGTGATGTTCATGTGAGATATTAATGACTATGATTGATTGCTCACAATGTTAAGAAGCATAAATAATAAAAGCCAGAATATGCTTTTGGGTTACTGCTTTCTGTCAAAACTCATCCTCTGCCTATAAAACCTTTACGAGCTGCAGAGAACCCTGGCAGGAGGCGCTGTCCTGGTGACAGCGAGCTGCTCTGAGGTCTGCGCTCCGTATAGAAAAGAAAAAAAAACAAGCTGAATCCTGGATGAAATAGGATGTCCTTCACTTCCTCGCTTCCCTCAGATAAAAAATAAATAATGCTTCAACTGCTCCAAGTCCGCTCAGAAAACATGACTTCCTGTATCGCCGGGCGTGACAGACATGACAGGCGGAGCAGTTCTGCTGACACTCAGCCATCCTCTCTGTCATGTCGAGAGCAGGGGGAGGTCAGGCGTCCTGACAGCCGCCGGACACGACGAGCCGCTCAGCCTGACGAGTCACCTTCCATCCACCTCGCTAAACTACCAACTTCCTGACACAACTTCCTGCTCGCCTCTGACGGACGCCACCGCAAACGTCACCACGGCGATCTGCAGACAGCCGCTGTCAGGGAGGAGCGGAGTCGGGAGGGGGGGGGTCGACACATGAAGGGAGACGGAGTCAATTAAAACTAATAGGAAACAAGAGAGCACTCAGGGTCAGGCAGGACACGGTGGGGGTGTTGTGTTTCTTTTGTGAGGACCAATTACAGTTTCACAGCGACAGCCATTTTGTCTGCTCCTGTGTTTTGGTGTGAGGGTTCCAACTTTAAAGGCTCAGGAGAAGACTTACATTTAATATACACTAACTTTGAAATCACCCAGTTCCCCTCAAGTAGCTTTAAAGCTACATTATCAATATTATTATATGAATATAGGGTCAAATAATGTGAAAAGGGTTGCTCATAGTGAGAGAGAATTACCTCCATCTCTACAGATCTAAAGAGCTTGCTGACCTCTTTTTAAAGGGACAGTTCACCCAAAAATGAAAGCTAGGTCTACATATTTGTGTGAGTAGCTGAGTGCTGGAGATATGTTAGCCATAGAGACATGTAAACTTGTAAATTTCTCCACTGTGGGACTAATAAAGGAATATCTTATCTTATCTTATCTTATCTTATGTGACTCAACATGCCCAGATAACTACATTTGGGAAAACTAAACTGGAATAGCAGAGTTTCTTTCCAGAAATCATGACCTGGTTATACTCGGATAATCCAGAGACCACGTTGTAAGGAACTGTTTTCTACTGCATGCATCTATAAATGGATGAGATATACAGGTAATGAATGAAAGTAGATAATGTAATTTGCATATACTTTCATTTAAATACTACAGCAGTCAGTCAGTTAAATATTTCACATCATCTGCTCCATATTTTATTCCTGGATCAAATGTACATAATTACATATAATTATATAATTACATATATATGTATGCTATGCATATACAATACCCACCCACCTGCTGCACTTTACTTTCAAGATTACTATTTTACTTATCTTATTTATTCTATTGCCATTTCCTTCATTGCACCTTCTCTTTTACTTATATTGTAATTCATCTGTACTCTACTGCTGCTGCTATGACACCCGAATTTCCCTCCGGGGATTAATAAAGGTTCATCTTATCTTATCTTATTTAATTGAGATTAATTGCATGATTGTCCACATTTTTTATCTGTTCAAAATATACCTTAAAGGGAGAGTATTTGATCCTCTTATCAACATTGGAATGGACAAATATGTTTTTTTAATGCAGATGTGTGCATATTTTTATTGTAAATCAATAACAACACTAATCAATACCAGATATTGACCAGAAACCCTCCCAGGTTCTGACTTTAGCATCAACAATCTGCTCCAATCAGAACATGACAAACTGCAGCCCAACAGGCAACAACAGCTGTCAGTGTGTCAGAGTGCTGACTTGACTAGGACTTGATCCAGACTGACTGGGACTATCAGAAAGTGGGCATATCTGTAAAGGGGAGACTGGTGGGGACCCAGAGAACCCATTTACATCCACACATCTGGAGGTCAGAGGTCAAGTCTGGAGCCTCATTTAACCTCCTTCACTACCAGCGAGTCAGGTTTTCTAGTTTACTATGATACCAGAATCTTCACTCGAGATTTAAAGTCACAAGCTGCATTAAGAAATAAGGTTTTAGTATCTATTGTATATTTTCTTTCACATAATTTAATGGGGATGTAACAAACATCATAAAGGTGGTTTCCTCAATAATGTTTATGCTATTTAATATTTTTTATAACATCCCTTGTAGTGGACAAAAATTATAATACAAGGCATGACTTGGTAATGATAAAATAACATTTCTTTTTAATTCCTCTTCTTCACACTTCATTGTATTTCCAACACTCAACTAGTGTCATGATCTAGAAACGATCTAGATCGATAAATAACACTCCAGATTTTGGGGTGAATTGTCCCTTTTAAGTCTCTGGTCCAGTCTCAGTGTCCAGTCAGTACATGATACCAGTCTAACTTTATCGCAAGTCACAGCAGAAGACAGTGATTCATTTTAGAGCTCATCTAAATGCTTTGGTGGATGCTGATTCTCATGTAAACGCTTTGGTGGATGCCAACTGTCATGTAAACGCTTTGGTGGATGCTGATTCTCATGTAAACGCTTTGGTAGATGCCGACTGTCATGTAAACGCTTTGGTGGATGCTGATTCTCATGTAAACGCTTTGGTAGATGCCGACTGTCATGTAAACGCTTTGGTGGATGCTGATTCTCATGTAAACGCTTTGGTAGATGCTGATTCTCATGTAAACGCTTTGGTAGATGCCGACTGTCATGTAAACGCTTTGGTGGATGCTGATTCTCATGTAAACGCTTTGGTAGATGCTGATTCTCATGTAAACGCTTTGGTGGATGCCAACTGTCATGTAAACGCTTTGGTGGATGCCAACTGTCATGTAAACGCTTTGGTGGATGCCAACTGTCATGTAAATGCTTTGGTAGATGCCGATTCTCATGTAAACGCTTTGGTAGATGCTGATTCTCATGTAAACGCTTTGGTAGATGCCGATTGTCATGTAAACGCTTTGGTGGATGCCGATTCTCATGTAAATGCTTTGGTGGATGCCGATTCTCATGTAAACGCTTTGGTGGATGCCGATTCTCATGTAAACGCTTTGGTGGATGCCGATTCTCATGTAAACACTTTGGTGGATGCCGATTCTCATGTAAACGCTTTGGTGGATGCCGATTCTCATGTAAACCCTTTGGTAGATGCCGATTCTCATGTAAACACTTTGGTCGATGCCGATTTTCATGTAAACGCTTTGGTGGATGCCGATTCTCATGTAAACGCTTTGGTGGATGCCGATTCTCATGTAAACACTTTGGTCGATGCTGATTCTCATGTAAACGCTTTGGTAGATGTCGATTCTCATGTAAACGCTTTGGTGGATGCCGATTCTCATGTAAACGCTTTGGTAGATGCCGACTGTCATGTAAACGCTTTGGTGGATGCTGATTCTCATGTAAACGCTTTGGTAGATGCCGACTGTCATGTAAACGCTTTGGTGGATGCTGATTCTCATGTAAACGCTTTGGTAGATGCCGACTGTCATGTAAACGCTTTGGTGGATGCCGACTGTCATGTAAACGCTTTGGTGGATGCCGATTCTCATGTAAACGCTTTGGTAGATGCCGATTCTCATGTACACACTTTGGTCGATGCCGATTCTCATGTAAACGCTTTGGTGGATGCCGATTCTCATGTAAACACTTTGGTCGATGCTGATTCTCATGTAAACACTTTGGTCGATGCCGATTCTCATGTAAACGCTTTGGTAGATGCCGATTCTCATGTAAACACTTTGGTCGATGCTGATTCTCATGTAAACGCTTTGGTGGATGCCGATTCTCATGTAAACACTTTGGTCGATGCTGATTCTCATGTAAACACTTTGGGAGATGCCGATTCTCATGTAAACGCTTTGGTACATGTTGATTCTCATGTAAACGCTTTGGTGGATGCCGATTCTCATGTAAACACTTTGGTGGATGCTGATTCTCATGTAAACACTTTGGGAGATGCCGATTCTCATGTAAACGCTTTGGTACATGTTGATTCTCATGTAAACGCTTTGGTACATGTTGATTCTCATGTAAACACTTTGGTCGATGCCGATTCTCATGTAAACGCTTTGGTGGATGCCGATTCTCATGTAAACACTTTGGTCGATGCCGATTCTCATGTAAACGCTTTGGTGGATGCCGATTCTCATGTAAACGCTTTGGTGGATGCCGACTGTCATGTAAACGCTTTGGTGGATGCCGATTCTCATGTAAACGCTTTGGTGGATGCTGATTGGTTCCATTGACATTCTGAGGAAAAACACAACACACGGAGATGCAGCCAGACTTCTTGCATTGTTATTTTGTTTTGTATTTTGGTGTTTCTGCAGTCACTTTTAAAGCTGCTTCTTTGACTTTGGGACATGATGTGCTTTCTGATTGGCCCAGGCATATATGAAAATATATGCAATGTTAATCCTTTATTGTTTCTTTCTACTATCAGACTCCACTGGAATCTGAATCTGTTTTTCTTTCTACCCGTTTCTGGCAGTTGTGTTTTTATTGAACCCAGAGGGGAAATTGGTTTGTTAACAGCAGCGGTGAGGAGGAGTATAGATTAGAGAGCAAACAGTGGGGGAAAAACAAGGTAATGATGGGTGTGAATACAAATAAAATCATATTAAAGTGTGTGTCTTTATAATAGTAATAAAATATTAATGAAACCTTGTAAAACGGTGGAAGAGAAGGATAAATGATTGACTCATAGATGGTATGAAACGCTGGAGTTACGACTAAACAGAGCTGAGCTCAGATCAGAGAAACAGCAGCTTCCTCTAAACGATCCACCATCTAATTACTGCAGGTACATTAATAAAAGGATTTAATGTTTAATGTTTTGATTGGATAGAATGATGTGTAACGATTTAATACATGTTCATTGCAGCATGCCTGGCATTACAATTTTAATACTCAGCTTGATAAAAGTTAAGGTTATTTCTCAGTATATTTGTTTTTCATTGAGGGTTTCTACAACATGTTGCTGAGCGACTAGTCATCTCTTACCAAAAAAACTTTATTCATGATGGCTATTAGTATACTTCTTGAACTGGAGAGTATACTATCAGTTTACCTTTTTATACTTTATACATGTTTATACTTATCAGAGAAATACTAAATACTATACTTAAGTGTACTATGTTTAAACTGAGAAGTATACAGAAAAGTGTACTTGGTTTATACTTGTACTTGTATAATCTTTTGATTGAGGTATACTTTAGAAAAGTATAACTACAGAAAGGTTAACTTGTCTTCTTTTTGATATAAAAACAGTTTGTAACCGGATGTTATGTCATAAATATGCTTCAATTCTTAAATAATTTTCTGTGTTTTTGGATTCTTCGTTCTTTGTGGAGGCATGTTAAAAAAAAAAAAAAAAAGCCATATTTTTTTTACCATCACAAAACATGAAGTCAAATAGTTATAGGAGCATGTCTCTTTATATAATAAAGTATATAGGTATAAGTATATTACAATATAAAGTATACAGTATATAAAGTGTGCTACAAGTATACTTGCAGTATAAAACCCATAAAACTAGTAGTTTACTGAGAGTACTTTAAAGTGTGCTCTCAAACTAAATAGTGGGTACTAGTAAACTAACAGTATACCTACCTAAAATACAACGTGGATGTAAACTGATTGTGTACTCAGTGTATACTGTTCTCACACTTAAAAGTTAACTTCAAAATGTATGAACTAAACAGCGGGGCAATTTAGTCCCAAAAAGTATTGTAGTACACTTACAAGTATGCTACTAGTACATTGGTTTTAGTATATTTACAAAATAGTATACTTGGGGGAACCTGAAAATAACTTAAAATACTTAAAATAAACTTGAAATTTACCACATTATTTTTTCAACATGTCTGTCAGCCTCATAGTGATGTCAACAAATGATCATCTCGATCAGTGATTGGTTTATTGATTAGCACCAAGTGCTGAGCGCCACTCAACTACACTAAGAAACACATAAGAAGTGCAAAGGTAATAATAAAAAGAAAAGAGTGTTTTCATTAAGATAAATCTGACAAAGTTTAATGAAAAACTATGTTGACATACTATGGTATTTCATTTTTTGTCCTTATTCTGATGCTTATGAAAATTAATATTCAACTAATGTTCCTGTTTACATCCAGCCGTTCGTAAGGTGACGGCAAACACAGCCTCCCTCTTTCATCCCTTCAACCACCTTCTGGGAAAGGTTGGCGTTGTGAAATGGAGAAGGGGGTGTTGGCGGGTTAACAAGCCCCCCCCCCCCCCCATTTTTACACCACCTCTCTGTGGACAGGAGAGCGATCTGATTGGCCGCTGTCAGCCATTATCTCACATTTGAGCTGACTGACTCACATTTCTTTCACCACACCGCTAGATTCAACAGGTTTCCACATCCTGACCAGAATGAATCGGATTTTTTTGAGGTTACATAATCATAACAATGTTCAGTCCATGCCTGCTTCAATTTGGACAAAACACAATTTGTGGCTTTGAAGCCTTTGAAACGGTGTGGATGGCAGTGGTATTGAGACACTACTTGATATTCAGAGCTTCAGGGGTCGACCTCATTGACTTCCATTCATTGAAACTGGCCCTACGCACACACACACACACACACACACACACATGCACATGCAAAAGAGGAAGTGGAGAGAGACAGCCAGTCACTGTACCTCTCCAATACCCTCCTCATTGAAAAGCACCTTGGGATAATGATGGAGGTGCTCCTAAGTGGCTCGGTGGTCAAGAGGAAGCGGGGCTTATTGTGGTTGCCACGGCAACCGGTGGAGGAGAACATCAGACAGACGCAGATGTCTTGTCTCCGTCTCTGTGTGCTCGCCCGGCCTCGTTAGGAAACAATCTGCAGCGGTTTTCATTTGAGAGGGGAGGGAACAAAAAAAAAAAAAAAAACCAAGAGGAACATTGTGTCTGAGTTGATGATGGAGGAGAATATTTCTGCATCGGCTCGCGCCGAAGCAATTATTGGCAATTTCATCATCTATGAATTCATGAACTGTACTGAAATTGTCCCGCTGCCACAGAGGAGACAGAATAGGGTTTAATTGCCTCCCGCTTCACGAACACGAGCATCGTTCCTGTTCTGGGCTTAAATAAAGGTGGGGAGGCTTCGACGCTTCCAGTTCATTCTGCGTTTATTATTTCAATTTGTGAGTATGGCTGACAACATCTGAACCAGAGACGGTCATTGTCAGGTAGAGATGCAGGCCCCGATCCAGCCCAGATCCTTCACACACACTCACAAAGCTGCATAAATGCATACATAAAAAGCTGTAATTTATGCCAAAACTCGGAGACAAATTTCAGAATAAAACAAAATATGAATCATTTTGAGAGGGATTTGATCAAGTGGCTCAGGGATCTGATCGCTCCGCAGTCAGCATGACTTGGCGAGCGCAGCGTCTCTGGAGAACCACGGAGATGCAGAGCTGTGGATGATCCACCGACACCTCCCTCAGCCATGCTGGATGTTCTTTATATTAAAATGTGCAACTATCTCATCAAAGGACATCTGATGTCTGCTTTATGTACCTGACTAAATCCTCCTTACTGGTGGAGGCTTCCAAACCCTGAAATACTTTCGATGACAACATTTCTTTTTTACATCCAGTGTAATGTTTATAACAATCTTGATTTCTGTAGTGTCTGCGTATGGCCACAATATGGCTATAGTCTGACCTCCACACTCTGAAGCTGAGCATTGGCTCTAGACACAAATCCTGAGGTGCGGCATCATCCAAAATAGATAAACTGTAATTACTCTGGATATTGTGCCACTTTGCCGGTGTTTGATAATCAGTGCTCCAGACACATTTCAACTGACATGAAAAAAGGTAGAGCTGTCAATCAATTAAAATATTTTATAAGGATTAATTTGAGATTTTTTCTTTTTTTTATGTTCAGAATGAACCTTTTAAAGATTTGTCAAGTATTTAATACTCAATCATAACTGCAGCCCAACAGGCAACAACAGCTGTCAGTGTGTGCATCAGTTAGGACCCTTTGAAATGGTCAGGACAGTTTTGATAGTTATTTAACCTCCTTCACTAGCAGCTAGTCTGACCTGGTTGGTACCGATGGATCCATCAGGTTCTCTAGTTTACTATGATACCAGTATCTTCACTCTAGCTTTAAAATCACAAGCTGCGTTAACCTCCTGAGAACTGGAAGAAATAAGGTTTTAGTATTTATTTTATATTTTATTTATGGGGATGTAAGAAACATCATAAAGGGGGTTTTGTCAGTGACGGTTATGTAAAATAATTTATTTTATAAGATCCCTTGTTTTTCTGAAAAAAAGTATAATACAAGCCATGATTTGGTAATGATAAAATAATTATTTTTAATTCTTCTTGGAGCCCATTTTCATTCACATATCTGGAGGTCAGAGGTCAAGGGAACCCTGTGGAAAGGGCCATTTTTACTCACTAAAATCTAGTCTAAGTTGCAAAGTGTAAGGAGCGTTATTTACCCTCTTTCATGACGAGCTAGTCTGACCTGGCTGGCTCCTTTTATATGATACCAGTATCTTCACTCTCGCTTTAAAACTGAGCTGCTACAACCTAAAAATCACACATTGTGTTAATGCATTAAAGAAATTAGTGGGGTTTAAACAACTTTGCATTGTTGTGTTAACTTTGGGGCGGGTAGCTAGTCTGTAGGGAGTTGGCTTGGGAATGGAGGGTCACCGGTTCAAGTCCCAACATGACAAGAACTGAGTGTGAACTGGTAGCTGGAGAGGTGCCAGTTTCCTCTTGGGCACTGCCGAGGTGCCCCTGAGCAAGGCACCAACCCCCAACTGCTCGGGGCGCTTGTCAGGAGCAGCCCCCTCACTCTGACATCTCTCCATTTGATGCATGTATGTGGGTCCTGTTTGTGTATGTGTGTGTCCCGGGTCTGATGTACCGTGTATAAGTAAAAAACAACAGAGTGTAAAAATTGAATTTCCCCTAGTGGGACGAATAAAGGACTATCTTCTTCTTCTTCTTTGACAGTCCTAATCACTGCACCCATTTGATCAGCTCACATTAGTTTGTTCTCCTTTTCTCTCTCGTTTCCAGCCACACTTCTCTCTGATCTCCTGACCTTGTTGTCCGCGGAGTTTCTGGGGTAAATCAAATTCAGCTCAT
The DNA here is from genome assembly GCA_947000775.1 of Pterois miles. Lineage (NCBI taxonomy): Eukaryota > Metazoa > Chordata > Actinopteri > Perciformes > Scorpaenidae > Pterois > Pterois miles. The sequence goes on from CAMQGK010000193.1 coordinate 2,506,788, forward strand.
GACATTTACAATGCAAGTGTTAACACACAACCCGGTCTCACTCCCAACTCGAGTACCACAGCTTGGTCAGACCTCCTTGGCGTCTGATACCGAAGCACGTGGAAACCTTCAGCATCTGCATGAAAGTATAAAGAGTGAGAAATTCGGAGGGTTGGGCATATAGGTCAAAGAAATATAAATATATTGCATCCTCTCAGGAACTTTGCTAATGTAAGGTGAATTAAGATAAGATAAGATGAAACAAAAATTACTTTGCTCTAATAATCAGACTTTTTTCCACTGTGTCAATCATGTATGTAAAACGCTGTGCCGTATCATTATGACTGGTGCTACATAGGAATAACAATTAGCATGTAATTATTAATTAAATCTATTTATAATTCATCTTTTCTCTCCTGGTGCCTTTAAGTGTTTATATTTGTCTTTGTGGCTCCATCCGCAACCAGTTTTGTCTGACTCGGATTGTGAGAATAAATTTTGGATATGTGATACTAAATAGGAATAAATCAAGATGTCGGAATGTAAATTCGTAAGTGCACATCGAGCTCTGGGGCGGAGGCACTGGGAGCAGTGATGGGGCCATTAAGCAGCGATGTGGAAGTGATTATCCTCAAGACAATCAGACGATTGGCAGCTTGTGCTCTGAGGTTTGAATTTTAAAACGGGCCTGACCTGCTCTCTGAAGAGCCGTCGCCACCATCACTTTTTCTGATCGTTTTCACCACTGTATCATAATCTCCTGACAGGCTCTGATCTCAGAGCAGCCTGTGACTGTGTCTGTCATCTTAAAGAATGAAAAGGAAGGTAAAAAAGCATCGCTCTCAGTCCTCTAATGGGCCCAGATGACTGCTCACCTTTTGAGTTTAACCCAGCCTGAGAGCAGCAGCTACATTCCTCTCTCTCCCTTCTCTTTCATTCTCCTTCCCTGTTTTATTCCTTTCTGTCAGACTAACCTGTGAGCTGATAATGGCTTCTCCCATTGAGGATTCATCCCTCGTTCTATAACTTTCCCCCTAAATGCAAATACACTCCATCACATCTTTTTGACTCCCTCCTCCTCCCTCCATCTCTCTCTGCTCCCCTTTCTCTTTTTTCTGTAGAAGCATAGCAGAGGATTAGCAGCCATGCGTGACTGATGGGGAGAAGATACGCCATCAGAATAAGTTAGAAGACGAAGATCTCTCCTCCTCCTCTCTCCTCTCGGTTTCTTTGTGCATGAAAGAAATGGAGAGAGGAAAAGAGAGAGGGGGAGATGCTCTCTCGCTCTCTCTGAAGTGTCATCCTCTCTGCTCATCTTATGAAACAGGAATAAGTGGCTGGTTGAAGTGGAGGGAGACTCTGTTGGGGTGAATCTAATCCGATGCATGTTTCTGTGGCTGGATGTGACGCCACATCACCTGCACCGCAGCCCGAGGCCCTCATTACTGTCAGCAGCTGACTCGCTGTGTGTGTGTGTGTGTGTGTGTGTGTGTGTGTGTGTGTGTGTGTGTGCGTGGTTTTATGCCAACATGTGGAAATGAAATGGTTATAAATTCCTCCAACACCTGTGCTCTCAAAGTATGTGTCGATCTGAATGCTGCACAGGTTTTAAGCAAATTTCCAAAAATAAAAAAAAAAAAAAAGGTGAAAAAGATGTGATTGTTTGTCCATGGGTGACTCAGGTAGACAGGTGTGTCGGGATGCTCGTCTGTATTCAAGCACCTCAGGACCAGGTGTCTAGGTCCTGTATGGCTGTTAGATTTAACCCGGTTTGGGAGGTGCAGGACTTGATGTCAGCTGAGAATCAGTTTCCACAGCCACCTCAGGAATAACATTTCATACTTTGTCAGACCCCTCAGTGTCACTTTTCAGTCGCAGTAAACACATGCTTAAGGTTCATGCAACAAAACCACTATAGTTAGTTTTAAAACTACTACTTTTGTACAGTGAAAATGATGCTGATTATAACGAGACACAGGAGACACGAACAGCGATCTCCTGGATGAGAGCCTTGTGTTTGTTGAACCCATCCACCTCCCCTCCAGCCCGACCGCGATGTCTCTTTTCACTCTTTAAAGTACATCACCATGTTGCTGCAGCTGGGTTTACATTGTAGTTAATGGAAAGGCTAGTGTGTCTCCTACCAGCTTTAAAAGGCGCCTCGTACAGCGTATCGAAGGCAAACGGCTGTAACAAAGTGTTGGTATTTGACGCCCTGGGAGTGAGAGCGGCCCAGGCGGTTTAGCCTGGTTTTGGAGATGAGGACTTGATTTTATCTGAGAGTCTGGTGCAGTGGCAGCGTCTGGAATTGGCTGAGGATTAAATGTTTTGTTGAGCAAGTAGCATATCATTGTATAGTCTGTATTGCTGGTCATAGTTTCACTTTTTAATCCATAAAAGTAAATTGTGTGTAAAAAAATGATACTGCATGATACTAAATGAGGCTAAATCAGCATGACACAAAACTCACCTGAAACTCAAACTCACTGTTTCTTCACCAGTTTGACGATCCCTGCACAGGGATGCAAATAAAGAAAGGTGTTGTTCTTGTGTTGCAGTGTAGATCTGGTTAGTTCTAGTGTTAGTAAAAGGAAGATATCTGCTGATGTGAGAAAGCCTGGACACATCAACGGTTGAGAATGTTAAGCAGCTTCATCCAAAATGTCCTCCTCTTGATCCAGCCTCCTCCTTTTCATCTGGACATCTGGAGGCTCATCGCAGCAGCTCATTTAAATGTACTGCACCCTCATTACCCAGAATCCCCTCTGTCAGCCAGGGCACTTTCAATTTCTAGCCTCTTCTTTTTTTTTCAAGATTAATAACCTCTCTGTCGGCTGTTGTGTTTTCCTTTGTCGTCCAGGTCTGAACCAGGCCGGAAAAACGACGTTTGATTGGTCGGCTGCTCTGGGATTGGGCCACGCTGTCACATGACCTGCTGAGTCAGCAGTGTTTGCGCAGGCACACACACACACAGCACTGATGACCTCTCCAGAGACGGGCCTGACCCCATTACAACACCACACACTGCTCTCTAGCTCTCTCTCTCTCTCTCTTGCTCCAGTTTCAAGTAATGAGTGCTGGTCATTTATTGATCAATAAATCAATTATATCGCTACATCCAATGGTCCTTTTCATTTTATACAAAAACATTTCACTGGCAAGAACATATAAAAAATATAATCTGACATATTATATTGTAAGTTAATGTGGTGAAAGGTTTATTATTTCAGTTCAGACTGTTCTCATACACCATTTATAGCTATACCTACAAAAACTAATGCACTGTAATTCTTATCTATCCCACAAAATCAATGCATATGTAATCCCCATAATGGTGAACCAAGGAAGATTAAAAGATGTCACAGCGCCGTATCGCATCATATCATTGGGTTACAACACGGTTGCAGCATAAATCTGGCCTGCACTTGCATAAAAGGCTCACCAGCTGACACAGCTCCATTTCCATTGAGCATGTGTCATAACCCACAGCTTAGGAGCATGTCCCAGCCTCCATTCAGCAGCAAAGACGGTGACAAACGCTGCATAGGGAGCAGGTCAGGGTGGACGGGTGGGTCAAAAACACCAGACATTCACCAGGAGGCCGGCGTTCGAGTCCCATGTGAAAACATGAAGTCAACGTTGATTTATTTGTCATGTAGCTCATTTTAACCCAAATCACCATCTTCAGTTTAAAACACTGTATGAATGTAATGAGGCAAAATTGACACGTGTTGCTGCAAATTCATGAGAAAATGCATGAAAAATGAGGAATAACATACAAACCATTCTATGATGATGCATTAGATAGTTGGAGCAACATGATGTTTCATTAGGAGTCTTTGTGTTTGTGTCCACCTGATGAGTCTTGGTCTAATATTCTCCCTCTTTAGCTGCTAAATGCTCCACTCTGCTGCTGAGTAGGTAACGTATAGTGCTGTTTTGGTTCACTCGCAAGACTCTCATAGTATTGTTTTGGAGGACAACGCTGCAAAAACCCCAAGTTGTGGGCTGGACAGAAACAATGAGCTGAAACTCACTATAACGCTCTGTGAAATAACTAAAGCCATATTAATGATTCCTTTCACCACTGTTAACGTGCAGCGTTACCACAGTCTCTATGTAAGAAGTGGACGTAGTCACTGTGACGTCACCCATCAGTTTGTGGACTACAGGTTTCAAGCCTCAAGTTTGACATTTTGGTTGTCGCCATCTTGGTTTTTTGCAACTACAAGTGACACAAGAGGGTGGAGATGAGGACAACCAAATGCTGAATAAGACGTTTTCAGGCGATCAAAATATTATAATTCACTTTGAAAGTGAAAGGGTTGAAGTTGGCTGTTGTAGCGACCTGTCAATCACAAGGTTGCCCCGCACTTAAGCATCACCTACTTTATAGTCTATTTCACTCTAAATGGGACCAATATTTACTAAGTGAACATCCTGCTGTATTGAAGAAGACTTGGAACTAATAAACTGATGTTTACAGTGTTTACTGGGGTAATAAATCAGAGAAGTAGGATCATTTTCTCATAGACTTCTATACAACCAGAGGAGTCGCCCCCTGCTGCATTGTGGCTTTGGTTTGACACAGCAGGAGGCTATAAGGAAGACAGAACTTGACTGTGACCTTTGACCTGCCGTTTGGACTCTTTCTAACCATCAGTTCAGGCTGACAGCAGTTTTCCCCTCAGAAGCTGGACCTTGTTCAACCATGTTCAGTACAACTTGTATTTAAAAACTGCCACCTGGCTCGTGACAGCAGCTGAAATGTACTTTAAAGCACTTTAAAGGCACTGCCAGCTCTGAGTGGATCAAACCGTCACTGGCCCCGGTTTGGCGACCGAAGCGCTGACGCCACCACCCCGGGAGAAATCAGTGGCTGGAAGCGGCCCCTGTAATTACCAGCCGCTCCGCTGCACGCTGATTGATGCCTCTTGATGAAGTAGTTCAGTGATTGAAGAGTAACGACGCACCGGGAAAATCTATAAGAGGCCTTTAACTGCTGCTGGAGAGGAGCGCCGGAATTGGCCGTCCTCCATTCTGCTGGTTAATCAGATGGCGGTTTGGCCCCATCACACAGCAGGCAAACGATCATTCTGGCTCATCAATCAGATCTATCAATCACCTGATAGGAGCACAAACAGGCAGGGTCGGAGCTCCTCACCTGTGGCGATTTCACTCTCACCTCCCTCTTAGTTCAATGATGACCTGGATTTATTCAGCATTATTAATGTCAGCGTGCTGCTGCTTTTATACTTTTATGCTTTCATATTTCCACAGCGCTGTGTAGGAAAGTGCAGTTTTACATAGAGGGCTGAGGGTTGCTTTTACACAGAGCGCAGGGTCAAAACGGCCAAGAAAGTGTTATAATCAGCTTCCTGGTGTCAGATAGCAGCTCCATCAGCTTCCAGAAATATGGAGAAAAAAATAAAGGCAGATTGATGTAAACAGGATTTGTCAGCAAACTGACAACTACATCTGCTATTTGCTTTAAGACAAATGTCTTCTTACACACACAGTATGTTGCTGAGAGTCACTGTTTGCAAGAGGAAACTGTTGTGTTTTTGTTCAATATCAAATAAAAGTGATACTGAATCAAACTTAGGTTTTCCTTTTTTTTTTTTAAAAATTTTTAATAAAATGTGTGACTGTCGGTGTGCCTGGTCAGTCTTGAAGCACAATGGAGCCACAGGGGGGCACAAATACTGTTCAAAGTTTGCTGAAGAAAGCACTAACATGCATCATTTTGCATGCAGTCCAGGCGGACACCAAAATGGCCATTTGGAGACTCCAAAATGGCACTAACTGAAGAAACCAAATGATATCATGTGTCTTTAGAACAGTGAAATATCATACATTTTTAAACAAAACTAGATAAAAGTACTCATAAAAAACTGTTTATTTTGTGGAAAATGTTCAAAACAGAAAAAACAATATAGCTCTATTATATAAAATGTGATTAGATGCCATCTCCCCTCAGCAGTGCTGATGGTTGACGGGTTCTTGCTGGCTCTCCCTCCTCTAAATGTGTGATCTTCCTTCACATACTCGGGCTTGTTTTAGGTGTGAAACCAGGAGCGTAGAAGATGCAATAGAGGTGCTGGGACACTTTGCAGTATCTCTATCATACTCTGAGGGCAGTGACTGGGAGCCAGAGGTCTCTAAAAGCAAAGCACACACATGAAGAAATAAAACTAGACATACCACATCCTGGCTGTGTGCCTCCACCACCCAGTTTACATCCATGTCATCACTCCATCATTTTATCCTATTAGACAATTTGTGTCAAATTGTCACAATTAGCGTATGTATGGACAAAAATGTGTTTTGTCAGGTCATGGTGACCTTTGACCACCAGTTCATCTTTTAGTCCAAGCAGATGTTTGTGGCAAATTTGAGGAAATTCACTCAAAGCGTTAATGAGAATGGGATGGACGTAAGGTCACAGCGACCTAATCAGTTTATCCTTCAGTCCAAGTGGACATTTGTGCCAAACTTAAAGAAATTCAGTCTGATGGGCAGGTTGGCACCTTGCATGGCAGCTTCTGCCATCAGTGTATGAATGTGTGTGTGAATGGGAGATTATTGATCTGTGAAGCGCTGTGAGTGGCCAGACGACTAGATAAGTGCAAGTCCATTTCCCATGTGGACAGTGAACAGTCACAAACACCTCTGATCCAACCAAACGGCCTTTGCTTTACAGTAAGTCCTCATACATTCGTAGCAATAATAAATTTATGCATAATAAACATAATCATGAACCAGGAAATATAAAGAGTGGAGACAGCTGCGTAGGCAGGAGGTGGTGGGTGGATAGATGAGTCAAAACAACACAGGGCTTTCACCCGGGAGACCAGCGTTCATGTCCCATGTGAAATCAGAAGTCAGCATTGATTTCTGCCTCCAGGGTTATTTTGAGCCAAGCCACAATCTTTTCCTAAACCTGAGTAAGAACGTTGTTTCCTGTGAAGACGGAAGTTTATTTTGAAAAAACTGTGTGTATGTAACGAGCAGAAGCTGACATGTTGCTGGACATTCGGAGGAAAACAAAAGAAACATGCAATGAAGTTTTTCTTAAGATATCATGTGGTATGAGGATAAGTTGCTCTGCATGACAGCTGAAAAGCTGTTCCAGAAAGCTGAAGACCCACTAAGATGAATGTATTTGGCATAAAGCTGCTCAGGCTGTGGAAACATCACCTCCATCAGATGAATATGTTTTTTGCGGGAGCATTGGCGTGTGCCGAGCGTCACCGCGGCCTCCCTCTTCCTCAACCTCTGCTTTTATAATCAATTTGGCAGCTGTGTTTCTGCCTCCTCCCCTTCCTCCACTCCTCTCCTCTCATTGTCATTATCACATGCAAGACTTGCCGTGACAGGTAGGTATTTGCACGAGATTAGGGCTGTAATATTTTGGCATTAAGGTGAATTAATACAGAAATGAATATGGAAAATGCAGGTAATTACCAGCTCTGAGGCGCTCTGAGACATTTTAGGGACATGTCAAAGGATTTTCTCTTCCCGCTGTCTTCTTTAGCTCCTCTCAAACTCCACCATGCGTTTTCTCCCCTGCTGTTTTCTTCTTCTCGGTTAATAGCAGAGCGACCCCCGAGCTTGCAGAGTGAGCGTACGACTGGTTGAAAGCATTGATTATCACGGAGCAGTACTTGATGGAGCTGTTTGGCTTGATGCGTGTAATTGTGGTGTAATTAAACATTGACACAGGAGCTTTAACGGAGGCCTGTCGAACTCTCTGACCTTCTCAGCAGCTCGGAGAGGTGAGCACGCCATTTACTCCTGCTGGAGACAGACAAAAGAGGAGGTTTGGTTTCTCTGGTGGATATGAGTTCACAGCAGCATCTGATGTGGAGGAGAGGCTTATTCATGTATAGTCTCTCATTCATGTGTTATCAAACTACTGTAGCTGAAGTTTAGGTCACGGTTGTTTTGGAGGAATGGTCGTCGCTCCAAAGATAAGAGCATGAAACATCAGTGACCATGAAAGGACCATAAAGACACCAATACATTTATCTGTATTTTCACAATCAGCTATGAGACTATCAATACTCTTAATACAAAAAGATGCAAATAATAAAATTCAGATTTAATCACATGGTGAAGTCAAGGAAGCAGAGTCACTCCATCTTCCTCGCACTTACTCATGACTTCTCTCTAAAGAGAAACAAGACATAAGTAGCTGTTGGTGACTTTCTTGCTGAACTTTGGATAACTATCCTCAGACAAGGTCTTCAGGGATTTGCTTAAGTGTCTTTTAATTTATGCATTTGTTCTGCCACGGTTTCCTCTGCCCCAGCAACAGAGCGAAAGACCTAGCTCCTCTGGGATCAACAGTTTCATCTTTTAAGAGAAGGTGAAGTAAAACCGTCCCAGCAGGGTTGTGTTCCAGAGGATCTTCCCTCCTGTTCAGGGTCACTCAGAGTTAAAGCCCAGCTGAGCTCATATTGATGGTGAGAGAGACGCCTTAAGGTGACTAACATACTTTGCTGGTACTTTCCAAAACTGTTGGAAAACAGCTGTCTGATTGTACACCACTGGTTGAGGTTTGGTTATGTTAAGTTAGTTAAGGTTGGAGAAATAGTTCATTCAACCCAAACCACCATCTGTCCCTGTTGTTAGGGGACCATCTTCATAATGGTTGAAGTAATAACCACTTGGTTTTGGTTGGGGAACTGTCATAATAAAAGACACAAACACGGTCGGGATGTAACAGGAAACTAGCAGCTCTCCCAGTGGAGTTGATCCATCCACCCACCCTGACCTCCTCCAGGGACCACCTCAATCATACCGTAACACCGATTAAGCATAACGCTAACAACCAGTTGTACTCCTGGATGTCATTGGTACTACTTGTATTCAAACATTTCAACCTAAATACTTCAGACCTGCTTCATAGTGATCAATAGAAACACAGTCCAATTTGAATAATGTTAATACCACTTATATACAGTACTTTTAAAGTGATGGTCATTTTATTCTAATTGCATTTGGACTCAACTTGACAGCATTTATACTTTATACTATACCATTGATTTTAAAAGCTTTCAGAAGATGAACAGTAGCACAGTTGTAATGAATTCAGATTTTTAAACTTACCGACGTAAAGTTGACTGTGCTTCTACTTAACATTAATGAATGTGTTGGTCCTTTATTCAAATCACTGGAAGACAGCTCTGAAGAAATCCTAACTGATGTTACAGTACACATCATAGTAATTAAGCCTATTACTTTAGGACATTTTGATTGTACTATTTTCATTACAGTGACTAATCCATGACAGGTTGACATGATGTGTCACAATCAGAGATTCTAATGGCCCAAAGATAACAAGTAACAATATGCTTGTTTTATTTGGTCCCCATGTCACACAATTTTATAATTTGTACCAGATTATTCCACAGACCCCACCTTTAGAATCACTGATCTACACTCTATAACAATGTGTAATGTACAGGAGGGTCACGCTGGAAACACACCAAGCTGTAAAATATTTCTGCAGCCAGGAGGCATATTCATGTGTTTCAGGTGGGAAGAAATTCTTCGTAACACATCACAAGAGTCACAAGACTCTGTATAGCGACTAGCTGTGGGTCCTCTCTGGCTGCACGTAAAACTTCAACTATCCCCAAAGATTTTTGCCAACTCCTCAGTAAGGGAAGTAGCTACTGGCTGTCCTGGAAGTCACAAAATGACCTCATCACTTAATTTGCATATATTGACCATCGATCCATCTTCAACCGCTGGAGCCGATCCCAGCTGGCATTGGGTGAAGGCGGGGTTCACCCTGGACAGGTCACTGGTCCATCGCAGGGCACATAGAGACAGACAATTACAGTTACAGTCATCGTTTAACCTGCATGTCTTTTGACAGTGGGAGGAAACCGGAGAACCCGGAGCAAACACAGGCTAACACGGGGAGAACTTGCAAACTCCTCACAGAAGAGCCCCAAGCTGGATTCAAACCTGGTGCTGACCACTACACCACCATGCAGCCCACATAACTGACCATGTACTTGGAATTGTAATAGATGCTGTAGGAGAGATGAGTAATTGTCAGCAACCACTGCTGGTTGAGAAGAGTAAGAACGATACGTACTTTCATGTCAGTCTCCAAAAGTCTCCAATAACACCAGAAAAAGTCGCCAGATTTGTTGCTAGTTGCTTTTTTGAAAAAGGGTCACTAGAGGGGTCTGAAGAGTCGCTAAATATAGCAACAAAGTCGAGAAGTTGGCAACCCTGTCCCTAACTTTTAGTTTTTGCCGCAGACGGAAGCAGCTCGCTGAGCTCGGAGTGGCCGCCGTTGCTTTCCACAGACACTGCATAGCAGCGCACTACAGGCCACTCCTGGTATTTATGATTCTTATAAGTCATTATTTGGCTTTGTCTTGTCACTTGAAGTAAACATGTAGTTACTGGACATTTGCTGAGAGAATGTCATTTATTCTGGGAGGATAGTCTCCAATTATGGATGCAATTAAGAGAAGCCGCATGTCCCTGGACACTGAGGGGGACCAGAAGCACTCGGGAAACCCTCACAGACACTGGGACACAAGTCATTAAAAATCACACTTTAGACTTTAGACAATGAGGGTTGGTGTTTTGGAAAGCTTGGGAAACGATAAGATGGACCTTGTTGTGAAATGTGTTTTTGTCAAGCGATGGCTTTTTTTTTTTGCAGGGGAAGCATCCTGACAGACTGAGGCCAGTCGGGTGGTGAGCTGGAATAGAGAGGAATGAGAATGCTGAGCTGCATTGACAATGTTCAGACAGCAAAGAAGAATACGGCTAAAAAGTCAGAGAGATGACAATAGAAGAGTGTGGGTGGATCTAGGTGCAAAAAAAACTTCATATGTGGAGGTATAAATGGACGACTTTCCCCTCTGAATGCTTCCTCCCTCAGTTTCATCAGGATCATATTTGTCCCATCTGTCTTTTTTTGTCCACTGTGGTTTGGGTAGAGCACTGCGAGCATCACCTGAGGTGGAATTGAAATCTAAAATGTAAATGCATTTTCCTCTGAGGTGTGTGTGTCTGTGTGTGTGTGTGTGTGTGTGTGTGTGTGTGTGTGTTTTGTGGCATCAGAGCAAACACATCAGGAGGTAAAGAAGGGGCACGCCGCCTCGCTGTTGCTGCAGAATCATTTCGTTGTGCATTTACATGCAAATTCGGCCCTCTGCTGCCTCTCTGCAGTCACAATGGAGCTCAGCAAATCATTGTCTCATCACAGAGAGATGGATTTCATCCCCGGGCCTCGTGGATGTGGAGGAGAAACCGGGCTGAATTCATATGTGGAGCTCTCGGTGGCTGCCAGCGAGCCAGACTCCTCATCCTCCATCATGGAGGAAGGCAAACAGCCTGGGCCCTTTAGCATTTGTGCAAATGTCAGAGAAAAGGACAGATCTCAGGAATTAACAACAGCAGAGGTGGAAGAAGCTAAAAAAAAAAAAAAAAAAAAAACTTCTCCAGAACAAATGGATGGACGTGTGGTGCCAGCCGCTGGCTTCTCCTCCACAGAGAGGAATTAATCAGAGGAGGCTCAGCCTGACGCTCGGCACAGTCATGAAGACCATAATGAGCTAAATATTCAGTTCATAAAGCATCCAACACCATGAGCAAGCTCTACAAAACAACTCTGAAGGCAACTGATATTCATAGAGTAAAGACATGATTTGGTTCAAAATATGTCTGCTGCTTTCTTGGATATAACTCCTCAGTTACGGACATCAGTGAGAGATATATAGTGTTTTGTGTTATTGTGGTCAAATAAATCTAATATTTGCTAGATTGCTGCTTGACTGCCCTGTTAATACAGGTCTAAGCCTCCCTTTATGTGCAACAAGCAGGAGAGCAAATAAACTAAATGCCAACAAATATGGATTGAATCATAATATTTCATTAGTTTAAAAAAAATGTTGTGAATCTTTTCATCAATAAATTTTGACTTTGGGATTTTATAACCCTCTGGTTTTAATCGAATGTTTGGATAACACTAGTCACAAAAAAACCTACGCAGCCACTACTGAGTCTAATACTGCAAATAGTATAATACTAATAATATTAGTGATCATTTCTCTGCAACTGTGCACAATCAGTGTCAGTGTGTAGCAGGAATCAGTCAGCATTGTGGGAAATGCATTTATTTGCTTTACTTCCAAGCACAAAGTGTCTCCCTCTGCTGGATGTCAGGACGTAGTTAGCCTAGCTTCGCATAAAGACTGGAAGCAAGGGAAAACACACATCCTGGTTTGGTCCAGTGTTCAAATACACACCTAACACATCAAAAGCTTGTTAATTTACAGAAACATGAAAACCCTGCAAAGTAATGCAGCAGAGTTATAGCTAAAGAATGTCCCCCATGCATGCTAACGTTCCTCTCTTAAAGGATGGGTTAGAAGACATCTCTTACCACTCTTGCCTTAAGTTGTTGAAAATCTCCAAAATTGCACTTGTGCTGTTGATGCGAATGTCCATCCATCTGCAACCAATTATCCCGTTGGGGGTCATCAGGGGGCTGGAGCCGATTGGGTATTTGTGGGGTATAACCTGGACAGGTCACCAGTCCATCACAGGCCACATAGAAAGAAAACCCACGCTAACACAGTGAGAACATGCAAACTCCACACAGAAGAGCCCCAAGCTGGATTCAAACCTACAACTGGGCTAACTGTGAAGCGACAGTGCTAACCACTGCACCACCATGCAGCCCTAATGTCACTGTAATATATCGAAAGGTTTTACAGCCTCATAACAACTGAGCAGACTGAGATGATAAAGGCTCAGATGTGGCTGAAAACCCAGTAAGCGGAGGTGTTTTTTGGTCAAATGTTAAAATAAAGAAAAAAGTTCTACTTTTAAAATCAGAGGCCTTCAGATGTCGTGACTTCAGTCACTTATTTTGTGCTTTAACCTTCATACCAGCAGTTATTGTACCAGTTCCCTCAGACGGTGGAGAGTTGAAGTTTGAACCAAACTCCTAAAACAGTTTGCAGCTGAAGGTTAGTTTGTATTACGGGGAAACAGGAGGTCAGTAGTGATGTCACATCTCACACTCCTACATACAGGAACTGAAAAACCTTGAGAGGGTTAAAGTTGAACCTGAATGGAAGTTAGCCAGGTGCATCGTGTTGGAAACCAGCAGAGAAAACTCCAGCAAGAAGTCTGCTGCCAAGTTGCTGTCAAACTCTGACACTGATAACTGCTGCAGGAAAAAGAGCAGACAGCCAGTGTTTCTCTCATGTTCAGAAAAATCCAAACCGGACCGAGTCTCTGGAGGTGTCGTTGGGAGAGCCGAGCCCTCGCTAATCTTTGGCGACTTCAATGTTATCTTCAGCTCGGCGGGCGGGGCTTCTCAAGGGGGGAAATCTCATTTTCTATTCAGTCTGCTGCTCTATTCAGAGTGGAAATGCCTCCTCATTAGGCAGACCATCCAAAGAACATCAAATCATCGCATATCAATTGGATTATGTTATCATCCAAATTGGATTCTTGTTTGGCAAAAAGCAAAGAGTGTGAGAGGTTTGACCCAGCGTGAAGCACAGCAAGTGGCAGAAACCAGATGGGATCTGAGTTTCTGAACGTTTCTGTCCGGACAGATGACTGATGGCTTCTCTTAATTACTCTCTGTCTCCGTCTCTGTGTCTCTCTTTGCATCTTTTGTCTCCTGCCTGACTGTTGACTTCTGAAGGTCTGCGTTTGCCCTTCAATCAGTCGCCTCTATTATCACTTTTTCATTAAAGTTGGGAAGGAGAAAAAAAAAAAAAAAAAACAGCTGAAAAGAACTCAAATGAAGCTCCGGCACCAGAAAGCAACTAAATTGGATTCATCATTATCGGAACAAAAACCTTCCAAGGACTGAGAAGTTAGAGTAGAATACAAAAGAGCATGCGGTCAGTTAAACAGACTCCCAACAAAAGCCAGACTTTGTCCCGCTGAAACAAAACGTTCATTTTCTGATGAATCTGATCTACATGCTCCTAAAAGGCTGCACAGTTGCAGCATGATGAATCCTCCATCAGGTGTTTTGTTCCCATAAACCAGCCTGCACAGCCCGCTGTCATTCACAGGGCGTCAAATACTGACGCTTTGGCACGAGACGTCCTTTAGCAGCAGCATGACAACAATGTAAAGCCATCCACGCCAATATCAAATGCTCAGAGAAGGTGTTGTAGTGACGTAGTTTAAAGAACGATAAGACACAAAGGGCAAGCGGGAGAAGAGGTGGATGGGTCAAACAAACATGAAGCATTTTCACTTTAAAAACCCCACTTATTTAAGCCCAACTGTGCTGTTTTACCTAAACCCAGAGGTGTCAAACTCAAATACACAGTGGGCCAAAAAACACACTAAGACCCACACACACACACACACACACATATATATGTGTGTATAATTAACTTTTTCATGTACAAACAAACTTAAGTTTTGCTTAACATTGAATCTGTAACAAGCAGATCTCTTGATCTCTTCTGCCACAATAAAACTAGACTTTACAGCAGCCTCACTTTGTGATTTGTCTTTTGTGAACATAGTCTGCTGTGAAACCAGACTTCTTTTCATCTCATATACGGTCTGATGCTTCTGGTTTACGTCCAGGTCCTTGTCCTTGTCGTGGCCTTTTGTTTCTTAGTGTCTTTTATGTCCTATTCTTTGGTTCCAGCCACGTTGTCTCCTCCCACCAGACAGACAGGTCTGTCCTTTACATGGTGAACTAATACTCTGCCTCCCACCTGTCTTCAGCGTTCCTGTTGTCCATCTTACGTTTGGCCCTTTTTGGGGAGAGGTGGCTTGACTGGGGGGGGGGGGGGGCTGCACCAAAGTTTATTATTTGAACATGAACAATTTTCACATTTTATTTATTTTCTCTTATTTTGAAGCCCTACTTTTATTATCATATCTGCAGTCATATGTATACAGTATGTTCACTTTTCTGTTACGGGACAATAAATATTGTCAAAAGTTTTTGAATCATACTGAATTCATTTCATTCGACAGTCAGGTATTGATTACATGCAGATGGTAATACGACTACTAGGCTACTTAAATATATATCATAGTTCATATCATAGTTTGACATTATGATCTTCTGGACCTTTGCTTCAAGAAATCTTCTCTAACTGGACCTCTTTAAATTTTAGTTGAATACCCCTGCTTTAAAGCTTCCTCCATCTTGGTCTATGTAGGATGCGTTCAGGCACAGTATTGAAAGTCGGTCACCTGCATTTTAGCAGCACTGAGAGTCCAACACACAATCAAATCCAAACAAGTGCAATTTATGAAGAACTGTATTTGTCTTTCATGTTGTTTTAAATGTCATTATTTTTTTTTTCACTATTCACATTATGTAAAGCACTTAAGATATTTGGTAAACATAACGTAGAAATGGAAAAACACAAGAAACTGTTTTTCAGCAGCAGCATCTTTAAGCTACACATTACAGTGAAAATAGTTGTTATTCTATCTGTATTTCTTATTTGTTACCATGTCTGTGTTTTTGCTTGTGATAATTTCTTGTATGTTTTTATGAAACTGCAGCAGCTGCAGACACAACAATATTCAGACTCCTCCAAACTGAACCTGCAGCCCAAACCGTCCAGCCTGAACTGGTGAGACTCCACTTAAATATTCATTCAAGAAGTCCCAGTGGGACCAGCTGGTCTCTGGGGCTTCAACCAGACAGGGAGGAGGAGGAGGAGGAGGAGGAGAGGATGAAGAGTGGTGGGAGAAGACAGGCACAGTCAGGGTGTTGGGAAAGGTACAACAGAGGAGAGGAGGATGGAGAGAACAAGTGGAGGAGGAAACAAAGGTGGAGGAAATCAACTCCCTTTTTTAAATGCACAAAAACAACACCTGAAACCTGGAGACAGAAGAGGAAGAGCGGGGTGATGGGGTCAGAAAGAGGGATGAAGAAAGGGGAGAGTTTTCAGTAAAGGGCAGGAGAAGGAAGAAAGGAGGTGAGGAAGGAGAGGAGCGATTAATTAACGAAGGGGTGAATGAAGGACAAAATATGAGATGGAAAAATAGACGGGGAGACGGAAAATAACTACAGTGTAAAAGGAGAAAGGGGAGGAAAGACGTGTAGGAGGTGAGTAAGAAACAATGTCCGATCCAGACCCCACGGACACACTGTAACCTACAGTACATCTGTAATATGAAGCTTGGCCTTTCAAATTAAGAGCAGAGTGAATGTAAGCTGACAGGTGGAGCAGAAGCAGGAAGCACTAATCCAGTTTCAGGTGTAGCTGCAGCAGCGTTAGCCTCATCTCTGAGTTAATCATTCAGGGAGATTCAATAAAAAGTGACCTGGGAAACCTCAGAGCTCTGACAAGACGCTTTATTTCATCTGTGTGTGTGTTCACCTCCTGAACTCTGGCTCCCCTTCAGTTTCACCTCCGCCCTGGTAGACCCCGTGGTAGACCCCGTGGTAGACCCGGTGGTAGACCCCGTGGTAGACCCCCTGGTAGACCCCGTGGTAGACCCCCTGGTAGACCCCGTGGTAGACCCCCTGGTAGACCCCCTGGTAGACCCTGTGGTAGACCCGGTGGTAGACCCCGTGGTAGACCCCGTGGTAGACCCGGTGGTAGACCTCGTGGTAGACCCCCTGGTAGACCCCGTGGTAGACCCTGTGGTAGACCCGGTGGTAGACCCCGTGGTAGACCCCGTGGTAGACCCGGTGGTAGACCTCGTGGTAGACCCCCTGGTAGACCCCGTGGTAGACCCGGTGGTAGACCCCGTGGTAGACCCCCTGGTAGACCCTGTGGTAGACCCCGTGGTAGACCCGGTGGTAGACCCCGTGGTAGACCCCCTGGTAGACCCCGTGGTAGACCCCGTGGTAGACCCCGTGGTAGACCCCCTGGTAGACCCCGTGGTAGACCCCGTGGTAGACCCCCTGGTAGACCCCCTGGTAGACCCCGCGGAGACCTTAACTGAGGCGTCTCGCTGGCAACAGATAAATATTCATGTTCTTAAATGAGCAACTAACTAAATCAGCAATCATCACTTTTGTTTTTTGATGCCTGCTTGTAACCACGTGCCCCACCTACCGAAGGACTGCACAGCGTTTTCATCCCATGTCAAACCGCCGCAGGACAGACGTGTTTTTAAAATACGTCTTTTATCCGACGGCTGTTAAGGATGTCATAATGTTTGCTGTCAAACTGAGCGCACGTGGGTCAAATGCAGGTTGATATTCCACCATCTTTGCTTCGTTACGCCCAACGGAAAAAAAGTCACTGCAAACTCTCACTAGCTTTGGTTGGAATATGATGGAAACGGCCACAAAGAAAAGGAAGAGCAGCTACAACAGACTGTGAAACTGCTTGAGAGTATTTACAAGCTGATGGAAGGAGATTCTCGTGCTGTTTGGTGAAATTTGAAAGATATTTTTGGATTTCACACAGGGGGATACGCCATGAAGCGACACAGTTCATGTACCGATCTGTGGATGCATTCAGGTATTAAAGCAGAGCGATAAGAGGCAGAACAGAAATCTTTATTAGACATTATTAATGTGTCCCACATTAGGTTTGCTGAGATCCGGTCACCCAGCTTGTATGTGTTATGGCTGTTAAGAATCCCTCATTTATATTGTGTAATACTGTAATATTTATTGGTTATGATGCTTTTATAAACAGTTGACCCTTGGTGGTTTATTTCAGCTGAATCTGTCATTGTCATTTAACTTCTATAGTTAGACAGAGTGTGATTATTTTCACTTTATTTTTGGTGTATGATATGATGAATACTGTGGGCCTACATACCTTACAGTGATTATCAGCTATATTGAGGTGTAAATTAGTTTCTATATTCTTTCATTGTGTCATTGTGCCTATATGGCCATTATGCAAATGCATCAATTCGACTGTTGGAGGGGAAGACCAACAAATCGACGCTATTTCCTGCTGACTGAAGGGCGCTTTTGTCATGAAAAAAACAAAAAAAAAAAACAAACATCAGAAACCATCTATTTGGTTTCCTAAATGTTATTCAATCAATGTGACAACACAGGCGTGTAGAATATGTATTTAGGAAAAGTCAAACACAGTGATGGAATAAATCAAATGTTGGATCCACAACGTTAAATGATGTGTTGTAGGTCTGCTCTGAGCTCTTGAACCTGCCATATGTGACACCTTCAGAGCTTTCTACATTCATATATCCTACATTCACACCAGGTTTAAATAGCCCTGCTTATTCTAGAGAAATAAAATGTGCACTACATCAATATTTGAAGCTGATAAACTGACTTGTAGCAAAGTTAACACTGGTTACAAATCCCTCAAAGCTTTTTTTAAATATTTGTAATTGTTCTCTATTATAATTTCATTCTTTCTCACCATTTTCAACCCTCTCTCACTGTATTTTTGTTTCTACTTTAAGACCCTAAAGCACTTTCTTAAATCATTTAGAAGTTTGCTGAATAAATAAATGTAATTATTTCTTGTCCTTGACGCTCTCCTCTTCTATTTCTCCTCATCCTGCCTCCACTTAGCTCTCCTTCCTTCCTTTATCCCTTTTTTACTCCTTCCCTCCTTCCTTCCTCTCCTCTGTGATGTCATCCTTATATTCCTCCTCTACTCCTCCCCTCCATCACCCTCTCTCTGTAGCGGTGGAGGAGGAGGAGGAGGAGGAGGAGGAGTGGATGATGATGGCAGAGGAGGTGGAGGAGGACGGACAGGCCGACACGCTGCCAGTCGGCACCCATTAGAGCGCCGCTCCATCTTGGTCCTGCAGATCAATGGGCGGTGTAATGAAAGCCAAGCGCTGCCTCTCTGTGACACACCGTGAGGAGAGGAGGGCGGGTAACAAGCAGCCAATGAGACGACAGCGTTGGCCAGATCCTGTGTATGAAGCTAATAATGCAGCTGATCGACGTGCGATGCTGATATTACTATACTAACCTGATACGCTACGGTCTGATCCATTTGAAGAACTAATCAATAAAACACTGCAGGAGCTGATTAACCTGAGCGGACTCTAATGAAACGCTCTGATCACATTCCAGACACACACATGCATATCATAATCCTCCTGTTTTAGTGGAGACGTGTATTTTTAGTCTCAGGATAGTTTAGTTTTAAGATATTACATTAAATGTAAAATGTTGTCGACTTTAACAGGAATCAGCCTCCAAAAATCAATCAAACCCTGGCTGGCAGTTTACAGAGAGTTTTATTTACTTCATTCAGCGGTGGAGGAAGAAATCAAACTATTTACTGGAGTAAAAATGGCTAAACCACAGTGGGGAAACACTTAATTAGAAGTAAAACATCTTGTACAGAGAACTGCCAGTAAAGTGCAGTTGCTTGGAGAGTGAAAGAAGGAAATAAAGAGAGTATTGTTCAACTTTAGACATTATCTGAAAGGTTCAAGAACATGTTTTCAAAGATCATCTCTGCATCACTTTATTGTTCATTCACAGGAAGTCAGCTTAGAGCAGAAATACATGTACAACAGAGGAAGTGCAGTACAGGAATACAGATAAACATAACCCAACACGTATACTTTCAGAAGTCTGCTACAGTCAAGACCCATTACTTCTGTCTGTGCTCTGAGACCTCAGCGGTTAAACATGCTTAGATGCAATGGATTTCCATCTGATCTACTGTATATCTATTTACACACTGCACCGCCCTAATCCCAAATTAGTCTTTCAGGATTTCATTAAGGATTACCTCTTCAGTACTTTCCTCCATATTGAGTTTAACTAACGTACATGAGTAAAGCTTTCTCTTGGGGGCAGCAGTAGCTCAGTCTGTAAGGACTTGGGTTAGGACGCGGACGTCACGGGTTCAAGACCCCCATGGACCAAGACCAACTGGTTGCTGGAGAGGTGCCAGTTTACCTCTTGGGCACTGCCGAGGTGCCCCTGAGCAAGGCACCAAACCCCAACTGCTCTGGGTGCTTGTCAGGAGCAGCCCCCTCACTCTGACATCTCTCCATTGATGCATGTATATGTACTGTGTGAACAACAGAGTGTAAAACTGAGTTTCCCCACTGTGGGACTAATAAAGGAATATCTTTCTTTCTTTTCTTTCTTTCTTCCATGTTCCCAGTGAAACATCACTCTCTACAACAATGGGTGCTGGAAACCCAGACAGACAGACCCACAATAAATCACAAATAGCTCCACAACTAGCAGGTCTATCTGCAGGATCCTGGTCTCTATGGATCGGTTAGACCTCAGAGGATTCATCCCCAGTGACAGTATGACATATAGCACTGTGACTGTTATTATGTCTGAGTAAACGGTGATGAACCAAAGGAAGCATTTACATTTTTATCCTCAGCTAAAATATTTTCTAGATTAGACAGAAGATAACACCATTATAACAATGATGCCATGAAGGGAGATGAACTGAGTTCATTCAGCAGCTCCTCGACTACAACTGAGCCACAGCAGACAGAAATAACACAAAGGTTTTAGTAGGACAGGACCAGGAGGACTCTCCATTCGGACACTTGGTGTGCCAAAAAATCCTCCTGATATCCACTACAGGAGACTATGTGTCCACAGAGGAGTCTTTGGCCATGACGCTGACCCTGTGGATCATCACAGTCTACCACTGCGCTCAGTAGAAAATCAATTAAAAACAGCTAATTTGTATAATTTTGACTCCAAATGGAGTCGTTTCATTACAATAATGAAATATGATCAAGTAAAACTTGGATAATAACAAATAATATTAATGACTGTAATTAACAAAAAGAATCCAAAGTCAAGCATAAACATTAGAATAAAAATGGTCAAAAATCTGATAAAGTGAAGATACAGTTTCTTGTGTGTTGATATTGTTACTAAAATACTAGACGTGTACTACTAGTGTTCAGGCCTCATCTGTTAGAAACTAATCAGAAAAAAAGACCACCGCAGTATTTTTACATTTAAAGGCAGTGTTTTAACATACAGCTCAGGTAAGAGGTTAAAATGTGAGAAGAGACTTTTATTGTGAAGCTTTCGTCTCTGACTTTCCATAAAACCCCAGCAGGTTGCAACCTGCTGCAGCGGCTGAATAGAGTAAGCTAAAGGTATTTTCTCAGTTGAGCTCTTCAAGTCTTTGACAAACATGAGTCATCAGTACAAAATATGAACCACGATAGAAAATATCTGATAAAAGGTCAAAGCCTGTGAACCTAAAAACACCAAGGTTGCTTTTCAGCTGTAAACATTTTATACAAGTTGTGACAAAATATGTGAGATTGAGCAGTTTGAAGTCTAAATGAGACCCAAATAAAACATCCCAGTAAAATCTGTCACTTCATTTTTAGTCCATATTGTGAGGCCTCAGACCCTCAGTTAGATTTCACAGGTTTCTGCTCAAGCATCAGTTTTTCAGAGAAGCTGAACCTTGAGATATTTCCACACAAACGACACAGAGAGACTTTATCCTGCAGAGGACCAAACGAGGACACTGCGATAGAAAACTTCTCGGACTCTGTCTGCAGATTCAACACCTTTCCGGTCTGAGCCATCCAGCAGCAGCAGCGGTTTAATTTTTCCCAACAGTTCCTGTGGGGACGGAGCAGCAGCAGTAAAGCAGGAAGGCCATAAAACCTGGGAAAGGACATTTCTGTAATTCACTGGAACGTTATGATTCCCAGCTGAGAGTCTGAGGAAGTTCTGTTTAACTGCCGGCTGCTGAGGTGTCTCTACTGTCTGATTTACTCTCATTCATTTATTCTGTTTGGTCTCTTAAATGTAAATCCAATAAATGAACAACGTTGATGAAACTCTGAACCTTCGCGACTGAGACACTGCAGCAATATTTAATCAATCGGATCTGGTACTTGCACTTAGATCTGTGACCAAGGAACTGCTGTGTGACTGAACTTCATCTACCGTCCCGATGCTCTTGTTGGACCATAATATCTGCAGGCACTTTCTCATAACCCTGTTGTGATTGTTCATTTATTGACACAGGTTGATTGTTAAAGTTAAAGAAAAAAATGATAAAAGAGAAAGTTTAGGTGCAATTGTGCAGATTTCCCAGATTTTTCACAACTATGTTGCTTCCTCAGAAGCAGCATGGAGGCAGCCGGAGCTGTATGTGGCGTCGAAGGAAAGGACAGGAAATCCCTCCCTGAGGGTTAGGGCACAAACTAAGCTGAATTATAAAACTTATGAGGCGTCAATGGGCTTTTCTCAGACCAGTCCCTACACCCTCCAACCTCCATCTGTAGCTTTGGGACAAACTCCCCTCTCTCCGCTGTCACAACGTTCAGACCTATTTTCTTGTTTCGTGCTGATGAATCTAGTACTTGGTTGGGCTGTGTGTTAAATCACTGCCTTTTAAAAACTTAAAATACTGTGATGGTCTTTTTTTATGAATTATTTCTCAGAGTCAAGGCCTTAACGCTAATAAAACACTTCAAGTGTATTTTGAAAGGCCAAGACTAGAAAGTTAATATGGAACACAAAGTAAAAGTAAGCTAGCGAGCAAAATGAGCTAGTCGAGTCAGTTTTATATTAAAAAAACATCTTATAACAAGTCTAAGAGGCCTTTACAATCTACAGCCCACTCTGTCCTCAGATGAGGAAGGACATGCAGAACCAAGAAAGATGAAAACACATAATTAAGTTAAAAAGTATAATATAGAGCAGTAAATATGGCAAAAACAAGTTTATCAAGTGTGCTGTTTGTATACATCTTTTAAACTTTAAATAACAGTATGCTTTCAGTTTAATTTAGTTTTTTTATGTACTTATCAGCAATATACTTATGTTGGCTCACACACACAAGTATACAGAAAAGTCTAAGTGTACTTGGCCAATACTTGTATTTGATCTTTGACCAAGATAAACTTAAGAAATTCTAGAGAAAGTTAGTACACTTGTAGTATAACAACTATTTAACTACTACTTTACTGACTATACTTTAAAGTGCACTTTCATAAAGTATTAAGTGAGCTTCAAGTACATACAAGTAAACTTGCAAAATAATAAAAACAAAACAAAAAAACCCCACTAAACTAGTAGTTTTATTTATTTATTTTCAATTATCAGTACAATACTTACACTTAAAGTGTACTTTTCTAAACTAAAAAGTGGGCTTATTTAGTCCCAAGAAGTATTGCAGTATACTTTCAAGTAAATAAAAGTATTAAATTATCTGTAAACTTATAGTCAAGTTGCAATACAAAATAAGACTTAAATGTAAACCAGATGTGTCCTCAAAGTTTACTGTATACTTTTATCAACTAAGAAGTTTGCCAGTTTATTAAAGCAATACGCTTTAATGAATACTACCAGTACATCCATATTACTATACTTTCTACATCGTTGTTAGTAGTGAGAGAGCGAGCGAGCTGATTGGAGGACGAACGGACAGGTGGTGGTTTACAGCGGCTCAACATTAGACTCATCACACACCTGTTGAGAAGACGTTTGAGCTGAGTCTTACCCGGCACACTGGTCTAATGGTACGCAGGAGTTTTAAACATCTTCCTCAAGTCACATTGGGTAAAAAGAATTAATCTTTCTATACAATATCCTCATCAGACTAATTGGAGGATCAAGATGTCTTTATGAGCTGCAGTTATTAACAGCGCTGTGTTCAACCTGCGTCTGTCTCCAAACCTTCGCTCCGCTGCAAACAGGCGGCGGCCGGCCTGTAATTTGCAGTGAGCTTAGTAAATCAAGCTGTTAAACGCTGTTTAAATGAGTCTGGATGTGACCCATCTGTCGAACAGACGCAGAGGAGCTGAATCCGACTGAACTCAGGGCCTCGGATGGATCTCACCTTCGTCTTCTCTAACAGCTCTTTCACTGCGTCTCTTTGAGTCCCACAAGCTAATGTTTATCCACATTTAGAGACACTCCACCTTCAAACTCAGCCACATTTATCCAGAATTACAGCTGCTGAGACAGATTCGACCTCACTGCTAGTGAATAGAGGTCACTCCAGTATTTTTCACTGCATCTTAAAGATTTATTGTGAGTGTAAATAATGAAAAGGGTGGAAGAAAAGTGGAGCAGAGATGTGACCTGTAACTTTCTAAAGCAGAAGAAAGTATTTTTTAGTTTTTATCTGTGCTGCAAAGCCAGCTAGTGTTTGTCTTTTCTTTTTAAATGAATCCAGTTTAGACGAGCCAGTGTGGCGCTTTGTTCAAGCTCATGTCCTGCGACTGTGATTTTCTTTTTCTTTTCCAGGTACTGCATTTACCAGCAGATAAAAAGACAACCTTCACTTTTGTGTGTGTGTGTGTGTGTGTGTGTGTGTGTGTGTGTGCGCGCCTCCTCTTCTTTCTTCTCTCCAGCAGCAGAGTGTCCTTGCAGAGCAGAGGACGACTCGCTGTTCATCTCCTCCATAAATCTTCAGGTACGACGGAGCTCAATTAGCAACGGCGACGCCACACTCCCAAATGTCATCGTCTTTGTTGCTGCCAGACAATTAGTGGCTATTAAATATCTTTTATTGTTGTTTGTGTGTGTGTGTGTGTGTGTGTGTGAGAGCCAATTCTCATTTAGCGTTCAAAGGCAAAAGTGGAGCTGGTGTCATTAAAGGAGCACTTCACCCCCAAAATGATCATTTGTATGTCAATTACTCGAAGAAAACGGTTTTTCTCACATGCCTCCACGGTGAACGGAGAATCCAAAAACATGGAGAAAAGTATTGATGAATTAAAGTAAAAACAGGGCTCAGTACAGTTTTAGTGGCGATGCATGTGTTTGGAAGTAGTGAACATACGACTGGATAAATGAGACTTGGATTATAATGTATGAGCTGTGTGAGTGTTTGTAAATGCATGTTTTGATAGAGTTTTATGTTAAACGCGGCACCAATTTACTTCAATTCATTAACACTTTTCTCCTTTGTACGCCATGCAAATGTCTGCATTTAGGTTCAGGAGAGAAAACCACTTAATTAAGTTTAAGCAAAACATCCTGGTTGATCTTAATACAAGTATGTAAAATAAGTAAAATATATATGGAAATCAAGTCAGCACAAACATCAATAAAAAAACATGACATTACATCATTACATGACTACAAAAAGCAAAACGCAGATCTCGACCACAGTCTGTTGAAAGTCTGGCGTTTCCTGGACCTGTCCACCTCCCCCTCCACCCACCGTAAGTCTTTTCTCTCCTTTTTATACCACGTCACTGACTCTTACTGGTGCGTTTACATTGCAGTCAGTACAGCATACATTGTGTACAAATAACATGCAGAAAACAAGAAAAACATACTCATTGCTTGCTAAATGCCTTGCACATTATCATGACATTCATACGCCTCTTCATGGACACAGGCTACATAATCACACTACAGACTGACCTCTAACCCGAACTGAGTAATGAGTCTGAGACAATATAGAGAAACCCTTTTACCTGCAGACAGGCAGCAGAAGGTATCTGCCCCCAGTCGACATGAATCCACTATAAACACTATAAAGACACAACTTTTAGGAAATTTAGATGAATATAGATGTGCAGCACCTTCTGTCGCTCGCCGGCTCGTCCATTTGTCTCCATTAGAGTCTGCAGAGAGAATTAAGCTGTGCATCTGTTGCAGGTCATGTCTGGATCTGTCAGCATCACTGCTCGCCTCAGCACAGCAGATGTATGGAGGACCATCAGTGACAAAACTACAAGAAACAGAGGCAGCTTCAGCTTGTTTAATAAGCAAACCACCATGAAGCTGAAAGTCGACTCATAAGGTGACACATTAACAGCAACATGGCCCACCAGCTTTTTTTTTTTTTTTTTTTTTACTTTTACAAGATGTTGCTCTACTGTGCAGACAACATTCAATGTGATCGATCAATGGATTAGCTTTCTGAGACCCTGCTCAGTCTTCCACCCACCTGTAAATCCCCTCTGATGCATCATCTTTGTTATACTTTGTCTGAGTTGACTAACATTTCTGACTGTATGCAGCTGATGCTGAGATGCTAACGTAGCTCCTCAGGGATGGTGGCTGTTATTTTACTCATTCTGACAATCTAACCGATGACAACACATCAGTCCAGGTTGTAAGGACTGTGGCTGCTGGTGGTGGTTGTTGTGAAAGCAGAACTCAGGTTGAGCACAATTAAAACTGGCCCCAGAGTCAGCGGCAACCAGCAGATTAATAATACTTTAATAAAATAATAAGGGCTGTTTCTGTGCTATGGCGGGCACGGACACCTGACTGATTATTTTTGTTCATATGTACAAGTAATTGCTGGGCAACATTTCTAAAATGTTAGATAAAAAAGGTAAATCAGAAATATTAGACACTGTTTAAAAGTGTCGGTTTCTTTAGGAGAGGCCAAACTACTGCTACTTCTACTACTTATAATAGAGGGAATCTGTGGATCCACAGTTTGATAAACTTCCTGCTGGAATCCAGTCAGGACATCCAGTTGACAGGTGGTTGATATTAGCTGGGAGATTATCTCCTCTGACTCCGTCACTGAAAGTTGGGGTTCAGTGTGGATGGGGATATTTGTGATCACAGGTGTGATATTGAGCCTGATGTTCTCTATTTTGTGCAAAAAATGGTGGAGAAATTATTCACATAACCCTTTGGATGCTTCTGAATCCTGACTGGGAGAGGAGGTTTACGACTGTTGATTGTCTGAAATAAAACTTCAGACAACTGCTAACAATAAGATGAGAAAAATAAGCTTTTACTGCTTGCTGGTAGGCCAACATCAAACTTCAGAGGAAATCAAGAGATACTTTCAGTTTGTCCTTCCTCCATTTTCTTTCCACTCTCCTGCATTGCGGCTTTAAGTCTCTGGTGTGGTCACTGAGCCAGGGGAGGGCACTGTGTTTGGCTTGTTTCAGCCTGATGGGGGTAATATCATGAAGGATATTCAGGCAAGTGTGACTGAAGTTGTTGAGTAGAGCACTGACAGGGAGACTCGTCATGTTGCAGGCAGAAATGGCTAAAAACATTTTGCAAAAGCTGCTGGCTGTTTTGGAGGTAAAATAGGTAGATAGGTACATACATACATACAGGTAGATGGCCTATGAGCAGAGAGTGGAAGCAACATATTAAAAGCCACGGCCTTGGGATCAGAAACATTAAAGTCCAATATTATTTAGAAAGACATCATAAGACTGCACAAGGTCAAGACTATGTCCCTTTTTATGAGTTGGATTTTTTACACACTGTTCAAAGTTAAAAGACTCACAGAGATTGAAAAAAATCATCAGTAAAATAGGATCTGGAACAATACACATATTAAAACCACCAAGGATGGATCATATTTGGCCATAATAGAAGCAAGAAACTCATATACATAACACTGATCACAGCTGGATGTTTAAGGTAAAACTGAGAAATTCAAAAGAGCGAAATGTATTAAGAGAGATGGGAACATTTGAAATAGTTTAAGATGAGAGCTAGCCCACCTCCACAGCCTGACAGCCTGGGTTGATTAAAACAGCAGTAATTAGGGGGATAGAGTATCCAGAAACCAAGTTTCTGTGATGAATAGAAAATCAATATTGTTACTCATAATAAATTCTTGGCAGATAAGACAGAGGATTACTGGTAGTTAGAGCGATGTTTTCATTGTTAATGAAAAAAGCTCCACGGAGGTGACGCCACTAACAGCCACAGCAGTCAGTACGCTGTCGGGCAGGTGAGACGATGGCTGAAATTCAGCAGACACTCGGAGTTGGACACACTCGACAGCCACTTGAACGCAACGCATGTCGTGAGTTACTTGAGTTGACAAACAAAGTAACAGGTTCCACTAAAATCAACAGACAAGTCTGAATTAAATCCAGTCCTCACTTGAACTATAAATTTCTTTTTTTTTTTTTTTTTTGAAAACAGAATATCTTACCTTAACCTCAACACTTGAAACAAAACTTTCTTATAATCTTTTCTTATGTTATTGGACAGAAAAATAACAACAACATTTGCGATATGTGCTGTTATTTCTCTTGAAATAAGATCATGAATGAACATTTGGTTTTCACAGGAGATATAGTTCACGTGGCCCTTACTTCCAGATCGATTACAGCTCGCCTCGCTGCTTGTTCAGTACGTTTGTCATCAATAAGCTTCTGTATGGATTTGTCAGATAGCTGTGGATGGATAGAGAGAGGAGGGAGAAAATGCTATGAACTCTGGGAAACGTGTCTCTTTGCTCAGCAGAGGCTGTCAGAGCAGAGAGAGAGAGAGTCGTTCTGCTTCGGCGACGGGAAAATGCCACCGAGCTGCTCCGCTTCCCCACTCATAAATACTCTCAAGGACCACGGCTTTACAACAAGTCAATAGCTTCTGTTAGCAACACACACACACACACACACACACACTCACAACCAGCAGTGTGCACATACACACAAATAAAAACACACATCAGCAAAATACGCAGATGCATGCTGTCAAAATATAAATCAACAATCACAGCACTACATAAACACAAGTGCCAGGCCAGCAAAAAAGGCTGCTGGGATAAATACGGAGGCCGGAGCTGACGGAGCGGGAGGTAAATCTGTCTGGAAGGAGGGGAGGAAGGAGGGATGGAGCGCAGATTAAAACACGAATCTTCATTTAAAAGAACTCTGTGTCTTCACAGTGATGGTGTAAGAAAGAAAGCTGCTGTCTGAAACTTTTCTCTCCCAACTCCCTTAAACGTCCCGTCAGCAGAAGAGACGCCGCCACTGGGCTCAAAGTACAACAATACTGGTACGAATGGGATCACATATAATCTACACCTCACATGGAGCATCTGTAGCTGCAAAAACAGATGAAAAGTGAATGCTGACGTCTATTAATTTAGCCTCACCTGCAGCAAGGCTTCAGGATGCCAAAGCTTGTTTATCAGAAGTAACAACCTAAAGCTTCGGTGAATAGTTTTGGCCCCTCCTCATGGCTCTGGTTTCAGGCTTTAAACAGTCTAGCCTGTGATGGGAGACTTTGACGAATCACCGGTCATTTCAGGGAAAGCGTTCCAATTGGCTGTGCTCCAGCTAGTGGGCGGTGCATAGTGTTTCCTCAACTGATCACAACATGGCTGCTGGGTCATAAACTCTCATTTTACAGCTAAACTGTAATGACGCGATGATTGTGAACACATCTGAGGAGAGAAATAACAGAATATTGATTCATAGTTTGACCGTTCGGTTGGAGTTCACGAGTGACGTGTTCTCATAGACGGCAGCTGGACGGCAGACTAGATCAGCTCTGACTGGCTGTCTCATGCACTACTGTAAGGATATAGTCACCGATACAATACATTTTTAATCATACTTGCTGCATTTCCACTCACTGCAGTTTTAAATTAATGATCCCACGCCAGCTCCCTTTTTAGTGACCCCTGCTCTCATATAGCCCCAGAAATATCACTCTGATCCATCAGTAAACTGGGAAACTAATACTCCATGACATGTGCTGATCACATTCCCGCTCCTCAGACAATCAACCCTTTGGATTGTAATGAATGAATATCCTTTTCTTTAGCACCACAATCACTCAGGACAAACCATCTCCGCAGATGGTGAGAATCTAACAATGGCTTAGTCATCCGTTTGGGATTCGTTTCTTAGACTTCTCTAATCCATCTCTTCTTTAAAAAATGTATTCAGAGTGGATGCATGGGTGCACAATTTGGTTATTTACATTTACAAAAACTCCAAATCACAGTTTAGTCTCAGAGGGCATTTAAATCTCTATAACATGATGACGAGAGGACAGAAGGAGTGAAACAACGACACAAAGGATGAGAGAAAATGTTATGCAGCAAAGCAAAAATAGTGTTTTTTTAAACGAACATTTGTTTCATACAAATTTCATACTCTTTTGTTTTTGGGAAGAAAAAAAAAAACTGATCCCAGCTGACATTGGGTGAAGGCGGGTTCACCCTGAACAGGTCGCCAGTCCATCACAGGACACATGGAGACAGACAACCATTCACACCTACGGGACATTATAGGCCATCAGTTAACCTGCATGTCTTTGGACATGCACGCACTCTAACACGGGGAGAACATGTAAACGCCACACAGAAGCCGGATTCGAACTTGCGACCCTCTTGCTGTGATGGGTGGTAACCACATATTATATTACATTATTGTACTAATTAATTTATGCACCTTAACCGCCCTGAGTATCAGTTAACGGGCGTCTCATAGCGTCGTCACATTAAGTCCCAGCTCCTGATTGATGGATACATGCGCTCACTGAGCCTCGAGGCTGACGTCCCTCTTATCAAATCCTCTGTCGCTCATTCAGGTAGCAGGATTCTCATTTTCAGTCTCTCAGGACGCGATTACACGTCTCAACTGTTTCTTTAAACTTTAGTGACTTATATATGTTGTTAACAGGATTTGATTGATTGATTTGAAGCGGATTGATTCAGATTCAGCCCTCGCTGTGTTGGGAGCTGATCCTGGGATTTGTTCCTGTGTTCTTGTGTTGTGGTAGTTTTTGTCTCTGTTGTTGTGCATGTTTAAAGATGATTAAATATTTGTGATCAATCAGCACAACGTCACGTCACCTTTGATGAAACTGCCGCTTGGTGGCAGTCGATTATCAGCTTCATCCCTCGTCACTGTCCTTCAGCTTGTCACCGGAAGCAGAGATGCGTCCGCCGAGGAACAAAGCGCCGTTGGTTCGATTCCCTCGTCCCCAGCTGATCGTCTTCATCACAGCATGGCCTCCATATTCACTTTATTTACAGATTGGTCTGTCCCAGTGGTGTGGAGGAGGGAGATGGTTGGATTTGAAGACAAAAGAGAAAAAGACAAACCACTGCCTGACTGAATTCTGGGCGGCTGTTATTTTTAGCCAAAAGCAGCCATAATTACCCGGGCAATGTCTAACAAAATTGTTCAGGCTCGGCTGGGCAATTAGGCCAGGCGGAGCAGCTAATGGAGAGAGAATTACACAGACCTTTCCCCCATTAGCCCCCATTTACAGCAGGAAATTTACTGGGAGTGTATGGACCAGCCGTGACTTCCAAACCAGATTACTGCTCTGAAACCACTCTCCCTCCCTCCCTCCCTCCTTCCCTCCTTTCATCCCTCTCTTCCTCATCTGCACACAATGCAAATCCATTCATACGCAATAAGAAGAAATCTAACAGGATAAAACCTGCTTCATCTTTAACAGTGTCGGCCCAACAGCTTCACTATCATTACAGAAACAGTCAGGGAATGAAGGGAAGGAAAATACATAGAAGATCACTGACAGTCTCTTAAATCTAGATAACTTTATGTTTCTTAGACATTTACAAAACATCAAATATTGTGATCTTTTTACGTGTGGACAGAAAAGTCAGAGCACACTGATGATTATGGCCAAACATCCTACAACAACTCTGTCTCTGAACTTTAGGACAACAAGCCAGCAGACCTGACAACGTGACGCGAGGTCTTACCGGCCGTCTCATATCGGCTCTTCTTAGCGTCTTAGCCCCAAAGATCCTTTAGTGTCTGTATGAGATGCACCAGGCTGGTCGCTAACTAATGTAAACCCATCCGTCGTTATTAGAGGCTCAGAGAAAGAGCTTCAGAGGTTTAAAGAGTAAAAGGTAAGAAGGACGGCCCTCACAAAACAGCACGACACTTCAAAATATTTCACAAAGGAAACTTAAGTACAGTTCAAGTATATTCCCAAGTATACTTCATGTAATAAGTACACAATGTCCTGGTAGTATACTATGTGTACTACTTCAGTGCTTCTTGGGAAAAATTTGGAGCACTTTTTAATTTACAAAAGTATACTTTATATAAACCTTACTTGTGAGAGTAGTAATCATTGAATACACAGCCAGTTTACATCCAAGTGGCATTCAGTACTGCAGCTATACTATGAACTATACTACAAGTGAACTTATAGGTATACTGTTTAGTGTAGTTACAAGATGGGAAGTCGTGAACACAACATACGTTGTGTTCAAGTCGTGAAGAACACCACTGCTAAACAACGGCAATATTAATGTTTCTGTCTGAGAATATCAACATTGTTTGACATATATGAGAAAATACAAGGGAAAAAACCTGCTCTTAAAAAGCCATTTCACTGGACCAGGCTGTATTATAACCTCCCAAAGCATCCAAACATCACATTTCTTTAATGCAAGCGGCTTCATGTGAACACAGTCTTATTCTCACCTCACCTCTGGATATTCATTTTCTGAAATCACTGAAATAATGTTGTATGCTGCCTTAACTGGAACTACAAGGACAAAAGTACACAAACTATATTTGTCAATAGAATAAACATTGTCATTGTGTTTGTAACATCCTACTGAACCAGTAACTTTAGCTGTCGGAAAGGTGGTCGTGTGAAAGGTTCAATATTTTTCTCTGAAATGTAGTGAAGTAAAATTATGAAGTAGTGGAAAATAGAGTTGCAGCGTGTGTGTGTGTGTGTGTGTGTGTGTGTGTTGTTATGGACAGCAAGTGTGTGTGTGTGTGTGTGTGTGTGTGTGTGTGTGTCAGGAGACTGGGTCAGTAGCTCCAGGCTGATACCTGTGGATCTACAGAGCTGCTGCATTAATTATGAGAAACGGTACAAGATGGAAAAATGCAGGCGAGGTGAGAAAGAGGCTGCTTCTCCACAGGTGGAGAGGATGAATATGAAACACCGGCACGTGTAATCTGACACACACACTGCATCCACCCTCCCTCCTTCTCCTCCTCCTTCTTCTTCTTCTCTTAGTTGTAGAAATTCACAGCTGAGGCTTAACAAAATATCAAACGCACAAAAGAAAGTATTAACAAGGCAAAAGTTCTTGATCCCTTTTTATAAGATGAAAAAAAAAGGAAAAAGGAAAAAGCAAAGCAGCAGAGGAGATTTCCATTCCGACATTAATTCCAGCGCTGGTGAATTTCCAATGTCGGCAGCCATTAAGGCCTGTCAAATCAAATGTGACACCGGGGGAAGGAGAGAGAAATATTCAAATCATCTTTCAAATCTTTTTCCAGAGCTGCCTCTCTGAGAGCTGTTGCTGCCGCTGCTGACAGCTCTGACAATTAATTTATGTCCTACAGATTATTCCATAAACCACTGCTGACCCCCCGAGGAAAGCTGCACGTGCAGCAGAGGCGGAGCCAGACCTTGTAAACATTCAGGGCTCAGCATCAAACCTGGTGAGCCCCCCCCTTTTACTCAAACCATTTCTTAACAGAATGATTTGGGGAAAAAAAAACATGATAGAAAGAAATAAATCACCCTGGAGAGCATGTGTCAAACTCAAGGCCCGCAGGCCAAATTAGGCCCGGCACCTCATTTTATGTGGCCTGTGAAGGTTTGGAAAGAATATATTATGCTTATCATACAATTCTTTACAAAAGTACGATGTCCTTAAACTACATGTCCCACAATGCATCTTGATTTTGTTACATGCGCACTGAAGCATCTCAGTATCACTGGTTTCCAGCAGCTCTAGCCGAGTGATGTGTCTACATGCAGATATATTGATGTACACGCATGTGTTTTTGTAATTCATTTTTTAAATAAGTTGTGCAATATTTTCATTTATTCTAGACCTCTGCTTTCAGAGTTAGTTATTAAAAAATAGTATTAAAACCAATAATAATCAAATGCAGAGGCAATATGATCAATAGTAGATATATTTATGTAGTCGTAAAATTACAACCGGCCCTTTGAGGGATGACACCCCTGCTGTAGAGCCTCCATCCTATTTTATATCTATTTCTTCTCCACTTGTCTGAAACCATAACACGAGAAATGTTGTGGATGATGAATTTTCAGTCTTTCACTTACCTTCAAGTTAATTTTTCCTTATTTTTCGTGTGTTCCCACGTTCAGTGTAAGTGTCCGGCTAGCTAGCTAATCGTCACCACTCCGCAGTGTGCTCATATGGCGGTTACAGCTGTTAACGCCATCTTGACCCACGGCGTCATGCATCCCACTGTCACCTGCTGGTCATCGCCATGTTGAGAGCCGTGTGGAGGCAATCCTTTCAATCCTCTGAATTTGAAATTTAGCACCTTTAACTCCAATATTCTTGATCAAAGGGACAATTCAGGTAATCTTGTTTAGTAAAGCGATGCAAAGCATGAACGGACCACGAAAATACAGCGTTAAAAGTCCCAACTTACATTTGTTACAAAGTCCATACAATCTTTTCAAAATAAACTTCCATTCTCAGGAAGCTACAAAGATCATGTTTTGAGTTAAAATAAGTACGAAAGTGCTGTTACCAAAGTATGGAAATTATGTTAACATTGACTTCTGGTTTCACACGGGACACAAAGAGCGGTCTCCTGGGTGAAAGTCCGGTGTTTCATATAAACTATGTGTTGCTCTTTATACTTCCTGAGCATGTGGATTAAATACAATGTGATTTTGTGGGTATATATGAATTACAGTGCACTACTTTTCGTAAGTATAGCGCGAAATGGTGTGCTCAAAGACAGGTGCACAGCAGGTACTTGTGGAGAGGGCGGTCCACTTTCCCTCCAAGAAAGACTTGTGAAATTACTGACTAGAGAGGACTCCATGTAGGGTGGGCATTGTCTGCCCTGTGTGGGGGGGCGTGCCACGGCTGGTCATTTGGTGACCAGGCTTGCTGGAGCACCTGTGGATATGCGGAGGCATCAGAAAGAAAAAAATGATCATAAATTATTTCTGAGCATGTTAGAGGTTGTGATAATCTCCCTGTCATGACACACTGACAGTTTGGGAACCCTGCGGAGAGTTTTAAATATGAATACAGTAGCTCAAATACACCGAGAGAGCAGAGGAAGTCTCTTTTTAAAGTTAAATCAAAGGTTCACAAGGCTTATACATGGATAACCACATGGAAATTACAGCAGTGCCATTCTCATCAAGCAAAATACAGGAAATAACTACCCACAAAATAAAAGCATAAAAAAACAATACAAAATGTATATATTCAATGATAAAACATTCATGTTTATGGACATGTTGAATTCTTCCTGTGGTCATAATGTGCTATCGGCGTTATAGTAACATTGATCTGAAACATAACAGATTTAATCCAGTCTCTGGAAAAATTTAACTTCAGATTTATATTTGCTTGAGGATCCAGAAATTAGCTGCTGACCATAAAACCTGATGTACACAGTTGTAATTGTTAAAGTCAATTTCTTGAATTTGCAAAGGACCACCTGGGAATTTCAAGGAATGCGATAAATGAAATTTGGACAGCTTGTCTTTGCTTCCACACATGACCCTCCTTCTCCTCCTCCTCTGACAGGAGTTAATTTTTGTCAGGTTTGTTTTTTGAGCTTCATTAACCGGTGCCAGATTAGTCCTCGGTGGGATGGCGGCTGGGGGACACGTGAGCGCTTCGCCTCCGACCTGCTGAGGTGCAAGCAATTAAGGAGCAGGAAGAAGGAGTCTGTCAAGAGTGCCAACGCAAAAGCTCAAGACGCCTAACCCACTTAAACGCTTTCAATTCTTTAATAAAGAAACTTCTGTAAACTGTCAAAATGATAATAGCCCGGGCCACCGCCGGTAATTGCAATTAGAGGAGGTAAAGTAGGATAGTGCTGCACACACACACCCCAACACACACAGGCATCCCTCATGAAAAACCATAACCTAGTTTTTTTTTTTTTCCTCTGACATCAGTGGAAAACAGGCCTTCAATGTGACCGAAAAAGTGTAAAAACGGTGTTAGAAAATGTCCAAAAATGCTTTTACTAAAGTATGTAAAGTACACAAGTATAAAGGGAGTTAACTGTCAATCTTACAGATACAACCCCTAATCAAAGTTTGTCTCAGAACACGTTAAGAACAATGTTCAATGGAGGAGGGGAAGAAAATAGAAGTCTAGAAGGAAACTAAGAAATAGTCAATAAAGAGGGAAACAAGAAAAGACGAAATGTAGAGATGGACCGAAAGGAACATCGAGGACGCAAGATAGGGAAATGAAATTAAAGGATACAGGGAAGGAAACAAGTAAAAATGGAGGATAGTAAGAAAGGCAAGGAGGAAACAAAGAAATGTAGAATGGTGAAGAGGGAAGGACTACGACCCAACCCAGTAATGGATGTAAAAATCGTGATGCCAAATCGGACCAGTGGCGTAAAGCGTCCTACTTCCGATGCCCTCACTTGGACCACACCCATCTGTGGACTCGGCCATCATTTTACACACCTGCAACGTCTTGTGACGAAGAGTAAAATGGCCCCTTGGACCACAGAAATCTTCCAACTTGATCTTCATTTTGATCTCAACTACACATTGTAAAGTTTCATGACAGCACAGCTGTGATGTTATCGCACTGATAAAATCTATCCACACATGGACAAATATCAGTGGCGCAGCAGCAGCAACATCCTGTAGGACGAGGATTAAAAACAGAAATATGAAACATAGTAAAGAAAAAAAAGGAAAGTAAGAAACTCCTCTTCAGTTCAATGCTCATACTGACTTTATGCAAAGTTTGTGTTCATGTTTTCATCACCTGACCACAGTAACTCTGGAAATCTAAATTCATCTGGATGAAACAAAGCTGATTATTACCCGACAGCAGCCATGTTTGTCTCATGTTGAATGTTAAACTCCAGCTGTCAGATAGTTTGTTCTGCAATCCTCCAAAGTTTGTAGCAGAATAACTCTGGCGTGCAGAACTGCAGGAGATGGAAAAATAAAACCATATTTATGTTGTCTCATAATTCATCATCTGCGTGTTAATTTGACATCATTGACTTCCTGCTTCACGTTCATCTCTCAGAGCAGCTCAGCTGGAGGATCCGTCTGAATCCTCTCACTTCACATTATCAAGTGCAGTCGACTTCCACATGTTAATGTAGCAGCAGTCAAATATTCCACATTCATATTCATACTCTATCTGATGGATGACAGCCAGCAGCTGCCTCCGCAGTACGGCGAGCCGAGGCGGAGGAAGGAACCGCCGTGTTTGATGTCTTATCAGCTGGTTGATATTGATCAGCTGATCGGCGTGGGTGTTTCTAGGTGTGATCCTCCACACATCTCCTCTGTTATCTCACAATCAATTTTAAATCTTTGTCCTTTTGAAACTTGACGTTGACACTCGGCGCCACACACATGCCAACCTGAAGACAGGAAGTCATCTGAACACGCTCGTTGTTGGAAACCTCGGTAAAGTGACCGAATCAGCCCCGAGGTTTGTTTGGCTTTTGTGTTTCATAAATTCAATGAGGCTTTTATTGCCTGATTCAATATGCGGCATAAAAGGCCACAAAGACAATAAATGAAGATGGAGTTTTATTTGCATCTCTTCCTGTGGGGCTAAATTTAAAGGATCAGTGAATCAAATCATTAAAATAAAACCCCCTCTCTGCCAAGCGTGAAGGAAGGAGTTAATTACTCAGATTTAGTGGTTTTGGGGCAATTTCAGTTTCCTATAGACGGTGGAACCAGAGCTCTTCTTCCGCACTGAAGGATCCATGGCTTGTTTGTGCATGGATTAACAGCAAAGGAAAGGCAAATCAAATAAAATTAAGTATTAATATGCAATATGCATAATTGACAAGCCATCGCTTGGAGTGCTGTTGAAAAACTTGCAACAAGGTAATAAAGTAAACAAGCAGAGGGATGAAATTCAGCTCACAGAGAATCCCCAACGCCTGAACAACAAGTCTGATGTAGCGAGCGGCTCTGTATTTTTATTTTTATTGAATTTATTGTCTGTGGTTATGAATATGTAAAGCTGCAGGGGTGAGATTTACCTGTTGACGGACTAAATTATCATCCGTGAATATAAATAAACTGTTGAACAATGGAAGTGCTGAGTATCCAGGTGTTGCATTTAGAGAATTCATACATCTGGACCAAACTTGCCAAACAGGCATTTTCATGATTTTACAAAAAAAAAAAAGGATGCAGGTTCTGGACCTGAACTCCGGGTTGACCAGATATCTTCACCCACATTCATTAATCCAACAGCAGGTGCTGAGGAGGACACATCCTGCAGACATGATGCTGCTGCTGAAGCTGCTGCCTCATACAGTATCTCAAACTCCAGCGCTGTCACCTGCACATTGAATGCACCATCACTCTTTAATCTTACCTGTAAACCTTTCACATTAGACATAATCATTTTATCTATTACTATTATAAAATCACTGATCTTAGCAGCTTTAAGCAGCCTGGTCTCCTCAATAAAGCTTTGTGGTCTTAACCCTCATCCTACCAGCATATTCAAGCATCTTTCAGCTCATTGTTTTAGTTTACAGCC
Source organism: Pterois miles (assembly GCA_947000775.1). Classification (NCBI taxonomy): domain Eukaryota; kingdom Metazoa; phylum Chordata; class Actinopteri; order Perciformes; family Scorpaenidae; genus Pterois; species Pterois miles. The sequence goes on from CAMQGK010000193.1 coordinate 2,544,890, forward strand.
TGTGACATTAAGTCTCACATCAACCCTTTTTTCCAAAAGCAGCAGCATCTGTTTTCTGCTATACTCTACCTGCTCAGCCTCAAACAGCAGACAGACGCAGTTAGACACAAGCTGCTGAGCATAGTGGAGCATTTTGGAGCTAAAGAGACAGATATTTCCTTAGAAGTTGATTAAAGCCAAAAACAGAGCTAAAGGAGAGTGTTGGATGTAGAATGGCTCTTTTGCACTTAAAGTAGATCCTAAATTCACCCTGAACAACCAGTAGGACCTGAAAGAAGCAGCAGGAGACCCGGAGGGTTCCTGGAAAAATTAGCCTCACATATAACAACTTGGTCAGATGTGTCAAACTATGATGCTCTATGTGGCCGTAGGCGAGAGTAAAGCAGCATGTCAAACCAGCAGTTTTATTTTAACTTATGTAACCTATTAAATACATATTTGTTATTTTGAAAGAGCGTCAGTTTTAACCACCAAGGTGACTTATCAATCAATCAATCAATCAATCAAAGTTTATTTGTATAGTGCTTTACAATAGCCGAAAGGCTCCCAAAGTGCAGTTTGTTCCACAGTCTGGGAGCAGGGAGGGGGGGAGGAGGGTCCCCCCACGGTTTCCCAGGGAAAGGGGAAAGTTAAAAGCTCAGAAAGGGAAGAGGGGGGAAGGGCGTTATTAAAAAAAAAAAAAAAAAAAAAAATTTAAAAAACAATTTAAAAAGGGAAGGGAGGGAGGGGGGGGGAGGAGGGGGCGGGGGGGAGGGGGTGCGGGTGGGGGGGGTTTTTAAAAAACGGGGGGGAGGAATTTGGGAGAGGTGGAGGAGAAAAAAATAAATCTGGGGGGGGGTGGGAGGAAAGGGGGGGGGGGGAGTCCAGATAGAGGGAGGGAAGGGGGGGTTCCCTTTCCGGGACCCCGAAAAAAAAAAAAGTCACCTCAAACAAAAAAGGGGAAGCTTGTTCTAGTGACAGAGCTAATCTGCTTATCGAATTTAACACCGCTGTCGAATGTTACCCCAAGATTTTTGACATGAGGTTTAAAAAGGGGGCCAGAGAACCAAAATGTGTTGTGACAGTGTTCATTCTCATTTTAAATAACAGTTGCCAGTTGACCTTTGAGTAAGTTTTCTCAGACTCAAACCGACGTCTAGTAAACTGGAGCATATTTCTGCTAGAAAACCACCTGGAGATTGTCCATATTTACGGGAGGGACAACATGCTGGCAGACGTCCACTCAGCAGACGGCTTGTAAGTGGTAAAATAATGCCAAATGTAAAGTGCTTATTGTAACTGGCTGACTAGTTATACATCCTTCTCGGGGGATGAGGGATGTTTTGTCCTGTGGAGAGTTTCTGTGGAATGAATCTTACTGAAACAGTCAACTACAAAAGGCCCTTCCTCCGGTCTTCTGTCTCTCAGCCAGTCTCCACAACACGTCTTTTTTTGTTTTACTTTCATACCGTGGTCCTACCTTTCCCTGTCAGTTTGTTTGCCATGTTTAACAGGTAGCTGGTAACAGCGGATCGTTAGGGCCAAGTGGGAACACCTGGGCCCAGATTTCCCGTCTATGAAGCCCTGGCTGTTTCTAGCAGCCTGCACCCGTCCCCTAATGCCAAGTTCACACTCTGACTTTTAGCCTGATTTTTCTGCTCGCACATCAAATGTCATACGTGAACTGCTCAAAGTTGCGAGCTGTCACCTCGCAGACATATTCCCGATATCTCACATGCTAAATATCTGGACTTGTTGGTGACTCCAACCACGAGCTACAGCCAATGAGAGCGTGAGACTCGGGTTGATGGGAAACCTGGACACACCAGTGCAGGGAACCTTGTGCTTTGTGAACATGTGCCAAGAAAAGTATCAGCAAAGTGTCTCTCGTATGGTATCATGTCATTTACTGTGCATTTCTTTCATGTTTGTGACAAATTATAGTTTGGAGACGTCATCGGGGACTCCTCCTGGGGAAAGATTAGTCAGTCATGTAGTGTGAAAATCACGACAACTTAAAGACTCTGTTTGATTTAATAAAGTTTTGATTGTCAGATATAACTATGTTGGGTCCAACAAGGATTTTTTTTTTTTTTTAATTTGTTTTGTGAAAGGATCATCTGTTATAAAACAACTAATTCTGCTAATCTTTTTCTTGAGTCTAATTCACCTAATTTTATCATGTTAAAAGATTGTGACAATAATGTTAAGAAACTTCCTGCAACAATGAAAATCGTCCTGAGAGCTTGAGGTAGAAAAGGAGGTCTGGAAGACTGAATGAGCATTCAGTCTGCATTTGTATGATAATGTTGGTGTTACAACTGGTTGGTGGTCTCAGCCTCTCCTCCCACTGTGCTTCACCTCCAGCCCTCTGCAGGCTCTTCCTCCTCCTCCTCCTCCTCCTCCTCCTCCTCACAGCTTCACTGAGACTCCATTAGCTCTGCTGTCCTCCTCCAGGCGGTGATAAGGGATTAGACGGCCTCAGAGGTCACTCTGCTTTCCTCTCTGAAGCTCTCTGAACGCCGTCGCCTGACCTGCTGCTGCTTCACACAGATGAACTGAACTAGGGGAACAAAGAGACTTCAGATACTCATCGTCTGAGTTCTGACCTGTCTACATCTACTCTATCTTCAGTAGGACTCATTTACTGAGTAGTCGGAGTAAATTAAGACTAACTGAGCTACAGCTCTGTTCATTGCAGCATGAAACTTGCTCCTGAGTATCATGACAGTCACAAGATAATACCTGAAGCAGTTTGATTTGTTCTGGAAACAGGTTAACTTTTCCATCTGTAGGGTCTGTGCCGGTGCTGCAGGGGGGTTTGCATGTCATTTGTACACCACACAACAAAACTTCAGTTACATTTGCAACTAATTTAATGCTGAAATAAAAAACAGTCACTTAGGTTTAGGAAAAATGTCAAAGTCCTTATTCAAGAAGCAGTTAATATGACATAAAAAAGCCAAGAACCACAGCAGAGGAGAAACAATGTATTTTACTGACATTTTAATTTTAACAATAAATGTTCAGTATCAGTACTTTCACCTGTGTGTTATTCAAACATGCATGATTTCTTACACTATGACCCACGTTAAGACCTTGTCAGCGGGCTTCCCGACATTTAAGAAGATACAATAATGATGCTGATGTGAAACCATGCTGCAGTAACACTAAAACACAAATGCCTCCAAGCCGGCTTGATTTAGTAACTGATGGAGGTGGCACTGCATGTGTGTGTGAATCTTACTTTAAAGGACATTGGCTAACCTGTGACAGTTAGGTTTAGGAAAAAAAATCTAGGTTTGTGTTAAAATAACACAGTGAGTGGCGTTACTTAAGTATGGAAGTAATGTGTATGTGACAAATAAATCAATGACATGAGACATGAATGCTGGTCCTGTTTTTTGACCCAACCATCCACACCGACCTCCTCTCTACACAACGTTAGTCACTCTTTATACTTCCTTCACGATTACGTCCTTTACACACATCCTGATTTTATGGAGTATATCCAGATAACAGCATTACTCTCTGCAGGTATAGTGACCAGCGGTGTATAAGACAGTCTGGATGAGTTGTGAATGAGAGCGTGGTGGCTTGAATGTGCTTCGCCACAAACTACTAAATGCTGAGGAGGAACTAACATCTATAAGCCACAACTTTGTAAAGATAATATATAAAAAATGATATTTCTGTATCTGGAGATTTTTGCAGTTAATGTGAAAATGTTGTGATATTTCATTCTGTTAAAGATGATAAACCTGCTGTGAGAGACTTCCCCTAAGCATCAGCCTCATGTGAAGAAGTTCCTGTCTTTGGTTGTGATGTACAGCGGAGCCACCTGCCACCCTCCGTCTCACCTCCACCCACCGCCCACCTCTCCCCAGTGAGACACCTCCACTCTGATGCAGCGTGGACGGATCTCTGAGCCGCGCTGGCGGTAAAGTAGGCATGTTAAATTTTGCATGGATTCCCTTTGAAGTGTCAGGAGATAAAAAGGGAAGCTCACCGTGATTTTGTGTGTTCATTGTGTGCCGAGGAGAAGAAGGAGAAGGAGAGGAGGCCAGTTACAGCTGGGCTGTAATTTAAAGCGAGTATAGAGTAGATAGAGCTGTAAAAAAATCCCTCTTTTGTTTTCGAATTCAGAAAGTTTTCAAGCAGAACTGTTAGATTTTCTTCACATCTTCACTGCCAGAAACATTAACCCGAGATCTCTGGAGAAAAGGTCCTCTAATACATCCTCGAGAGTGCCTTTTGCTTGGGTTGAGACACATTGTTTGTTTTGGTCTTTTCATGGGATTTGTTGGGAATAAGAAAAATGAAATACATAAATACACCACAAATTAAATGCAGACGACATTCTATGATAATTTTTTTCCGAACTAATGGGATCACATTTTTGGGCAAACTTTAAGGAAAAAAGGTTTTCCTTTTTAAAACAATTAGACTAGACTTGTTAATAAGTACATAATTTTGAAATAAAGTCCAAATTTGAGAAGAATTTGAAAGACTTATTATTTGCAGTGTAAAGATGGCGTGTCTGCATCTTAAGCCTCCATCCGTGATCATCGCTCGCTGCCTCTGAGATATTTCTGCAAGAAGAGGAAGTGACAACGACGTCAAAGGCCTCGAAGCAGAATGACACCCTGACACCCCCTCCCTAAAAAAATAGACCCCCCCCAACCAAACCTCCCCACCTGAACTCACCGAGGGTTTGCATTCAGTTGCTGGATCGTTAGCTGGGGTATTAGGCGTCTTGCCTTGGACTTGCATCATCGCCTCTCGTCTCAAAGTTTTGACGCGCCGTCTTTCCCCTCGTTTCCCCGTCTCGTTTTCTCTCTCTGGCATGTAGATTATTCTCATCAGCTTCCTTTGGAAGAAAACAAAAAGAACGATGGTGGGAGACGGAGCGAACGAACACTAGAGCCTGTTTTTATTCAAGTGCAAGGTGACCCTGGTGAAGATGCAATCATATAAGACGCCGTCACAAAGCTCCTTGACCCAAACACAGAGGATTATGGCTGAATTATACCTGAGAGCCTGAAAAGAATATATATATATATATATATATATATATATATATATATATATATATATATATATATATATATGTATATATATATATATATATATATATATATATATATATATATATATTTCTGCCAAGTGTCTGTGTTGGAAACAAAAAAAAAACAAGCTAATGACTGCTGGATGATGTAGCGCAGCTGTATATCAGCTCAGAGCAGCGGTCAAGGTCACACAGAGGTGGACTGACTCATAATGGGATCATATGATCAGTTACCCCTCCCACGCAGAAACATGTCACCAACATGGAAATACATTGTTCTGACCTGTTTTATCATCAACAGGACCTGAACGCCCCAGAACTAGACCCCAAACGCCAGCTCTGATCAAGACCAACACAATAACTTCTCTTCACTAGCGGCTAACACTGGAGCAGCCCTTCGGTATGAGTAGACGTCATCCACGGCAGAACGTCCTACTTAGATTTTATTTTTCCAACCACCGATGAGCCGAACAGAGCCGGAGTTTCTCTAGTGGCCTCTAGATTATTATTATTGGAGTGAAAATCCCCAACTTTCCCTTCCAATCAGTGCTCAAAGTGGACCAACACTTCTTCATTTTACTCCTTGGTGTAACGTGACTTTTTCTTGCGTTTTTCTTCACTTCTCTGGTCTCCCAATATCAGGTCCTCTGGGACATTCATAATGGCATTTCATAATCAGTCATTCATACTCAGACGAAGGCTGGGATATCTGTAAATAAGAAAATAACCATTTAACTCACTCTAATAACAGTGGCCCAAAATGAAGTCAAAATGAAGTCAAAAACCTTTGAATTATCTTGGAGGAGGACCCCAAAACCCAATATCTCCTAATATCATTTATTCACTGTATAAATTCAAAACGTGTCTCTTTATCCTGCTGCCTAATATCAACGAGCATCCTGGATGATACCTTACTATAGGCTACGTATAACACAGGAAAGCACTTTAACTATTAACACTGAACACAACACCTCAACGTCTATAATGTTGAAGCGTGTATGAATATTGCAGGATTATTATAGGCCTACTATAGGTGATGCATATGCAATAACACAGCTGATTATGACTGACACAGTATAATATGTTTAAAGAAATAATGAATTGTCACAAGAGATTGCTGATACAGGCTGATACTCACAGCAAGATGTGAATAGGAGAGTACTGACACTACACACATTATGTATTAGCTCTGTAAAACAAGCTCATTTAAGTTACAACTCATCAGTGGTCTTGCCTCTGTTTGTTACTTGGACATTACTGGATAATTCCTCCACGCTAGCATTTTAAAAATATCTAAATAAATCAATTTAAAAAGTCATTCTGTGGTTAAACAGCTCACAGTTCGCTCTCAGTAATTAACAGGCTGGTTTCCTTACTGTTGCTCTGCCTGTCAAGCTTCGCATTGTAGAACAGCACGTATGCAATTTACAATCACACAGAAACAATCTCACTGGCAGACTACAGCTTGAAACTCGATAGATCCCTGATTTACGACAGAAGGAGACAAAATCAGCCTCTCGTTCAGTTGTTGTCAGCTGAAATATCAGCTGCTGCTGGCAGATTCTACCTGAGGTACCTCAGCACGTTGCCAGGGAAAATACTGGCATTGGATGTTGCATTCAGTCACAGCAAGTGAAGCTAGTTTAGAGAGTGAAGAGAGACACACACCCAGGTGGGCGGGTCCAACAAACACAAGGCTTTCATCCAGCAGACCGCCGATCTGGTCCTGGGTCAACTTACAATCAGCTGTTCGTTTGTGTCCCATGTTCACAACGTTTAGTGTCGTTTTCACTGTGCAAACATAGTAGTTTAAGACCAACCATCCTAATCCTGACTCAAGTGGTTTTGTTGCCTGAGCCTAAGTGGTTTTGTTTAATTGACAACATTTAGCACGTCTGTTATATCCTGGAATCCGATCCAGTGTTTCCTGTTTTCTCTCCTGTGCTCGGTCCTACCGTGTGCCTGCCGTTCCCGTTCCCTTACCTGCCCCTCGCCTGCCTGCCTTCACCTCGTTACCATACCACGCCATGAAGACTCGCTCCTCTTCACCAGCCAGTGTCTCCTCCGCCATTCCCCTTCTGGACACCCATCTACCTGCGAACCACCACTTGCACGTTTCATTTTACATTTTATTGTAATAAACTCCTTATTTTTGAACCATCACAGACTTCGTGTTCTGCTTTTGGGTCCACCAGTTTGTGCTTAATCATAACAGTTTACTGTATCCGAAAAGTGATGCTGAGGGGTCTGAGAAAGCGCTAACTAAAGGCACTAACAAAACAGTTAGTTAACCATGTGCTCCTTGGCATTTGCAGTAACAGTAAATTACTACTGTAGGTAGTAAGGTTGAGAAAGCCGAAGCTCGACCATGGATGTATAATAACAACTGGATTCCAGACCCCAAGAAGCCACCAATGGGAATTTCTCACCAAAAAAGTTTTCAGTCTTCTGTTTAGTTCGGGCTACGCTACCCACCCACTGCTTAGCCCATACACTTAATATTGAGATAATGTCACAGATTTTAGATCACTTTTTATGGCTTGAAGAAAACTTTTTCAAATATACAACCTCCATGGATTAATTGTTCATAATATAAGAAGTCATAATCAACCTTAGAGGACAGTGTCAACAGTTACAAATGTCTTTTTTACAATGGTGGTCTATGAGGAAAACACTTTTGGGCCACACGGGGAATTTTCACAGCAATACTGCAAGTGGCCACTTGAGAAAAAAACTGGAAGCAAGGCTGAGTGGTGGCATATTGAGGTCTTATTAAACATCCATGAGCCTGACTGACCTGCTGGGCCTAGTTACAGTTGCTACACAATGATTGGACAATCAGTCAATTAACTAAGTTTGCTGAGTCATGACCTCCTTAGTTACTGTTACTGTTACTAGTCTGTGTGCATCTTAGAGCTGCACATGTGAACTTTACAGTGGTAACAGTGGCATTTTCCCACATGAAGGATGAATTTAGTTTCTGAAAGGTTGAAACAATTGAAATAATGACACAAGGAAAGAGCATCTGCTTCTCTTTTTAGATCTTACAGCTGAAATGACAACTAACCGGTGGAATCCATCACCTCCACCTACCTTATTTCATCTGTATGTGGTGAATGTAAACTGTCTCCGGCTGACCTGCACCGTTTCCCTGAACTCTGATATAGTGTTAGAAGCAATGCTAGATGAGATAGAGAGACATGCTAACATTAGCATGTTCAATCCTTTTCTTATAATCTTGTCCTTGTGTTTTTGGTGCCTAATAACACTGGCTGAGCTGAACAATTAAAGGTATACAGTAGGTATAGTACATACAACCCGTTTGCAGGAAAATGCGTATAAATGCCATGATAATGCCATGATATTGCAATGTAAACACATCCACGTCTAAATGCTTCGGTGAGAGCGATGGTACAATACATGTCCACAGCCTCCATCCTTTCCATGCTTCCCATTCATTGTCTATGTAAGGAGCGGTGAAATGCACTCTGGTAGCAGACGGCATTTGAGAGATGGAGCTGTCATGTCGGCCAATCCTTATTTGCATAAAGTTGAGATCTAATCTACTTTATGCAAATCACAGGCATCCGACGCAACTCGCCACCTCTGGAAACTCCTGAGAAACTTTTAAACTAGCTGTTGTCTATACAAAATAAAGACAGATTCAGCAACTATATGACTTATTTCTCACAAAATGGTTTCAGAAACACATTTTGGTGAAATATTTTTGTGAAACAAGAGAAGAAACTTTTCAAATGAGCCGCCGTGCTGGTTCAGGTATAAAAGCTGGGAACAGCAGCCGGCGATGGATAGTGTTGATGGATGCCCATCAAGCATCCACTGCTGTGATAAAACACGGACCATTAGTGACGCAGAATAAAAAGTGAGAAGGACCATTTATGGTGGGTGGGTTGGGAGGTGGATGGGTCCAACAAACAGCAGACTTTTCACCAGGAGACTGGTATTTGAGACCGTTGTTCACCAGCGTTTTGTTTTGTAAGTTCGTGAGGTGTTCTCCGTAGTTCGCAGCGGCAGACGGTGGAAATGATTGTTTGACAGTATATTGACATCATACCAGCAACATAAGCTCAGTTTCAAAGTTTAGACATCTGTAGAAAGAGACATGAAAAAAAGTAAAGATTTATTTTTAAATCAACACTTCCTGCTTTGATTTAAAAGTAAAACCCCTCAAGTGTATAATATTTTTTAAGTTTTCTCTGTCTAAAATAAATATAAATTACATGTATAATGAAGTGAAATGATCATTATGAAAGGTAAACTCTATCTAAAGAGAAATGGCTGACAGGAGAAATGCTGGTGAAATGCAGCTGGTGTGAACAACGATCAATCGTTCAGTAACGCAGCCGCCATGCGCTGCTGATGTTCCCAGTGTGTCCAACCGTGAGCCTCTTTTATGCTTCATCTGCGAGGTTCACGACCGGTTCTGTGCAGCCGGTTTTCACCTGTAGACGAACATCCAAATCTTTAACTATGGGGAAGCAGACGGCGTGAGGAGAAACCCAACGTGTCCTCCACCGTGTGGCTGTGCTTGCAACCGAAGCTTCAGTGAGAACAAAGCAGCGAATCAGAGAAGTAAAACGTGTTTGTTTCATGTTTCAGTTACAATCTAAAGCACAAACAAACACTTCTGCTCAACCCTGCAAGGTGCTGTATTGCCAGATCTTGAATGAAGGCAGCCAGCTTCGCCCTGTCCTCTCTGCTCAGTGTGTGGGTCATTAGTGATGATTGGGTGGGATTATTTTTCTATGAGTCTACACATTATGTTTTAGAAAAATGCTGCATATTGAACCTTAAGGACCAAGACAGCGCATTTTGTTGCTGCATTTCTCCGCCTGCCACCCAGGTCTTGACGCTATACAGCCATCTTTGAATGTCCTTTTGTGCTGCGACCATCGTTGACCGTGACGGGATCAAACCCATCAGCTGTGTTGTGTTGTTTACTCTGAATCTCGCTCAACCAGACATGAGTCGCAGCGTATTCAGTGTGTGTTGTGCTGTAAGAATTGGAGCGTCGCTGTAAGTCTGATTCTTGAACATTTATTGTAGTGGGAGAATAAAGTGGCTGTGATGGAGCGTTCTGGAGCCGGGTGAGATAAAGGTTTCCTTTGATATGATGACAGTCGTGACTCTGTGGCTGCAGTGCTGCTTTGGGTCGTGCGTCTGCTGGGAAAAGACTTCTCTTTAATATCATTTCTAAAGAAATCACTCGCAGCTCCCAGCGGCTTCGCATATTTTGAGCGCTCCGAGCAAAAAGCAGCAGAGGTTAAATATATTTCAACTTTTTTTAAATGAAGAGCGTTGCTCCTGGAAAGTGTTTCCAGCAGTCACTCAGTAACAACGGCAGCTGTGACCGCCGCCACCCTCAGCGCCGCCCGCTAGCGTCAGCTGACAGCGAGGGCCGTCAATGGAACATGACACCGCTGTGATTGACAGGCGACCGACATAGAGGACGTCCAGGTGGATTCGTACCTGCAACCTCTGTCACCCCCTGTCAGTCAGCTGAGGAGCAGCAAGTAGCTCACAATATCACTGTTATTTGAAGGCGCGTGATTATTTAGTGGAGCTTTAAGAGAAGCAGCTGACAGCTATTATATTATAATGTTTTTACACTACAGTTTTATCAACAGGCAGGTGTATTTTGTTTAAAATAGTTCTGATTGAAATGTGTCAACAGGTTTCTGTAATATAGAGTTCTTCAGATATATTTACATATATATTTTCGAGAGCCAGAAACACAATTTCATTCAACTTTACTAGGCCAACTTTAAACTCAAACATCACCAGAAACCTCCAGCGGTAAGGGGAATAATGTGTGGTCTGTCCTCTCCACCAGAGCAGATCATGTGACTCAGGTGTGTTTGGGGACACCTGGCTCGACCTGCTCATGGATTCATATTCTTCATGCACCTTAATTATCTATTTGTAATTTTGTCATCTTACAACTACTTTAAATCTGCAGCAGCTCAGCAGCCTAATCGACTGACTGTTATCTAGTAGGCTAGTCATGCTGTGATCCTGATTTTCAATAGAGCGGAGTAGCAATTAACGAGTACATGTTTTCAAATTAGCACCGTTATAACGTGTTAGTGTACAAACAACACACAAAGCACCTTAAATATTTTACAAGACATTTTGCAGAGATGAAGAGACGAGTTTGTCCGCTACTAGTTTGGGCTGATGGGAGATCTGTTCTTTACTTCAGCGAATCCCTTTCCTCCGTTAGCTCCACGCTGAGTCCAGCAGAAACTCCTGACTGGACAGAGAGAGAAAAATAAGAGTGAACAATCGGAGCTCAGCCTGACCGGAGGCAGCGAGACGGATCACAGCCAAACCAAACCAAACACCACGGGCTTGTACTGTATTTGAGTCCACAACTTCTTCAAAGATGTCTGATAAAAAATGGATGTTAAACTTTAAAGTGCTGAGGAACCTCTAAGACAGAGACACAGCGAGGTGTTTGATGTTAATTCTACTGTTAGTTTTTGAAAAGTGCTGGTGAGGTCTTTGAGAGGAGCCCCACACAGACCCATTAAAACAACTTTGAACTGCTAAATTGTTCTGAGCAACATGGCCGCAGGAAATCTTCTGCATTTGAAAGCCGCGTGAGCCTCAGCCGAGATAAACAGCGGCGATGTTAAATTCATGTCTAGTTTTACTTTGAAAGGGAACAGCATCAAAGGCACGAGGCAGAGCATCCCACAGCAGACAGAAAATTAATGTAGAGGAATGTCTCTCTAAGCATTTTGGTTTATAATAATTCAGAGCGAAAACAGTTTGCATCTGCAGCCCGAGCACCACGAGCCAAGAAGCATTTCCACAAAAGGTTTGCTTTCTGCTGAGCTGACAGATGGACACTGAAAGCTGCAGCTCAAGGAACAGATTCATCTTCGACTGTCACATTTTTCATGACTTTTAAGGCCATAATACACATTTTGTTAAACAAAATATGCCCAAATATTTACAATATATCTTAATCTGGTCAGTTTGCAGCACAGTGTTGGTGCAGAACCAACTTTGTTTGAATCTTTGGGGTGATACGTTTTTTAGGTAACTCAGTGGGGTTTTTTTAAAGTCGTAGATTTCTCTGAATCTACAAAGGAGAATTTAATAATTTAGGCACACCATCCTCTCCAGAAGATTAACTGCTTTGACTTTTAGCAGAGTTTCTTGTCTCGTATTTTAGTCTATTATTTATGCTTCCCTCCTCATTTATTTTTGTTCATATAGACATTGCCTTTATTTTGAAAAAGAAGACACCTAGGTGACAGGAAATGGGGAGAAAGAGAGGAGAAACCTTGTCTGCAGATCTGAATGTGGTGAATGTGTGTCGTTGTCGGCCACTGGGACGAACCAGCAGCAAGGCTCCAGCAGGGGGGGGGGCGCAAACTGGATGGAAAACATAAAGAGTCACGGTTCATATGATATCTTGCATTTATTCCTCCTTTTTTGTTTGTTTTCCTATGAATGTCCAGCAACATGTGTCATTTTCCACTTGATACCTGCACACAGTCTTTTCAAAATAAAGCACCATTTTTACAGGCAACAAAATTACTCAGTTAGGTTGAGGAAAAGATTGTCATTTAGTTTAAAAACAAACTCTGGTAGTGGCGTTATTTAAATACATAAGTTACAGGACAAATATATCAACACTGACTTCTGGTTTCACACCATGGATGCCTGGGCCAAATTCTGGCCAAATTTCCTGGGTCATGATTAAGTTGAATATGATACATATCAATTACAGGGCTCAAATCCGGCATGGGGTCCTTCTGTGTGGAGTACCCCCCCGTGTTAGTGTGGGTTTTCTCCAGGTTCACTGGCTTCCTCCCACAGTCCAATGGCATGCAGGTTAATTGATGACTAAATTGCCGTAGGTGTGAATGTGAGTGTGAATGGTTGTCTCTCTATGCGCCCTGTGACGGACTGGCAGTCTGTCCAGGGTGAGGCCTACTTTCGCCCGATGCCAGCTGGGATCGGCCCCAGCCCCCTGCGTGGTTGCAGATGGGTGGATATATGAATTACATTGCATTGCTTTACTTTTTGTAGGTATAACTACTAGCTGTGTACGAGAGCAGCCTGCTTAGAGTGACTTTAAATGTGTGCTTATTGCAGGTCTGTCAATCTATTTTTACATACATATAGTGTTCTGTTTTATTACGTTTATTTACTGCTGTATTGCTGATTGCATGTTTGCATCTCTTTGGTTCAAATAATAATAAAAACCACAACAAATAAACACAAAACTATATTAAAAGACCTGTGAATTGTAGATAATGGTTGTCCTGTTCATTTTGAAACTGTTATTTCCTGCTCAACTGCAAGCTGGAGGTCATTATATTTCTATTCAACTGCACAGAGAAAACAGGTCAGTGTCGTTTCTTAATTCTGTTGGCTGTATGCGTTGCTGTGTTTCTACAAGACTGCCAGAGAATTACTGCTGCCGCTCCTCCACAGACCCTCAGCCCACACAATGCATCCATTTAGACGTTTCTGCCACGGCCCCCTTTAATATTAATGATGGGGTGGGGGGGGGGGGCATGTAAAAACAAAAGCTGCATTATTCCGGAGGAAATTCATAACATGAAATATTTAACGATGTTTTATTTGACTGAAATGCTGAAAGAAAAGAAATATTCAGCACAAATGCACACACATGCTTTTTCCTCCCATGATTCCACTGGGGTCTCCTGCCATGCAGTCTTCTGGAGCGCTCTCCTTTCAGCCGGTGGCGCATGGCCCGTCTGTGATAAAGGGATGTGGAGTGCAAAAGAAAGAAAGAAAAAAGCTTTTAAAGTTGTATTTGGCATCCTGGTGCTCCCCAGTCAGCAGGCAGCAGACTTCTTATGAGATTAGACCTTTTTAGGCCGCCAGTCAGTCGACAGCTCCGTCTCTTCTGTCTCCGTCTCCGCTCAGGCTAAGTTTGGCCGCCCTGACCCCGCGGGGTTTCAGAGTGCCCGGTCCCTCTCGCTATCTGCCGCCGTCGCCGCCGCCGCCTCTCTGAAGGCCGGCCAAAATGGGCTCAGCAGTGGTGGAGTGGTAACTGAAGAAGAGGGTCAGTAGAAATAGTTGCTGCTTTAAAAACTCACCAAGAAAGACTCACAAAGACTTCAGGAAGATTGTGCAGTATATGCTGCTGGCTATGGAGACCAAACTAGAGCTAGAAGGAAAGTGAACATTGGACTTGATCAGGCGACGGATCAGTGTGCTAACATGTCACCTGGGTCTGAAATTACTGTTTTTTTCACTTCCTGTCACTATGGCAGACAAGTTATTATTATTTTTTTTGTCTGTCAGAAATTTTATCTGCCACTTTTGAAATCTATGTGCTAAATGAAGGAGTAACATTTTAGATCTGATGGCATTCAATGTTTGATGTATTTTACATTAAAAAATATGTATATGTATGTTATATTACAGTGTTACGGTGGCTTAAGGGGAGCCCTATTTTGTGGGAGAGGGAGGGTACTGTACACAGTACTGTACTGTACTTTGTCTATTGTCATCATGTGGTAGTTATTTGCATAAAAACCCAATTCAAATCATCCATCTGCTGATCCCAGCTGGCATTGGGTGAAGGCAGGGTTCACCCTGGACAGATCGCCAGTCCATCACAGGGCACATAGAGACAGACAACATGTGACCGTCTTGCTGTGAGGGGAGAGTACCAACCACTGCAGCCCTGTAATTCATATGCAGTGAAATTAGTTTGTGTGTATTCAGCTTAATCATGAACCAGGAAATAGCTGCAAACACAGCGTAGAGAGGAGGTCGGGGTGGAGGCGTAATTCAAGAAACACCAGAATGTGGTCCAGGCATTCAGGCAAACATAATTACTTTGATTAAAGAAAATCTTGGTATGTTGAATTTAAACAGCTCATAAATCCATCTCTAATATTGATGTTTGTATACATTTTGCTGTGAAAACATCTCTATTAAACAACTGGATTTATTCAAAATTCTCACCAAAAGCTCAATTTTACAAGATTATATTTGAACACATCATCATAATTTGAGAGAGAGAGTTTGATTGAGTCATCCCTCAGTTAACGTTGGTAGCTCTGCTATATAATCGGTCAGGACCGTGCTGCCCACTGGCTGCTTACCGCTGACTTTCCTAACAGTCATCCTGTTGATTCCAGCACAGATCTGTTGTTCACAGTTTGGGTTTATCCAAGAAGAAATAAAGCGCATCCCCTCAAGTTTAGCAGTACCTCAAGTTTTTTTCTTTCTTTATTCTCAATTTCCACAAAACATCTTCAGTATAATCTAAGCAGGAGTTGTCGAGGCAGCCTAGATGAGCTAATCACCATCCTCGGGTCCTGCAAGTGGGGGAGGAAAAAAGAAAAAGAAACCTTGTTATAGAAAGTCTTCTGGCAGAAACTAAAGCTCATTTAGGTTATTAGTTACCTCTGGTGTAAGTAATCTATACAGCAAACAGTGCAAGTAGCCTACAGGTAGTCCATTAGCACAGCACTGAGGGGGGAAGGGGAAGAGTTATGACCACTAACGGTGCACGTGGCAAAAAGTCCAACTGCAGCCGCTTGTGTGGTTTTGAATAATAAGTTTTTACTATAGAAAAAGAAAGAAAACAGAACCTACTTACATGTATCTAAATTCATCTTAATTTGCCCTGCTTTCAAAACCCTGCTATTTTTTAAAAATAATGATCTGCATTTTGAGAAAACTGCAGTTAAGATAAGGGTAAATTGCTGTAATTTCCTCAGAATATGAGGCCCTTTTAATAGTCAGAGTATCACTAAACTGGATGTAAAACACAAAGCTCAGCACTGCCTGGACCTGAGAGTTAATATCATTAAAACCTCGTTAACTCTGTGTTCGTCGTCGCTGCCTGCTGCTGTCTGTTTTTAGGCGCACAGCGGCGACGCTCTCCTCCCCATCCCGCCTCTCTCCGACCTCTCTGATTGGCTGGCCTTGCTTTGAAGCCTCTCCAATTAAATCCATTGTCCTGGCGGCGAGGGCACTCCCCCCTGTAGGTTAATTATGTCATTACCCGCTTGTTGGTGAGATTGTTTGATGAAATATGAGTGTAATAAAAATACATGGCCAAAGGCGATATTAAAATGAGGCCCAGAGCTCAGAGAGATCAGATCAGCTCCTCTGCGCCGTCAGCTTCATCATTCACATCACAAGGTGAATGTTTGCACTGATACAGGCAGGCAGGAACACAAATAAGATGCTCCGAGCGCTCAGACAGACAGAGTGGGACTGGAAGAGACCGCTCATTCATCCCAAAATGTTATTTCTATGCAAATGAAAGGGGCAGGAATTAGAGACAGGGAAGTGGAGATGGTCACGAGTCCCGCCCGTTGCCATGGGGACTGAAATCTTATATCATCAGAGTCAAGTGGGGCATGGAGCAGATGAGTAGAGAGCCAACGAGGGCAGAGGGAGAAATGGGGTAGTTTTAAAGGAAATAATCACTGTGAGGGCAGCCTGAACAAAAGCACCAAGAAGTTAATGAATGTGTTTGTCAGGTTAAACCGTCATCTGAGCTCACACTCTGTTTGGAGCTAAACCTACGAAAGGTAACGCACTGTAATTCCAGTGTTCATGTGCCGTGTCAAGTTGATGTTGATTTATTTGTCACGTCATGTAAGTAACGCCACTTATGGAGTTAACCACAAGCTTTTCCTAAACCTAACCAAGTAGTTTCATTGCTTAAACCTAACCAACTCGATCTTTCCCTAACCCCACATATGTAGCATTCTTGCCTAAATCTAAACAACTACAGGAAAAGCAGAAACAGCGGTGAACCAGCTCCAGACAAGCTCGTCTGTCTTCGGCCATCACGTGTCTGTCGGAGTAACTCGTCAGGTTGTTTGAATGCACACAACGTCACAACAGCAGTGAAGCAAACGCTACAACAGATCTATGTTTGTCTAGTCTATGATGAAGGACAAATGGGTGTAGAAGAGAGAAACTGATCGATACTATTGACGGCAGAATCGATCTTCAAAATGAGACGCAGGTGTTGGTGGTGTGTTATATTCAGATCAAGCCAACCACCTCTATAAAGAAGTTGTTTCCTGACAGAGACAGAAGTTTATTTTGAAAAGACTGTATACATGTGTAAACTGACACGTGTTTCTGGATGTTCCCGATCTGTCATCAGGTTATTTTATAGGCGTTATCAACACACACCTGCCCAAAGTGTGGAGGCTAGTCGGGCCTACTAACTAATATTTGGATCACAAGGCTGTTCTCACACATTTCCTTCAGTGAGCCAGTGTTCACCATAGATGTGGGTCATTAGGGCCCTACTATTAACTGTTGTTAAAGTGAAAGAGAAAAACGTGTTCTGACACGTAAAACTGAATGGAACAAGTTCTTCTTTAGGTTTAGGCAACAAACGCTTAAAATAACATTGGTTGGTTGGTTTCATACAGGATGTGAATCCTGGTCTCCTGTGGGAAAGTCCTATGTTTGTTTGACCCCTTTCACCTGCTCTGTGCTGCTGTCGTCTTATATAGTTTCTTTCACTGAGCCACCATCTGAATAGATGATAACACCTAATTTTGGACATAGCAGGGCCCTGCTGACCCACATCTACAGAGGTTATAGCCACTGATATTGCTTATTTAACAGCTGGATATTAGTAGGAATAACGATGAAAAAGGAGGAATCATTTTTTTGTCAGTCATACAAACCGTTGCATGAGAAAACATGTCAGAGCACAGCATAGGAGATTACATTGGATATTTGCTCTGTTTATTACAGCCATTTATTGTATAACATGGTACACATTTCACTGAATATACTGACTACGTCCCTGTTCCCTGGAGGATGAGGAGGTCGCAGCTTTAAACCAGCAGTTAATGTAAGTTGACACAAAAAAAAACTTGATTAGGTTTAGTTAAAAGTCAAAGTTTGTCTTAAAATATGTATGTTTGTTACGTTAGTGAAGTTACAGACATGAATTAAACAAAGTCAACACTGACATCTAGTTCCACACGGGTCCTGGGTGAAAGTCCGGTGTTTGTTTGACCCACCTACCACCTCATCCTCCTCTCTATGTGGATTTTGCATACTTGGTCAGTTAGTGATAAATCAAAAACGTTTTTCTTGAGTGATGAGTGCAGGATGCAGGATGCTGCATGTTTCTTTTTGTTCAACATTTCAGTCAAATTAAACAACAGTAAATATTTCATGTCATGAATTTCCTCTGGAATAATACGGCTTTTGTTTTTACATGCTTTTCTCCGCCATCATGTTTCAACCCACTTTGTTTGGATGAGCCAACATTTCTAGGTAAATGATACGGCTGTTTTATTGTACTGTGTATGTTGTTTGTACTCCACTGCACCACATCTGAATTTAAATCTCTTCCTCCACTGTTGGCAGGATCTGAGTGATTACCCTCAGACCTGTGTTGGATCCTCAGAGAGTCCAGCTGTGGCGCTGCTGCTCAGCGTTGTGTAACCGTTCGTAAGGCATCATCCACTCAGAGGAAAAGCCTTTTTCCCTTCTCACCTCTTCACCCGCATCCTCATCCTGGTGACATCAGCACATTCGCCAAGTATCTCTGTCAAACCGTTTGAACGCAGCTATTAAAATCATGAAACATTAACGGTGCTGAGAGCAATTACGTCTCTCCATAGCCAGAGGGCTTCGTTCATTTATTATGCATCTGTTGCATCCCCCCCTCACATCCGGCTTTCAAACTACGGGGCAGGTTAGAGCCCGAGTGTTGCCGGCTGAGATCTTGCCACTATTAAGAGAATTAAATCCAGCTAAGAGGGCCTCTCAGAGAGAACATAAATTCTCCATTATCTCCCCTTCTTGGTGGCCTCCTCCATCTCTCCTCTCCAGCGGCGGCAGAAGCTGATTTTTACTGCTGTGTTCTCATTTACCCTCAGAACTCGCCTGCTGGAGACTCTTAAAGCCCTGCAGGATAAAATAAGATCGGTTGAGCGAGCGCTTCACTCTCTTCTCTTCTTTTAATGTTTCGTTTGTGACAACAACAACAAAGCATTAACATAAAAGCCTGCTGTGACTGCAGAGGTTGATGATGCTGCAGCTACAGCGAGTGATATGCTGACAGATTGTATTTATTTCCTACGTTGTCTGTCTTTTATGGCTGTTGAACTGAAATCTCTCCATATTTTTATATGGGAGGATGGTTGATCTGTGTAAAGTGGCTTAAGCCCATGTATGATATGAATAATGTATTAAATATGCCTTCATGATGCATTATGTTTTATTACAACAATCACCTAAGCATAATCATCACTGTATGAGGTCAAATATAAAGAATGCCTTTAATTACTGCATGTGTTTTGTGCTAGAAGCTAAAAAGGCATTAAATGGTGTTATAATGGTTGAACAATGTGATTTTCCAGCATGCAGCATTGTGTTAATAGACCATTGACTGTTTTCTTCTTGTATACATTTGTACACCCCCCTTTTTTGTTTTACCGTGTTGTATCTTGCTCGTGCTTGTTTTTTACGGAAACTGACACTTCCTGGTTATCTCCTTTTCTGCTGTACGCCACAAATTTCCCCACTGTGGGACTAATAAAGGAATATCTTATTATGTTATCTTCTGTTATTATGCTCTTAACACCATGTTAAATGTATACAGGTTGGTCAGAGGCATAAAACACTGTGTACACAGAGTTGAAGCCATGACTACACAGTCATACATACAGTATTATGTCCTCTTTTTGTCACATTTAAAAAGCTGCACGTACACCTGGCTCTGTTTAATCAATCAAAGTCATTGTGAAAGTGGGTGCACATGTGCAAGTATAATTTTCACTCTCATGGTGACCCATGAATGCGCGTAGACACGCCCTTCACCATCAGTGTTGTACATTTTTCTGAGCTTGTCTAAGGGCTCGGACAGACTGCACGCATGAGGAGGGCGTGGCGGCTGCCTCACCAGTTGTTTTTCATTTCGGCGTCCGTGTTAACAGGTTAGAGCGTTCACACTGCCTGCGTGAGACACGCTGAGACGCAGCTACGTCGCTTCTAGAGATTCGAGCCGTACGCGGTTCACGGCAGCAGGGTTAGTGAAAGTGACCGTTTGACTGTATATTGACATGTTAGCCAAACAACTACACTTTCAATCCATCCTACAGTCTATCTCTGTAGGAAATATTACAGACATGAAAAAAGTTGTGATATATTTTTAAATCAACACTTCCTGCTTTCATTTCAAAATAAAACCCCTCAAACTTATTTTTCAGGGGGGCAGAACTCCTTTATTTGTTAACACAAGGCTTTTATTCTGAAATATGTGCAGGACAGTGTTGTAGGACTTGCAAGGCTCCATGAATGAATAGAGTACGGGATTTAAATTGTGGATTATTACTATTATTTACAAATTTAGCTTACATGTCTTGACCTTTCTCTGTCTAAAATAAATATAAATGGCATTTATAATGACATGATATGGTCACTATCAGAGTTTCTGTGTAGAACGAACAGCAGCAGCAGAAACGCAGGCAGTGTGAACAACAGGCGTGTGAATCACGCAGTCGAGAGGTAACACAGCCGCCACGCGCTCGTCAGGCGTACGGTCTGAACGAGGGATCACTACGGTTCAGCACCATGGACAGTGGTACTCCTCTCCTCGTACCAGTGTGTAGCAAATAGATGGATCTATTGACAGATATTGAATATAATATTGATAACTGTGGTCTGGTCTGCAACTTCCACTGCACATTAACTTGATATTATCAAAGCTAAACTAACTCTGTCTTCTGCTTTACTGGCCCACTTGTTGACCTCTTCACCACTGCTGTCTCGCTTGCTTCACTACTCGCTGCCCATGTAGACACACTCTACACACTGGCTCTGCTATCGTCCAAACGAGCGATGCTACTTGTACAACTGGCTCTAGAGAGGGCCATTTGCGTATTTACGTTGGACACCATGGTTCTCCAACACCGGAGGGGCTTCATTCTGCAGCCTCGCCACTAGATGCCTAGATCCAATGTGCTGCACCTATAAAGTAGTAATGATCTCCTGGTTGGAAGTAGACGTGCTGAAGGGTCGCTCAGAGATGTTCTCAATCTCTTTATCTCTTATTGTCTCTAAAGATGGCAGTTGTAGTACATAAGCATATTTGTTGAAGCTTATGTACTTGCTTTATTCTTTTAGCGTTGTGGTTGATTGCACATATTGTAAGTCTGAATAAAAGCTTCAGCTACATCACATTTATCTAATCTCTGTTTCAAAGCCGCCTCCTGATTCGAGTTGAATCAATCAATCAGTTTACTTGCTCCGCTGCAGGCCTCTGTGTGTAGTCTCTGGGAAGTACAATTCCACCTTAAAATGCAGCCTGCACACCTGGTGGACTGATGTGGCTGAAAAGCAGCTTCATATTTGATGTAAATATTTAAAATAAAAATCCACTCTTGAATCTGTAACAAACTCTTTGCAGTTCTTCTGCTCATCTTACAACCTCTCAGCAACAATGAAGTGCAATCATCGTCATTAGGTCGTAGCTATCTATAGCTCCTGTGTAATCATTAATTCATCACATGTAGCTGTAAACCATCAGTCATCATCATCAATAAACATCAGCTAATCAATGGTTTACTTTTTATAGCACTCATATCAGAAATATATTACAAAATGCTTCATGATGAAGAATAATATTAAAAGAACAAAGACAACAGGAACTAAAATAACATGAAAGATAATTATTTGAGACATTTTAAATGCACCTTCAGATCATCATGTAGACTGCAACACATCACATAAAGTGAAATTAGCAAACTCAACAAAGTCTGTTTTATCATTTGATTCATCCCACTCATGTTTCTGCTTTACTACATCACACTCAACATGCTCCACAAAACATTGTGCACAGTGGGGAAACTGCATATGTTTTTTTTTTTTTTTTTTTATTTTATTTTTTTTGCATACGCATAGTTTAGACGTCAGTTGGAGATGGATATAGGGCTTCGAGAAATCACGTTGTCAGAGGTCCATGATCCTCTTTGAGAAGTCCTGATATATGAAAAGGGCTGGGCAAATCTTTAATGTCTAAATAAGGTTTTCTTTTGCCAGAAGACCATCATAGTCTGTCATGAAAAATGGATTGAGTAATTATGAGCAACTGTAAAACATGACCCTTTAAAGTAATGTAATAGTCAAACTTACACCACTGCTAAGACATCATTATGCATTATTAAGACTTACAGCAACTTGTGGTACATTATGGATGGGCTGTAATGTCTTTTGCAGGTATCTATATATACAGTACACATTTAAAAGGATGTGGACACCCAACCCGCTCCCATTCCCAGGATGTCCGAGTCCGAGTGCCACAGCCGCACCAAGCCTTACAGTGTAAACCCATCCACAGCAACAGCAAACGCACCGAGAAAGTTCGCCAGCAAGTGTGGGGATGTAGTTTAAAGACCAGAAAGACGCAGATGAGGCGGGAGGGAGGGGAGGTGGATGGGCCCGGATTGTGTCCCGTGCATCACGGGACAGCTGTTCATTTGTGTCGTGTTCACAGCATTCAGTGTACAGATTTTTAGTTTTAAGCCCAACCATGTAATTATTTCCTAAACCTCACTATAGTGGTTTTGTTGGCTAATCCTACCGTGACGCCAAGGAGTGAGACAAAACAGTAGTACGTGATGAGTTGGGATCATGTACGACCAGATCTGTGCAGAGTATTCACACCAGCTAGCCAACAGTTAGCAGAGACCCACGCCCAAAAGAAAAGAAGAAACACACCTACTTTTAAACATTATGACAGGAGGGACATTCAAGTTATTTAAAGGGCGTAGCTTTAGGATGTACGTCACAGGGGTGTCTTACGTTAAGCAGAGCATGCACGGCTGCATTTAAACGAATTAAAATTTAAATTGTATGCATTTAAATGTAAACAGCTTAGTAGGAGTACTGTCTGTATCAGAAAAGTGTAAACGCAGTGCTGCAGTACAGATTTGCACTTTCAACTGTACCATCATTTCAGGAAATTTGGGCAAAACCAAAGGTCGACATGTTGCTGTTGATAATCTACACAACTCAGGTTCAAAATGTACAAATGTAGTAGTTTTAAGCTCAACTTTATTCTTTCCTAAACCGAAGTGTAGTGGTCGTGTTACAGAAAATAAAGTGACGCGACGGGGAGGCAGTGTGTGATGAGATGGGATGGGAACGTATTGGGACACAATAAACAGAGGCCATTATGGCTGCTCGTTA
Source organism: Pterois miles (assembly GCA_947000775.1). NCBI lineage: Eukaryota > Metazoa > Chordata > Actinopteri > Perciformes > Scorpaenidae > Pterois > Pterois miles. The sequence continues at coordinate 2,568,147 of CAMQGK010000193.1, forward strand.
ATTCTTCAGATGTCCACATAATTTACATCATGCAGTGTGTTTATTTATATGTACAGTACATGTATCAGTCAAATCAGTCAAATGATAACAAGGTGATGCTCTGGAGGTTTGAGGCCTGCCGGTGGCAGACGGCAGGAGGCTTTTTTTTCTAGGAAGTGATAATTGATTAATTTCCTCTTTTTACCCCCCCCCCCCCCCCGCAGGCCTGTATGAGCTCTAATGTGATATGAGAACAGATGAAGCAACCAGTGCTGCTGCAGATGGAGACAGAGCTGGGCTGTTTAAGGCGATTATGTTGGAAGTGAATTTCTTTTCCTCTCTCTCTCTCTCTCTCTCTCTCTCTCTCTCTCTCTCTCTCTCTCTCTCTCTCATAACCTCTGTCGTCAGCTGGCTAAGCCAGACATCCAGGCAGTCGACGGGGGGAGACGAGAGGTTACAGGAAACACGAAGGGGCACAATGCTGATGATTAAGGATCAGCTGATTAGGCACTTGCTGTGTAATCTTAAATAAAAAAAGGATATGAAATCACTTGCTTTACAGCCGTGGAAGTGATTTTCCTCACAATGGGGGCTACCTTCTGCTAATCAGCTTTGTGCCACAGAAAAGCCACTGAATATATTTGGCCCTTTGTACTGTGGTGATAATGTGAGCGAGGCGAAGCTCAGGATCCTTTGAATGCAACCCTCCCTCCTCTCTCTCCCTCCTCAGTTAGCAGCTTCCTCAACAATTTCTCCAGTTTTTTTTTCCTCTTTCTGCAGCAGAGGAAACTCCTGCTTTTAATTTGTCCAGGGGTTATTTGACTGCGAGGTGTGCTGGAGAGGATTGATCGAGTCAAATCAAGACTATTGACTCGCCCCGTGCCAAAACACATTCATTCACCACCGCTGCTGACTCCTTCCTTCCTCTGCCAGGCAGCAGACACTAACTGACACATCAGAAGGAGGAGGAGCACCGACAATTAATGAACTGTTGGGCAGTTCAGATGATCTACGCTGCCGACCTGGCCGGGGCCAAAGACCATATCGTTGCTGTCGAGCCAAGGACTGAGTCCTGGCTGCAGAGTTTCTCTCATATAGAATTTATTTGTACCTGTGATGGACGCCCAGATCCTCAAGTAAAGTAGTAGAGCAACAGTGGAAGAAAAAGGAAAGTTATGGATTGAAAGTTTAAATTAAAGCCATAAAAAGTCCACTTTAAAAGCACTATAGTGAAGTAAAGTAATTCTGTTGTTGGTGGTCTTTTTTCAGGGGGATTTTCATGCTTTCAGAGTTGTTGAGGAGAAAAAGAAAGAAAGGAAAAGAAGAAAGAAGAATGAGTGACGGCAGAAGGCCGCAGAGGAAACATGCTTTCAGGGATGCGGTACACTGTAACTCTTTAAATCAGAATAAATAATGAAAAACATCCTGTGAGGAGGGAGATGACACAGATGGTGCAGTTGCAGCTGTGATAAACTCTCCCAGCATGCATCTGTTCTGTGTAAACTTTATCGCTGCTGCTGAGCAGAGCAGCAACAAGCACTCGCTGTTCCATCCTACAAAACCTCGTGCTGTGTGGTACAGTAAAGCTTTATTCAGACCAGCAGAACTTTATTTAAAATGATAGTGATAGAGTTTACAAAGTTAACGAAGAAACGGTTCTTTGGGGAAATTTGGCGCATAACTGTGTCCATAACAACATGGAGTAAACATCAGACAGCTTCAATAAACTGATTATATGCCAGGCTGTTTTCATGCACTGTTCATAGCTATACCCAATGAACTGTAAATCCTTTATATCCCATGGAACCAATTTGAGGGTAATTAACATAATTTCAAACAGAAAATATAAAGAGCAGCAAACACTGCGTAGGGAGGGTGGATGGGTTGGTCAAATACCGGACTTTCGCCAGGAGACTGACGGTCATGTTCGGGTGAAACCAGAAGTCAGCGTTGATTTATTTATCATGCAGCTGATGTAGTTAACTAACACCGCATATGAAGCTTATGTGGAAGTTCAGTCTTTTTCTAGTGCTTAAACCTGGAAGGACTGCATGTAACATGGAAAGAGACATGTGTCGCTGAACATTCATAGGCACTAAAAATGAAGGATAACTTTTTGTAAGATATCATACAGATAGGATATGTTGAAAAGAAACACAGGATGATATAAAAAGACACATGAACAGGATTTATTCCAGTGCTGACAACAGTCACGAGCTGAAGGGAGAAGCATCTCCATAAGAAGACCCTGAGACGGGCACAACATTCATTAAAGAGTATACCCACCTCCCAAGACAACACAGCAATGTGAAATATGAAACAGAAAACAACAGAAAAGATGTGCGGCAGAACTAGTGTTAATGAGTAAACAGAGGAGCTACAAATGAGCCCGATCTGTAGTGAGATTAATTCACACAAACAAACCACATATTTTGCTGCATTAAAGCAACAAGCAACAAAAAATCAGTGGTGTGTCACTTTCTTTTTGAGGTTGCATGCAAGTATGATATTGTCCTAAATCAGAAGTCAACATTAGTTCATTATTTCAGAACCTCAAATTACAGTTTTCTCACAAGGCTTTACTAAAATCCCTCCTCTCTATCTTTACAGTTAAAACAGTGTCATTAAAAACCTGTCTCTGGAGAAATAATTATATGTGGGTCGTTTTTGCCTGCAGGCTGAACGTAGCGTAGCTGGAGTTAGTAGAACTGATGAGAACAGTATCTTATCTCCTCTTGTTCAGCGTGTCCAGCTGCTCTGTGCAGGTTTCAGTAAAGTTGTTCTGTCCGAAGCTGAAGTATCGCAGCTCCGCTGTGCTGCTGCAGGAACACGTCTTTCTGCTCGCTCATTAGGACATTGGCACACAAGAAGCCCTTGGGCCTCTGGGTAATGAAGGACCCCACAGACTTGTGGGTAATTGGGCAGCTAGAGTGGAGTACAGGTGAACGCTGGCTTGTCTGAGAGTTCTGGTTGGCCAATCAGCTGGCGCCGCCGCTTTAGCCAAGTGAACAGCGGGCAGTGGGCCTCCAGGGAGCGAGAAGTGTGCGAGAACGCTGCAGGAAAGTTTTTGAAAGCAGTGATGCCCGACTGCTGCAAATAAAAAAGTATCCATACCTGTCCTGTTTACTGCTGCTTTTTTCTTTAGCTAAACGCCCTTGTGCTTCACTCCCATAACAATAGGAAGCAGGAAAGTCTTACAGATGGTTGTTTTGTGAGAGAACAAGACTGACAGTGTTGCTGCTGCTGCTGCTGCTGCTGCTTTGGTCGCAAGCCAGCTACTGAAGTTGTTGTGGAAAGCCATAGCTGGCTAGCGCCACAGTTTGTTTAGCCTCGAGGGAACAGGCAGGGGTGAAACCAACCAGGAGCGCTCTGGGACTGAATACTCAATTAAGGCAGACTTGTCTAAAGAAATTGCTGCAGAGATCCCAACTGCTGACAAACTGGCCTCCCCACAGTGACAGCTTAATCATAGTTGTGCAGAAACTGTCCAACACTCTGGGTTGGTTCGGTCACGGATTTGGAGAGAGAGAGAGGGAGCTGTGGCGTGCTGGGAGTTGGTTGTGATTTGTCATCCTGCTGCTGCCAGTGTTTGGAGCTCGCTCTAATGACCACGCGAGCCCCGTGACAGCGGCCCCCGTTTGAGCCGGGGCCGGGGATCCATCATTCTCTTCTTTGTGGCTCATTGGCTCGCTGCCCCCATCCAGGACAAACTCCCCCACTGCCGCCACTCCCGCCGAGAGGAGCAAATAAACGTGACAGCAGGTTTACGGGAGGCCAGGTCGCCCGGGAGGAGAGCTGACGGTAACGGACAACACAGAGCCTCGGGTGCAGTTTGTCTCCGCGCGACACCTGCAGCTGCAGCACAGTGATGGTTTGATGTCCCACTTAGAGCCTCCGTCACCTCCGTCACCTGATCTACTGAAGGGCTTTCTACCACTCAGCTGCTCAGGTTAAACATATGATCAGCTGACGCCTGCAGCAAGTCAAGCCTGTTTGTACTCATGATGCACAATCACAAATTACAGTTACATTGTAGTACATTCACAAAAGTCCAATATGCATATAAAATATAGATGTTAATGCATAAGACACAATACACACAATACTTTCAGATGATAAGTATATGGACAGATATATTAAAACAGCCACCAACTTGCACCATTCTTCTGCTGTATTGGGTGACCTTCAGATGATGAAGAATAAAGGTTTTAAAAGCATGCAAGGAGATGCAGTAAGATTTTCTTTTTCCTGTTTTCTGTCAGACTCAGCGAGAGCAGCAAGCACAAAAGCTCTTTACTCACTTCAGTACAGCTCAGACGGTAGACGGCAACACACATCGCTTTAGTGGACGAGAGCAGGACGGTAAAATTAGCTGAGGCCGACAGAGAATACTGCCGTCCTCTGTGACTGAGTTAAAGTAACTCCCTCAAACAAGGAGGAAGTGTTTTAAGTTTGCAATACCATGTTAAGAGAAAACTGTATTTTATAGCTTCATGCATATCTAGAACAACTACATAAACATAATAGAAATAATGCATTCATCCCTCAGCCGATCCCAGCTGACATTGGGTGAAGGCAGGTCAACCCTGAACAGGTCGACTATCACAGGGCTGACTCATAGAGACAGACAACCATTCACACTCACATTCACATCTATGGGACATTTAGAGTTATCGGTTATTCTGCATGTCTTTGGACTGTGGGAGGAAACTGGAGAACTCAGAGAAAACCCACACTGACGTGGGGAGAACATGCAAACACTACACAGAAGAGCCCAAAGCCGGGTTAGATCCTGCGACCCTCCTGCCGTGAGGCATCCTAGACACAAATTATTTACACTTAATCTATTTTAATCCATCACTATAGCAACACACAGTATATGGTTATGCATATATAGTTTTGCCCTCAAACTAGGCAGCGCTGATCAGATATGAATTAATATTCTGTTACTGAAATGATTATTTCTCACTTCAGATGTGTCCAGATTCATCTTGTAGTTACTGTTTAGCTGTAAAATAAAAAAAAAAAAAAATGTGACCCAGCAGCCATGTTGAGATCAGTTGAGGAAGCACCACCCACCAGCCTGAGCACAGCCAATAGGAACACTCTGCCGCTCTGAAATGACCTGTGATTGGTCAAAGTCCCATCATGGGCTAGATCTTTATAATCCTGAAAACAGAGCAACGAGGAGGTGCAGAAGTCCAGTTTTCTCCCAGACACTGAGAACTGCAATATGCCAAAAGATTATTATGGATTTTTGCTTAACGATGCCAAAAATATTCTAACCACTGAAGCTAACTGCTATGGGTAGTTATGGGTTTACACTGTAGTTAATTGTAGTAATAATAACAATAATAATAATAATAATTATTATTATTATTATTATTTGTATAGCACCTTTCTAAACATAGTTACAAAGTGTTTGCACAGATAAAATACAATACAGACAAAATGAAAACAATAAAACAACAAAAGAGAGAGAGACAACACATAACCCAGAGGAGGACAATATGTTTGTTTCTTGGACGGGATGAAAGTGAAAGATAATTTCCCTTCGGGGATTAATAAAAGTTCATCTATCTATCTATCTGTCTATCTATCTATCTATCTATCTATCTATCTATCTAATACAGGGTGTCTGTTGTCTCACTGGGCCAAATATTTCTTTATAAAAATGGGGTTTTAAAAGAGATTTAAAGTTGGTTAATGAGCTAGCTAACCTAATAGCTAGCTTAACAGACGTTAAGTTGGATGTGTCTCCTACTGGTGCTGAAAGGTGCCTCGTGCACCGATACACTGACCTGTGAATGAGAATCAGCTGTATCCACCTACCGTCTGTGTGATTCTTATTTATTTAACCAGGTGACAGAAACTCATTGGGATTAAAATCTCTTTTCCCAGAGTGACCTGGCCAATCAGACACATACAACCGTCACACACCACGAGTGAACCAGCAGGATATGCAGTTTGTATGTAACACAAAACAGCTATAACACACAAACAGGCCAATGTCAGAACTATCGACCTATAGAGACACTTTCTACATCCTTTAAAATGGACTTAGATCCCCGTACAGTAGTAATCAGCTCTGACAGTCTCAGGTCCTTCTGTTCATTCGACGGAGAAGCAGCAGCATATTTAAAAGCTTTCTAACCTTTGGGATCAACATCGTCTCCAACATGTCGGATGGACAGACAACCCACAAATGTAATGCTGTGAAATGGTTCCCTGCTCTTTTTCTCTGAAGGTTTCATTTAAATGTATATTGTTGTTCATAATGGTAACTAAGGTGACATTGTGGAAACCATGGACTCATCCAGGAAGACTAGAATAAAACAACCTGCTTTAAAAGGTCTTGAACGAGATGGACAGTTTGTGTTCATTTGATGCGTTGCCTTCCCTCATCCCTCTCTTCTGTGTGTGTTGCTTCTGTGGGAGATAATTATTCTGCCATTTCAGCCACTCTGTCTGTCCAAAAAGAGATTTTCATCTCAAGAGACCATCATGGATGAATAAAAGGTCAAAAGTGACCAAAAACCATTCATGTGAGGCCAGATGGCAGGATTATCCTCATGTGCTGAGATTTCCACCATCTGAAAGCAAAGTGAAGGATTGTGGGAGAGAAGCTGTAAATATGACGAGGTAATTCCTGAGAAAGCAAAAAATGATAAGTTACCACAGAGAGAGAGAAAGAGATGGAGTGGCTAACAAAGCAGTAAAATATGGACAATGAGGAGGACCTGGTGAGCTGCGCCACATCCAGATATGCATGAGGCATAAATCAATATTTATTGCACATAAAGGAGCAATTTTTCCACCATGAATGATTAAACTTCCCAAAGACGGCTGCAGTCGGGCGGTATTATCGCGTTCTTATTCAAACTGATAAATAAGGAATTACACCAGCAGCCGCGTGGATGTGGATGCAGCGTCGTACGTGAGCGAATGTTTACAAACTGCAGGTTATTATTATCGTCATATCGCATTTCCCCAATCGTAGTTTGGCTCTGAATATTTCATGTCCCAGCAAAGCATGCTGGGTGTGACAGAGGGAATGAGAGAGCGTATTTGTGGAGTGATTACTCCTCTCGGGAGATTTTTGTCGAGCTGAATTTACAGCTGATTTTTCTGAAATTATAAATCGCTCACAGCCAAACATGTTGACTTGTTTATTCATTCAAAGATCATAAATCAGTTTCTTATTGTTTCAACTTCCACGCTGGAGGAAACAGTTAAAAGATGATGGATGGAGCTCCAGCAGTTGGACCTGTCTGATTTCCTGCTCCAGTCTGAATAAACTACTGGCTGCACAGTCAGCTTTAATGAGCTCTTTTCAGTCTGTTTATGCTTCTCAGATGAATCAGGACTTGTGCTGTTGGATACAGAGGACATGTAAATATGTGCACCGCCCGACAAGAAGAAGGATGTGTTGATCTGCAGTATTATGGCCTGTGGCTTCATCTTTTATTTTATTGATTATTAAGGTTGCATTGACTTCAATCAGCCAACTCTGTGTATTCATTTATAGTAGACAGAATAAAGTACACCTAAATGAAAGTATTAGTATGCACAAAGATTACTGCCATGTGGACCCATGTTTCTGTATTTGTTAGTGAGGCAGCAAAGACAGTAGAGACAATCGGTCTCATGGTTTTATTGATCAGTGTCATGGTTTTATTGATCAGTCTCATTGTGTGTGAGCGAATGTCCGTAATCTGACTGGGCGGCAGTAGCTCAGTCTCTAAGGACTTGGGTTAGGACGCAGACGTCACGGGTTCAAGACCCCCATGGACCAAGACCAACTGGTTGCTGGAGAGGTGCCAGTTTACCTCTTGGGCACTGCCGAGGTGCCCCTGAGCAAGGCACCAAACCCCCAACTGCTCTGGGCGCTTGTCAGGAGCAGCCCCATCACTCTGACATCTCTATGCTATGTAAAGTACATACAGTATGTAGACCACATTCACACTCACAGTCACAGCTTTAGTGTCGCCAGTCAACTTTACCAACACATTCTCACTCCCAACTCGTCAAATACCTCCACCTGTTCAGCGTCCCGCAGCATCGGTGACCGAGGCACAGGGTTCCCCTCTAGTGTGACTTATGGACGTAGCAGGGATGTCGTGTCAATACAGGCTTTTTACATGCATACTGTCCTTTCAAAATAAACTTCAGTTTCCACAGGAATTTAGGTTTAGGCTACACAATTACTTAGGTTAGGAAACCGTCATGGTTGAGGTTAATTTCACTGACTAATGACTCAGGACAGTACTGCCGAGTCGTGACTAAAAAGTGACTGATTTAAGTCAGCGTTACCTCAAGTTTCACACGGGACACAAACAGTAGTCTCCTGGTTGAAAGTCTTGTTTGTTTGGAGACAAATGAAATGTTTTTTTTTATGTTTTCTGGGTTTCAGTTAAGGCATTCTGATGCTGTTGATCTTAGTTTATGTTCACAAAATAAAACATGAGTCTTCAGCCATGCTGGCAGTTCTGTGAGGCTGTACTGAGAAACAGAGGTGCTTTGAGCTAAATGCTAACGTTAGCATGCTAACATGCTATTCAGGTATGATGTCTACATCTAGTGTGTTAGCAAGCTAACAGTTACTAAATAGCATTAAACACAGCTGACGCTGATGGGAATATCGTAAGTTTTGACAGTATTTGGTCATTTACAATAACATATTTAGATCTGACCTGATGGTGGTGCTAGATAAGAAGTGAAGCAGGTCACGAAATTATTATAATATATACAGCAAGCTGACGTTGGCCAGCGGACAGTTGGTGAGAGTCTGTCGTTTTGGTGTTTTCTGCACCATCGGCTCTCGTCGTCCTGACAAAGGTTTTTTTTTGGCCAATTCAGCCGATTCGAATGGATGCCTGAGCTCGTCGGTGGGATAAATCACTCTGATTAGTTGTTCAGCTGAAAGAAATCAGTGCAGGAGAAGAGAAGGATGAGAGGAAAGCAAGCCAACGAGGAAAGTCAGGACACTCATTTTTCATCTTCATCTCATCTGATCTTTCCAACACGGATATTTTTCCAACATGAACATCTGGAATGAAGCTGAGTGGAGAGTGAGAGCGGTGTGAAAATGGTCGGCAAACGCTGCTATATTTAAGTTACGTATCATAAAAATGGCTTGTATATCTGCCGTCCTCGGTCTTCCTGTTTCCCTTTCTGAATGTGCTAACTGGCTTTGCGGTGCGTTCGAGTGCAATTTGTCAGCCAAAACAAAGGCGACACAACAGGCGGCCTTCATCGCTGCTAGTTCTTTAATATCACCAGCTTAAAGACGACGTGTATGTTGATTCAAATTTCATGGCAGTCCACCAGGTCATTGTTGAGATGTCTGTCTGAGGCTCCTCACCACCTTTTGTGACCAATAAAAAGACGGGATCATTTATTGAGGCTCCGCTCTTCATGGTTGCAGACTGACACATTTATTGAAACGGAAGCGTATCTGTTGAGATGGATGACTTCAGATAACAGTCAGCTTGTAGTCACAGTCCGTGTCCATATCATCAAACAGTGTGAGAGAGTTATTAAGTGAAGTGACAGGCAGAGCGGCCATGTTTGAGCGAGGCCACATGGATGGAAAAAGGCTGATGCTGTGCTTAATTCCCCTCTGGGGAAAAAAAAAAAAAAAATCCCTAATGATGCAATCATCCAGGAGTCTGCCTCCCGCCAATCACCTGTCACATTATGAAAAGCGCTGTTTGTGGTTTTAATCTCGCTGAATGCCATTCAACAATTTTCTATGCAGAACATTAGAGCATAAGATGAATTAATCAGAGGGAGAAGAATCAATCGAGCCCTGACATTTCGAACCAGGCGGCACGACTCCTCAAACGCACACACACAAAGCCAGGCCCTGCTCATTCTGGCTGATTTGATTACAACCCTGCCGACTGGCTGCAGAACCTGCACGACTGTAAGCAGTGAGGTGGTCGATGCCGTATGAGGCGTTCACTGACCTATAGATGCTGGCGAACACTGACAGGGCAGGGACACACACACACAGATGAAAAAGTAGTATACTTCAAGTTTATTCTATCAAGTAAACTGAAATAAAGTTCAAGTATGTTCTAGCATACTAATATCAATGTACTCGCGGTATCCTTGTAAGTGTACTACTTCAGTCTTGGTATTAGATTGGTACACTTTTTGGTTTATACTTTTAGGTGTACTTTAACTAGAAGAACTGTAAACTGAGAACACAGCTAGTTTACCTCTAAATTGTATTTTGTACTGCAACTATACTGTGAACTACACTATAAGCGAGCATATGGCAGTACTGTTTACTAATTCTATACCTGTAGTCCACATTTTAGTTTATGAAAGTACACTTTACAGTATACTCAGTAGTTTTTATTGAAAGTATACTTACTTAACCGATAGTACTGAGCCAGTGATTTATGAATTACATAACAGAGACATGCTGCTTTTGCCATTTGACTCAATGTATACTATATTAGCTGTGGCTCAGAGGGTACGGTGGTTCGATCCCCGGCTGCTCCGGTCACATGTCTTCTTCTATGTCCACTTCAAATTTCCAAATGTCTCCCTCGGCTGTGCCATCGCTGTGTGAATGAGTATTTAGATTCAGATCAGCTTCGACCATCAGTGTATGAATGTGTGAAAAGATGAATGCTGACTTGTAGTGTTGAGCGCTGTGAGTGGTCAGAAGACCAGAAACGTGCTGTGTAAATGAAAGTCCATTTTCCAGTACAATACAGGAAGTTACAACATCATGTCCGAAGTTGCTCCTGTAGTCAAGTAAATGAGACTCATAAATAAGTAAGATTAGTTTTTCTCACAAACCCCCATAGTGAACAGAGAATACAAATATCAAAATATCAAAACATACATTTACAAACTCTCACACAATCAAATACACTACTTTATCAGAAAGTAAGCACAAGCCAAGTATACTTAAGTACATGTATTTTCAAATTAAAATAAGAACACTACACCTTCAGTTTAATTTTTATGTACTTATCAGAGATATACTTAACAAAAATATACTTAGCTCATATTGACAAGTACATAAAAAGATCTAAGTAGACTTGACTTCTACTTAATCTTTTGACCAAGATATACCAACGGAAAGTATAAATTAGTATAAAAACTATTTAACTAGTACTTTACTGAATATACATTAAAGTACACGTCCATAAACTAAAAAGTGGGGCACCAGTATAAAACTGGTAAACTATTAGTACAACACTTTTATGATATATATATATATATATATATATATATATATATATATATATATATATATATATATATATATATATATATTACTAAAAAATGGTCCTATTTAGTCGCAAGAAGTACTGAAGTAGTACACGTACAAGTATCAAATTATCTGTATATTTATAGCATAGTTGCAGTACAAAATAAGGTATAATAAGGTGTAATAGTAAGTAAGATGTAGTTGTGTACTCAAAGTTTACTATTCATACACTTAACATAGACTTTTATGAACTAAAAAGTGTGCCAGTTTATTCTCAAGTATTAAAACTACTAGTATATTGATATTAGTATATCTACTACATACTGTATGCTTGGGAAATACTGTAACTTTACTTAATACTGTAACTTTACTTAACTTTACCATGCCCCCCCATGACTCCACAAACAGTTAGCGTTAGCCGTTAGCGACAGTGACTGTTTACTCTGAGCTTGCAGCCCTTTAAAGACAACTTGACGTCCTTGTCACGATGATGTCAAAATGATATTCATCAGTAAGTGAAGGCTGGCGAGACCTTTAAATATTCATTTATTTGTTCATTTTTCATCTTTGGAGACGCAGCTCTGACTTGTTTGATATGGACGATAACTGATTGTGTGCTTTTAGTCTTCCGGAGTGCGTCCCTGATGGATGTGTGTACATGCATGCAGCGGCAGTGTATGAGTTTAGAATCATGATGGATGGAGGGGTGAAGAGCAAAGAGCATGAGACGGTGTACAGCAGGACTCCATACATCTCCATCCATCTCCTGTTAATGCAGCAGCCGCTGCACTGAGGCTCTGGGACACTTTGTTGACGTCCCAATGAATCCTGGGTGATTTTTCATGTCGAGTCACAGAGTTCAAGCCCTGCATGTATGCCATAACTCCATCTTTATTCTTGTTCTCTTTCCTTCTCTTCTGCATTCATTTCTACTTCATTCGCCACTTCTTATTTCACTCTCCTTCTTTCCCATCTTTCTCCCTCCTTCCCTCGCTCCCTTCTTTTATTGCGTTATTCCCCTCCGTCTCTTTATGATTTTCTCAATCTACCATCTTGTCTGTTCTTGTGAAACATCAGTCACTTCCCAAGTACTGTTCCAATTTGAAATTTAGCCAAGTACAGTTGAAATGCTCTGACATTTTTGTGCTCCACCCGTTTTATGCTGCTTTGGGAGTAGACCTCTACATACTATGGGAAAGACAAGTTTGAATCTGTAGCTGATTTATCAAAAATAATGGATTTTAGGGATGTAAAGGATTCCCACCAGTCTGTCATATCAGAAGCTTCAGCGAGCTTCTTGCTGGCTGGACAACCTCCATGTTCAATTCACCGGTGGCTCCGATGTGTCTGTAGCACTTTAAACATGTGAGTCCGTTTGGATTATAAACCTTGGTCTCAGAGCTGAAATTTAATTTTGTTACTGCCACATTAGTTAGTCTGAAGGTAAAATGAATGTTTCTATCAGAGGGTTAGCATCAAAGAACAGTGCTGCATCTGTGGATGTTTGGCTCCTTACAGGTGCAGATCAGGCAATAAAAATATCAGACTGGAGCTGGACCAGTGGGCTACCGCCGGGTCTGAGAAGTGAAGCCAATGCTGAAAGCCCTAAACTTGCATTCTTTCTAACGGCCAGCAGAGGGCGACTCCTCTGGGTGCTGAAAGACGTCTGATTGTTAACATTGTAAACATGAATTCAGTAAATGATGGTCCCATTTAGAGTCTGATAGACCAGCGGTTCACAACCATTTTTGCACCACAGACCAGTTTCATGTTCTCTGAGCTTGTTTCTCTGCAACGAGCCGGTCCGACCTAGAGGTGATGGGAGACAATGACACCCCAAGTGTGTTTTTTAGGCTCATTCTGTTAGAAGTGGAAGCAGGTTTTCAGTGCTTTTTTGGCAATCTGAGGGTTTTCTGCCTTGATTTTAATCCAAAACACTGGCAGAGAATCCAGACAAACATACTTTCAAGGCCTTTCAAGGTGCCAAAATAGTTTTGAAGGCTTTGTTGCCTCATTTGCTAGCCTGTCGCAGAGCATTAAATGCAGCCTTCTCCTTTTTGGAAGTCGTCAGCTCTTCTTCTGTCTCCTTTCCAAAGAAGCTCTCTAAAGATGTTTGTTTTTTACTCATTAGCTGCTTGTTGGTTTCATTTTCGGGGTAACGCATCACGTGACCGAGACGAGCCTCTTGACATGTGTTAAGAGGCAGAGAAGCACAGATGGATGTATACGGGCATTTTTCAAAATCAAACGTCTTTCAGACTCTGATAATCAACAAAATGTTTTGTTCATTCTTTCCGTGTGACCCAGTACCAAATGACCCATGGACCGGTACTGGTCCGTGGCCCGGTGGTTGGGGCTACTTTAGGACAGGGCATGGCGTTGTTCAGTCTGGGAGGTATCCGTGTTTTCGTCCTACAGCTTTAACCCGGTCACAGTGTGATTTCACTCCATCAAAGTTAACACTTGCGTAAAAAAATACCTTATTTAGCATTCAGTTGTACTTTGATGGTGGTGACCAAATTGCCAGCCTGAAGGCTTCTAAACAGCAGACCAACAAACCAATGGATGACGTCATGGTGACTATATGTACATCTGATATACAGTCTATGCGTTGGAGAGACAGAGTGTTATTTTGTGTATTGTAAATATACCTTATGTTGAGAATAAGGTGTATCTGTAACGATCAAAAACAGTTGATCATTTTGAAAAAGCTACTTGAGTGGAACTTTAACTTAATATTATTTACAGTATATTGAAGTCAAATCACTTGATCTGACCTGCTAACTGAGCGTAGCCTACTGCATCCTCAGGAGTTTGAACTCCTGAACTCAAATCACCAAAATGAAACACCAAAGTTCAACTTGGCAAACACTTCTCGTGTCCTTGTGTTCCTCTGTTCTTCTTCCTGCCTCTCTGTCTCTTGAGCTAAGTTCACACTACACAATTTCAAAGTCATCAAATTTCAGTAGTGTTCACACAAAACAACTCTCTATCTCTAACTTGTTGTGGTTTTCTCACTGATCAGCGACACACTATAAGATATTTCACAGGGAGGAATCACAAAACTGTGAAACACAAAACACACAAGATAATCAACACAGGAAATGACATAATACCATGTGTGAGACATGATTTTTTTATTCAAGCAATCCACCTGTTGATGTTGTCGTTGGCTCACATGTTCACGTCTTTACAATTTACATCCTGTGTCGTACCGTTGCAACTTTGGTCCATGTTGCCAACACAACACAAACAGTAGCCAAAAGTTGAAGCGACTCCTCCGTCAGATTTCCCCTCAACCCGTGTCTGGCGCTCTCATTGGCTGTAGCTCCCCGACAGGTCCAGATATTTAGCATGCTAGATATCTGGGATGCATTGGCAAACCTCTCGGCTCGCGTCTTTGATCATGGATCATGGATTTGCCTCTGATCTGGGGCTTTTGTCGGGGAGCTCCACAAACTGTCAGCGAGTTGAAATCAGGGCTAAAGTCGTGTAGTGTGAACTAGGCATTACTTTGTTCCCTTGTACTGTAATTCACTTTTGTCTCTCCTTGTTCCCCGTCATATTTTAATTATTTGCTTCTAGCGTTCTCTTCTCTCCTCCTCGCTTTCTTCTATCTGTCTTTTTATTTGTCTTTTCCTTTCTTTCAAAATACTACAATGCCCGTGTGCTCTGTCAGTTCGCAGACCTTTTCTTTTTTTTACAAGATAGAAATGCAGCTATGAAGTTTCTGCCTTAATGTACAAAGCACAGACCCCCCCCTCGGAAGTACATATTGTACCATCCTTCAGGGGCAGCAACATGCCGCCGTCATGCAGATGGCATTCATGCATGAACATTTAATGCCACAACACATAAATAATTTCCATTTTGGAAGTATTTGGGCGACGCTGGATGAGCTGCAGCAGTGATGCTTGATGAAAAGAATATTAAAGTAAAAACCAGGCAGCAGTAAACATGTCGTCCCCCCGTCTGGGCCAATCACTGACAAATATGACTACTTGTTTTTAGCTTGTAGCTGCTGTCCCCCACTGGGCCAATCAGAGTCATTTTAGATGCTGGAATGCAGCTAAAATGAGATGCATCAACTCCCTGAATTCGTCAAAATCGGATCTCTGGGACACTGCAAGAAATGTGTATCTTGCTGGATCATATTCCTTCATCTTAACATGTCAATTTGTCCAATATAAAGCTAAAATATATATATGTATTTTCTCATGGAAAAACCTGCTCATGGAGGGAAAATATTCCGACCTGTTTCTAGTTCAAGTCAACTTGTTTGGAGACGGAGAAGCGTCAGCATCTGCAGACGAGACAGAATAAGATAACCGCACCGAAACGAAGAAAAATGAATGTTTTAATCCAGTCAGTGTCCGTGAGATATCGTGCATGACAGATGGACAAACAACGTTAAATGTGTTGTCTTTCAACCAATTTCATCATGACACTGGAAACCCACAGAGGTTGTCCTGCGTATTTCAATGAGCTTCATCTGTTGCTGAAGGAGAGGACAGTAACACAGTTGGTGACTGACTGGGATAAAGATACTGTGGACAATGCGACAATCACCATGCAAGTGTTTCTGAAGGGAGAAAGTGGGGTATGAATTTCACAGTCTGTTCTCAACTCAAATGGTGTATGAATGACACAACAATTTGTAAGTCATTGCAACAACTACGCCAATCTTGTTTTTGGTGTGTCAGTTCATGCCATGTAGTCTGTACTGACTGCAAGTAAACGCATCAAATACAGAGAGAGAGAGAGAGAGAGAGAGAGTGGTGATGGTGGGAGGGAGGGGAGGTGGGCGGTCCAGCAAACACTGGACTTTCAACCAGGTGATCGCTGTTTGTGTCTCAAACTGTTTTCATTTTGAAGTTAATTTGTGATGTGTTTCCCGTCTAAACCTAACAAGTGGTTTTGTTGCCTGAATGTAACTGCGGTTGTTACCGTAGTGACGGTGCTTAACATTAACTGGGGCCACAGTATGTGTAACGATGGGGTGTTTAATGACAAGCAAAAAGCAGTTTCACAACATTAAACATATGCCTCATGCCTTCCCACGAAATCAGTATCGGAAAGTCCCTGTAACGAAATGAAGTGTAATCTCTTATCAAGAACTTTATGTCTCATTTGAATCCTAAAATCTTATCTTCTTAACAATAAGGACAAAAATAACTAGTTCCCAGTACAAATCAGCTTCTTCTAAGAATTTCAGAAATGAGTGTGTTGCTGCAGAAGCATCCAGTAAAATGAAACTAGCTGAAACCCTCAGTGATGGGGTGGCCAAAATATTAGAGACACCTGTTGGCTGCAACAGAAGCACAAACTGCAGCCTCTAAACAGGAGGTGGGCGTGGTCAGCATTCACCTGCAGGTGGGGTAATGAGAGCAGTACCAGGTGAGCTGATTGGCACAGCTGGTGCTCATTGTCCGATCAATCTCTCCCTTTAAATGAGGTGGCATGCTGGACTTCAGATGACAGACATTCACACACAGAAGACGGCCACGCTGGCCGCTGGCTACTTTGGCTTGTAGGACTGGAAATGTTGTGTTTTTTGCTGAACTGTGAGTTGTGTACCAAAGATACTGGGCTACCAGAGAAGCACTGGCCAAAGAGCCAGTAATTTCAATTAAAGCTGAACATTAGAATGTTAAAGAAGAATGAATTACAACAGGTATTAGTCTGCATTAGTTTTAGCTAAGTGTATGCAATAACAACAACATCCAACCGGGTTCAGCCTGGACAGGTCACCAGTCCATCACAGGGCACATAGAGACAGACAACCATTCACACTCACATTCACACCTACAGGACATTTACAGTCATCAGTTAACCTGCATGTCTTTAGACTGTGGGAGGAAGCTGGAGAACCCGGAGAAAACCCACACTAACACAGGGAGAACATGCAAACTCCACACAGAAGCTGGATTCAAACCTGTGACCCCCTTGCTGTGACCACTGTACGACCGTGCAGCCCTAAACTGACAACAAAGCATATGAAATATGTTATATTTTCTACTTGTTCACCTGCCTTAAAAAAAAAAAAAAATTTAGGACTTACAAAAATATGAAATGGCTGTTTATGAAGTAGATGTTTCGATGAATCATTTTAAAATTTTACTTACATGCCATATAGTATAATACACTCTATATTAGTCGAAAGGAGTCTTTTGTTGGCGGTTCCTACAGTAAAAAGGTGAAAAAAATTTGATTAATCAAACTTTTTCTGGTTATCTAGATTCATAAAATTGATAGTTAAATAATAAGTAAATCTGTTTTTAATGTTTGTGTACAGAGAACTTGTTCTGGTGTATTTTTATGCAAACCACTTATCATCTAATCATATGCCAATAGTATTTATATGTTTTGGTTTAATTAGTGTACAAATATTGACTTGTATGTGTCATTATTTTAAAATCAGGAGCAAATCTAAAAGCATCAGTATTCGTCTGCTCTGCTGATGTTGGACTCTGAGCGAACCGATCGACGGGAGCCAAAGGTCACTTCTTTGGATCAGCCTGTTGCTTCAAGTTTCAGCAAAGACAAAGTGAAGAGGACGCTGACGTTAACGAGACCCGGCCAAAGTGGAGCAATTAGGGCTAATAAAATGGCATTCTCCTTTACACAAATGATGGGAAAGGTCAGTGGGCCGGCGGATGTAATTGATCAGATGGCGGTTCCCCCTCAGCGTGAAGGTTAGCTGATGCTGACATTTGTTAGGATCATTTTCAGCCGTGGATTAAAGCTGTACAGTGACATTTTACATTTGTCTGAGTTATTTTACCTCGACACGCTCTGAATGCACAACAAGAGGAATCTTCCAGGAGTTTTTATGCGCATTTATCAATCCACTGTGGGGGAGTTTTACCTGGTATTAATACAGAAAGATGTGTCACAAACTAAGGGGTGAATGTTCCACTTTTATACAGACATTCATGGTCCTAAGAGGATGGATCATAATGACTTTAATGGCTGCTCCCCTAGGACCACCATGAGGTTCACAGTTTTGAGTGAAATAACTTGAAAAATATTGGATGTATTGACATGAAATTGGATGCTAATTTTGAATGGTCCTCAGAGGATGAGCCATGATGACTTTGGTGATCCCCTGACTGTAGCACCATGAGCAGGAACATCTTCATCGGCCCAGTAGACGTGAGGTTGTGATTTCTAGTTTTGAGTAAAATACCTCGACAGTTATGGGATGGACTGCTTTAAAATTTGGTTCAGGCATTCATGTTCCCAAGATGATGATGATGATGATGATGATACTGTGTCAGATCAAGTGAGTGTACACAGTTCATAGCTACTGTATACCTATGAGCAGTAACGCATGATGAAATCATTTTGTATTTAATCCATGTAACCATGAAACAAGGGTGGTATAACGAACAAATGCCATGTAGGGAGGTCGGGGCACCCAGCAGACCACTGTTCATGTCCCACGTGAAACCAGTTGATGCTTTTATCATGTAACTTAACTGTATTTACTTAACACCACTTCTGTAGTTATTCTAACTCATACAGTGATCTTATGCTAAACCGATCCAAGACGTTTTCTGTGAAGACGGAAGTTTATTTTGAAAAGACTGTAGGAGGAACTGACATGTTACTGGACATTTGTTGAGAAATGCACGAAAAATGAGATATCAAAGATAAGATATCAAACGAACCGCGGTATGAGGACTCTTTGATTTGCAGCATCAACAGACAAGAACTGAAGACAAGAAACAAAGATACACGCATTTAATCTGAAAGGGAAAATGTACAGAGAGCCAGAGTCTGGGTGCTGCATCATCCTGAAGGGCTTTATTTCACAATGACCTGCTAGCTGGACATTATTCTGTTTATTACAGGGCTACTTCTACAGCTAACAACTCAGTAATTTAACATAAAAACGCTCCTCCAGAGTCCAACATCAGAACTGCGTCCATAGCAACGGTCTGTTGTACATAGCAACGGTCTGTTGTACATAGCAACGGTCTGTTATGAAGAAATAACAGATGTATAGAAGGCTGTGATTGACCAATCAGAATCAAGTATCCAACAAAGCCGTATAATAAAACTCCTAACAAAAAGTAGTAAACTTCAAGTTTATTACATCAAGTCAACTGAAGTAAAATTCAAGTTTATTTCCCCAAGTATACTTTATGTCGTGAGTATACTCATATCACTGTAGTAGTAGTAGTAGTGTACTAATTCAGTACTTCTTGGGATTAAATTGGCCAACTTCTAGTTTATAAAAATGTACCTTTATGTGTATCTTGAGTACACAACTAGCTTACATGTAAAGTGTATTTTGTACTTATACTATAACTAAACTACACTATAAACTATACAAGTGTATAGGTATACTGTTAGTTTGATAGTAATATACTTGTCGCCCACTTTTTAGTTTATGAAAGTACACTCTGTATACTGTATCTTGTAGTACTTCGCCAATGATTTACATATTGCATGAAGAGTTTTGCTTCTTTTGCTCTTTGAATTGATTTGTTATGATATTAAAATAAATATATTTTCCTCCCATGCCTCCACATTGAACAGAGACTCATTCATATCATTAAATATCATAAATTCATATCAAAACATTCATTTACAAACTCTCACACTTTAATATGTGACTCTATCAAACAGAAAGCACAACTAAAGCCAACTTCACTTTTCTGTAGGCCTGTAAGGCAAGAATACTTCATTATACTGTTCTTACGTACAAGTTTAAACCAAGTATACTTAGACTTTACTGTTTACTTGTCTGTTTAAGCAAAGTACACTTAAATCTATGAGTAAATAAAAAGTATACTGTCTTATTTTATGTTTAAAATAAGCATACTAATAGCACACTTGAATGCACTGTTGTTTGGTAAGGGTCAATTTAATCACTGAAGACAATGTACGTGTATTTGATCTAGGGTTAAGCTAAACTAGGGTTAATTTTAATTTCAGTTCAACCTTATTAAATCCTGGAACCCTGTATCTCCGATTTGATGGCAACAGTTTGTATTCAGTGACAATGTTGTTGGCCAGTCTTAATATGTTAGTAAAGTACAGCTAATTCATATTTGTGGTGATCCACATGCCATGATGTGGTGACATCATGGCAAAATATAAATGTTTCGAATACTTTGGTTTATGACTAGATATCTACATCTCTCATATATCTCTTTATCTCTCATCAGCGTGAGCTAAATGAAGATGGTGGCCAACAGTTTAGCTTTTAGCTCAAAGTGCAGCTGCAGAGAGCTGTTAGCTGTCACAAGCACACACATTTTGGATGTATTTGCTTCTAAACTGGACAGAAAACCTGAATCATGTTTAAGCTTTCCAGCAAGCCTGTACTTTCTGAGGGATTGTGTCTTTCGTCATACTGGAAAAGAAGCCGGCTGAAGGACTCTGGATCTGTATAAATGCTGGAACCAAAGGTAACAACACAGAAAATGTATTTTTCACCATGTGGGACGTTTAAAACCTGCTGTTGTTGAAAGAGACCGGAGCAGCGCCGGTATCTTCCCTCCTGCACACCGACACCAGCAGAGCGGGGGTGTTTCTGCATGATGAACTGCATGTGTCTGTCTCCGCAGGGAGGACGAGGAGGAGGAGAGGGAGGAAGGAGAGGGGGTGTTCTCCTCATCCAGAAATAATCCAATTCCACGGGAGGATGAACCAAACCTCCACCCTGCCGCTCTCAACTTCACCACCATGAAAAGAGCTTTAGAGTCAGAGGTTGGTGAGGAAAGACCCCAGAGACCGACTCTGTCTGAGAGTGTGAGAGCCAGAGTGTTACTGCATGATGCCGACAGCAGGAAACCCCTACCCCTCCGCAGATTTACCTCACAGACTCGCTTTTAAAAGGGGAGCACGGGATGCTGGGACAGTTTGTGTTTTCTCATTGATATTCTCCAACACCAACACACAGATGAGCAAACTGATGCAACAGCTTGTTATGACTCAATAAAAATGGAAGTTTTTTTTTCTGAAATACCAGGAAAACAACAATTTCATGTCTCTCCACACTGTCTGCTCTCAGTTTCTGCTTTGAATAACCAAAAATGAGATTTTATGCAGTGCGTTCACAGTGAAACACAATTTATCTTATTTACTAAAGAGTCTAAGCACATCCTGTCATAAATGATCGCATAAAATCCACCACTGTCACTCTGCTAATTTGCTCTTATAGAGAGAGGGGAATATAAAGAGAGGAAGCAAATAGCCAGCAGCACCTGAAGCTCCTCCATCCTTTAGAGGACAGGGCCTTCACTGGAGGTTTTCAAGGGTCCTCTCAGTTTAACCAAGACCTACATTCAGTCTAATCAGACAGGATGGCGTCCCCCGCTGTCCTTGGGTCGTTTTTAGATTGAGTGTCTTTTTTCTAAGTTAATTTCTTTGTCAGGTCCAGGTGGGTTTTCCATGGGTCAGAACAGGTCCTGTGAATGCTGAGAAAAACTAAAAGCAGCTCTTTAGATGTAAAAATTCAATGTATTAAATAACCAAAGGGCAACAAAGTGTAGAAAAAGATAATGCTTCTATCAAAAGACATTTGTCTATTTCTGTCTACCTGTTAGTATCTAGAACTACATGGTCTGTAAGTAGAGATGAGGGCAAATTGTCTGTTTATTTTAGTCTGAATCTGAGTGAAACTGATCATTTGGGTTGGTTTTCTATTTAGTCTGGTTCAGTCTCACGGTGCACAAATTAAAACGGACAAAATCAAAACGATAATTTGCTGAGGTTTTATCATTTTGACTTAACGCTGACCTACTGTGCACAAGAATCCCTTCTACTCCAGTTTATCTCCATTTATTTATAAATGTCACTATTTTTGCAGACTTCTCTTGACAGTCCTCTCCCACTCATGTCAACCTGTCGTTTACCTGTGTCCATCTCAACAAATCCTCACCCCGGCAGCCTGCGTCATGGTTCACTTCCTGTCTCCTGCCGGGACCACCTTTTCTCAGACCAGTTATTTTGGTCCTCACCAGAGAACGATTGCTGTGCTCACAACTGCCCAACAAACCACATCAGATTTTGATTAAAACAGACTACATATTGGCTTTCCACATAGCTCATTGAAACCTTGACCTGTACACATTAAAATGTTGTCCTTTAGATTTTTTTAATGGCTTTTACAATGTAAAACTACCCACAAAGTTCCAAAAAGTCAAACTCAGCCTGACTCACCCCCCATGTGTCACCTTAGCAGTTTTTCCAAGGTGGTGAAGTGCAGGTTAAAAAGTTAAAAACAGCACAACAAACAATCATCATTACTGCAGCTAATTAGCAGGTTCCCCTTAAAAAAGGGCTGATATTGAATGAGACGAATAGCTGCCTGCGGGCCTGTCGTCGGGGGTGATGGATGGATGACACCGGCTCCCTGCGGCAATGGCAGACACTGAGTTGAGCTGAACGGAGGGGGGTGGTGTCGTCCTGAGGACAGCAGAATGGTAAACAGGTCTCTGGGACGGCGATGGCCTCTGGTTCTGCTAATGTAAGTCCCCGCTGAGTTGGATATATGGAGCACAGAGCGTCACCTCTGGATCCTCTCTGCCGCCTGGGAACAACCATGATGCTTTTAAAGTCTGAGCCAGGGGGCTTAGTGAGTGTTTGAAGGTACAACGTGCAAGTTTTAAAACTGCAAATGGATTAGGGATTTTACTCCAAAATAATAAAGGTATAGTCTGGGAAAAAATGAAATAAAATAAAAATTAAGACCTGATAGTCTAAGTGAAAAGCCATTTTGTGTTCACTTCCTTATACAGTCTGACACTGTGACTCCCTGTGGCGGTTTGTTGATAACAAATAAAAGTTGTGTTTTCCTCGCCTTTGTGGTGCATCGCTATATTTCTCTTCACGTTACCGCCACCATCTGTCACACTGCAGAAACAGTTTACAACCAGCTGCAAGAATGTGTACTGTGCTGCTCGCTTGTCGGCGCATGTAAATATGCGTGTTCACATGTGTGCCTGATTGAGTTGTTTTTCCACTCAAGTAAACGGCAGTCAGTGAAAACAAAACCCTAAAATGCTAATAATAAGGAGAGGTTACGAGTGCTGCTACACTATGCAATGCAGCTCATACATTGATACAGGACATCTTGCGAAAAGTTATTTTTCATGCATTTTCGTACGAATGCCCAGCAACACTGCAAAATCCCAGCTGTGTTTAGGCAATGAAACTACTTGTTTAGGTTTAGGAAATGATCATGGTTTAGGTTAAAATAACTTTGTATGTGTCGTTAAGTGTAGTACGGGAGTACTGTGACAATAAACGTTTACTTCTGGTTTCAAATAGGACACAAACACCAGCCTGCTGGGTGAAAGTAAGACTTTGTCACGCTTTATACTATATCACCTGTCCTACATCACCTGATTGCAAACAAACAAACTATTTGGGTTTGATATAAATTATAGTGGACTGCTTGTCATTTAGGTATAGCTATGGACAGTATGAGATCAGCTGGATGCATGCTATCCAGCAATCAAATGTGTACAAGTACACAGTCCTGGTAGATTACTTTCAGGACTGTGTATTTCTACAGTTTACCTTGCCATCGATGTGACTGAGAATAAAATGATGTTCACCATTACAGCTCTCCAGAGTTGTATCGTAACTTCCTGTTAAGCCTCCATGGATGTATTAAACCTGCTGACACCAATACGGCCCCCTGCACTTATTAATTCAGGAACACTTATTGTTTATTTAGACCAGATCCTTTAAAAACTTTAAATGATGTGTTATTTGCTGCAAATGCTAAAAGAAAAAAGCTGATTCTTCCATGAAATGCGTTTGCAGCTGAAAAGCTCAGCTCCGTCTGTGATCACTGCACCAACACAATGAAAGTCTAAAACAACATGGGTTGTTTGTGGTTTGAGTCTTCTTCTTTGTTGGTATGAGCGGGTCATGTAAATGTGCCACATTTGCATATCATTTCAGCCAAAAACTCATTTAGCTCCTCTCCCTCTCCTTCCAGTTGATTATGTAGCACTCTCACTTCAACAGACAGGCCTAATTTGCTCTCTTTCACAGCCAATCGAGAGGGTATTTGTTTAGTTTTCAGAGAGCGGCTCTTTGCCGTTTCTCTGCTGCATCAAAGTCTTCTGCAAAGTGACCGCAGGAGTGCATTGGCGATGGCGATCGCGGCG